>JAEPRA010000009.1:0-1224320 GCA_016758895.1 Umbelopsis vinacea | reverse complement strand
ATAACCCAAAGGTTGTTTTATTTCACTCCTTCTACCTCTTTACATCAGTATCTTTTATGGCTATCTTCCTCCAGTGGGTGCAGCCAACAATAAACCAACAAAATGTTTAACCTAAGCTAAGCGAGCAGCTCTTCTTCCTGTTCCAAACCAAGGGTTAAGTGCAAAAAGCATATTTTCCCCTTTTGGACAACAAAAAGACTACCCCTACACCCCCAAATCACTCCAAAACACCTACCAGCAACCCCCAGTAGCATGCCAATGCATGCAACGAGAAGCAGGACGCCTCTGAGGGCTGTAGCACAAGTTACAGCCGAAGAAAGCGGAGGTCCAGAAAGATGCCCCCAGTGCCTACGAAGCGACAGCTTGTCTCATCAGCCTGCCTCACCCACCTCCTTCGCACACATGGTGTGCAATGCATGCGACATTAGAGTTGACTACGAAGAGAATCAGAGTGCTCCTCCCGCCCCTACCACCCCGGCCGTTCCAGATTTCTACCTGGAACTGCAGCAGTTGAAGCAAACCGTTAAGACGCTTGTTGCCAAAGTGAGCGGCTTCGATGAGATCCTGGCGGAAAACGCCAGCCTGAAGCGCACTGTCGCCGCCATGAAGGAAGAGATGAAACAGCTGCGAACTTCGCACTCCTCCCAACCGCAGCACAAAACAACAACAACCACCCCTGCCGTCCCATCTACGAACCCAAGCCCGACCGCCAATAGAAGCTGGGCGAATATAGCCTCCGCCAAGTCATCTAGACCCATCTCCAGCGAAAGAAAGCGATCTACTGCTGCACGTGCCTTCCAAACCATTGAGGGACCCCAAGGATATGAGTTCGTCTACATCCAGCGTCACAGACGCATGGACCGTAGTGACATCCGCCGCCGTCTCCGACACATTGGCCTTGATACCTCCAGAATAATGGATATCACGTTCCCATCCCGCAACGCCTTGGGGTTACTCATCCACATCCAGTACAAAACTGAGATGTGTGCACTCCTCAATGAGTCCAAAATCACCCCGCTGACAGCCTTCGACCCCCTTGATCCCAAACACATCGCCGACCCCAAGCATGATACCCTTTCGGCCAATGATCGTGCCATCCTAGCATCTCAGCTCCACCGCGAGCGACTTACCCGTGGACTAAAGTTCATGCGTCCCCATGTGGCTCCTGCGGTTGCTAAAGCCTATGCCGCCATAGGTTGGATTGATGAGTCCGACATCCCCGCCCGCTCTATTCAACACCGAGAACACCCCGCTGCGGCTTTCCAAAATTATGGGAGCGAAAGTGACCGAGACGAGGAAATGTCCCAAGGCACCGATGACAACGACTTATGAAATTATCGATAGGACTCTGGAACGCCAATGGCCTCCAAGCCACAGCTGTAGACGACGTCCTACAGCACAGCCACTCTTTTGACCTTCTATGCATCACCGAGACCTGGCTCCTTCCCCCCTCCAGATTACCGACCACCTGGACCCAATATCATCAATATGGTATACCGGTCCAGGGCAATTTCCGTGGATCACTGGGAATCACTACTCTCATCTCCCCCTCCTGTACCCTAGACATCCTACATATCCCATCCACCAACCCCTATATGATGAAATTTAAAATCAAACAATTTATCATCATTGTATGCTACTTCCCACCATCTCTAGAAGACGAACAAGTCTTCTCACAACTCGACTCCATTCCCTTGACACCAAACACCATCCTGTGCGGCGACCTTAACGCACGTATGGCAACCCTCACTGGGGACACTTCAACCACGACCCGCGGCCGCAAGCTAGAACAATGGATAATAGATAGAGAAATGCATGTCTGGAACTCCGATCTAGCGTTTGGTATCCCAACATATTCCACATATAGAAACGAGACCCTACATCAAAGTATCATCGACTTATTTATTTCTAACTTCCCACCGACTGGTGCGACCATGGAAGTATTCTCAGAACTATCTCTGGGTTCAGACCACCGTCTACTCTCAGCAGCCTTCGACATTGATGAAGACGACAACCACACAACAACGCCGACCTCCTCGCCCTGCAGACGACTTTGGAACCTATCCCGGCTTCAAGAAGACGAGCCATACGATCTGTATGTATCTCTCTTTACCGATGCCTCCCAGGATCTCCAAACCAAACTGCTAAACCTAATAGACCATCCCACTGGCGACTGCCCACCAATTGACGACTTAGCAGATGAGCTAAACGAACTTATTTACAGTGCCCTGACGCAGTCCCTAGGTTCGAAGAACCCTCGCCCAAAGCACTGGAAATGGTTCTGGACCCCATCACTAGAAGCCGCTGCTAAGCTCAGAGACAATTGTTTTCGCCGATGGAAACGCTCTAAAGGGATGGATAAACTATACTGGTGGGACCAACAGCGAGCCGCTCACATCGCCTTTCGAAAGGACGTCAAGCGCTCCCGACGCCAAGCCTACCGATCCTTTTGTGAAGCCCTCGAACGAGACTTTACCCGTGCCACTAGTAAAATCAAGAACATCCGACGACGTCGACAGATACAGCATACGTACGCCCATCCGGACGGCCCACAAGCTGCTGCGGAAACGATGGCCCAACATTTGGCTTCAGTCTGCAACGGAAGTCTTCTTCCAGCTAACAGACCACGACCACCGGCCGTATCGTCCCCTCCACATGGAATGGATAACTGTCCCTTCGACAACCTGACAGTAGAAGCAGCCATCCGAAGACTACCCAATCGGAAAGCACCGGGAGCTGACCACCTCCGTGCCGAAATGCTTAAGCCGTTACTCTCAGTTCTAACCCCCCTTCTGTGCAACCTGTATCAACTCTGCTGGAGATGGTCGTATGTCCCACGGCTGTGGCGCCATGCACAAGTCTGCCCAATCTTTAAGAAAGGCGACCCTACAGCTGCGAGTAACTACCGACCCATTTCACTGACATCTATTCTACGAAAAGCCATGGAGTACTGCTTAGCTCCGGACGTACAATTACACTCACCCGATATTGACCTCGCCCAGGGTGGATTCCGACCTCGACGCAGTGCCATGGACCAGGCTCTGTGCCTACATGAACTCATGCTTATCCACTATAAGCGCCGTCACCGACCAGCAGTCGTGGCCTTTTTGGACATTAAAGCTGCATACGACACAGTTGATCGCAATATCATATGGGACGCACTTGCAACCACGACGACACCAGCCCCCCTACTATCTCTTCTGCAGAACCTATTTGACGATGTCACTATGTCCGTCTCACTGTCCAACTGTTTGTCCACCCCCTCGTCACCGTCTACTGGAGTGCTTCAAGGATCCGTCCTTAGCCCGCATCTGTACTCGATCTACGTCAACAGCCTCCCTGCTGAACTCCGTGCACGCGCCTCAAACCTCACGACCACCGTGGGAGAGGCGAATGTAGCTATTAATTCCTTACTCTTTGCAGATGATGTTGCACTCTTTGGCACTGCTGGTGAAGTACAAGCCATGCTTGACGTTGCTGGCGCCCACTCAATGCGTCTAGGATATCGTTGGAGCCCCACCAAGTGTGCGATTCTCAATGCTGACGGCGCCCGGTTCACCTTATACGGCGAGACCCTTCCGTCTGTTAACGAATTCGTATATCTTGGGATTCCCTTCCAAAAAGGTGGCATGTCTACCCCGGCGTTGATTCGGCATCGGACCCCAGGAACTATCATGGCAATGGCTACCTTACAGGCAATTGGTGCACGCCCTTCGGGCTTCAGTGCAGTCCTTAGCTCACGACTCTATCGCACATTTATACGACCAAAGTTTGAATATGGCCTAGCTATATGTCGCCTCACTGCAACAGACACCACCGCCATTGATAACTTACAAAATCGATGCTTCCGCATGATCACTGGCGGACATCCTACCTCGCCTGTATCTGTTTTCCGGCACCTTTGCGACCTGCCGTCTATGTCGGAACGAGCTCTAATCCTGGGGATGAAGTTCTGTGCTCGACTTGAGGAACTTCCTGAAGACTGTCTCCTTGTCATGCTGCTACCCCTCGCTCCGGCGTTTGGCCGCCTGGCTTTCATTCAGCAGAACCCTCTCTTCTGTGCACTCCCTTCCCCCACACCTACCGAGCTCAAACCGTTCATCACGGCCTTCCGCCTAGAACGTCTGGCGAAAGATAGAGTCCACCCCAAGAAACTACTTCTCAGCCGATGCAAACCCACCCTTGGAATCGACCCTATCCTAACAGTCCCTGCGACCCGACGAGAGAGGAGCCGTCTGATACGCTGGCGTATGGGCTGGCTCCCTGGGAAACCAAAACCGTGCCCTTGTAGCTTAGACCACACTTCACCTCGCCACCTTGCACAATGCTTCCTTCTTCCCCTTCCACTTTGGGAACACTTGCCATCCTCCCCTGGCACTCACCCCATCGATTCCGCCCTTAACCAAATCCCTGAACCACACCGACCAGCTCCACCCTTCTGGGCCAACCTCCTCCTACTATTATACAAAGTCGAGCAATTATGCCTGACTGAAGTCATGACCCAAGTTGAACCCCCACCAGGCTCGTACTGGACTCATCGAAATCTGCATCCAGAAAGGACACCTTCCCCTCTCCTCTGATCCGCCACACTGTCAAAACTTTTTAGTACAGCTGTGAGGATTACCGGGTTTGTGAAGTGGTCTCTTCTGCGATCACCGACTCCGCACTTTGCCCTGAACACGTTTTTTTTCCCTTTTTAGTAGTTTGCCGATAAGGGTTTTTCAGTTCATAGCTCAAAGGTTGTTTTATTTCACCCCTTCTACCTCTTTACATCAGTATCTTTTATGGCTATCTTCCTCCAGCGGGTGCAGCCAACAATAAACCAACAAAATGTTTAACCTAACCTAACCTAAGCTAAGCGAGCTTTTTTAGTTATTTGTAGTAACTTTTTGGCGCCCTTAAACCGTTGAAAAGTGCTTAAAATTTTAAAAGTTGATTTTCTCAATCACAATTTAAGCTACACTCTTCAAATTTGGTCAAAAGCTGTATATTTACAATTGCCTTTGATGCTATTTTTTTCATTTATATATCCATCTTTTTGAGCTGTATAATTGACTTTTTAATTTTTGGGACTCCGCTGCATGTCTCAGAATACTAACCTGACGACGTCTATATCATAGCTTTGCTACAATAAGCTGGGCAAAAAATAGTCAAGGAGGTCCTATTCGCCGAACCTAGCAAGATAAGAGTTACTCTCATTTATATTCAAACAGAAGGACAATTTAATATACTAAGGAATGACGAAGCTTTAAGAGAAATATCTCACTTCTACAATCAAAGACAAAAACGGACCGACCCATTAAAAAAGCAGTCCCAGGCCATTCAAGTATCCCCAACCGTGTTGCTCGCTTTTTATTGCCAGAGTGCTTTCCAAACTACATGAATCAGCTTGCACAAGCGCAAATATATTGCCACTGGCCTAGATCCTTCCACGTATATACTTTCAAAAACTCTCATGTGGCTCGTCTTGAAGTTGAATCGCAATCTTCGTAGACTACGACTTGAAGCTGCAAGTGTTCTGGCCATATCCGGCTGAATAAGTCGGTGGTCTTAAATTGTACATCATCAAGCATCCAATACACCAAAGTAATGATGTTATTTTTTAATTCGACCTGCTGGACTCTGCCAACCTCTCCAGGTATTTCAACATAAACCTTCTCATACAGAAAAAGGTTCGTTTCGCAGTGAAATTAACAGCGATGACTGCTGCGAACATTTCAGTGGCCTTTTTCCCCAAAGCGATATCCCGAATCTTTGTGAAGAAAAGCTGGTTCTGATGTCTAAGAGACTTCTAGCGAAGATTTCTCCAAGTAACCTCTAAGATCAAAACGATCTGATGCCGAACACAACAGTTTCTTATCCCTCAGTCACGATGATATCCACTGGTTGCTACAGCAGCCATGTCTCCTCAATTTTCTTCTAGTCGCCCTCCAAGAATGTTGATACACCCTCACTCTGGAGAAGGTACTCCTCTTGTCCTCGTGACTGTGTATGCAGTGAATTGACTAAAAATCGCCTAGCGCGGACCATCTCATAGGAGAGATACTCAAACCTTTGATGAAATCACTTGTTAGGATATAGCTACACATCTTTGGAGTATGCTCTTCCGGGCATTCATATTACGATGTGGCATTACGCAACGGTAGCGCATTTAAAAGAATACAGTGTCTCGTTAGCTAGCAATTATCGCCCTCATCGCTGACTTCCATCCTCCGCTAAATTTTCGTATGTGTACTGGCCACCAGAAGTATTATATGGAAGCCTGTGTGAAATAACTTTGTTTGGGGTGGTCGATCCTACACTTTTTTGCCGACAAGAATTCTTTATTTTAAAAAAGGCGTGCCATAGCAATAACAATAGAACATAGGTTTGTACTAAAAGTAATTCAGAGGAAACATTGCAGGTGCAACAATTATAAAGGGTTTCATTCAATATCACAACATTAAATAACTTTCTGCTTCTTCATCATTACTCGATTGGATTGATCCATGTAAAACAATTGCACCTTCACGAATAAATTTTTTTTTTTTCATTCTCGTTAATTGTGTCAAATAAGGGTTTGCTATATCAAGCAATCCAGTATCCTTTTTACCTCTTAAGCATTTTGGTTAAATTTTTTTTTATATTTTTTCAACTAGTTTCTCATACGATGGTTCGCATTGGTTTAGCAGGCTATGGATAGCCCAGTCGTATCGTATTGAGAATTTTTTGTAGTTTTAAAACCATTTTTATAAATTTTTTATTTTTGAGTAGCTATCTGGGTGGATTTGAGACCTTCACTTGAACAGGAAGAACACAAGAATTCCTAACAATCATCTTAGTAGCGAGAAATTGACTCAGATGCTTTCTATCTGGTAACAGCTGCTAACTCTAGTGACAATGTAACCGGCAAGCATTACAATCAATCAAAGCTTTAGCCGTAAACAACGGACTGAACGAAAGAGTTCTGTACAATGGAAGGAAGAAAGCAGAAATTAACATGTATTAAAAAATAAAAACACCTCTATTGGCTTTACCAAATTATTCTCTTTTCAAAAACATAATCTTTTGTTTCAAGACACATATTGTGAGCTGACGAGTGTGACTGGCATATAAGAGCATGATTTTTTTTCTGGGTTTTGGATTTTCAGTATCTTTCTTTTCCGACAATGCCTGCTGAAGATTCACGTCCTGCAAAACGAGTCAAGCTCGAGAATGAAGACAGCTTTCACCCAGATCTTCTTTCGCAAGAAACTAGAGATAAAATAGCGGCCGCTTTCAAAGTGTCCAAGCCGTATCTTCACTGCAAAATCGACCAGCTTGTCAACGACTCCCTCTTGCGCCAAGTCCGCAAGGAAATCTTTGACAATTTACATTTCACCTTGAAGGAAACTGACATTTACAAGGTAAGAGTAAAGCTATTGATTTATTAAATCGTCAAATCAAAAGTGTCTAAAGCGTCGGTACACATAGGTTTGGCAAACTGGTGACCTTGCCAACTTGGACGGACTTCCCGAAGATGAACTGGCCAAACTCCCGTCTATTTTCAAGTTGCGAAATGTTATCTATTCGCAAGATTTCCGTGACTTCGTTTCGCATATCACTGGCTGTGGACCGCTCTCGGGAAAGAAGGCTGACATGAGTATCAACAACTATTTGAATGGATGCCATTTGCTGAATCACGACGATGTCATTGGTACGCGGCGAGTGTCGTTCATCCTGTATCTCACTGATCCCGATGAAAAGTGGGATCCCAAGAACGGAGGAGCGTTGGAGCTGTATCCTGTTGTAGAAAAAGGAACTCCGGCAAATGACCCAACTTTGATTATCCCTCCACAGTGGAATCAGTTTGTAATGTTCACTGTCCAGCCTGGCCACTCTTTCCATTCCGTCGAAGAGGTCGTTCCGGTTGGAAAACCTCGTTTGAGCATTTCCGGATGGTTCCACATTCCACAGGAAGGAGAGCTTGGTTACCAAGAAGGAATGGATTCGGAAGGACCACAATCATCCTTGCAGCAGTTAGAGGTAAATGCATAAAAATGACAAGACGTATAAGAGACTCATCTTTATTAATGTGGTTTTTCAATAGGCTCCGGACTCTAGCGAAGATTATACACACTATGCTGAGGAATTAGATGAAGACGCTACTGAGGGTCTTACCGAAGGCGATCTTAAGGAATTGATCGAATGGATCAACCCACAATATTTGGACATGAGCATCCTTTCCACAATTTCAGACAAATTCGTCGAGGAATCTGTCATTCAGTGCAAGGAATTCATCAGACCAGATTTAGCTCAGCAGATTGAGAAAGCTACACTCCAGGAAGATGAAGAGGAAGGCTTTGCTACTGAAGAGATGGTGCCGCATGGTACTGGCGTAGGAAATGGTTGGGAAGTGCAAGGTCCACCACACAAGCATCGTTACATGGTGACAGCATCAGATGTTCAGCCAGATGGACAATCAAGCGCAAGTCTTTTGCACAAGCTCGAATCCTTTTTTGCCACACAATCGTTCAGACGCTGGCTCGCTGTAGTCACTCAACTAATTGCAAAAGGATATCGTGGTGGAGCTCGCAAGTTCAGACCTGGATTGGACTATACTCTTGCTACCCAGAACACTCGTGGTCAAGCTATTTTGGATGTTACGCTTGGACTCTCATCGACGAAAGATCGACAAGCCGCGGCTAAATGGGAAAGCGATGAGTTTGGAGGCTATGAATGCTACATGGCACCACATGATGACGAAGAAGACCCCGCAACATACAAGGCAGCCGATGAAGATGGTGCTTTACTCACACTGTCTGCTGCCTCCAACACTTTGTCGATTGTTCTTAGAGATGAAGGAGTTATGCGATTCATCAAATATGTTAGCGCTAGAGCTCCCGGATGTCGTTGGGATATTTCACTTGAATATGATCTTCCTGAAGATGCAGAGGATGATGATGATGAGAACGAAGGAGATGATTAAGGATGGAGAAAATTTATAGGTTGTATATAAAAATGCCTTATAGAATTACTGTTACACCGTATTTGAAACCCATTGTTATATTGTGTGTTTCCTCATTCAAAAGCTTGGTACTATCCGATATCTTAGTCAACGGTACATATACAACTCAGTTGTTGGACCAAGCTATATCGATGGATACATACAAGTAAACCTGATCTGTCGCCATCGTTGTCTACCTGACGGCATAACGACGAAAAACCCACTATCATCAACATGTGACTGTTCAGCTTCCAACACAATCAAGGCTCCGTTGTACCGACTTTCCGCTGCACAATTGTTAGTTACTTAGTTCCCATTCCACTTCGATGAGCCTTCCGCGAAATGGTACTAGTAGCAACAAAGGTAAAACTCAAAAGAATCTCGGCATTGAGCTGACAAGTAGCCCATTTTCCGCCTACACCAACCCCAACGCGCCAGTCATCACCGTTGTCAAGCATTCAGGAGTGTTTTTGGATGGCGAATATAACAATGCAATACCAGATTCTCAGGCAATGCCTATGGAATTTATCATAGACGGTGAAGTACTAGATATACCAGAAAATACATCAGAGGAAGAACCGAAAGACGTCGTCGAGATAAAGGCACTGGACCCTCGAGAATATCAGATGGAATTATTCGAGAAAGCCAAGAAAGAGAACATTATCGCTGTTCTTGATACGGGTAGTGGAAAAACGCTCATTGCTGTCATGCTTATCAAGGAAATGGAGATGATTGAAAAATTAGAACGAGAAACTCGGAAAAAGGTATTTCATAAATTACCTGCAGCTCTTTCAGCGTACCTTTTACTGACCTCTACCATTAGACCAAATTCACTGTTTTCTTAGTCAATCGAGTTCCTCTTGTTTTTCAACAAAAGGAAGTAATAGCCATTAACAGCGATCTTAAGGTTAGCCACTTGTGCGGCGAGTTAGTGTGGGATCAATGGAACAAAAAGATGTGGGACAACATGATCAACGAAGACGATGTTTGCGTTATGACTGCACAAATTTTCCTTGATGCTTTGCGACATGGTTTTATTCATTTGGACAGAGTTAGTACATCGAGTGTAAGCAATTTATTTTGGGCCAGTGATCCTCACACAACTTCTTGTTTAGATTAATCTAATGGTCTTCGATGAATGCCATCATGCTACCAAGAGCCATACATTCAACTTGATCATGCGAGAATTTTATTATCGTTGTCCTGAACAAGATCGCCCCAAAATATTTGGTATGACTGCTTCGCCTATGAATTCTCGTGGCCAAGCTGAAGAAAATCTATAGTAAGTACTTATTATAAAAAATGAGGATTTCAGCTTCTCGTCATGTCTAACGTATGGTTCATCATTCCCTTTGAATTCGCAGCACACTTGAGAAAAACCTCGATGCAAAGATCTTCACATCACAGAACCTGGCTTCTCTACAAGCTTTTGTCTCCAAACCAAAGGAAATCATTGTGGAATATACTCCCTACAGTGTTAGCGAAAGCAAAGGGTTGTACAAGCTTCTTCTGGACCAGTATTACGATCAAGCTTCCCTCAAAACTCTCATTATAGCTGCAAGATGGACGTATCACCAATTGGGATCCTGGTGTTGCGATGTATTATGTCAAAGATGGTTTGATACATTCAACATAGGCGCAAGTAGCGACCTGAATCATTCAGAAGATGAACTTCTTCAGCTTAATGGCGATGACTGGATTGCAGCGAAGGAAGCATGCCAAAGCTACCATCTACCAGAACCTGATCTGGATGATCCTTCAATGTTCAGCAATAAGATACAGCGCTTAATACAGATCCTCAGGATATTTAGCTCGAGTGAAGTGGCATTGTGTGGCATCATCTTTGTTGAGCGGCGTTACACGGCATATGTCCTGAACTGGCTCATAAGTTCCTGTGATGAACTTCAGAATATAAAATCTGCTGTGCTCGCCGGCCATCAGTCCAATGGAATTAGTGAAGCAAAAATGGGTTACAAGAATCAGAACAGAATTATATCCAAATTTCGAAGTGGCGAGGTCAATTTACTCATTGCCACCAACGTCGCAGAAGAGGGATTGGATATACAACCTTGCAACCTGGTACTGAGGTAAGTAAAGGTCTGCTGCGGTCATGTTGGTTACAAAATCAACTGTGTTTGCTAATATGCCTTGAAACTTGCGAATTCAACAGGTTTGACACCTTTCAAACTCTGATATCGTATGTCCAATCCAGAGGTAGAGCTCGCCACAAAGATTCAAAATACATCATACTTATGGAGAAAGGCGACGTCGCAGCGGATAGGCTACTGTATGAACTTCGACAATCAGAGAGCGTTGTACGCGATTGGTGCAATGCATTACCTGCAGATCGGAAAGCGACAGTGAGCGCCATGGATGACGATCCATTCGATTTATACGGTGGAGATGAAGACGATGACTATGACGACGACGTTGATGACTTCTTTTTGGTACCATCAACGCAAGCTGCCATTACGCTGAACTCAGCCGTATCCTTGATATATCACTATTGTTCAACGCTTCCGAAGGACGAATACTGTGATCTGAAACCAGAATTTACTAGTGTAAAGGAGCTCGACAACTTCATCTGTACATTGAAACTACCAAGTAATGCGGTTGTGCAAGAAACATTCACAGAAGCTGCCAGATCAAAAAATCTAGCCAAGAAGATGGTAGCAATGAAGGCGGCAATTGCATTATATCACGCCAAAGGACTCAGTGACCATCTCATGCCAATAGTTGTCAAATCTGAAATGCTAGGCGATATGGCTCCTCAAATGGATAGGATGGGTAATATCATTGGAAGTCGGAAACGGCGCAAGATCTATAAAAAGAAGGTACCGTGGTTTTGGGAAAAACGAATACCAAAGAGTTTGGAAGAAGAAGAGGTATTCGATGATGATGAACGATATTTAAACATGGTTTTATCTTCGCAACAGACATGGTTATCCATGGATGATACCGGCGTTGCTACTGCGATGAAAGTGAATGAAGTGCACAGCAGTGCTGACATCAACGCTTTTGGAGCGCCAGGACAGATCACTCCAGGAGAGAAGACTGATCCAATTTTAACGACTCCATTGGGAAATGATGGCACCGATACCAATTTGGTTTCGCAGGAGCAATCTCAAGATCAAGTAGACGAAATGATGGAAGATACAGATCATCTCACCTTATACTTGACCCATATAAAGCACAATCTGAATGGTGACTTGGATGCTGGCATTCAGTTTCGAGATATATGCATATTAACCTACAAAGAGCTTCCTGCGATACCCCCGTTTCATCTGTATCTACGAAACAAGACTACTGAAACGATAGTACGCACTGTTTCAATCGGCCAAGGCTACACCTTCGATCTTGAGGAGGCAGATTTGCTACGAAATTACACGATCCAAATATTCTCAGCAATATCCAACAAAAGCTATGAATGTGCCCTGGAGGATATGCCTTACTTTTTAGTGCCTTTGAAATTTAATATCAACGACAACATTGGCAGAGATTCATTTGACTGGACTGAGATTAATCGTCTCGTGGAAAACCTGACCACCAAATTGGATATTGAAAATCTTGACCAATATAACGATCGCATCGTCATAGATCAATCCGATAACTTGAGGCGATATATCCTTCATCAGGCCAGCCGGGATATGACACCAACAACAGAGATTCCGCCAGGTTACCATGGCCGTGAAGCGGGCTACAAGAATTTTGCAGAATACTACGAGCAAGTTTTTTTGCGTGTACCTGAAAACATGGATCAGCCTATGGTGGAGGTCCAAAGATTCACCAAAGTTCTCAATTATCTATCCCCTATAAACCACGCTGAGGCCAAAGCACCAAAACGTTCTGCTCAATATCTTATACCCGAATTCTGCGCATTATACCCCGTCAGCACAAGCATATACCGAACAGCTATGTTAATGCCTTCAATCATGACGCACATAGATTCTGTGCTCCTAGTCAAGGAAGTCAACGAGAAGTTGGAAACGAACATTGATGAAACTCTGCTACTGGAAGCATTCACCACGCCTTCTGCTAATATGGATGCTAATTACGAACGATTGGAAACTCTTGGTGATTCGTTCCTCAAGTTTGTGGCAACCATTCGACTTTATATTATGTTCCCACATTCCCACGAAGGACAGCTTCATTGTCAGCGCATTCGTATCATATGCAATAAAGCTCTTTACCGAGGTGCTCGTCGTCTACAGCTCTACAAACATATCACCAGTCAACCTTTCAATCGAAGACGATGGCGACCTCACCACTTTAAGCAAAGACATGAAACCGAAGAAGAGATACGGGCGAAGCTACGACGTCACGAATTATCAGATAAAACGTTGGCTGATATTGTCGAAGCTACCATGGGTGCTGCTTACTTGGCTGGTGGCGTGGAGCTGGGATTGAAGTCTGCTATTGCCTTGCAAATCCCGTTCGACCACATGACGGAGTGGAAGCATTTCAACGAAACGTATACTGAGTCTCGCGCTGGACTCAAAGCTCGCGTCAAGGAGGCATCAAAAAGACATCTCAAGCTAGATCATCTTGAAGAAATAACAGGATATCGATTTCAGAACCCTCTCTTGGTCATAGAAGCATTAACCCACGCCAGTGAACCCAATTCAACCGTCCCGTGTTACCAGCGCTTGGAATTTCTGGGAGACGGTATTTTAGATTTCTTAGTGGTGAACTACCTCTTTCGCAAGTATCCAGATTATGAGCCAGGAAAGATGACAGACATTAAGGATGCATGTGTCAATAATCGTGTGCTTGGCACCATGTGTCTAGAAATGGGGCTGAACAAGCATATCATTCATTTCTCCAGCAAGCTTATGGGAGCCATCACTCAATTTGCGCGGGAAGTTGAGCTGATCAAGGATAGCGGTGAAAATGTAGGAGAGTACTGGTCAGACCTCGATGTACCAAAGGTTTTGTCGGATGTAGTGGAGAGTGTTCTAGGCGCTATCTTTGTGGACTCGGGCTTTGATTTTGATACAGTGCAGAAATCGTTCAACTTCTTTATGCTTCCGTTTTTCGACAAATACGTTCAGCCCGACACTCTCAAAGTACATCCGTTGAAGACACTGACCACAGGACTACAGAAAATCCACTGTGATGGTCTGCTTCTACGGTAAGAACAACCCACTATTTTCTCTTTCTTATTTTGCCACAAATTTTTTTTTTCCATCACATCTAAATTGCTATAAATGGTTACTTATGCCGCTCTTGTCTTGAACAGAAACCATAGCACGAAAGGAGAGGACAGTAGCAGCCAAAAATGCATCATATTCTTACATAACAAGCCTATCGCCTCAGCATCCAGTCATAACATACGAGAAGCTCGAAAGCAAGCAGCGACCAAAGCAATCGCCTTTTTGGAAGCCAACCTGCACGTTATTCCAGAACTTTGTGACTGTGGTATCAGTGAGCTGCCAGCCGACGTCGAAGAGGACACTGATGGAGAGGAAGAAGCGTGATGTAGCTCTACTTTTTGATTAATCTGTACAAACACTTTAGAGAAATGTATTCCAGTGGCTTGCGACGTCCGTAATTCTGAATTAAAGTATTTCTTCTCATCGTTCATTACCCCAGCCTGACAAATTTTCTCACGATGTTTACATGTCCGACGTGTACGTATAAATTTAGCCAGGAGAATAACCTCATCCTGTCACCTTTCTTTCCTCAAATAATGAATTTGCTTCTTAAGCGTCTCCCTTCCACGTAAGTCGTGTTTGCATACATAACATCAGGTCGTTGGTACAAAGGAATCTGACCGCGTGTTCATCGTAGCGTTCGCTTAGCTCCGTCTTTCCGAGCCGTGGCCATCCCTACCTACTCGCGGTTTTTGAGTACTCGTAAGTAGAACACGCTTTTGCATCGTCACCATGTAGTCGCATACTGATCTTTATCACTATTAGATGCCACTCAGTCTGCCTGTGAACCTGATGAGCCTCACTTCTTGCAGTCTGTAGAGATGTACTACGATGACGCTGCACGGCTCAGCAACGTCAACCCTGGTACACTTGGCCATATCAAGGCAGTTGACAGCTTATTGAGGGTGACTTTCCCTATTGAGACGTCCGACGGCAAGACTGATATCATTGAAGGTATAAGGTTTTTGAGTGGTAGTCCAGCCTTTCCCCCTTTGTACTCCTGACTGACTTTTTGGTCATTCTGCTTTCCAGGTTACCGTGCTCAACATTCACGTCATCGCCTTCCCGTCAAGGGTGGTATCCGTTTTAGTGACGAAGTCGACCTCCAAGAAGTTGAAGGTAACTTTGACATTCACTTGCTTTATATACTTAGGTGTATATTGATTCTCACGCATATGTCCATTTCATAGCTTTGGCAGCCCTTATGACTTTCAAGTGTGCAGTTGTGGATGTTCCTTTCGGTGGCGCAAAGGGTGGTATCAAGATTGATCCTAAGAAGTATACAACCGAACAGCTTGAACGTATTACCCGTCGTTATACCATGGAGCTTTGCCAAAAGAAATTCATTGGACCAGGGTATGTTATTATTTCAAAATTTTGCCCCTTCGAATGGCGCGCGCGCGCCGTTATTTTTAGGTGATTTCCATTTTCTCACTCAAGCCCCTCAAAAATTTCAGTGTGGATGTTCCTGCTCCTGATGTCGGTACTGGCCCTCGTGAAATGAGTTGGATTATGGATACCTATAGACAATTCAACGCAAGTGACGTAAATGCTGCTGGCTGCGTTACTGGAAAGCCTATTGCACAAGGAGGCGTCCGAGGAAGAAACGAAGCTACTGGTCTTGGCGTTTTCTATGGTATCCGAGAATTCTTGAAGTACCCTGAAATCCAGAAGAAAACCGGTCTCAAAGGAACCGTAGAAGGTACAAGTGTTGTCATTCAAGGTTTCGGTAATGTCGGTTACTTTGCTGCCAAGTTCTTTGAAACCAATGGTGCAAAGGTTATTGGCGTTGGCGAACGTGACTGCTCTATTTATGACCCCAAGGGTTTGGACGTTGAAGCGCTCTTCCAATTCCGCAAGGACAATGGCACATTCCGCGGCTACTCTGCCTCAGCCACTATTATCGATGAGCCTGCAAAGATCCTCGAGGTTGAGTGCGATATCCTCATCCCTGCTGCTTTGGAACGTCAAATCGGTCTTCGCAACGTTGACAAGATCAAGGCTAAATTGATCGGTGAGGCTGCCAACGGTCCCATTACCCCTGGTGCTCA
The DNA here is from genome assembly GCA_016758895.1 of Umbelopsis vinacea. Classification (NCBI taxonomy): domain Eukaryota; kingdom Fungi; phylum Mucoromycota; class Umbelopsidomycetes; order Umbelopsidales; family Umbelopsidaceae; genus Umbelopsis; species Umbelopsis vinacea. The sequence goes on along the minus strand of JAEPRA010000009.1, from coordinate 1,208,151 downwards.
CAGAAAGTTGGAAGCTCGCGGTATCCCTGTCATTCCTGATCTTTTGTTGAATGCTGGTGGTGTCACCGTTTCTTACTTTGAATGGTTAAAGAATTTGTCTCACGTTCGTTTTGGTCGTATGAACAAGAAATGGGACGAATTGAGCAAGACCAAGCTCGTCTCTCTCGTTGAGGAGAGCGCTGGCCGCAGTCTCACTGAAGCTGAGCGCAAGCAAATTGTTCACGGTGCTGAAGAGGCCGATCTCATTTATTCTGGTCTTGAAGATACCATGCACGAAGCCTGCAAGGAGACACGAACCACTGCCAACCTCAAGAACATTGATTACCGAACTGCTGCTTTCGTTAATGCCATCCAAAAGATTGCAACTGTCTATGAAGGCACTGGCATGATCTTCATGACATAATTTGACCTGTACAATTTTTCTCTTCTACCATGAAAATATAAACAAACACGCACGCCAACAACTTTTTTTCACATTAATGCAACTGGCTTATCATAATTGACGTGTGTTGATGTAAAAAGTCACCGATGTGAATGTATTTTTGCGAACCGTTGCTTGGTTCAAAAATGGGCCGACACAAAAACTATCGGATATTTCAGTCACAAAATGAATAGCGATCTCTTTCCTGCTATATCAAAGTTTTTGTCTGTGAGATATTAATAAAACATATATAATCTAATTGTTGGGAAAAATGAACGGATTAAAGCAAGGTTACATTCGTCCAACACGATGGAGTGACTTGATGGTAAAGATGGGGTCCTTGCCGGAGTTGGATGGAAAGTAGAACCGAAAGTGAAATTCATCAGAGTTCCTAGGCCGGATTGTTATTCTTCGTATCCTAAACCATTTACTGTAAGTGCCTATAATTGTAATCTCGATTGAGAGTAGCAGGATAACCGTCACGTCCCATCGAATTCATGGGAACGCTGATTGACGTGTCACTTGCATAACACACGAAACCAAATTCTGAGCTGAGATTCCCGTCATCTCATCTGATTCCTTTTGCGTAGATTTCCATAATGGCGTCCCAGCAAGACGGTCCCCCCGTGGACGAAGGGCCTATACCTTTTTTTTCTGGCCCTGATGATAAAGATCCTTTCGGATCGCTACACCAGGCGGCGGCTCCTCCGCAACCCAAGCAGACTTTACCGCCAAAGCAAGAATCAGTACCTAATGCAGGAATGACCACGGTGGGCGACGCAAGCGCACTGTTTGGAAGCAATCCAACGGAAAATCAGCCCATCTTTTCTCCATCTAATGAGACTTATCAACCAGCTCCGGCCATTGAAGCCTCGCCTTTTGGAGGACCAACCTATTCGGGCAGTAATAATGATTCTTTCTTTGATCAGGCCAACCCATCCTCCTTCTTCGATGCACCTGCTCAGTCTGCTGATGTAACCTCCCAGCAGCATTACGGTCATAACGGGACGCAACACGGTGATCAGCAAGTTCCCAACTATGGTACTCCGCTCCAGCAAGGCTACAACCAACACGATGCTTACCAGCAAGTACCTTCTGCAGATCAGTCTTACGATCAGCAGCAATATGATCAAGGCTCCGGTCATTCGCATCAGCAGCCGGCTGGCTATTCGTACGAACAGGAAAATATGTATTCGCCACATAATCAGCAACCTAACGATGCTTATGATGGGTACACCCATTCTGCGTATGATCCTGCAGCATACCAGCAACCGCAACAACAGGCTTCATATGAGGTGAGTACTTGATTTATTCTTAACCTAGTATAGGACTCCAGTCATACTAATTAATAACAGCCTTACGGACAGCATAATCAAGAGCAACCTCCTGCTAGCCATGATCCATATGCTCCACAGGATCATTCGACTCCTGAGCAACAACAACAGCTGTACGATCCATCCACATATGTTAATCAACAGCAATCATATCCTCCGCAGCAGAAGGAGCAGTCGCCCGTGAATCAAGATGCATATGCCTCACAAAGCTATACTGCGCCTGAGCAGCAACCATACGATCCATCCGCTTACTTCAATCAGCAACAGTCTCATCCACCGCAGCAGACGGAGCAACATGACCAACAACAGCAGCAGTACGATCCAGCGGCTTATTCCGAGCATCACCAGCAACAATATGACCCAGAAGCTTACTCTGAGCATCAACAGTCGTATGATCCTAGTCAGCAGCAACAATTTGATCCCAATGTTCATTATTACTATGACGAAGCGGGCCAAGTGCATTACTATGATCCCAATACCAATCAGGAATATGATTTTAGTCAGTATGACTACTCTCAGCAATACTCCTACGACCCAAATCATGCTGAAACGGGAGCTGAATCATTGGATAAAGCTCATGTGCAGGACCAGCAGGAAGGTATGGATTCGTTTGAGCCACCGGTTCAAGATTATCAAGCTGGGCAACAATCTGAGCAGTTCGGAGACGTTGCACCTCCCCACACTGAATCGGCTGAAGTGCCTGTGTCCCATGAAGAGCCTATTAGCCAATATGTTCCTACTCAATTTTCTCAACCGGACAATGGCCAATCTTACTTCGATCAAGGAGACTCTTATAATCCTGATGTGGAGGATAACTTTGTTACTGAAACCACGCCAGATACGGGTGATTTGGATGACTTGGTTCTCGGTGAGCAAAGTGCATACACTCCACCGCCTGCAAACACTGCCGCACCACCGCCATCGGCAGTTTCACCTCCGCCCAAGGCTGCTCCATCTGTTGATGAAATTCTGCAGCCATCAGAGGAAACAACTACAGCTCCTGCTGAATTTTCTGTGACAGAGGACGAAATTGTGCCAGAAGTTGCTGCAGACGAAAGCGGAGAAGCTGTAGAGTCTTCTTTCAATGAATATTATCCTCAGGATGTCTCACCACCACAGAAGCCTATTGAGGATCCATCATCTTTGATGTCTTCTCTCAACCTTCCTCCTCAATCTTATGCACTCACTGAGCAGCCTGCAGAACATGAAGTTGATCCTCAAGAATCTACCTTCCGAAGAGATTCTACAAGATCGTCTCATCATGAAAATGCGGCTATGGACATGCATGCATCTTATCCTCCAGTCTCACAATATACACCGTCCGAACCACCTCGTAGTATACAGTCTTCACTGTCGCCACCACCTTCTTTGAGTGCCTTCTCACTCGGCACACAATCAATCAATTCACCTGGATTGTTTCCCTGTCCGGACCCTGAATGCCAAGGAGAAAACCCGTCCAAGGCAAAGTTCTGTTGTGAGTGTGGTCGACAACTTGCTGCTTTATCTCGTGCACCTACTCCGGCTGTTTCTGGTCAGCAGCCAAACAGAGCCTATTCCAACGATAGCTCAGCTTACTTTCCACAAGGCGACGGACAAACACTTCCACAAAGTTACGTTCCTAGTTTACCTAATCAGCATATCCCTCGGTCTGGTTCGCCACTTACTACTGTATCAACACCTCATGACCCATATACCTCTCAAGGCTACTATGGAACAGAGAATTATGATCCATACCAACAGCAGCAATACGGTAACAATGATCAACAGTACGCTGGACAATATGATGAGCAGTACAATCAACAGTATGATGAGCAGTACAACCAGCAGTATGATCAACAATACGCCGATCAACAGTATGGTGACTATGGCATGGTTGACCAGACAGCAGAGGCAGAGCCAGAGTTCAATGACCCTCTCAATCGTTCCCAAGGCTGCCCTATCGCTGTGTTTGGATTTGGTGGTAAATTGTGCTTGATGTTCCCTCATACAGTACAGCGCTACAGTGGTGGCTATGGTACCGATAACAGCTTTGCTCCACCACAAAATGTGGTCCCCGGTGATATTAAGATCCGAAACATCAAAGATGTATTGACCACAACCGATAGCAATACCGTTGCCGATCTCACAAACTTCATTGGGCCGCTTTTCATGGATAGCAAAGTTGGAAGCAAAGCAAAGAAAAAGGATGCTCTCAAATATACTAGCGAGCGCGTTGAATCTTTGAAAGCTCAAATACAATATCTACAAGGAGATAAAGAAAAGATGTTCCTGGAATCTAGAATTCTTCTCTGGCGGGTTGTTCAGGCTGCTCTAGAAATAGATGGGCCTCTAGTAGACAAGTAAGTATTCCAATCATCTTTTTCAAAAAAAAAAAAAAAAACTTTTGGTGTGTATATCTAATCTAATTCTCCAATTTCTTTAGCGTAAAATTCGATGAAAGTATTCGCAATATTTTATTTGCAACTGACGTGTCTGTCAAGGATGACAACCTGTCTTCGTTCACTGTACCAGCGGATGGCCAACAGACTACTGGGCAAATACAAGATAGCTACAATGTTGATTTGCTAGAGACTCTCCAAGGTCATTTAATGCGTGGAGACAGAGAAGCCGCCGTCAGATATGCTGTCCAAGAAGATCTTTGGGCCCATGCATTGATCATTTCAAGTTGCGTCAACAAGGACCTTTGGAAAGAAGTCATCAATGGATTTGTGGAACGTGAACTATCATCGCAGCGATCAGATGTTTCGCAGCAACCAAAGCTTGTCCAAGGTGATCGCCAAGGTCTTCGTGTTTTGTATGCGCTGTTTGCAGGTCAGGGAGCTAAAGCGAGTGAGTATTCATGTTTGAATGGTCAAGAGAGCAAGAAAATGTTCGCATACTAAATGATGGATTTTCAGTTTCTGAGCTTGTTGTGTCCGGATTGCACGGGTTTAATAGACCTGCAAGTGCTGCAGGTTCATTTTATCCTAATCATTCGCCAACTCTTGACACTGAGAAATTGTCTCACTGGCAAGACACTCTCGCTCTCATTCTTGCCAACCGAACCCCTCGTGACATCGAGGCCATGACTGCCCTAGGTGATATTTTACGAGACTCTGGTCTAGATGATGCTGCTCAGATATGGTATGTATGCTCTACAAGGATCGTGAGTCCATGCCTTCATTTATTAATACATCTATTGTCTTTTAAAAGCTATCTGGCTTCGCCTCAAACCTCTGTCCACGCGGGAATAGACACTCCTAATGTGCGTCTCACCCTCATTGGGTCATCGAGCATGCAAAACATGTGGCATGACATAGAGGCTATTCATTTGACAGAATTATGGGAATTTGCTGCTGCTGCGAAACAACCTAGTGGCTCACAAGGCTTACCATTCTTGCAAGGCTATAAGCTCGTCTTAGCATGGATTCTTGCTGATCACGGTTATATTGTTGAAGCGCAGCGGTATTGCGAAGCCATGGCAGGGATACTCAAAGCTCACACCAAGGGTAGCCCTTACTTGCACAAGCACCTACTCGAAAAGCTCAAGGAATTGAACGAACTTTGTGAGATGTCAGGTCATGGAGCTGGGTAAGTGTCAATCCATCATTCGTTGTTGAAGTGTCCCGTCGTCCAATATTCCTAATTGTACAATCTTTTGTTTTCATGTCTATAGTGCTGATAGTGCCACCTCTTGGTTGAAGCAAAAGATACCAAAGCCTACCTTGGATTCCATCTGGGGCTCATTGGAAGGCAAATTCAACAAGTTTGTTAGCGGTGAAGACCTTCCCGTCATCGAACCAGAGTCTAGGAAATCCACAGAAATTGTAGGGTCCAGTATGCCTGAATCTAGCTTACCTGCACGAAGTGCATCTGCAGTTGATATGCGATACAATAATGGTGCGTCAGCAGATTGGTCTCGACGAGCTACTACACCTCAGTCTGGCAAATATGGTATGCGACCTATATCCCCTGGTAATCAGTTTGGCATGGGTGGTCTCCAAGGTTTCAGCCCTCTTAAAACTGAAGACGCTGTGGAGGAAGAGAATGCCTCCTCGTTGCAAGTTGACAGTTATAGAAGCACACCAAATAATGAGAGCGCATACTCATATGGCCAACAGCCTCCCAAAGGCGTATTTAGCCCATTCGGTCAGATTCAAGCAGACACCGTTAATGAAACCCAAACCGAAAGCTACCAGTCCTATCAGCCTTATGGTGAAGACACAGCTGGTGGTGGTTGGTGGTCTGGTAGTGCCAACGACATGGCTGCTGACACCGGAGCCAATATTGACTCTAATCAGTATAACACGCCTGTGAATAGCTATGAGCCTCAACAGTCATACGAGCCAGCATCGAATATGACCAGCAATTATGAGGATGACGACCTTGGTCTTGGAAACAGTTCAGCCAAGAAGGATCGTGCTCAACCTCAAGACTCTGTGCCACCAAAGCCTACAACTCCAGCTCCTGAAAAATCAGAAAACGAGATGGTTGAGAAGAAGGAAGCGGTTGATAAGCAAGGTAAATTTTTTAGACACCCCCTACCCCACGTAAAGTTGATCCGAGGTGTTAAACAGTCTGCTAATTACATATCACATTATCATAGAACCTAAAGGGGGCTGGGGACTATTTTCCATGTTTTCTCGCTCCAACACGTCGACTCCTACAGATAAGAAATCTGTTAGAGCCAACCTTGGAGAAGAGAATTCATTCTATTATGATAAGGAACTGAAGCGTTGGGTGAACAAAAAGGTGAGGAACGTCAACAACAAATCCTTGCAATGTAATCATTTGTACTAAGCATATATCTCACTGTCTTATTAGGCTGGTCCTGATTCGGCTCCATCATCACCTGCTCCCCCACCACCCAGATCAAATAGTTCAATGTCTAATCCTCCCAAATCAGCATCGCCAGCTCAAGCTTTAGCACCACCAGTGTCTTTAAAACACTCTGTATCATCGGGAGGACCACCACCACCACCGCCAACTGGAGGTATGCAACGTGCCACATCTGTCCCTGCCCCTGGTCCACCACCTGGCGTTCCATCACCTGCATTCTCTACACCACCACCACCAAGTGGAACAGGAGCGGGAGCCAGAAGACCTGGCGCTGGACGAAAGCCAATGCGGTCCAGATATATCGACGTATTTAATCAACCTCAGCAGTGAGGAACTCAAAATGAGAAAGCGCACTTTTGTCCATAGGATTATTTGATTTAGGAAAACAAAAAAAAGTAGCCATAGTCTTTCTGAACTAGAATCAAACATGTTTGTATTTCGTGAATAGCATAATACAGTTACATTTTGCAAGCAACTGTGGTTTGACGCTGACTTTTAAATTTTAAACACGCTTTTTGCAAAGACTCACTTGTGAATCACACTCATCTCGGACTCGCGTCATCATGTCTTCCAAATACTCTACTTTACCTGACATTGTGAGTCAACTTGGCCTTCATCTTTACTCATTACCTTGTTTGCTAATAGTTCTGTACTAGGATGACCAACCTGATGTCTTTGAAACAGAAGACAATGAAGGCAACGATCACATTCGCAGCTTTGAGAGTCAGGTACAGTTGATATGAATTAAATTTGTTTATATTACCAGTATTATCATTGTGTTTAAACGTATGTAAACGACTTAGGAAGCACAATATAGCGATGACGAAAACGAAGACGTCGATAAGCAAGGAGTGCCACTCAAAGACGCCGCTTCACGTTTCCAGGGAGCGGTTGTAGATGCATCTGACACAGGTAACGCCCTTACCTTTTAGATTTTTTCTCAGATCTCCGGTTTTTGCTAATTCTGCAGGATAGATTTCTCAGATCGCCTGACTCGACGCCGTAAGGCCATGTATCGAACATTCATCAAACGCTCAACATTGGAAACATCGGAATACGAGCTGCTTCCGAAGGATCCTACATTGCACGAGACGTCACTGCAAAAGCTCCGTCGTCTTCAATACGAACTCCAGGAGCTTTCAGATGAAGTTGAAAAAAAGAAGGTTTGATTTGGCTTATGCAACCTTAACAGTGCTGGTGTGAGATTCATGCTGAAACCGTGGATGCATTTCCTTTCTAGGAGGATGAAGTGACCAGCACAGAAGTCCGTCAGGGCGACCTCCTATCGCAGATATCATACCTCCAGTCTGACCTCTCTCGAATCAGCAGCAGTCTTACTGGTCGCGGAGAGGATGAGCAGGATGGATTGACAGCACAGGCCGCAGAGGCTCGACAATTGATCAAACAATTGGAAGTGTACAAAAGCATTGTTGCAGCCGATGACCATGTTCCAAATGAAGCAGAAAAAGGTGCTTCCCCAGCTGCAAATGGAGAGGTAATATCCGCAATAATCTATCGCGACTACGGTTTACAAGTTTTGGCTGACCCAAGAATTTTTTCTTCAATAGACGTTGACCTATGAATTGTTTTACAACCCTAAAACAGCGCAACATCTCAAGCAAGCCCAAATTGTTGAAATCGATAGCCGTATTGCAAAGCTTGAACACTTGATCGGGTACAGCTCTGGTGATAACGTCGATAGCTTGGTCAGTGGCAAATGATGCGACGATCTTTCTAGACAAGTGGCTAACCCGTTTCACTTCCTTATACAGCCAAATAACCTGTCATCGACCTCCATTGTTGCATTGGTTTCCAAGCTGGAAAAGCAAATGACTGTCTTGTCTCAACCAAGACATTTGGACATGATTAGCAGACGTGTCAAATTGGTTAACAGTGAACTCGACAAACTCAATGAGCTTAAGCATGGAAAAGGCGAAGCTGGTAACAATAGTAATTATGGGAACAACCAGAAGAACGGAGAAGTAAATGCTGTCTCAGATGCTACGGACGATAGAGTAAGTATTTTCAGGACAGTTGTGCAGTAGAAGCGTCTGTGTAGAATTGACCCTCCGTTGTTTTTAGATCAACACTCTCTTTGACTTGATGAAGAAAGTCGAACCAATGTTAAACATAACTCCGGCAGTACTCACACGACTAAAGGCTCTTCAGGGACTTCATACAGAGTCTGCAACATTCTCTGAGTCAATCAAGATGATATCTGAGGAACAGGCGAAAATCACTGACGAGTTAGAAAATTTAGGTGGAGTCAGCAATAAGGTGAGATAGAAATTTCGGGGATAATTTTTTTTTTCTCTTTGAAAGTGGCGTGCTTTGGGTGATTTCGTCTTGATGCTGACACAACGTGATTCTCGCAGCTCCAAAAATCCTTCCAAGAAAATGATGCCAATATACAAGCTAATATGCAAATCATGGATGATAGAATGACAGACCTTCTTCGTCGCATCAATAATCTAAATACCAGCTCCTAAACCCTTTTATTTTGTTACCTATACCCTCAAAGCAAGTCAAATATGAAATGATACATATCAGATTGATCCCTGCCTTAAAGAGACACTGGTGTGAAAGAGCAAAATTTCGGTTCAAAAACTGATGATTTTAAAAAACCGGTTTTGCTGGGTATCCAAATTTTTTTTGGCCATCGTTATCGTTGCTGTTTACCATTTATTCCTCTGATAGTCATAGGAGTGCTTTCGTTTGCCTAATTTAATATTCATAAAAAGGTTAACTAGCATGAATGGCGTCTAAATGGTTTCAAATCGTTACATGCAAGAATTTTTTCCATAGGACCATGACGTTGCCTAGGCAGGCCAGATGGCGGCGCATAATGTGGAAAATGTGTCATTCGGGTCGGATGGTTCCAAAAAAATTTTCTGGCGGGTGGAATTTGCTATTGGAACCCTGGGGTTTCATCGCCAAATTTTTGAAAAGGTATATAGACCGCCTCAACAACCCACTTCTCCCAATTTCTTCAGTCAAGTTTACACTTTACCTTTCCTCTTATTTCCAACAACTCAAAAGGATGTCTGCTCGATACTTTCCCGGATCTACCTTCCATGATACCAACAGCATCGAAACCATTAACAACAATGAAAAGCAGCCTCGTGATTTGGAGCAAGCTCCAGTTGAATTCCACGCTGTAAAGCGTACCATGGGAAACCCTAGTGTCCTTGGTCTCTGGTCTTTTGGCATGGTCACCATCTTATTGGGTACTTATAACCTATTTTTGCCTACCACCAGCAACCACGTTATCTTCCCAAGTGGTTTTATGTTTGGCGGTCTGGCTCAATTTATTGCTGGCTTTATGGATTTCTGGTACGGCGGAACTTTTGGTGGAACTGTCTTCGTTTCCTATGGTGCTTTCTGGACCGGTCAAGCCCTAATGATGTTGTCACAGTTCTCATCAACTCTTGATGCTTATACCACCAAGGCTGATGCAGATATGGCAAACGGCATCTATCATATCTTCTGGGCAGCATATACTTTCTTCCTTTTCGGTATCTCTTTCAGAGTCAGAGGCGGTAACTTCCTTCTTAACTGGTGTCTTGGTTTCGTTGGTATTACTTTGTTCTTGGAAGCCTTGTCATCTTTCACTGGAATTTCCGCCCTTCTTCGTGTTTCTGGTGTCACTGCCTTCCTTGCCGCTTTTGGCGCATACTACAAAGGTTTGGCCGAGCTTATGGAAGAACAAGACGTTGATATCTATATTGGTTACAGACATTAAACGCTCCATCAGAGCCAATCTACTCTTAATGTACATAAATAATCATAGACATTCCTTCATTGATTTTCATTCACTACCAAACCATCATTTGCTTAGCATACGCATTCAAAAGTCATAAAAGAACATTTTAAAATCTTAAAACAACTCTTTTCTTTTTTGTATGTGTAAGCAATTAACTCGCCGTTGACAGACTTCCTTTCATTGCACTGTTGCATTGACAAAAGGTACTTGAGCCAACATCTCTGGTGCATGTGAACGGATCGATCGAAAACGTTAAGCTACCTGAAGCCTTGTGAATCGCATGGCAGGTGTTTCACATAATGTCTTGATCCATTGTTCACTTGACTATCAATGTTCATGGGAACAATTATTAGGTTTGCTTTCCCATCTGTTCAGTGGATTAACGCTATACCCTTTGTGGCATCCTAAAATCTGCCAAGGGATAGTTCACTTCAAATACCTGGAGATGGCGTTAATGATGGATCGAACAAATGGAACAAAATGTATTACTTCAGTTCTCGCGATTTTAATAGTAAAAGTGAAACAATGGTTACAATGGGATGATTGACATACAGGAGAAGTTTAGATATACATTTAATAGAGATTAACAGCGTCCTTTAGGGCTGACGGCAGCGACGGTGTCCGAATCAACACAAGTTATCTTTCCATCATCAATAAGCTCTGAGAGCATTAATCCAGTGACTGGTGAATTCAAGATACCCCAGCAAGAGTGTCCAGTGGCAATATATACACCACGTGAGTTAGGATGCTCTCCAATCAATGGAAGGCCATCCTTTGATGTAGGAAGATAACATGCTTGTGCCGCCACGAGATCAGATCCTTCCAAATGTGATGGTGATGCAGCTGCAGCAAGTTGACGAAGAGTCGTGATGGAAGATTGCTTTACCTGAATTTCTGTTGCCGACGAAGGTAGTGGTTCATCATCAGTCTCCCCGCATATATAGACAGTGGAATCCGGTCTAGGGTATATCTTGATAGTCAAGATTGTTAGAGAACGGAACAGTTGCATTATGCGGTTTCTTTTTGGGATCCTTTTACCTCTGGGTCATAAAAGTTGCGGTTAAATTGAATGCTGCAAAACAAAGCTTGGGCTGGTACTTCACCGTTGGGTTTCAATACTATACTATGGGCGCGTGCTGCAATGATGGGTAGTTTTCCTCTCGGTGACTTGTTGGATGTCATAGATAGCGTACTGCTCCATGGTCCCATGCACACTACCACAGCATCACCATGGATCTCGGTATTGTCGTCCAGCATAACGCCTGTTAGCTCGTTGCTTTCCCATACAAGACTTTTTACGCCTTGACCGCACAGCACTTCCACGCCTCGGTTTTTAGCCTCGTCAATGAGCTTGTTGGTAAAATGGTAAGGATGGACTTGAGCAGTCGTTTTCTTGCTTCCCATAGATTGGATTCGTTCAACTTTCGAAGTATCGAGCCACGGGATTGTGGTGAGATTTTTTCCAGCTGCGGAAGATCCCATACTAACAGCATAGGTCTCAACTTTGCGATAGCCGTAAGATTCCCCGTTCAATTCTTCAGCAAGTTCTTCATGCAACTGAAACGATTTACTGGATAAAGGCCCCAGCTCTGTCGCATCTGACCTATTGGTGTATTTTCAGTCCATCATCGTTTCACCGCTTTTTATACTACCAGACTTTCATTGACTTACCAGTTGAGTGCTAAGAACCCTCCGCTTTTTCCAGACGCAGCTTGTGCCACACCAGTTTTTTCGACGACAGTAATTTTGAGATTGGGATTTTTCTTTGAAAGAAAATAGCTCACAGAAGCTCCAACAGCTCCAGCGCCAATAATAATAACATGTTTGTGGTTATTTGGCATGATGGCACAGTTGCAAATGTCGAGATTTATGAGTGTAGTTAAGATTTAGACACTCGTTTTTTTAAACCGAGAAAATGATGACGGGTCACGTGTGTGACATATCAATGCCGAAACAGGCGTTAATTACGTTGATTTGATGCATTGGACGATAGGCAAAGGAGTTTTATAGTAAGTCATATCGCAAGGGACAAAATCATCATCTGTTTGCATTATGGATGCTTACCTTGAGCAAACATTCGCCTCTGTCGTCATTTCGCTTTGCCGGTATTCCGTTGTTCGATTGAATATGAAACCAACTGTTACGCACACCATTCCCGCCAAAACGAAGAAAATATCGACAGATCGAATTTAGTGGAAACCCTGAACCTTAAAGAAATCTATCAGGTTCTATCGTCTACTTACCGCCGAATAGCACATTTCTGGTTATTCTCACCCAGCACGTTGGACGAGCTATTGTCGAGAATATCGCCATAATTACGTGTGAAAAAACGCTTGAAAAATTTTACATATTCCTATTACAATTTATGATGAGATGAATATGCCATTTTTTTTTCTTGCTCTCCGCGATTGACAATTTTCTGTATTATCGGCCATCTCGGACAGTGAGCGCCGGGCAAACTTGTGTTGATGAACGAAGGTTAAATTTGCCATTTTTTCCAACAAATTTTAGGTAATAGATTTACTGTATGATAGTATAACGCTTCTGAAACAAGGCAGATGTTGCTGACGGTGTAGCGGCATAGGGTGAGAATAAAGAGAACATAAGAGCAAGCAGCCTCGTTCAAAAATAAGGCTGTTTTGTGTTGTAAAGATTCAATATATGCATTATTTAAAGTGACTCGTATGACACTCAGAAATAAAAAATCAAGCACTGTTCGGTGAATGATCCTGGGTTTCCATAAATCAAATACTTTTCTTTTCGCGCCGGCCAAAATTGTAGGCGGCATGTTGAGGTCCAATGGCACGCCCAAATTTGGCAATCAATTGGTCTGTGCGTAGTTGGCGCATGCTACGTAGCACTCTTTGTCGATAACTTCGATCATATGGCCTTGTCAACATTGTCAACAAAAAATATTGCTTCCATCTCTAGGTAGTTTATCGAGTAAAAAAAATTTTTTTTGAACTTACACCATAGAAAAAAAGTGCAAAAAGGAATGCCTTCTACCAGAATCGAACTAGTGACCTTCTGCTTACTAGGCAGACGCTCTGCCAACTGAGCCAAGAAGGCAATTTCTTATTTTGGAAATTTTGAAATAAAACTTATTTCCAACTAAATTTTAGACCACCTAATTCACAAACAGCATTTGGTATCATCGTTCATAGGAACCCATCTGACTTATTAGCCTAAAGCGAGTTTTTACATGCTATATAAAAAATGCGGTGTGCTAAAAGTATCCTTGGAAACAGACTTGGTGGATACTTATTAGCAAATGTCACAAAGTACGGGATCGACGAACTAACACTTTTATGCTGTTCTTTAATAGACACATATGAAAGTGTAATTAAAATATATAGATATATTGGCAGAAGTTTATTTCAACGTCAGTGCTTTACTGCAAATTACCACCTAACAGTCGCTTTCCGTTCTACTCTCTACCATGCATACCAAGGTCAAATAGATTTACTTGCCAAATTGGTACGAATCTTTCGTCAAAGAGTAGGGCCACAAACTATTTATTGACCTATAACTGACTTAAAATTCAATTATTATTGGGAATTAGCTTTTTGATCAGGTACCAGACGCTGAAGGACTGCTGAAACGCATTGCGCTGATAGCGTATTATTCTGAAAAGCGGCCAGTTTGCTTGATCATCAGAATTTACTTCACAATCCGAATTTCGAGATGCTAAGGTGAATTCAGCTATACGGCTCAGCAATGGAAATATATCAAATTTTGTTTCCTAAAATATATTTATATACCATTTAGTATAAAAAGGGTCGCGATACTACTATGCAAAGTGCTCTGCTCTCCAGTACTCATAATATACACAAAGTCCGATTTTTTGTATACCAAAATAAAATTATTTTCGTATTTCATGACATCACCTCGGTCAGATAGGCGACATACGCGGCCGCGCTTAGTGTTCGCACCTTGTCAAAGCAACCTCAGTACTCACCATGGAAGAGATTGGCGTGCAAATACTACCCCCTGTAAGCGTTGAGACATCACCTAACTTCTTGTTCAAATGACAAGTATGCTAACCACCATTTTCTCTGGCAGCACAAAGAGCTTGCTACTTCTAAGAACAAGACTACGCTGCTTGAAGAACTCGCAGATCAGGATTTGTACACAAAACTAAAGAAGCTCCAGCGACATTTAGAATTCCTCGAACTGCAAGAAGATTATATTAAGGATGAGCAGAAGAATTTGAAGCGAGAACTCATTCGAGCCCAAGAAGAAGTGCAACGTATACAGTCAGTACCTTTAGTCATTGGTCAGTTCCTGGAACCGATTGATCAGCATACTGGTATTGTGGGCTCCACCACTGGCTCCAACTACGTTGTTCGCATTCTCAGCACAATTGATCGTGAACTCTTGAAGCCAAGCGCGTCAGTAGCTCTCCATCGCCATTCCAACGCACTTGTTGATGTTCTTCCACCGGAAGCTGATAGCAGTATCGCCATGTTGGGAGCGGATGAAAAGCCAGATGTAGCATATTCAGATGTCGGTGGATTAGATATACAAAAGCAAGAAATCCGAGAGGCTGTTGAATTGCCACTTACACACTTTGACTTGTATCGTCAAATCGGTATCGACCCACCACGCGGTGTTTTGCTGTATGGTCCACCCGGTACTGGTAAAACCATGTTGGTTAAAGCAGTTGCTCATCATACGACGGCGAGCTTTATCAGAGTGGTTGGATCTGAATTCGTACAAAAATACTTGGGTGAAGGTCCACGAATGGTCCGTGATGTATTCAGGCTCGCTCGCGAAAACTCACCATCCATCATTTTCATCGATGAAATCGATGCTATTGCCACGAAGCGTTTTGATGCTCAAACGGGAGCAGATCGAGAAGTCCAGCGTATTCTTCTTGAATTGCTTAATCAGATGGACGGTTTCGATCAAACGTCGAATGTCAAGGTAAGGAAAAACAGTGTTCTTACCAGATATGCGTTATCATGGCTAAGATTTAACCTACCTGAATTAGGTCATCATGGCAACGAACCGTGCAGATACACTTGACCCAGCATTGCTGAGACCTGGTCGATTGGATCGTAAAATAGAATTCCCCACACCCGACAGACGCCAAAAGCGACTGATTTTCAGCACAATCACAGCAAAGATGAATCTCTCTGAGGAAGTTGATTTAGAAGACTGTAAGTAAAACGTCAAGAGGAGTCCATCGTTATTCAAAATTCGTACCCTAACCATTCTTATCGTAGTTGTTTCGCGACCTGATAAACTTTCTGGAGCAGAGATTGCTGCCATCTGCCAGGAAGCAGGAATGCACGCTGTCAGGAAGAACCGTTATGTTATTCTCAGCAAAGATATTGAGAAGGGCTACAAGTCCAATGTTAAGAAAGCAGATATCAACTTTGAATTTTATAAATAACCACCCGACTGACAGTAATAAAAAATTTGTTTGTCTTCTCTTCTTTACATTCTTTTTTTACGCATGGACGAACTATTCTCAAAGCTAGCACTTCAGACAGCAAATACAGTAACTCGCATAGCGATCAACCATGCGACAAACGCGGCACTGGTTAGTTTAGAACATGATATGAACTGTTTTCATTGCATTAGATAATTGAGACTCCCAGGGCCCTTAAAGAAAAGTGTGACCTCTTACTTGCTAAAGCAACCCAAGACAAAGCAACAACAGCATGGGATTGAGGATCTACAGAGACAATTGGATCTACGAATAAAAAATCTGAAGGTAAGGTATGGAATGGAATGGGGAAATAGTGAACCGTAGCATTCCAAGGCAATTTGACTTACGCACCATTCCAGCCCACGATTGACATCATTGCCAGGCGGGTAGCGGATGGACAAGAAGACTTGGAGCCGGCTTTGGAAATGTGCAAAGATCTACGACGAGATATTGATAGTTTCGGTGCTGATATTGATATGGAGTCAAAGACAACGACAACTACACCAGAGTTTGTTGCCCTGCAGCTCCGTAATGTCTTACAAAGAGTGGACGATACCATCCCATGGCTGCAGCTAGCTTTACGAACATCCGATATTGAGAAAGGCACACGAAGAGGAGCAAATGCCTCGACTTCTCGTTTGCTGAGGGCTGTGTCGGTTCTACATCAATGCAAGGATGGCGACAAAACGATCGAGTTCAATTTGCGATTGTATTCAATGTTCCTTGGCAATGTCCGACCCAGTACGGCGAAGGACTTTACTTGGAAGGAAGACTACCACAAGTGCAAGGTCACTTTAACCAAGAAGTCGGCATTTAACTACCAGCTCAACATCGAAGAAGATTTGGAGGATTTGAGGTATCATGAGGAAGGTGAAAAGGCTGGACAGCTCAACTTTGACATCAGACATCTCCAAAGAATGTATTATACCAAGAGCGGCGAACTTTTGAACATTGAAGATTCTAAAACACCTGTACTCGTATTAAAGATAACTAAGACTGCTAATATCGCTGAACCGTCATCTGACAGCAAGAGCACCACACTAAAGACCATCAGCAGTGACGAAGCGCATGCTGCAACATGGTACGCTCTGGAAGAATGGAAGGACGATGAGGATGAATCTGATAATGAAGACGAAGGGACCCCAGAAAAAGCACAGGATGCTAAGACCCAAAAACCCCTCTTCCATCCCAGCCTTCCTATTCTCGAAGCAACGTTGCGACTAGCACAATTGGAAACTACAGAAGAAATGGATGTATTACAAGCAGGCGATGACTTGATTGATTTATACATGACTTGATGTGAATGAGGTGTTACATATGAAGCATTCAGTCGACCTTACGGATTAGACTGACTGAAAATAAAGGTGGTTCTTCTTCTTTAAATGATGACTGTTTTGCGATTTTTATGATATTATCAAGGAGAGAAGAAACGCTAGGCGCATCTACCATTGGGTTAGAATGGGATGGCATATGCACGGCGATCTCTGAACATGGATATTCCTCATCGGTATATTCTCTGAAGGCTGGGAAGATATCGACACCAATTTCATCCAATCCGATTCCAGGGTTCAAAGGCGATAATGCGTAATAGTATTCCATGACACGACCAATATAGATACACACCGCTGCTGCTTTTGAGCCAAGAAGATTGACAATATCTTTATAGATAGGGTCAGCCACTTCTCCGCCTTGTCGATGTGTAAGAATCAAAGAAAGCGCTGCTCGATGGTGGTGGAGTAAACCGGGGATGTTGGAGAGTTGACCTCCAGCAAGTGGCATGTAGAAACCAATGGTGGCTCTTGATTCCTTGGGATAATGTGTGAAAAGGTTGGACAAGTAGACTGCACAAGGTAACAGACGGTGTAACTGGAGAGGGTGGTTGGGTTCAAGGTAAAAGGGAGGAATAGCTCTCATGACTTTTTTGTACAAGCCATTGAACTGATCTTTCGAAAGAGCATACCGAGATGCTTCTGCATATTGTTTGATACCTTCAATTGCAGGGTCTTTTGATTTTTCTTCTAGCGATAGCATACTGAAACAAACGCCTTGACGAACACCACCTTCACTAAAGTATACGGTTCGCACCTTGAAGACTTTGAATAGGGCGAGGACCAAGAAACTACAAGCTGGGATCATGGTGGCTCGGCGCTTCGAAATACGGAAGACTTTGAGTTCTTTAACAAGGTCTTCAGGTGCTCGGTCGACATACTTCTTGGCCAGCTTCTTGAGAGTCTTTCCCGAGATAGAGTATCCATTGATGATGGGTACAGGGTACTGGCGGCTACTTTGTTCATCACCAGAGAGTTTCGAGTCCGCCATACACATATAGCCCAAAGCTCGGAATCCACCACCCGAGAGATAGATCGTATGACCATCATTGGCATCACTTTGGGCTTTGATTCCATCTGGCACCTCAACCTTCTCCAGAGCATCAGTAAGCTCTGCTATCAATTTCTGGGCGAATTGTTCGCGCTCTTCGTCATCATCGTGTTCAATTAAGAATTTCTTCAGCGCGGCCGCACCATATGGTAATGAAACGGCATTTTTGCTGCTGCTAAAGCCTTGTTCCGTATTGGAAGTAGTGGAGTCACGAATGAGATAATTCAATTCTACTGAGCCACCGCCGAGATCCAAAGCCAATCCACGAACTTGATCGAATGAACCTAAAGACCACATAATGTCAAGAGCGTCAGCTCCCCGACGAAAAAAACATGAAAAAACATAGAATATTGTTTTTTTACTGACCAACAATGCCCATGGCCGAGACCAATGCTTCTTCCTCCTTACGTAGCAGAATTGTTTTCCAACCAGTGGCCTGGAAGATCCTGTCCTGAAATTGTGCTGAATTCTGTGCGATCCGAGTAGCCTCGGTAGCGATCAACCGGACATTACCAGGAGCAACTCCCGCTTGGTCGCATATTGCTTTAAATCTCAAAAAGCTGGTAATGACTTCGTCAATAACGTCCTCAGGGATCACTTTGTCGCTACTTTGCGCGTCAAATAGAGAAATAGGGGCACGTTCTTCGTACAAGACAGGGAGGTGGCGGGCCAGAGAATGAATGATTCCAAAGCGAATCCCGTTGGATCCCATATCTACCACACCAAAAGGTGCCTCTACTGGAGGAATTGTCAATGGCATTTCCGACTTGAATGAACTCTGCAAAAGAAAGACGTAGGGTTGTTTGTTGGTTGACCCGGGAGTGTTTTGAAACCGATCATTGTGGGCGGCGTTTATATTATTTGCCAAAAGTGGGTCTGCGCTCACCAATCAACAAACTCAGTGAACGTCATTACATAGTCGTATGTGGATATCATGTATAGGAAAGCTTGAGGAATTTTCAATGTCAAGGGCTAGTATAGGTTTTTCTATCTTCAAGATATCAAAGTATTAAATTTTCCTTTCCACTTCAGGCGTGACAGCACGTGAGACGTTTATCCAATGATTGGCCTCTAAAAGCAAGCACTTTTCCAAGAATAAGAAAAGATCTAGTTTATTAACTTGGATGTTAGGGTATCAAGGGTACTGCATACATAAACTGGGGAATTGCGAATGGTATGGTTTAGGTGCAAGAAAGGGAGTAGCGAGGTGATATGATATGGTAGTCTCCAGTCCACATACACCCTTTGGGTATATATTGGGGGCGTTATTGGTAAATGAGGGTAGTATAGTATTTGGCTGTAGCCGCGGATTGGAGAACGTGCCCATTAGCTTTGAGTGCTGGTTTTGTAGCCTTCAAAACCGGCCATGGTGAACAAGACAAAAGTGATAACAAGCATAGCCGTGCTAATGACATCAATGGTGGCGGTGCTAGAAATCCCACCCAAAAAAATAAATTGATAAGCCATTTGCGAACGATGATTGACTTTGAAGCGACATTTACTTACAGGAAAGGAAGTACGGTATTATCTGGATCGCGGCCCCATTTCCAGCTGGCCAATGTCATGGATTTTGCAAGCTTAAGGGAAAGCCATGCCTAGGAAGATAAATGCATATTAGTGATCCATCCTAAAAATACCATCGATCATCCAAGCAACTTACGCATGCCATGGAAACTACAAAGTAGGCAGAGAGGAACCAGGCGTTGACAGGGAACTCGCCGAGATCAAAGACCCATATGACGAATATCAAAATGATGGCTACAGGAATGTTCATGACCAGTAAAGTCTGTTCGACTTTCTTGTAGCTTTCTTGTCGGTTGCCATGTAAGGCAGTGCTGATGCGCGAGGCATAAATAGAACCGATATTGCCCGTCAAGCCATTCAATACAGGAATTAACAGGGCCAAGCCTTTGTATGAATCCACAA
Source organism: Umbelopsis vinacea (assembly GCA_016758895.1). NCBI lineage: Eukaryota > Fungi > Mucoromycota > Umbelopsidomycetes > Umbelopsidales > Umbelopsidaceae > Umbelopsis > Umbelopsis vinacea. The sequence continues at coordinate 1,188,073 of JAEPRA010000009.1, read as the reverse complement.
AATTTTCAAACACCACGCCTGACAAGCTGCATCGGCGAGATTTAGTATAATGCCATAAAACATATTTTCCGAACCGATGTTGTACTAACCTAGAAATTACCATAGCGCACATGATTGGAGTCCATCCCGTGAATAAGAGTTGTTTGACCGATCGATTTGTCCATACTAGAGCCGCCGCGCCAGGCAACAATACTACCATGACAATGACCAGGACGGTACTTAAAATTGATTCTAAATAAAGGTACGATTTTATGAGCCAAGACAGTCTCTTTAAACAAAAACAAAAAAATAGTAACAGCGCCATTCAACACTTACCCATATTATCTTTAAGCAAACGAGCAAAGGTAGCCAATATAACGAGGGTGACAATGTCTCCTAAAGAGGATGCCATAGGGCAAGCAATGTTGTCTGTTTGGCGGATAGAGTTAATTCATCGTGTTTTTAACACCGCGGCATAAGTTACGGCTTGAAACTGACCTGGGTCTACATTAAACCGACGGCTGAGAATGATTAGGAAGCACATGAATATGCCTAGAATTAAACTGGACAACGAGGCGGCCAACATAGAGCTAGAAATCACGAGCATGCTTTCGTAATAGGTGCTGGCATCATTACTTGGTCGAATCAACATTCCCAGAATGAAAGAGAATAGCCCAGCAATGCAACCTGCAATTAATGATTGTACTTGGAGGAGGGCGAGGTTGCCGATCACCAAACGACGACGGCTTGCAGGATTGTCTAGATCGCCAAGATTGGCCTGCAGTGATAATATCAGTAACAGTGCAACTGATGGGAAGATTCTGATGACCTTTAAAATGCTTACCGAAGTTGAGAGACGTGCAGCTAAATTCATTTCAAGATTGCCTTTAAGGTTGAGTAACACGGGTACCAAAATGAAAAGTTCGGGGATGTGAATGAAGACGTCCCAGTGCTACCATAAAATGAGTGAGCTTAAGTAATTGGGGCAGCGATCACTAGTGGGCGTGTAACCACAATTACTTACAAGGTAAATGTCCAGGAGTTCACCAGCCGCTATAAGGCCAGCAATAGAAACTAGAACGGATGGCAGAGCCTTAGAAAAAAAAAAAAAAGGAAACGGATTAGTTATCATGCATTGTTAATATTTTCCATAACAGTTGGGGAGTCTCTCACCTGCCACGCCAAGTGCTTGGGACTATTATCACTGGCACCAAGATCGTCATGGCTTTTGGAGTGAGGTGATGAATCGAGTAAAGCTAAATGTACAGCAGATTCTGAGCTTGTCGAATCTCGCGGCTTGTATTCTGTGTTCATTTCTTTGTCATGGAGTTCGTCATCTTGGGAGGAGCGTTCAGAAGAAAAACCTTCGTCGACCAGTTCGATGTAGTCTTTATCGTATGGCATATTTTCTTAAATAGTTTAAATGGGAAGTGGTTCCTCAGAAGGAGTGGAGGAATAGGAGGAGACTGAGAGATGGAAGAAAAAAAACGAGCTTTTTATTTGACAATAAGCTCGGGGGAAAAGGGAAAGGATGAGACGGCCTTGTGCCATCTCAGGCTTGGTTTTCCACTTGTGGGCGCGCGAAAGGCTCAAAGTTTTTTATGCCCCGACCGTATTATTTGCCTCAATGTCACCAAACCAATTTGGTCAGATAATCCACTCATTCTACGCATTGTATCATCACCATGATGTCGTTCTTGATGAGTTATTTTAGTTTCTTATAGTGATTTATAAAAGTGTAGTTGAAGGTGATTCTAAATTTTACAATGATTGAAATGAACTGGAAAAAAAGAGAGGGGGGTTTCAATCGGGATACCGCTGGGTGGAGCAACAGTCATGAAAAATATCACTGGAGAAAGGACTGGTTAATTTGTTGCATCACAGTTATCTTGTTGTTGCTGCTTTTTGAGCTCTTGATAGCCAGGGCTTTCTTTGAATGCAACAGCCGCCTTAAGTCCCGCGGCAATAACCATGTACATTGTTTCACTCGCCACCTGATGCAAGTTGTAGTCTTCATCTGCTTTAAGTATGAGCTTGACCCCTGATACCGCCAAGTCACGAGTTCGTTCTACGAGATGGTACTTAACGTCCATCCAAAGTAAAAGCTGGACAAACGACCCAAAGAGAAAGTATAGAATATCTAGAGTAGAATAATGAGGGAAAATTTTTAACTTTCACATGTACTACTGAAAAGTGGGTAGCAATGGGGTGATACACACCTGGAAGAGGTGACCGCTTAACCATGATGGCTAGTGCAACAGCCAAGTCAATCATGTATTGGGCAAACCTTCGAAACCGATCAATTTGCGTATCGTTTTCTGTCGGTATTTTATAACGTTTACCTTGGCCGAAAGCTTGAGCGGCCAATATGTATTTTTCTTTGGTTTCGGCGTCTAGTATGCCAACCCTTTCTTCAACGCTATTATTATCAAAAAAAAAAAAAAAAAGACGTTAGACATAAGTCAGTCATCCATCAACATACGTATAGAATTGAGCAATTTACTGCATGATTCACAAAATTGGGTTGTTACTTTACCTGATAAGTTTGGCTTCTAAAGCCATTTTTGTCCTCATATCGTCTTTTGCTAATGGAAATTCACAATAATCATATTAATACCCGAAGATAGCCTTTGCTATATTGATGTGATTAACGGAACGACAATATTTACCAGGCAGAGCCATGACAATTTTGTCAAGCCCAGTAAGATATATATCAAGGGCAACAGTGTCGTTGCCTTCATCGTACTCGTCAGCAGCTATCGATACCAGCTTGATACCTTGAATAATACTTTTGCGATCCAAAGATCTACCAGACTTGTTGATGGCGTTGGCCAAGTGAGAGTTCTGTTTGACGGCATAGGCAAGACTCTCGATATCATGCTGGTCCATAGGTGGTAGATATGGAGGTGGTGGAGAGGTTTGGACTGCGACCATTGTTGTCATGGGGTGTTTGTCGACTGTCATTATTTCTGAGCTGGTATGTTTCGGGCTTGGTTGTTTTGGGGCTTGCCGTTTGCTAGAAGTTGTTAATATTTTGAATCTGTCGATGAACGGGAGAGATGATATCCTTTCTGATGATGCTAGTAAAGATGCCATGAATAAAATGGTGGTATAAGTGAAAGAAAAAGAGAAAAGGAACGAGTGTGATTTAAGATAGAAGATATCGGGTTGAAAATTAGTAAAAAAATTAAAAATGAGCGCACGGGTGCATGGCCTGTAAAAATAAAGGGTTGGGGGGATAAGCAAAGCCAATGCTAACAATTGTGTCTCTTTGGTTTTCACGTGTCGTTCGGGGTTCGGGCACCATCTTCCGTTGCGTAGCATGAGTAACGTAAGGCAAGTTTGATTCGTTGATCGTCGTCAGCTCATACCGATGCTGGTCCCAGATTTGGTGGATGCCATACCTTCAGATTGACATTTTAACGAATAGCGTTCGAGTCGCAAGCCTTCTCGCTTGACATGAAGCCTTTCAGTTACACTGGTTGCTGCCAAGGCAAATATCGTCCTTGATAGGGTTGACTGGAGTGTATCTTTGGAACTCGCGCGCGAGACATTTTAATAATAAATTTTAGTATAAGCGTTATGAGGTCGTCGATAAGACAAAATAAAATACGAGCTAATCGATTTGAATTTCGCCATACACAATCATCCCAAGCCGCATTCATTCGATATATCTTGTTCGCTTTGGCGCTTCAAAGTTGAAACCATGTATTATTTACACTTTACAGACATCATGGAAGCACGTAACATTTTCTATATGAACAATGATTCCTGAACATCCATATAAAAAATCCTGATAAGAAGGTCTCCAACTGCATGGACATAAAATCGGCAATGAAATCGAAAATAGGTATTGATAATAAAGAAAATAGGAGAAGATCTCTACCAAGGTTTACTTAGATGAATCAAGTGTCATTGGCACTGCTCAGGTCACAACTGGCTTATAGTACATGGTTGTAACATACTGATAAATGAAGGGAGTATGATGAGAAACCTCCATAGCGTATTCAGTCATATTAAAACATTTGGCGCTCACCTTCTTCCGGTATCTGCTGGTAGCAGCCAGAGCCATGACACCGTCTTTTATAGAACACGCATACAGATGGTTTAAAGTGACATGGTTCGGCACAGGTAGAACTGAGTTGTCTTCATCACTAATTGTTTGGCTATTGAGCATGACCTTTTCCAAATGAGGTGGTAAAGAAGGTGGTTGTGTCAGTTGCTGCTGTTGCGCTGTCATCGAAGCAGCTTCAGGACTTTGTTGAGCGATGGTTTGAAGGTATTGTGGAATCTCTGATGAGTATGTTCCTGGAGGTGACGAGGAAAGCGGAAATGCTGCGGTTGTAACAAAAACAATAGATTCAGTTCTCCGTGGATGACTCGATCATAGTGTCAAAATGATCAATGCTTTACCATTTGATGAATCTTCTAAGCTTGAGCGGTGTTCACCAAACTCGTCTAAATCGTCATCCAAGCCATCGTCCACTTCAATATAATTGACCAAATTTCCATCCGGATCCGTGGCTGCCTCCAAATCATTTGAACACTTCCATTCATCGTCCACAATAAACTTGAGTCGATGGGTTCCTGGGGGCAATTCTAAAACTGCCGAAAAGTCTTGCGAGCTGCAGCACTTTCAGCGTTAATAAGAGTTACCAGCGTAACGAAATGGGGGACTTTATAGCTATTCACCTTTTGACCAAATGAATCTTCTGCTTCCATCCATTAAACGTTCCAGTTACGTATACATTATTACCACCTTGTGTCCATGTGATGATGGTTGGTACGGTGTTGGCTATAGATCGAAGAGACAGGTTAGAAATCAAAATCATCAGCACTCAAGTTGGCATTATCAAAAGATCGCACTAAGATAACCCACCTCTATCGGAGACTTCAAGGGCAAGATTACTAGCTCTTCGTCGAATTCGACTATCGTCTTCATCAGCTCCAGATTCGTATTCTCGTCCAATACTTTGACCTCTCGCTCTGTAGTACGGTCCTTTGACAGAATCACTGCGATGGTGAGAGCCAGCTATAGGTTGCCGTGAATCGCCTGTTGGTCTGGGAGAGGATTTTCTTCCTTGCTGGTCAATATCTATACTCTCAAGTCTCTCAGAGAGTTTATCTGGAGTGGTTGGCGTGTTTGGGCCGCCGGTATTCCGCCGCGAATTAAAGTCTGAACGAAATCGGTCTTCATCGGGTAAAGAGAGAGGCGATCCCACAAAAGGGGAGCTGTGGTCACTATCGATTCCCTGTTTGAGCCTTCGGGCCTGGTTATGTAGATATGGGTCGCTGTAATTGATGTCTCGATTATGGCTGGTTGAGCCATTGGGCTCTGTTACATTGACACTTGGAGGGGAATCATATGGGTTGGGACGGACTCCTGGAAACGAAGCATTCTGGTCGCTTTCGGCATAAAAAGGTGTCTGTGGATGCTCTGTTGAGGTTGAGTTACCCATGGCAGAGGAATGATCAGTCGTAAGGCAAAGATATCTCTGACGGTTTTCAGCCACTGCCAGTCTTAACTCTACCGTAGTCCATATTGAAACTCCGGATCTCGCTTTGCATGAGGTGGAACGCAGCCGGGAAACAATGTCGCTAACTTCAGTGTGATATTATGTAACTGTACTCGATTGTCAGTGTCTTCATATAAAAAATAATAAAGATGTTGAAAAAAATTATATTTCCAAATAGTCCTGTTGATATGTTTGTGTTTATCCACGTCGTCTTCCACAAGAAAGAATAATAAATGAAACCATGGTAAGCTCACTAGCTATATGAACACTTGGTATGTGCGATATGTTTTCAAAATGCATCATAAATGGGGTAATCTGCTGAGGGTGGTCTTGAAAGAGGTACTATAGGCAACATCATTAAAGTAATTGTATCAAAGTTCGAGCTATGTTAGCTACGGTCAAGATCTTCATCGTTGTTCTCTTCGTCGTCATCCTGGATACTAAACACACTGGCTTTCTTGTTGGATTGCGGCGATGTGACCGATGGTGACTTGGCAGAATCATTATGCACATGTTCTACAGTAGGAGCTTCCTGTAACTCGCCGAATTCTTCAAATTCCTGCTCTTGCTCATCTCGTGCCATAGCTTCCTGTCGTCGGCGATATGCCTCCTCCTCTATATCCGATGCGTCGTCATCAATGTCCAGAAGTCCTTGCTGTGCCTCCAGATCATCATCAGGAAACGATGCTGCTCCTCCACGAGACCGGCTGCGGCTCAGTCTGGTTGGTTGTAATGCAAAGTTGAGTCCGTTGGGTAGCAATCGATTTGCTCGCTGGAGGCAGAAGCACATTCCAATAGCAACCAAAATTACACATGTATACTGAAGACCAGGTATGCCAAGTTAGCTTTTGCTTCTTTTGGTATTAGATAACATCTATCTATGTTGCCTTACCAATACTATGGTGGTTGGAATGTCGAAGTTGCTTGGCGGAGTTCCAGAGCCTGGACTTGGAGGGTCTTGGCCTAATTATCATATACAACGTCGTTCATCAGTATGTTCGTGATAAAAGTAATGACAATGCGGAAGGTGGATGTAGAAATTGCTTACGTTTCTCCATTGTCAAGATTATGAATTCTTTCTTGCTAGCTGACGGCGGCCCTTCACCAGAATACTTGCATCACGTGTTTTGAGTGACAAGTTGAGATTGCCCTAAATGATACCACAAACAAAGAGCGCAAAATATCATTGTTTAGTACTTAGTTTCAAAATTAAAGTTGAATTCTATATTCTGAATGGCCAACAGAGCCAGCCTACATATGAAAAGGAATCATGGGTGTTCGCGAAGAAGACGCTGGCGAAAGATACATTCCATCAATAGAGGACTTGCGCTCACTATAATTGGCCATGAGCATAGAGCCGAGCAGACTATTAATCAATCACCTCGAATAAGAAAGAGATTTATAGCATAATATGGGACATTGTCAATTGCTCGAAAGAAAGCCAAATAGAGAAATTGATGGCGTACATCATGGATGGATCGAATAATAGAAGACGCAAGACTGTCATTACATTGATAGAAGATGCACCAAGAACGTTCATCGCACAGAGAAAGATGAAACCACTCGATCATTTGAAACATTGAAGGCTTACATATGTTAAACTTACTAGTCAATATTGGCTTTATGGAGTACGACTGGCTGTATCAAAAAGAACATTTTTTTTTACGTGTCTATCAGCGATGATCGCGCCTAAACTTTGCTCACTATGCTAGAGTCTGCGATTCCTCAAAGCTGTAAGGAAAAGCCAAATGTACTCTATTTATTCATTTATCGATAACCAGATGGCTTTGTTGGCCACATCCAAGTCAAGTATTATTTGGCAGCGACATGACAATATCGCATGAGCTGGACACGCGGAATAGCCAAGTCGCAAGGAGGTACTTGTTATTCACACGAATGACCATACAGAGCGAATATAGGGCGAATATAGCGCTAAAAGATGATCGCCGATACCGGTCTCTTAACTGCGGCGAATGTTGCCGTATTTAATCGATGTCATTTTTTGTCGTGCCGACGTGGCAAATAGAAACTTGGCTATGTAAAACCTTTGAAGCATGTAAAGATGAGAAGTAATCTGACACCTTTCACGAGCTTTCTACTGAATGGAGGTATGAGTCATTTTGTTTTGAAACACGACATTAGTGATATCTGTAAAGATGATGTCGATGTCAAAGCGGCAAAAAAAAATACGGCGCGTAGATGCCACATAGTCAAACACTTTTTGCCAAAGTCAATTGCAGGTATATAGTATATTGACAAACGATATGAAGATTAGAATCTAAAGTATATGACAAAATCTACCAAGCTAACTTGGAGTCGCCGTCTACAGGGCAAGCTTTATCTTTCAATTTACACGAATCAATTGTAGCCCATCCGTTGGCAGAGTTGCCTTCCTTGTCCAAAAGGAACTCCCAATAATGAATAGCGCACATCAATATTGGACCAACTTCTCGACCATATTCATTGGTACTGATTTGACCATGCATGTGTAGGTCCGCGCCAGCATGTGGACAATATCTGTCTGTTTCGTATCGAGTACCATCGGGAAGAGTAACAATGAGTCTGTCTTTATCATGTTCAGCGATTTCAATGGAAGCTTCAGCCTCCTCTTCTTCAACAATGAGAATAGGCTGTGCTGCTTGCGGTTCCTTTGCGTCAATGGCGGTTTCCTCTTTTGAGCTGGTTTGAGCCAGCTCCTCTTCCTCCTTTGCTTTTGTGTCCGGTGTGCTGGCTTCGTTCTGCTTTGCTGATTCGTCATCTGTCACCACGGAATCGTTGACAATGCTATTGCCATTAGCAGCTAGTGTCTCTGCATTACTGTCTTTCTTGTCGTTAATGTCCAATTTAGCAATACTGTCAGATAGTTGAACCTCTGGCACAGCAGATCTGTTCTTGATGGTAGGTACAAACATCAGTGTCGGAAAGAAGCCCACTTCACCGGTCCCTTTTGATTTGAGTTTGGAGCTGGTACCGAGGGGAAAATTTTAATCCTTTACCAACCAACCTTACTTACTGCCGGACAATGTACCGTAGAAACACAAAGTAACTTTTTTTTATTTCTTGACGATAAATCTGACGACTACCTTCAGCTGAATTATTATGATTTTGTATGTAGATGATGGGTTGTTGCTTGTTATATTACAATGGTACTTCCGTCAGGTAGTGGAATTAAGACAAGGTGCGTCAGTAGGGACTAGCTACGCTTGCTTGGGAGACACAGGGCAGAATCTTGTGGCATGATAAGTTGAACCGCAGACATAGCATCTCTGTTGACCAGCAGAATTAACTGGCTTGCTGGAAGGCGCATTTTGAGTATTGACTTTGCGTGCAAGGACTACAGTTTGCATGTTGTGGGAGGTTGACAAAATTCCAAGTGAGGGTAATGTGAATCTTTTCAGTAGTTGGGTTTTACCGCAGCCTTTTATACCGTTTAGCAATCCACGCAACTCATTGCATATTTATCGTATGTAAAACTCCTGTTTTTCCATAAATAGCCGTCCAAAATCCTTTCGTGACATATGGAATCTGATAAAGATCAAGAATAGCTACGATGTTCTTTCAGACTTTAGCGGCGCAAGTATATTGAAAGAGATCCAACCCCCTTCAGGATATTGAGGATTGATCTCCCCACCCCTTTTTCTGCAACGATCCCACATCGCTTCAAGCCAGTATTGATTCGGTGATCATTTCCTTTCTGTAGTTAGACACACACTTTGTACATTTTAATGAAAAGAAGAACTTGCGAACCACTTTTTGTTTTGAGAACAGTGATGAGTCACCTTTTTCTAAACAGTTAGCAAGGGGTTCGTTATCGATGAACTTCGTCAAATCCTTGTGCACGCTATGCTTTGTTTGGTTTCATAGGTTTCTTTTCTGAATCTGTTGTTTAAGGAATTACAACTTTTTTTCAGAGTGGCTACTCTGCTTTGCTGTCATCAATTGTTGCTGACTTTTTCTCCTCAAAGATTTTCATTTGTATTTTTAAACTTTTGGGACTGGCAACCCTTTATCGTAGACCTGTTTGTTACAGGGTCAATCCATGAGTTTCCTGCAGGATCGATAATCCCGTTTCAGATATGGTCATCTCTAGTTCTGCACCTACTGAAGGAAACTAGCAGCAGACGATATCAGACACATCTGGCCCCTCACTGAATTGCCCAATTTGTCTAACCCAGTCCTGTCATTAAGGGATGTAGCTCTGTTGTATCTTATTTTTTGGATGGATTGTACAAACGACGATTGCTGATGGATAATTCAAGAAAATGCTTCCATGCGATAAATAATAGCGAAAATTAATAATCGTGGAAAGTAAACACAAAGACGCTGCTTGTCATGGCGTGTTGCCATATAATATCTAACAGACCGATCAATATTGTGGCATGCACATCCGTAAGCACCTTAAACTTATGCTTTTGACACTACTGCAAGCTGTAGTCTTATTACCCCCCTTCCCATTGTTGTATATCGTTTCCATTGTTTGTTGGCATCCAATGCAATCGGGCACATCTTCGCTTTTGGGCATACAAAGAATTTTTTTTTTTAGAGTTCAGTGGGGGCTGCCAAAAAAAAATCCCATTCACATTGGTAAGTCCTTAGAATTTGCTACCTTCGCTTTTGAGAGCAATTGCTGATGTTAAAGACACCAAATGTCAATAATGGCGTCAAGGCTCAATCAATACTGCTCATTTTCCTTATCAGCTGTCATATGTGAATTTTAGGGCTGATACATCAAAGCGTCCTCAAGCGGAAGTCATTTACCCAAAACAGCTTGTTGATCGTGGTTAAAGTATTCCCTCACGTTGATCAAACTCGCTTCGTTAATTGTCCTTGAATTCCTTCCTTTTCTCATACAATCACACTTTTTGGATGAAAATTTTAAGAGTCGCTCAAAATTGCAAGCATGATCTCTTGTCCTTCAAAGCTTGTAAACCGGCGACCTGCCGCATAATTTTTTGAGCGTGTAGACAAAACAATCTATTTTGACGTGAGCATTCTAACATTTAGGTGTTTGCGACAAGTCACGATCTCTTCTGGTACGATTTTGTCATTCATTCCACTTGTTGTAAGCAGTGCTTTTTGATCTTTAGCCGCAGGTTACATCATGCCCCATTTGTATTATTTTACAGTAAACAATACTTTTACCATCAACCAAAAGCCCACAGGTCATTTTAAAAAAGGAGGTTCTCCTCCATAGAAGGCTGAGTGTGTGCACAATTTTCTTATTGAAAGCTAGCCGTGACAATTATTTCATATAAGCATAGAAGTTCGGTATAAAAAAGACTCAGGATAGATAGAAAACCAGGTGTTGGAGGACATTACGCAGATATGTGAGCAAACGAGCAAATCAGATCCCTTGCCAATAGTAAAGAAGGATCATAAAAACCAGTGTGTTTACAACAGATTACATCCCTTCTTCTTCTTAGTCTTGCTAACCATCAAAGCTGCTCTGGTGGCATGTTCAAAAACTTCGCGAACGCCATTACCGTCCTTTGCAGAGCATTCCAAATACTTGTAAGCGTTGATTCTTTGCGACACTGCGACACCCTATATGATAATTATATGAGTTTTACGTTTTAAAAGTTTTCGGACGCATTTTTTGGTGCGTTAACTCACCTCTTCGTAAGTGACAGGTCTCTGTGAGGTCTTTCTAAGTTCTTCAATGGTATGAGGGTCATTTCGAAGATCCTTCTTGCAGGCAATCAACAGAATAGGAAGACCTTGGCAGAAGTGAAGGACTTCAGAGATCCACTGTAAGGCAGTTGGTTTTAGTAAGTATTATAGAGAGAATGCGGGGTTGTCATGGTGTTGTCATGTACTATGTACCTTCTCTTGTACGTTATCCAAAGAATCTGGAGAGTCGACAGCAAAGCAAATCAAAATGACGTGAGAGTCAGGGTAGGAGAGTGGGCGAAGTCGATCGTAATCTTCTTGGCCTATGAATCAAAGAAGTGGCTTTAGTTTCGTGGGAGGATTATCCGGGTAGTTAGAGTTTAACAAACGGTTTTTTTTTTACCTGCTGTATCCCAAAGAGCGAGTTCGACGTGCTTTCCATCAACCTCGACGTCGGCTACATAGTTCTCAAAAACAGTGGGAACATAAAACTAGATATTTTAGGAAACATGGTTAGCTACCAAAATTTGGGTCGCAAGAGTTTGGGGTTTGATCGAAAGAATTCTACAAAAAGACACATACCTCTGGGAAAGTGCCTTTGGAGAAGACAATAAGCAGACAGGTTTTGCCGCAAGCACCATCACCGACGATAACTAGTTTTCTTCTGATTTCGGTCATGCTGATCAAAAGATGGGATTAGCATTGTACTTGAATATAGGTCAGACATGTAACGTGGTCAAGCATCTGGTCCTTGTCAAGGAGTATACATGGCTGGAAAGACCAAAAAGATTGTAGAGCTATAAGGCTAGCCATTTCACTTCTCCGACTGATGCCGCAGAGGAATTCTACAGCTTTCTGGCCACCATTTGCCTAAATACCAGGTCAATACATTGGTAAGGATTCAGGTTGCTACTTACAAGTTCGCAAGATTTAGAGACAGATGCGGGATAAGGTATTTGATTCCCCTAAAGCACAGAAAGAAAAATGGTTGAAAGGGGGTTTACAGTGGTCGCGTCAAAGGCGGGTGATGCAAAAAAAAAACTTTACAATACAACTCTGTAGCTTTGACACAATCCATTGGAGTTCCGCCAATCGGAGACCAGCGAGCTCGCCCAGCTCAAGTTAAGAGTCGTTACCAACTAACAACTCATCCTGGAGCCAGCCGTAGTTCAACAATGTATACGTAGCCATGAGATTTAATGAACGTTTATGTATTAATTTCATTCTGATATCTCCTATTCCTCCCTGCCATACTGCGCACTGAACATGTGGCTCAGTTTTGCTTCATGGAAAAATGAGAAAAAAAAATTCTCTGGAGAAAGATCTAACAGGCAGTCAGTTTTGGTTTTTCATCTTTATAAACTGCTCACTATGTCCTGGTGAACGCTTCCATACGATTCGTATCGAAGTAAGATCAGTAAATGAATAAAAATTCAATCTATTACGCTCATTGTCTCAGTTTTTTCAATACTCTGGAGGACACGATACTACGTTCACATTTGGTAATGGTATTACAGGCAATGCTTAGAAGAGTAACCAGATAACTGAGAATGCTAGAAAAAATGATTGATTATGTAGCAAAAATGCTAGTAAGTTTACGTAAATAGGAGAAGGTACAATTTTTCAGTTTGCTAGGTCAAAATGACGAGAGAGAGAAAAAGAAAAGCTCTAGTAAATGGCACGGATACCAGGGAATATTGATGCCATTTTCGATTCGAAGCAACGTGCTCAGCTTGACGTGCTTGCTTCAAAATAAAAAAAAAGGTTGCCTGACCCATTGCCATGCAAAAATTTGGAGTACCGACGACAGACAACTGCACCCGGTGATCTCCTTCCTCCAAGCATAACCTTTGTCTTCTTGTTTTAAGAAATGGCACCTCGCCGTGACGCAGAGCAAAGGATTGGACTTTCACACCACGAAAATGTACTTACGGACGATGAAGAAGGCATTGAATTTGCAAACTATGCCGAATCCGACGACGATGACGAAGATCCCTACTTCATGCCAGAGCACACAAAGAAATCGCACACTTTGAGCTTTAGCAGGTATGTTACAACTTTTCTTCACCACTTTACATTGAACAAGCGTACTCATGTTATCAAATAGCCTTTCCTGCTCTCCCATACAAGTAGTCCGCTTTACAGTTCCTCTTATTTGCGTCACCACTATACTGGTTTATACCATCGTTGTGGGTGTCCTGACAGCCCAACGTAAAAATATACCATCTTCGATGGATCCAACTGACCCATCGTTATCTCCTCTGCACTAGAGGTCACTGATATGTGTTTCTTAACACAAAGCTGTATATATTGTAAAAATTCTAGCACAACCAAAGGCTGTGTAAACATTAATCACTCACAAAGTGACCTACAGAATAATCTAACGATTCCAAACGCTATACTCAAACCATTTGATGTCAATAAAGTGAATAACATAACTGCGGACGATATGTGAATGTCTGTAATTATCATGCTAGGGATTGATAGTGTGTCACGGCCTGCTGTTTAAGTAATTTACCAACGCTGGCTGGGCAAACACACCAAACTCAGATCTGTCCTAGTCATCGCAAACATGTCCTCTAATGTGGTAAGCCCAAAAGCAGATAGAATATAGCTGAAGGTTGGCATCTGCGTATGAAACGTACCTAACTGTTGCATTACAGCATGGAGTGAAGAAGGTTAAGACCAATGAGGAGCTTGCACAAGCTCGTAAGCAGAAGGAAGCTGTAAAGATAAAGGAGTACAATGATCTTGTGAGCAGATGTAAAGAAGAGGTAGGTTCATGTCGATAAGAATGTCTGTTGTTACGCGTGGTAGCTCATTCCAATGAAATAGGTCGAAGCCAAGCATTTTGAGTTTTCAACCTTGCGACTGACGAGCGATATATTGCAATTGAACCCGGATTACTACACGATTTGGAACTACCGACGTGAGATATTACTGCAAGGCATATTTCCAACCATGGATGAGGAGGCCAAGCAGCAAGTTTTACAGCAAGAGCTTGAGTTCTTTATGCAGCTAATTCGTATCAATCCAAAGTCATACTCAATGTGGAATCATCGACGATGGTGCTTGTCGGTCATGTCAAAACCTGATTGGCAGCAGGAGTTTAAGCTCGTCGGCAAGATGCTAGACCTTGATGCACGTAATTGTAAGTTGGTAAACATAATTTGCGTTCATTACCATTTTTTACAAGACTACGCTAACGCGCTGGGCACTTTATTTAGTCCATGGATGGAGCTACCGACGCAATGTTGTTGCAAACATCAGGGAGCAGCAAGCTGATACCAAAGAAATTGATACCAAAGAGTTTGAGTACACGTCTACAAAGATTAAGCAGAGCTTTTCCAACTATTCGGCGTGGCATTATCGATCGAAAGTACTGCCCTCTATTTTGAAGGATATGACCGATGAAGAACGTACAACTGTCGGTAAAAAAGGTAAAGGATTAGGTCAGTTCATGCTATACGCTGTATGATGTTATTCACGGGATTGTATCCAATTTTAGAGCTCGATTTAATCAAGAATGCACTGTATACTGAGCCAGATGATCAGTCTGCTTGGCTCTACTATTGGTGGCTAGTCGGCAGAGGTGTGTATAAAAGGATACATCGTATTTGACCAAGCTCTAATTTCTGGATGTATGTGACTAAACTACCTCTTTTATCAGTTCCTTCTCATGTACAAATATTGGGTGCTTACTCGGTTTCTAATACGCCATCCCTGTTTGTGGTGTTTGATGACGAGGTTCAGTTGGCTGGAGATATAGCCGTTCAAGACGAGCAGAATAACAATGTCAACGGCAGCTGGTACGGTGTTTCAAGTACTACTGCTCATAAACCCAGCTCTGTATGGGCTTTCAGACCAAATGATACTGGTATCGCAGGCAAAGTGAGCAGTTTGTCACTGAGCAAAGAGAATGTAGTAGCTGATTCTCCCGAAAAGCTATTTTCAACCATCAATGATGCCATCACCGTTACGTCCTTGGATGACGAAGGTATACTTATTTGCTCGTATAGTAGTTATTACGAAATCTGAAAAGTGTCTCTAATATGCAATCATCAGCACTGGTATCTGTGATTCAGCAACTAGATTCAAGTAGCCTGAAGGCCACCATTACAACCTCACCTGTTGAGCAAAGCGATCAAACGGAGACGTATACCCTTTGGCAGAAAGATGACCACGAATTGCTTTTAGTGGGAGAAATTGAATCATTGGAGGAATTACTAGATCTGGAACCCGATAGCAAGTGGGTTTTACAGACGTTGGCACACTTTATGTTGCAATTGGAGGCTTTCAAAAAGCAAAATGGAAGTTTGGTCGATGGGGATAAAGAGTTACGAACAAAGGCTCTTGAAATGGTTAAACGCCTATCAAGCATCGACAGATACCGAAACAAACGATACCAAGACTGGAGTAAGTAGCGTAGAGACTACCCTAAAGCGTCTATAATACATCTTTCTAACATCGGTCTTTTCGCAGTACAAAATATTGAAAGCGTACCCATCACTTCGAACTTGAGTGACATCAAGACTGAAATTAAAGGCCGCATAAATAGTCATTTGAAGGCATTCGGTGAAAAGAACTAAGAAATGTCGTTTGTTTGGAATAAAAAACATAAATCTTGTAATATTATAAAACTTGTTTACAATGTCTTCCATGACAAGACTTTCCATTATTGCCATGTAATGGAATAACCATGCATCATACATGATTTTGTTCTAAATACTATGATCGTATCTGTACATGGCTTGTCAGTTCAATACAAGTTTGTTCCATGTTAGGCCATTCTTCCACAGGTCATCCTTTCCTGATGCCCATGCGGTGACAATCATGGCAACGTTCTGTTGACCACTAAAAGCAAATGGCCCGATGATGGTAGTCTGAAAGTGAGCATCGGCGCTACCAAACCGATACTCCAACAAACAACTACCATCATTGTTGAGCTTCACTTGCATGTAATATTGGTCGTTCGCTTCATCCATTCTTTCAACCACGAGGTAGCTAAATCTCATATTAAGCTCACTCAAATAGTCAAATATTTGTTCCGCAGATGGATCACATACCACTTCACCAGCAGCAGCTGTTAAACGGACATGTGGAGTGCTCAATATTGTAATTGGGATTTGCCTACATCATTTGCGACAGTTAGAATGCGATTGTTTGAATGTTTTATTTATAATGTGCATTTACTTTAGATCAGAATTGCTGCCTTCTGCATCTTGAACAGCAGGCACTTTGCCAAGTAAAAAGCTAATAAAGTGTTGGACGATCCAGAGATCATCAATAGGCTTAGTATAAAGCTTCTTCAGGGATTCTTGCACAAAGTCTTGCTTCAAGATACCAGCCTCTAAGCGTTTCTCCATAAGCAATTTCACAACTTCGGCAGGAAATTCTGGATGTCCCTGAATAGAGATAACTCTATTATCATCTGAGACCATTACTTGAACTGGGGTATGTGGCGCGGTAGTGGCCAAGCATTTGAAATTTGGAGGTAATTCAGGCACGTAATCCTTGTGAACTTCTTGTATAGCCTGGTACAAATAAGAAAAGATGAATTTCAGAGCATCATGTCAGCAAAAATAATGAAATGGGTGAATTAATGTGACTTATACACAGTAGACAATGGACTCACCATCTGAGTTTTTGACGTATTAAAGTAGCGACGACCAAGTGGAGTCAGCTCGGTATCAGTATATCCAAACTAATCGTGTGCAGCCCAGTGTTAGTTATCATTTCATTACCGTTATTGCAAGGCTCCAATGCGTACCTCCCATCCACTCGGGTTAGGCTTGCATGCTCCACCACTGGCGATAGCTATAATCTGGTGACCAAAGCAAATGCCAACAATACGAGCTTGCGGTGTTTGCTCACGGACTTGCTTGACAAAATCTATTAGTTTATGAATCCATTCCTCATCTTCGTATGCACCTCTTGCAGAGCCAGTGATAACAATTCCATCATATTTCTTGGCCTGAATATCGTCTATGGAGGGGTATTCTTGACGATTGACAACGTCGAAATCCGACCAAGAAATGTCGACATCGGCAGGACGGGCTTTATCAAACACTAATCTGAAGAGTTTATCGTAGGCTCCATAGTCTTCAACCACCTTTGGAGTGGGAGTATCGCAGATAAGCAGGGCTAGGTGCAATGACGATGTCATGCCAGAGAACAAAAAGAGTGGTCACTACTATCAAGGGTGGATTGGGTCTTACCCACACATTCAACTGATCGGGGTTTATTTTTTAAGCGTCAAATGTTTAGTGAGAACTTGATTTATGAACAGCTGTCAACGAACTCAGCAGCGATTATAAGTATCGCTCACAACACTTTAGAAAATGGCAAAAGATACGCTATTTTATTCCAAAGACCTTGATTAATGCGCTGTTAAAGGAAAATTACCCTGAACGCATTCTGTCGTAACCCTTACCCATTCAGCCAAAATACTGTCCCTCCCACATGACCGGCACAATTTGCCTTTTGATGCGGCCACATCAGAATTACACAAGCTTGCTGTTTTATCTCCCGTTATCTTCAATTTTAAAGCCTTCGCCTTTTCGACCACTTTACCTCCTGCTTGTACAGAATGACATTCTCGAGGCTTATCGGTGTATGTCTCGGTTGCTTGAAAGTGTACCACTATCTACCGCAAGCTAAACGCGCTTCATGATTTTTTTTATAGAGACCTGCCAGTTGGCAACCCTTAGTGCGCGGTCAAAAAGCGAGGACTTTTGCAAAGATGGTAGGCGAGACTAGCCATGTCAAGGTGCCTATGTCAAAGTTTGAACAGAATCGGTTCATCGATTATAAGACGATGGACGACCGGTTGCAAATAGTACGAAGAAGGTATGTGAAGGGTATAGGAGGCACTTTTCTCACGTTTTGGACCCCAGCAAGGAGTTGGCAGAGGGTCGATTTGACACATAGTCAATATGGGCCCGCGGGTGACAACGGGATATGGGCTTTAGGATTTCACGTGTACTAACGAAAATGCAAAACATTAGACTGAACCGGCCACTGACGCTGTCTGAAAAAACCCTGTATGGTCACCTGGACAATCCTGAACATCAAGAAATTGAACGTGGAAAGTCGTACTTGCTGCTTCGTCCAGATCGTGTAGCTTGTCAAGATGCCACTGCTCAAATGGCTCTTCTACAATTTATGTCAGCTGGCCTTCCGTCTGTCGCGGTACCAACCACAGTACATTGTGATCATCTGATTGAAGCTGAAGTAGGTGGGGAAAAGGATCTTCCTCGAGCTATGAGCGCCAATAAGGAGGTCTATGATTTTCTAGCAACTGCATCTGCCAAGTATGATATTGGATTTTGGAAACCAGGTTCTGGTATTATTCATCAAATCGTTCTTGAGAACTACGCCTTCCCCGGTGGACTTATGATCGGTACAGATTCGCACACTCCTAATGCTGGTGGACTTGGTATGGTAGCTATTGGTGTTGGTGGCGCTGATGCTGTGGACGTAATGGCCAACCTTCCTTGGGAACTCAAGTGTCCAAAAGTCATTGGTGTAAAGTTGCATGGCAAGATGTCTGGATGGACGTCAGCTAAAGACGTCATTCTGAAGGTCGCAGGAATTTTGACTGTCAAAGGAGGTACTGGAGCTATTATCGAATACCATGGACCTGGTACGGATGCCATCTCATGCACTGGAATGGGAACCATTTGCAATATGGGTGCCGAAATTGGTGCCACCACGTCTGTCTTTCCATTCAACGACCGAATGGCTGACTACTTGCGAGCCACCAATCGTGAGAATATTGCGAACTATGCCAAGCAATATAGCGAAAATCTACGCTCGGATGAAAATGCTCAGTACGACGAACTAATTGAAATTGACTTGGACAAACTCGAACCACATATTAACGGTCCGTTCACGCCCGATCTTGCCACACCTCTATCCAATTTCAAGAGCGCTGTGTTAGAAAATAATTGGCCGAAAGAAATCAAGGTTGCCTTAATTGGATCATGCACAAACTCCTCCTACGAAGACATGTCCAGAGCTGCATCCTTGGCTCGACAAGCCGTTGAGAAGGGTCTGAAAGTTAGATCACAGTTCACTGTCACCCCTGGATCTGAACAAGTTCGTGCTACCATCAAACGAGACGGCCAGATGGACTCCTTTGTTGACGCAGGAGGAATGGTGCTAGCGAATGCTTGCGGTCCTTGTATTGGCCAATGGAAGCGAACCGATGTTCGAAAGGGTGAAAAGAATTCTATCATCAATTCGTACAATCGAAACTTTACTGGCAGAAATGACGCAAATCCTGGAACCCACGCATTTGTCACTTCACCGGAAATTGTCACTGCCATGAGTTTTGCTGGAGACCTTACCTTCAATCCCATGACAGATAGTCTCATTGGCGCTGATGGAAAGCCATTCAAGTTCCAAGAACCTATTGGCGACGAGCTACCTTCCCAAGGCTTTGATCCTGGTCAAAATACTTACCAGCCACCTCCGGAAGAACGCAGCCAGGTGGATGTACACGTCTCTCCCACCTCACAGCGATTGCAGCTTTTGAAACCATTTGAGGAGTGGAATGGTGATGATATTAAGGAAGCACCAGTGCTGATCAAGGTGAAAGGAAAATGTACTACAGATCATATTTCCATGGCAGGACCCTGGCTGAAATATCGTGGCCATTTGGACAACATATCCAACAATATGTTGATTGGAGCCGTCAATGCTGAAAATGGCGAAACCAACCATGTTCGCAATATTCTCACCAACAAATATGATACCGTTCCAGACACTGCCAGACAGTACAAGGCTGAAGGTATCAAGTGGGTAGTGGTAGGCGATGACAACTATGGAGAAGGTTCGTCTAGAGAGCATGCAGCACTTGAGCCGCGCTATTTGAACGGTGCTGCCATTATCACAAAGGTAGTGTACATTTCAGTGTCATCATAACAACTTGTCCACCGCGTTTCTAATTGTTGAATTATCTAGTCATTCGCCCGCATTCATGAGACAAATTTGAAGAAGCAAGGTATGCTGCCATTGACCTTCGCCAATCCTGCAGACTATGATAAGATCGATCCTATTGCCAAAGTGGACATTCTTGGACTGAAAGAATTCCAGCCTGGCAAGTCGTTGCTTCTCAAGGTGCATAACCCCAACGGTTCTGTAGAAGAGATCCCTGTCAACCATACATTCAACGAGAGTAAGTACCGCAATTAATGTGCATCACTTAGACTAGCTGATCAAATGTTAACCGCAATCACTTTTTCACTATGATCTGTAGCTCAAATTGAATGGTTCAAGGCAGGATCTGCTCTAAACATGATTCGAAAGAAATTAGCATCTTCATAACTTTCAATTGACATTCTTAAACAGTAGATGTAATGCAAACGTCTGAACTGCACAATTACCAGCCAGTAAACATTATAATGCTTTATCAGATACATATTCCTTGTAACCCCCATCGTAAATGAAAAACGCCGTTGCAAATGCCCTATTGTATTACAGTAAATCCATGTATGAGCTATATGGTTTTATATGCGTCTGAAGGAGTGATCCCGGCCATGTTCACTAAGATTGCTGTGAAGATGAAAGTATGGGTAATTTACATAAGTTACATCGTTAGGATTCAAAAGATCTTGTTGGTTTGACGATTCGAGTATAATATGTGTCTATATTCCAAAGAACTTGACACCAATGCTATCGACATCTCCAGTGCCAGTAAAGATTTGAGCGTTACCGCTGGCACTGAGGACTTCGAGAGCTTTTATCAATACAGTGGTATCCATCTCGTAGAAATCTAAGTAGAGGCATGAGCGGCTGGTTTTTTGTTCTGTCACATTTGCATTAAAAAATAGCTCACCTGTCCCTTCCGCAGCTTCTCCATTCGCTATTTCGTACACCGTCATAATGGAGTTGTTAAATCCTTGCTCGTTTATCTTCGTTTTGACAAATATTAATCCTATGCCTCTGTAGTATCATTCATTCAATACATAACTTACCCAGGTCCACAGCAAAGATGACCATTCTTCAGGTTTTCGCCAATATATGAGAGCTTGTGTACGTGCGGCCGACTTGGAGCTTGAAATGGAGTCCGTGACCCATTCTGCGAGTCCTAATAAAACGACCTCCGTCACACTCCTGCTTTCTGAACATGCTCATGCTTTCGCTACTACATACCTTTTCGGACCATCTCATTAACAATCTCTTCCAGAGTCTCCAACGATAAGCGCCCTGAATAAAATGTAACGTTGAGGACGCCTATGCACGGTTTTTGGAGTGGGAGTTGAAGGCAATAAGTACTAACGCTTAATCTTTGTATTATCGAATAGTGGAGATGCGCCGGGAACGGTGGCCTCTACTAAATTCAGTCGGTATAATCGTTGAGAGCGGTAGTATGCAAGGATGATTCTTTCCCATTCCTTTACTTGGTTTTGCCAGGTCGATTCCGTTGGTTGGCGGCTGGTCACAGCGTTAGCAAACTCGATCAGCTAACTACCATGTATGGCAGTATGAAATCTTACGTATATAAAGGAGGGAAATCATGGATGGCCGGGAACTTGTAGCCGTTGCTTTCGGATTGCATTTATGAAACAACGAATAAAGTATAGGCGAACTTGTGGACGGACCCTACCAAAGGGCCGTTCACTTTACATTGAGCAGTCACTTGGCATGCGTTGGAAGTAGTATAGCCAAATTGTTGCTAGTGTACAAAATGCACGTACAGTTGCGAAAGCTTTATTTAAAATCTTTGAAGCCGTCAACTATAGGGATCAGTTGAGCTGTGCGCATGTCCCAGACATTACCAGTGCAATAGATATCGTTTTGGAGACGTTCCCAAATCTCCTTCTCACTATTGCCCTCTATCACCATAGAGCTACCAATCATGTTCTTCGACTTGCGACGGATGCATGTGAGTTACTATGGTTGCTAGAGTTTGCTCTTAATTCTTAGCACTTACGTCGTGAGAATCCAGAATGGCTCCACCTGTCACAATATAGCCAGATCGCTTGTCCGGCAAAGCAACTTCTAAATGCTTTTGTCTAACAGCCAATCTACGACTCAAAGCATCTTCGTCGGGTTGGTCATGTACGAGAAAGATGAATCGCAAGTTGTCTACAGGTGATCAATATTTGAGTTAGATCTGCTTTTTTTAAAGCTGCCGTTTCTAGGGGGTTTGGTTCATGACCGTTCCGAACTGCGTGTTTACTTACTTCTTCCTGTAGAGCTAAAGCTGCGTACTAGAGAGCATGAAACCATTGTCAGTCTCGTTTTTGTTTCCTTGTCTCATTAATGAGAGCTTTACCTTGTTTGTTAGAAGCGATTTGTTGGCGGAGGACGGCAAACATGGTATGGTAGAAAGAGAAGGGTGTGACACAAAGAAAATAAACCCACGAACAAGATATTTGATGAGTTGTGCTGTAATTTTATTTTTATTGTGGTCTGACAAAGAAAAACAGACAGAATGGTAGAGGTACAAATTTAAGATCTAGGCTTCTCCTTCTTCTCCTTGTAGAGAGCGAGGAGGGAGACACCGGAAACCTTGACAATCTTGAAACGGACACCAGGAATATCACCAATAGCGCGACCCTTACGACCGAAACCAGCAATCAAAACTTCGTCGTTTTCATCGACGTAGTTCAAACAACCATCATTGGGGACGAAAGCGGTAACCTTCTTGCCGTTCTTGATAAGTTGGACACGGACACACTTACGAATGGCAGAGTTAGGCTGCTTGGCTTCGACACCACTGTAAATTAATATATTAGAACTGCTTTCAATATGGCTTTCGGAAAGAACTTCAACGCCAACTTACATCTTTTCGAGAACAATACCCTTGGCGTGGGAGGATCCACCGAAAGGAGAGGACTTGAAGGCAGTACCCAAGAGTCTCTTCTTGAATTGCTTGTCGGCCCAACGGTTTTCACGACGATGGGTGCGCAACTTACGTGCGGCGTTAAGACCACTAGGCTTTCCTTTACCTAAATTGCACAAAAGTCTGTCATTAGTCGTGAACGGCAAAAAAAGTTGACAAAGATCTCTAAGCTAAACATTCTGTCTATTGGATGTGAGGAGGAGGACAATGGGGTCGAGGCATAATGTCGACAGTAGATAAGTGGACTATCGTGATAGGTAGGTGCAGAAAGTGTTGATGTTGTTCAATGACCGAGACGTTGACATTTCGCATTGGAATGAAACAAATGTCCATTGTTCGAACAGATCGCTGATGCTCTTCTCGCAATTTCATTATCTCCAGATATATCCATCCATCCATCCATCCATCTTGTTGAGCATCCAATAGACATGAGCATTATTCTGATCTTTTGTTATGCATGGCTACATACCCATTTTTTAAAAGAAAGAACTGTTAGCAGACCAGCTACAATTTCGAAGATAATGCGAGCCTGCGTGGCTTGGCGGTGAGAGAAAAGTCACGTGAACATTTTAGCTCAACCTCAAAAGGGAGGACACTGATCAAAGCACTTTCCTTTTCTTAAAAAAGGAGCAAAGGTTCTCTAATGAAAAAAAAGGTTACAACAGATATAATCTTAATAGTTATTGCAAAAAAATTATATAAGTATCATGTCTGCAAAGATAGTGGTAGCAATTTGCCATTTTCTTGACGTGTTGCAGCCCGAAACATTTAACTCGAGACACAGGGTCTGAAGTGAATCGAAATCGACTTTTGACGATTTCTTTCGCGAGGCTACTGGAATTTAATTGACATTATGGATGCATAAGGATAAACATTGCAGATATTCAAAGCTGCATATCAAATAGTATATAGCCATATTTAAGCTGGCTAGTCATCGTCAATAGGTGCTTAAAAGTTTAAAAGTACAAAGGAAAGTGGAGTTGTCCGATGTTGGAGCGGGGTATATTTCTTCATCCGATTTATCAATTGAAGAACACCAGCAGATATATTTTTTACAAATATTAGTATCTTATTTGAAAGGTATTAATACATTGTATTTGCTTGGATAAGAATTCCTTTGGATTCAAGTGTGATGTAATTCCAGTCAAACCTGGCTGATGATACATTGTTATGGCCGTACAAAATCCGGATAAAAACAAGTCGTTGGCTCTGACAGGGATACGTTGGTTGTGCCTCTTATGGAGAGGATACGTATCTATGAGCATCGATGGATCCTGTAAACAATAGTATCACCATCGTTTCGCTTTGAAAATGCGTCTTGAGACCCTCATCGTTTGATTGGCTAGGGCCGGTAAAATACATATTCCGCCAACATTCCAGCGACTCCATTTTACCCTCAAGATATTCCTCAGGTTTGACATTTTGCCTCCAGAGTACTGTGAACGCATTGCTTACCGGGGCAACATGCCTCCATCGAACCAACATTCGACCAAAAGCTATTTTGCATATTTCATATGTTACATTACTTTCGTCTTATTCCACTTGCCAAAAGCAATGGCAGCAGTCCATGACGGGATTCCTCGAGACAGCCTGACTCAATCGTTGGCATACGATGTCACTGTAAATGAAGGTGAAATATTTACCAAACAAAATATAATATCGGCACTAAGGTCTCAGAGAGATTTGGCCATCAACACCAGTATCAATCGCATTCAATGGCCGGCAATAAACCTTTCATCAAGCTTCTTCGGCAATAATTATACGGATTCCAAGCTGCAGGGCCTAAGCTCGGTGATGGGCTCCGGATACCGGAGATTGGTGCTGGACCTTTACTGGCGAAGTGACCTTGGTAATTGGCAATTATGCCCTGAAATTATCCCAGACACTACCTCCACTCAACGTATGCTACTAAACCCTGACCTACTCGGTGGACTGAATTCGCCTAACCGTACGGTTACACGGTCAATGCCGACAGTCTCCTCCACATTTTCCAATGCCACACAGTCGACTACCTCTTATCGACCCTTAATTGCCAAGGATGTGACTTCCAGCGAGGCAGTCTTCTCGAGAGAGGATGTGGTGATATCCTCCTATACCTGTACCCCTTGGATTACCTTTCGTCACTTTATGCAAGCTCTGGATGTGTTTCTAGGAAGCGTTGAGCCGATAAGAAATCCAGGGAACACCGAAATTTTTAGTCTTATTCTCAACCTAAACAACCTAAATGTCACCACCAACAACAATATCCCGTCAGTCAACACAAACTCGACCTGGTTAAGCTCCATGTCATACAATCAATCACTTAGCTTGCAACAAACTATCCAGTCCTCCGTTGGACAGTCGCTTGCTAGTACTTCCAAAGTATACTCGCCACCAAATCTGACCCGGGACAGAGCTAATCTAACGGTTTCCTTTAATACTACTGGTCTTCCATATTTCACTACGGAAGGAAACCCAGATACGCAAACGCTCACAACCCAAACAGGATGGCCACCGTGGGCCTACCTCATTGAACACCGGTATCAGCTGTTGGTTGGATTTGGAAGCAATAATCTACCTAGCAACACCAACTATAACGTTACTGACGATGCACAACTGATTTTCAATGAAGTGGATTTAGGAGGTGGTTCAATGAGTGTAATCAACGTTACGTCTATGGAAGCTACTGGCTGGACCAATTGCTCAGTTCCAGGTAGTAACAATTATATGGTTGCAAGCGGCACTGAAACCACTGGTCTCGTTGGAGGTGTCCCACCTGGAGGGAACGCTGTGTCATGGTCTTGGGCATATATGGTTGATCGAGGCAATCCCTTCAGTTATGAAAGCGCGAACAATGCGGTAAGTTGGTGTCTTGTCATAGAGAACAATGGGTAGTGAGAAATCAACTCTGATTAAGCAACGCACTTTAGAGCTTCTGTGGTTATTCTCCATACTTTACGGCATCAAGTTACGCAGCCAATACCTATCCTATTGCTTCGAATGTCAGCTCAACTTTAAACAATCCAATGTTGTCGACTATCTGGTCTTGGGATGTTGGACAGCCACCATATCTCGTGGGTAGCTTAAGAAATGGCTCCAATTTGCTGTGTGCATCTCTTCAAGCTTATAACGGTCGGTGGAAGGCTGCTGATTGTGCCGCACTCTATAAAGTGGCGTGTCGAAGTGTGCAAGACCCAAATGTGGTAGGTAATTTGTACTATAAACCTTCTTTTATATTACATGCACTAATTTTGTATCGTCAGTGGACTTTGACAAGTGATTATTACTCATACGATCGCGCGGCTTCATCTTGCCCTGATAAATTTAAATTTGAGGCTCCTCGAACCGCGCAGCAAAACCAAATGTTGTTTCTGGTTGTACAGAATGCCACTCGTACTGTATCAAAAGTGACTATCAAGAGTACGGCTGATCAATACATCTGGATCGATCTTAACAACGCCGGTGGTCAGGACTGCTGGGTGGTGGGCAAAAATTCGACTTGTTGGTGGGCTAATGGAGTAAGTAAAGTATGGAGAGTAAACGGCTAAAGTTAGGTCATTAATATCCCTTTTCTTTAAACAGTCCAATGGAGAGCTCACTGGTCTGATCCAAACTTCAGCAGTCGCTGGCGTCATCATTTTAATCTTTGTCAGTCTGTTTATATGGGTGAAGTGTAGCCGCATGTACCGACAAAGGAAGGCCGGTATCCGCAAAGGAATTGTTAGTCGACTGATTCAAGAACGCGAGTATGTTACGGTTCCCGCTTAGATTTCTTGCCCCTCAAAAAGTTAATGACTCCGTCCCTCTCTTGCTGATGCAATGTACATACACAATACTCGTTTAAAATACCTTGAGGGCTATTTATTGCTATTTCTTGTTTATATACATAAGTACTGTAAACCACCCCTCTACTAAAAGTGAGCTCAGGGCATGCTAAATGGCACACATCTTTCAGCTTCAACTAGTTGTCCACGACTTTGCCAACGATGTTATATCTTTGTTGGAAAAAGTTAACCCATCCGTCGAGAGTCTCCATCTCCTTTTCGTCCAAACTGCTGTAGTCAGCAACGCAGTCTTCAGGCTTGAGGGAAGACTTGCCTAGAGCCTGCATATTGACGTCAACACCAATCCATTAAACCCCTAAACTTAGTGAACAAAACTAACCTTCGAGGCGTCCTTTCCAGCAAAGCAGTTATAACCACTTCCAGCTCCATACATCTCGGGTTTCTTTGTCACATCGTAGACAATGCCCTTGATTGCAACGTAGATTGGCTTAGATGAGTCTGTGCCGTCGAAAGCAGCAAGTTCTGACGGCTTGAATGGAGTGTCCTTTGGTGGTTCTCTGAATGAAGGAAACTACGGGTATTAGTATACTATTGATTATGCTGTTGCATATTTGCGTTTACGTACGTGGCCATTTTGTAGAGTGTTAGTGGGATGGAAGGGTAGGTGGAATGACGGGGTTTTTACAGAAGCCCAAGCTTCTTGCGGTGAGTACGATCACATGTCTACACCTGAAAAGAATTGGCAAATCAAATTTTACAACCACGCGAGCCAACTTTGATAAATATCCAACCTATCGTTTTATGTATCTGTAGATTCTTCGACGCACCTTGTCATGCTTGTTACCTCTTGCCTTTTGTCAAACTTGGACATCATATATGGCATATTACCAGAATGACATAGACAGTTGTGGCACTCAGTTTCGTTTGTCACCCATTCTGTTTGAGAGCAGGGTAGATGCAGAAGTTTTTCATGTTGGAAGCTTAGTCGTTAATAAAATGATTTGTACACCATAGTTTGGTCGCTATATGGGCACACCAAACCAATTATAGTTGTGTTAAGAAATCAACAGCAGAACTACACTTCTTCTACTAATTTTCAACAAGATATCATATTCAATGCGTGAGTTAATACTTCAGCAGTACAATTCATACATGCTGGATCGAAAAATGAATGAGAAAAAAAAGAGCGCACGCCGTTCCTCCGATTACTTGGCTCTCACTATCTGGAATCATTTTTCGCCAACAACTAGGAGCAGCCAGCATAAGGTTGTCAATTATATTCAGTGTTAGACGCCTGAAGGGGCAATTTAGCAGAATGACGCTTCGCAACCACTCAAATTTGCTGTTTGAAGGATTTAATCAGTACCGAAAGTTTGCATAAGCGAAAAATTTCCATAGCGAAGAATATTATTGATTGAGTAAAAGCAGATGATGTGATGTATTACTTTATATCAGATTGAGTAGAGAAACCCGATACGCAAATTGCTAGGATTATGTCAAAATCTCGATTCCGGTCTCGGTGACGAGTAGTGTGTGCTCAAACTGAGCCGATCGCTTCCCGTCGGTTGTTGTTGCTGTCCATTGATCAGGCCTAATACAGAATAATATATTTAATAAACCTTTGCGTCAAAGAGGCAGTGGGTGCGAAGTTACGATGAAATGTATACTAACCACATAAGTTCCTTGTGTGTGCCCTCACAAATCATAGGCTCAATGGTAAAGCAATGGCCAGGCTTAAGAACACCAACAGCCTTATTGTCTGGTAATTCATAGATCAGTATATACCATAAAATACAACGAAAATAACCTATAAATGTCTTACTGGCATAATGTGGGACGGTAGGAGCACCATGGAATAGTTCATGGATGCCATGTCCACAGAAAGCGCGGACTGTGGTGAAGCCCATCTTTGTGGCATGCTCTTCGATCAGTCGCCCAAATCTTCGGTAAGGAACACCAGGTTTGGCTGAAGGATCTTGTGGTTAGCTTAAACCGCCAATTCTCGTTTGCATTTGTTATGGAACATACCTTGTGCTATCGCTGCTTCAAGGCACTCTCTAGCAGTGTCTATCAGTTTTTTTCCGGCTTCATCAACATTTCCAACACAGTATGTCGCATTTGTATCTCCGTGGAAACCTTCAAAATAACACGAGACATCAAGGTTTATAATGTCACCCTCTTGCAAAGGTCGCTGATCGGGAATTCCTATCGGCAAGGGCGTGCATAAATATATTGCATATAAGTATATGATATCAAAATAGTAACGTACCATGGCAAATAACCTCGTTAATGGAAGTACAGCAAGATTTAGGATAATTCCAATAATTCAAAGGACTAGGATAAGCGTTTCTCTCAATAGTTGCTTGGTGAACAATAGCATCTTGAAACATGAAAAGAACCAGTTATTAGTCTAGTCAGACGCTGCCGTCGAATGGTGCGAACAAAATTACTTACCTATTTCTTCCGTGGTTACGCCCGGTCGAATTGCTGCGGCACCAATGTCCAAGACTTCCTTGGTGATCTATATAACAAGAGACCATTAATTACAAGCGTGACGCTACACTATTCAGCCGGTTCTCATATTTACCTTGCAGACTTTTCGCATAGCTTCAATTTCCTCTGCATTCAAAACTCTAATGTTGGTATCACCACGCTCAGCGAGTTCTCCGTGGGGAGTACCTAAAAAGATAGAATTAGGTTTTTTATTTGGCATCGTGTTAAGTGAGAACATGTGCATACCATCTTCAGCATGATCGGGTCTGGGAATATGTTCAGGTACTGATCTGGTAGGTGTCAGAGGATACACCGGGCGCAAAGGGCCGGTGTATTTGAAGTTAGGGAAGGGATCGTATGTGACGCCTAAAGAAATCAGAATTGTTATTAGTTTGAAGCCGAGATATACATTATCCCTTCAATAAGAAACAATTATACCTTCCGGTAGGTTATGAAGCGCTTTGTGGGCACCCTTTTGTGCAAACGAAAATGGTTAATGAGATCGGTCGAAAGCTGTCAATGAGAAGATTTGCTTGGTCTAGCTTGATCTTACCCAACTTTTCTTAAAACAATCTTGTGAGCAGAACGTTGAGCCAGAAATAGTTTGCTTTACACATGTTGGACACTCAAGCTTGGCAGTGTTTTCGCAGTTAAGCGCTTGACAGAGAGCAGTGGGCATTTCTATAAAATTGCTGTGTTCAAAGACAAAGAAAGCGGCGTCTCAGATGTGCCTGTTACAGTAATGACTTGCGAAAAAAAAAAAAAAAAATTGTAGAAAATTTTTTGGACACATTCACTTGCATTGCTGCTATGGGATTTTTCAAGCTATTTTTCTCATGTCATTTTTATTAATGTTCCATTTGCAGAGGGACTATCATGAAGGTAATACTAGCTATGAGTCGTTCGACAACCTGGTATAAGATAAAATTGGTCAGTAAACGATACAATCATAATTCGTATTTACATTTATAATGGTATAGCAAGCGAGATACGCTCAGTGCTTCTTAGAGAATTTTGGTTGAATCACGGACTTCTTGCGGAAGTCTACCAGCCGAGTATTTAACATCTTCGCGAATGTTGTTTCTCGCTTGCCATTGATTATATGTTTCAAAAGTGAGTAGCTACATACCTAAATTTGATCCACAAGTCTACCAATTATAGCCTAATACATACAGTAAAAGTGATTAGTTTGGATTCACATTAACTAAATGGTCTGACATGAGCTTAAGTGAGGCCAAAGACCGAGATCAGACGTTCGCCTAAAGGTTCCTCATTCCTGCAACCCAGATACAAGGACCAAGATAGTCTACGACCATCTGTTGCGGTTCATGTCGGTTGAGGGCTTATTCAGGTTACCAGGATAATCATCACATCAATGATATATCTCCTCTGCTCTCACTTGTCAACTCGTCCTGTGTGGATCGAACTAAACGGCTTACCTTTAGGGAACAACGGATAACAATAACAACGCGATGGAAAGCAAAAAAATTTAAAGGATGTAAATCACATGACATGTTCCTGTGACTGCTTGAGCATTACCGGATGTGGTGGAGCTCAAAAGATGTAACTGCGATCCATTAACCCCCTAATCGTGAACAACGTTGACCATTGTTCCACTTTATGTGGAGTACAATGTCTCAAGCTACTCAAAATAGCGTCATACTGATTACAGTTATATTTTGCGCATGTAAGTTGCAGTTAACCTAATCATATTCAGGTCCATTTATGGTAATGCTGTTTTTACTGACCTCATCACCTCCTTGAAAGATGCTTTCCATTCCTTCAATCTATTGCTAAGCGGTTCATTAGCTTCAGCTATATTTGTAATTTTTTTATTGAATCAATTTCGTGTGAGCCCAGAAAAGAATGATACTTTGCAAGTAAATTCTGAAACAAAAGCCCAGGACGACAGCCCCGCATCAAGCATACCAAACCCCACCTGCCAATGTGGTCAACCTAAAACAAACTCTGTGGATAACCCTAAATTTATACCAGATGGTCCAGCAAGTGATACTGAGACAAACTTGAGTGAACCAAGGAGTTCACTCTCTCAGCGTGATACTATAAGCTCTGATGTTATGACATCAGAGCCAGAAGACGGATTGGAACCATCGGCGACGAAATCTTTATTACAAAGGCGACAAGTACGAGATCTACGTGTTTCTACTGACTATCATATAATTCCAAAGTCCTCATCGTTGTCTACGCCACTACGAGCCCAACATCGGCTATCACCTTACTTAAGAGGCTCGCTTTCAGAAACCACATCTACAAAGTCACCCACTGTTATACCACCCGACTTTTCATTGGCCACCAAGCGACCATTGCGAAGAAGACATTCGACTATTTTGGTAACAGCTCAGCGTCTGGAAAAAGACGCAAAGAGTAAAGAAGTTTTAAGCGGAAAAGTTCCTAGCGCTATATCTAGGCGCGCGTTTGGGTTCGAACCTATTTATGGCGAATGGGAAAAGCGAGCCCAAGCGGAGGCCAACTCCCCTGGTACCCAACAAAATAACAGAAATCAAAACTTTAGTATTCATCCGCAATAATTCACAATCTTTGACAGTACACGCAATCTATTTAATCGTAATAAAAAAAACCCTGAAAGACAGTTACCAAAGAAAATGGACTGTTTAAGAATCTGGAGTGGGATTTATTTTGACGGCACCGGTTTATGGAGGTTGCTATAAAACGTTGTAAAAATGCAATTGTACAATTTCGAATCGAGAAGGGAGTGTGATGGGATGCTTGAGCAGGTAAAAAACAAGAAAATGAAGGTGTCTAGAATGTGCAAAACAAAAACAAAGCAAAGCCAATGATAATGTCAGAAAAAATGACAAAGTAAATAGCCAGTTCATTAGCTAAGCGGGCAATTAAATCCATCTGGTCCCGGCGAAACCATTGCGACAGGATGCCAAACGATCCCCCAAATGTCAAAGATAGCCTATTAATGATGGAAAGAGTAAGTTCAACATTCGCTTTGATTATCTCGTCACACTTTCTTAATTATGTTACAAACCTGGAATTCAATACTTAAAGGTGGCGAATCACCGATTTTCTGTGGACCGCATGCACCATATAGATCTATAAAGGTTTGGTCCGACGTCGAAGATGCAGTATAATTGATAGAGACCGTTACATTGAGGGTCTGGATGCTGCGACCCGGGATGGTTAAAGCGTTAGTATTGCCATGACCAACAAATTGCTGGGTATTGGTATCGAGTACGTTGAAAGCAATGTTGTTGATGCGCGTGGGTATCCAGTTCGCTGAGTTGTCAATGGTTATATTGACATACCAATCGGATTGCAGCGACGGATTTGTGTCTGGACCCCATGTTGGCCCATCCTTTACAGAAGCGTCTCCAAATGACAAAGTGGGTGTACGAGGCCAGCAGAAATACCATACGATGACAACTACGGCGACAAAAACGATCCAAAATGGGATACATATCCAAAATGAGATACCACAGCAGGACTTTGGAAGCTTTCGTTTCTTAGTTCTTGGCGGGAGCTCAGAAGTTGGAAAGACGACGGCCGATTTTGACCGAGGCGACTGCATTTCCGAGTATGAATCAAATGCGTCGAGCGGTAGCTCTTCCTGAAGTAATGTTGCTGACCGACCGTCCTTATCAGGATTAGAAATGCTGCTCATATCTTCTTCTATGTACAAAGGTTCATGCGATCGAACTGGATTGAACCCTGGGTCTCGTCGGTGGGAATATGGAAGGTAAGAATTGGATCGCACATCGACGATACGATGCTGCAGCTGGATATCAGACTGAGAGTTATTGAAGGGTTCGTTATCAGCTTCATATATACTTGAGTTATGCCCGAGACCTAAAGAATAAGCGTTTAGTTGAATGGACAAATTGAGAAATTATTGAATGCTGCCTTTGGCGAGAACGTCATTACCAGAATCTTGAGGCTTCCTAGTAGCTCTGTAAGGATCAGTGGGATTCGGCTGGTTAAAAGCTATTCTCGAAGGCTTATTTGGTCGAGCATATGGGTCCTTTGACTGTGTGTTACTATCGTTTGGAGTTGGGTATCGACTCATTCGCAAGTAAACGCTTTTGAAACAAAATTCGACCAAAAAGAAGCTTTTGAAAAAGAAAAATCAAGGCAAAAATTTATTCCGTATGACAGTTTATTGAATCCTCCACTGAAAACTTAATGGTAATGCAAATGTGAGCTTTTTATCGCTTCTTAGCGGCTCGTGGTTTAACATCCTCTTCCTTCACTGCGTGTAAGAATATCTTGTTTGGATTGTTAGGAAGTGCAAATTTGTAACCCTACAAAAGTGGAAACGAGTTGTTGGTGAGGATGAAATAAAAAAAAAAAAGAGAAATCGGTTATATAGGAGAGCTAGATCATATGATTTGCCTTACCTTGCTCCAGTCATAGCTCACACCATACGCAAATATTGTACCGTTGCGGTTGAAAGCAGTGCATGGAATTTGTCCATTGACGCTTGGGAAAGGCTTCAAGCGCTGCTTAGAATCCTTGTCCCAGAAGGAGAATGTACCATCTGAACCAGCAGTTGAGAAAGTACCGTGAATGGGATGGAATGATATAGCGTTGACAGCGAATACGTTATTGCTATTGTCACGATGGCACTTGAAAGAAAAGTTTTTGCTAACGAATCATAAAAATGGGTGAGAAACAACTGACGTATTATAAAAATGCACCTTTAGAACGGTTTGTGTCAATCGTATAGACCTACCCTTGTTCCTTATCCTCAACATATTGCATTCCCACTCGTCCTTCAATTGAACCAATTGCATAACCTTTGGCGTTTGGAAAGCAAGTTACGCAACGAGTTTGCCATTTTAATGGTGATTGTGTAGTCTTAAAGGGTGTGACGACAGTGTTAGAGCAAAAGGAAAGTCGACATAGCAATGGCGTAAACCTGTATATCTCACCTTGAACGGAACAGTAGGATTGTTCAAATCGTAAACTTGAATGTGCCTATCGGCTGTGGCGACAACCATCAGCGGGAACGTAACATCCATGGAATAGCATCGTTCGGGAAGCTGTACGGTACTGATTGGTTGTGGCTGTCGCATATCCCAATATTTGACGGTCTTATCCCAACTACCAGTTGCAACTATTTGCTGTGATTGGTCAAGCCATTTTATGCATCTAATGGTATCTGCGTGTTCTGCAATTTGCGTCGTCTGTCCTGTGGCAAGGTCATACATGCGACCAGCTTTGTCTGCTCCGCCAGAAAGGACTTTTGTTCCATCCTAATCAAAATGTCAAATCAAGTCAACAATACGATAAGAGATTTCAATATGAATGATTTAAGTACGTACTTTACTCCATGTTGTGCAAAGTACTGGGCCTTCATGCGAGTAGGCAGCTTTGGGAACAGTCATTCCGGTAGGCTGAACTTCGTAAATTCTGACCTACATGTCCACAAGATATTGAATTAGCGCGCACAGTGGCAACTGTGTCTTTATATTCTTAAATGTTACAAACCTGGTTGTCCCATGACGAAACTGAGAGTAAATCAGCTTGTGGAGAGAATTCCAAACCCGAAATTCCATCAGTAGGTGGAGAAGAGACCTAATAATTATACCGATCGGCATATTTTAGTTTAAACGTGGGGAACAAGAAGATATAGCCAATCTAACAGCCGAAACGTATTGATCAATTCCAACTCTACCTCAAAATCTTTTTGCTCCATGGCAAATTACAGGTAATGGTGAAGTCGTGCTTGAACTTTTTCCTCAACAGCAGCTGCAAAAAAAAGCGCGCCTCTTGTCAAAAGGCACAAATTCGTGACGAAAATAATTAATAATTTGAATTTTATCATCTAAAATAATTAGCTTAATGGGTTGAAGGTGCCAACAAGCTAAACGGTAAGTAAAGCTACTTCGCGACTGAGGACCATCCAGAGTAGTTATAGACTTGAAGAATTTGTTCCAAACAGTCTGGCAGAAGGCTCAAAATTAGAACAGTAGCTACTTGCACCCGTATTGAAAGTACCGAAAGAAACTAAATTTACAAATTATGAAATACATCAAAAGTGATAGGTATCGTCAAAAGGCATCATATCTCCAATAATGATGATAGAGTTTGACTCATAATGACATTTTAACATCGGGCCAACATCACTTCTTTTAAAAGGTACGCGACACAAATAAAATACATTTTGCTCTGGTTTTTACTCCGCTGCTTACCTTACACTTCCCCTCCATGGTTCAAACAAAGCCATTTGGTTCATGGACCTCCCCAATCACTGCTGAATCTCTTGGCAAAGAATCTGGCCCACGACACGACTTCAATGTCGTCGTCGATCCCGCTACAAACAATGTTTACTGGACCGGCTCTTCCGGCGAGGCTAGCGGTAGAGTAACAATTTTCTCACGCAAAATCGACGGTTCAGACGAAAAAAAGGTAGTCCTCCCCGACAGTTTTAACTGTCGTACTCGGGCCCATGAATACGGTGGCGGAGCATTCACTGTATACAAGAATGTCTTGTATTTTTCGAATATTGTGGACGACCGTTTGTATAAACTGGACCTGAACACTGGTCGGGTCACGCCTATCGTTCCAGAAAATCCTCATTACCGCTACGCTGATATGGAAATCGATCATGAAGAGCGCTTTCTTATTTGCGTTCGCGAAGAGCATTTCGAAAATGAAACACCAAAGGACGTTATCAATACCATGGTAACCATTAATCTCCTTGGTGACAATCTCGATCAGGCTGTTAAAGTCATCGCCGAAGGAAATGATTTCTATATTAGCCCCCGTCTTAACCCAGTCAGCACCAAACTGGCATATATTACATGGAATCATCCCAACATGACTTGGGATTTCACCAAATTACACATTGCCAATGTATCTGTTTCAAACGGTGTTCAGCTTTCTGACGACACATGCGTTGTGGGTGACAAGATTGACGAGAGTATTATGGTAGGTTATCATTATGGACGTGTTGTAAGAGTAACGAAGGGGATGTAACATGTATCATTAAAGCAACCTAGATATGCTAGCGACGGCACGTTGTATGTGTTGTCGGATCGTTCAGGATTTTGGAATCCTTACAAGTATGAGAATGGGGACATTCAGCTTTTGTTACCTCAGCCTCTCGCGCAAGAATTCGGCGGACCGACTTGGAACTTTGGCCAAACAGACTATCGTCCTTTCCAGTCAGATCCCACCAAGCTTCTTTGCAAGAACAAGTCGTCCCTCGCAGTGTTGGATACAACAAACAAGACATTGACCAATTTGCCTACACCATTTAAAGGAGCAGCTCATTTATCTACCGCCGTCTATAACGGTGAAGATTATGCAGTCTTTCTGGGTGTATCTTCTAATAAGCCTACTACCATCGCGGCTTACAATGTCACTGAAAAGAAGGTGAAAACATATCTTGTAGAATCTGCTTTGGAACCTCTTGATGATGCCTACATTTCTGTGTCTGAAGAAATTAGCTTCCCAACTAAATTGGGTGAAGGTTATTGCTTCTTCTATCCCCCCAAAAATCCAGATTTCCAAGGCGAAGGCTTACCACCATTGATCGTTTTGTCTCATGGTGGTCCCACCGCTAGTGCAGATGGTTCTTACAATCGAAACTACCTGTACTGGACATCCAGGGGCTTTGCTATTGCTGACGTCAATTATGGAGGATCTAGTGGATATGGCAGGGAGTATAGAAATCGCCTTCACAAAAACTGGGGCGTCGTCGATGTCAACGATTGCTGTGATGCTGCTCTGTACTTGGCTGAGAAAGGCTATGTCGACCGTGAGAAGCTCTCTATCAAGGGAGCTAGTGCTGGTGGATACACTACGCTGTAAGTCAATTACCATTCTTCTATCACTTAAGATAAGTGCGCAAACTCAAATATCACTTCCTCTATTAGTGCAAGTTTGACTTTCCGTCCAGAGGTTTTCAAAGCTGGATGCAGTCTGTTCGGTATTTCCGACATCACGTTGATTGCAAAAGAAAGTCATAAATTCGAGTCGAGATATATAGGTAAATGGTCTCATTAGCGACTCAAGACTGAAGCATCATATTAACACTCTTTCATACAAAAGATAACCTTATTGGACAATACCCAAGGGACATTGAGCTCTTCCAAAAGCGGTAAGCAAGCAGGGCACAATGTCTTATTACCTTCATTTGGAGAAATATAAAATTTAACGATTTTGTCTTGTAGTTCGCCTATTCATTATGTCAACAACATCTCTTGCCCAGTCATCCTCTTCCAAGGATTGGATGACAAGGTTGTACCACCCTCTCAGGCTGAGGTCATGTTGACGGCTATGAATGCCAACAAGGTGCCTAACGCTTACGTCGCTTATGAAGGGGAGAGTCATGGTTAGTGCTCAACGGTGCATATTAAATTTACTATCATTGCACTAAGTCTCAATCATCATCTCTACCAGGTTTCCGTAAGCCCGAAAACATCATTCGCACACTTGAGCTTGAGCAATGGTTTTATGGCCAGATTTTTGGATTCCCCGTGGAAGGCATCGAAGGTGTTGAAATTTCTAATTATCACAAATAAACGTTGCCCAGTTTACATGCTAGGGCTTAGTAGAGAAGTGCGCACGTTTTTATTTGCACAAATATGTTTGTAAAGTTTGTCGTTATAACGTTGAGTTTCATCGGAACGAGGTATGCTTTTAATGTATACTCGTAGTGTACGGAAACAGGCCGATTTTGGTCACGATATTCAAGGAAGCGATGCATCGATGGTGTCCTAAAGTCTACAATTAATTTCTTTTTCGATATGTCAAGTCTTTACATGTTGCTGCAAGTTGAATTTGAGCTATGTTGCCGATCATTCTAGCCATGTGATTGGTAACTTTATAAAAAAGTTTCAACTGTCTAAATTTTTTTTGCAAGTCTACGTATAGTCTGGACGGTCCCTTCAGCATGTTGCCGCACCTTCAACTCATGCGGGGATTCAAGACCATGTTTAGTTCTTGCAAGCAAACCCTGGCCTACTTCCTTCGTTTTGTTGGTCCGGGATTCATAATTGCTGTAGGCTACTTAGGTAAGACTTAGTTTACCGTTTGACTACTCAACTATCAGAATATATCGTAATGTTGTCCTTGCATCCTTTTAGATCCTGGCAATTGGGCATCAGATGCAGAAGCTGGATCGCAATTCGGCTACAAGCTACTGTTCATTATACTGCTATCGAATATAATGGCCATATACCTTCAATACCTAGCGATCCGTTTAGGTACCGTGTCTGGACTTGATTTATCGCAAGCTTGTAGGAAATTTCTGCCTCGATGGCTCAACTTCATATTATACCTATTATGTGAAGCTGCTATTGTATCATGCGATCTAGCTGAGGTTATTGGAAGTGCTATTGCCCTCAATCTTCTGTTCAATCTGGCTCTTCCCATTGGAGTTGCTATAACTGGCTTGGATGTCCTAATCATCCTGGCTTTTTACAAAGATGATACCAAAAGCTTACGCATCGTTCGAGTGTTCGAAGTATTTGTTATGGTCTTGGTCTTGACCGTTGGTATTTGCTTTACAATAGAACTTGTCTATTCAAAACCAGTTGGTGTTGACGTTCTGAAAGGCTATCTTCCTTCTCGTGATATATTCACCGATCCGAGTATGCTCTATGTTGCTATCAGTATAATTGGTGCCACCGTGATGCCTCAGTAAGTTGCCATTATACCACTGTGATCCTGCCCCAGAACATATATTAAACTAACGGCATGATGTGTAGTAATCTTTACCTTCACTCAAGCCTTGTTCAAGCCCGCTGTGGTAACTGGAAGGACACCAGACCAAGTTTACGCGACGCAATTGATATTAAACAATCACAAAATGATCTTGATTTCGCCATTAAAAGACATTTACGATACTCATTTTGGGATTTGTTTATAGCTCTCTTATTCGCCTTCTTCGTCAACTCTGCCATTCTGATTGTATTTTCGGCGAACTTTTATTCAGCATCATCACAAACTGTTGTCGGAGACCTATTCGAAGCCCACGCATTACTCAAACAATATTTGGGATCAGCCGCAGCTGTAATTTTTGCATTGGCATTATTATGTTCCGGACAAAGTTCTACCTTGACCGCGACATTGGCCGGCCAAATCATCATGTCCGGGTTTTTGGGCATAACCAGTCGACCTTGGTTACGAAGGCTTGTAACTCGCCTCATTGCTATTGTACCGGCAATGATCGCCGCTGCTGTAGCTGGAAAGGAAGGACTGAGTAACATGTTGATTGCAAGCCAAGTTGCTCTCAGTATACAACTTCCATTTGCTGTCATCCCGTTGGTCGTCTTCACTGGTATGAA
This sequence comes from Umbelopsis vinacea, assembly GCA_016758895.1. NCBI lineage: Eukaryota > Fungi > Mucoromycota > Umbelopsidomycetes > Umbelopsidales > Umbelopsidaceae > Umbelopsis > Umbelopsis vinacea. The sequence goes on along the minus strand of JAEPRA010000009.1, from coordinate 1,148,571 downwards.
GAGAGTAATGACCATCAGCGTCTACAAAGACGAAGCCAGTCATAAACGTTTGGATTCAGAATTAGCGGATAATCACAGTGATGACGATAATAGCAAGAGTATCAAATCGGGGAAGACCACCAATATTGACAGTAGACCTGCATCAATGATACAAGATACAAATGAACACGCTTTAGAGATGGACATCATGTCAGTTTCATCCAAGGAATCCAACAATGTAGTCAAACGGACTGGTACAATCAGCGAACATGAAGAGATCGATATTCAAGAGTTGGAGCCACTACTGTACATAAATAATCGCATTACAAATGTTGTGTCAGCCATCATATCTGTATTCATAATAGGGCTTAATGCATATTTAGTCATAACTCTTTTCATGGGCACGTCAGGCTAGATCGTTCACAAATTGTATATTCATTTGCCATTCCATTATGACTTATCCTTCATTTGCATACTCATTCAGTTTTGTAATTTCACTCCCACTTTTATTATTTCCTTGTAGTAAACCAATCATCATTTGTTATTTCTTCCGGTTGACAAAATTCTCTAATAGCCACGCTATTGTTGATATTTGATTTTAACAGACTACCTGAACATTTCTTCGCTATTATGTTGAAGGGCTACGAAAGAAGTTAAGGACCACGGATTCTTGTACAGTCGGGGGCGGGGCGGATTTCTACAACAATGGTCAATTTTTTTTATTTTATTTCTAAAAGGAGCATTCATTCAAGCATATCTTGGTATCCTCTCTCATGATGGGTCCAATATTTTCGTATACTGTACAATCTAAATATATTTATGACAATGAAAATCTGTTGTCCTCAATATCTCAATCTCATTACTTTCCCTGTAACTCTATTTTAGAGATCTTTTTACCAATTTTGACAAATAAGCGAGTGACATAAAATTGGGCAGTTCTCAAATTGCTTTCTTTTTCCACTGGTATGGAAGCTATGGCCTTCTCTATGGACTCTAAAGTCAAAGACCAAGCGATACTAGCATGAAAGCGCGGTGGCTGGATGGCTTCATTGTTAATATCGTTCTAGTATTGGTGAACATTTCCGGACTTTTTATCGTACCTGGTAAAATTTTGGCTGACGATGTCTCTCAGCAACTGTGTCGATCACCGCCATGCACTTTTCCAGCTTTCCTCGGTATGAGTGACTATGAAAAACATAACGGTGGTCACCCAATAATGGCTTACCTCATTGTAGCCATAGCCAACTTCCAAAGAACAAAATGATCGTGTATTGACCTCGTTTGTGAGGGAGGTTATTGCCGCAAATGACAAAGAGAACCTATAGATGACGTTAAAGACAGGTGCGGTAAATTCTAGATTGCTCTTGAACGAATAAAAACGCGTTCTTATGATGACTTACGGCTTTATGAGTTTAATTCCCTTCTTGATTTGAGCTACAAATGTGTCATGTTGAAATTCTTTCAAATAGAGACATTTGCTGAGACTGATATGGCATTTATCGTCAGGACAGTCCACATTGATCGGAGAGCCGTTAATATGGGCTGTTATATCATTGATTTCTTTTGAACACGGTACTATCTCATAAATGTAAGTGAGCGGGGGCGAATAGCATTATAGGTCATTGTTTAGATGATGGTTTCAGGTAAGCACCTTCTATGTAAACGTGAGTTGGCCATTGTCCTTCAGTATGTGGGACGGTCCGTATTCTCCCTTGGTATTTTTCAGAATTATCATCTATTTCGACTAGTTTAGTTGCGATCTACGTGTTAGTTACCACGAATAAAGTAGATCACCGTACCTGTTCGAATGTGTTTGAAGGCAGTTGGCAATGGCGGCAAGGAGCTGTCACTACTTCATAGGCCGCGCCAGTCAGTAACGAAAAATGCTAAACAGTTTAGTTTGAATGTCTTTTATTACCGGGAACGCTTCCCAATTTGAGTGATCTGAGGGCTGGTTTCTGAATCACTCTCTGATTCGGACGAGTAATCTACCAGAGAAGCCATACGGGGGCGGAGTGTGCAAATTGTCGACGGTTTTTTTTTTGAGACGTGGGACATGCTCAATCTGGAACTCACATCACCCCCAGGCGGTCATGGCGACGATTCAACCTACTCGTCTGACATGGATACCAATCAAGACCAAGATGTTGTAGAGGACTTCGCACGTACTTTAGACAGACGTAAGATCTCAAAATATGTTATGGTGTTGTTGGTGTATGCTGACTATGGCTTTTATTAGTTGTTTTACAGCAGCAGGCTGAAACCAACCACGAAGAAAGCAGTGACGAAAGTGATATGGAAGCATTTGGCTACGAACAACTACCTCAAGATTATGATGAAGACGACGATAAGGATGATGCGGGTTATTATGAACAGCATGAGCAAGACGATGAAGGAAATGTCAAGGAAGCATCGGATATAATGCAGGCTGGAAAGCCAGAGCCTGTTCGATTTGATATCACAGAGGACGTCAATATACCTGAAGGTAGGTAAAACGCGAAACTTATTCAGTTACATTTATGGCTAATAATGAGAAATTTGATGTCAGATGAAGCCGAGTTTATCAAAAGCATCATGTCTAAGATTCAGCTTCCAAAGCCTGGTAAGTCTGTTCTGTTTCAGTAATGACCGAATGAAAGGAGTATTAAAATGGACTCCGTTGGAATAGAATGGGCAGAGAAAGTGTCGGAAGAGCTATGGTTACCACAACGAAAAGAGTACAGTAAAAAATAATAAAAAAATCAGTTTTGTAACAATTAACGGACGAAGTGTTCGGAACGTGCACATTTTGGGATCGCTGACTGGAGAACATCGAAGTTCAGATTTCTGGCCCAGCTCAGCGGCCCCAATTTTTCCATTTTTTTTTAAACAACCATAGAATTTCAAACCCGTGATTGTGTGGTTGTAACCAGACTTACTAGCTCTCGGCATGAAGGTAATTAGAAGTCTCGTAAACCATAGTCATGACACAGTACGGATGGTCAAATATTAACCTCTTTAAACGTCATAGTTTGGCAAGCAAATCCAGAGCCAGCAATTCACTGAGTGGAGTGCGCATTACCTCGATTATAAAGGCTTAAAGAAGTTCATAAAGAATCTTCTCAAGAGCGTGAATGATAGACCATATAGCGCCGTCACCGTATCTGCATCGCTCCCTCCTGGAGTATCACCCGAGGACGATCGCTCAAAGCTACTTCAGTCGCAGAAAGCCGCCTTCTTCTTTAAACTCGAGCGCGAGCTGGAAAAGGTAGTGAACAGCTTCCGATCGGACATGAGATAATCTAAAGCTCTTTTTTACTCAACAACCTCTTGATTTTAGATCAACAATTTCTATTTGCAAAAGGAAAATGAGCTTAAAGTGCGCCTTCGTTCATTAGTCGACAAAAAGCGTATTTTACAGTCTAATGGAAGAAGACTCACCTACGAATCAACCTTACTCAACTCGTTGAAAGAAGCCTTCAATCAATTCGAGCAGGACTTGAACAAAATCCAGGTAATTTTCATGTTCAATAGGGGTGTGGTTCAGAGATTTAACAAAATGGCTGACTTTGATCGGTACAGAAATATGTGGAGCTTAATAACGAAGGTTTCCGTAAAATTCTTAAAAAATGGGATAAGCGATCGAAATCAAGCACCAAAGAACTCTATTTGTCCAGACAAATTGACATTCAGCCTTGCTTCAACACCCAAGTCTTGACTGAATTGGCGGATATTGCATCCACCAATGTGATTGAACTGAACAACATTCAAGACGGCATTGCGACAACTACCCCGGTTCAGCCTGTGACACCATCATCTGAAGCTATCAGGTTCGAGTTTCCCAACGATAATACTGAAACTGTCGTTATGGACGACTTGGAGCTTGACCTTGTGAAGGCCATCTCAGGAAATCGACTGACAGCTGTCAAAGAGACGTTAGAGCGTATGCGACAACATCCATCGCCAGAAGATCGGGAGCGAATATCCAGGGTATTCTTACATGCTTGCTCGGAAGGATCTATCGAAAGTGCCATGGTCCTCATCGAAACAGGACATGTTAACTTTCAATATGTCGATGATATCAATGAAAGAAGCTGCTTGCATGAAGCTGCCATGTCTGGGCAACTGGAATTGCTCAAACTTTGTGTCAGCCATGGCGCAAATGTTCGCACAGCAGATGTATACGGCAGAACAGCTCTTCACTATGCCAGTATGAATGGCTTCAATGACTGCACCGAATACCTTCTTACCCAAGGCGTTAAAGTGAATGTCAATGACCATGATGGCTTCACTCCTCTCATCTACGCCATCATCAATAGCCACACTCGATGCGTGGAGATTCTTCTGGAAAACGGTGCAAGTGCTGAACCACACAACGATGGTCACAATCCTCTCTCACTTGCTTGTCATTACGGTCACACGGAGATTACAATGCTGTTATACCGATTTGGTGCCAAAAGCATTCCAAACCCTGAAGGATTGTACCCACTGCATATCGTAGCTAGGGAAGGTCACGTCGAACTCTGTAAAATACTGTCACAAGAAAAGGAAAACCTCGATGTTCCCGACAAGTATAGCATGTGGACCCCAATCTTTTGGGCGGCTAGCGACGGCAACATGGACTGTACTAAAATTCTCATTGATGCTGGCTGCAAGGTCAACGTGAAGGATGAAAACGGAAAGACAGCTCTGTACTATGCCGCTTGGGAAGGCAAGATGGATTGTGTGGAACTATTGATCAAAGCTGGATGTGAACTGGAGACGGTTGAAGACGCCACCATGCAAGAAACAACTGAAACTACTTCCGATGACAACATGGATGATCTCGACATTGACACCATTCCAAGTCTATCATTACCACCACCCATCATACCATTCCGTATTTATGGTCATAATTATTTGATCAAGAAACACCAAGTCCAAATCACTCTCGGTTATCATTCAAGCATGCGAAATGAGACCCCGGTCGTGCTTTATGGCAACACGGAAATGTCGTCCCTGAAACTAATTATTACATCGCGACCGGATACTGGCATGATCCCACACAGCGTCATTTTACCCTTGGTGGATGAAAGAGAAATCTTTACCTTCCAAGTCAATAATCTGGAAGACTTCTTCCTTGAATTTGATATTTACCCAACATTTGGCTCCAAAGTCATTGGTCGCGGTGTAGCTTTACCCTCCGCCTTCAACATCAATAACACACAGGGCGTTCTCAAGGGCAGTAATGCAAAACAAACCATACCATTATTCGACAGTCACTTGAAGGTTGTCGGAGAACTTGCATTTGAGTTTGCGGTGATCAAACCATTCCACGGCGTTCAACTTGAAATTGGTGGCCGGATCGAAACATACTGGAAGTCTACAAATACCATTGCCCCACCTCCAATCTCAACGTCATCGCTATCAGCATCCGATAACGTAGTTCCTGGAAGCCACACTGGAACGCCATCCATGTCAAATCCTACTGCTGGCACCACGGTTAGCGCCGTTCCTTCTTTGATCACTGCTTCGTCCTTGTCTGGTGATTACTTGAAGGTGGTGGTCCAGGTGACGAGAGATTTGGTACCGGTTGTGTTTGCCAATTGGCGACTTCCTGTCGACCAATTTGACTTGTTCGTTTCTGATGTTGCCTTTGACCAATTCCGAGCTCTAGGTGATCGAATCGCCAGTGCTATCAAGGTCGAAAATGTTGATGGTGAAGGCGAAGTAGATTATCAGACCGGTAACAGTAGTTTTATTCGACAGTATAGCGATCAGCAACCCATGATATCATTAGAACAATTGCTAAAGGTGAGTGAGGTGGTGATACATCCACAAATGACATAGCATGGTTTACTCAACATCTTTACACCACTCAGAACCTCCCACAATCCATGGGTGTCAATTTGGAAATTCGTTACCCTATGCCCAGCGATCTTGTTGAGCATGGATTTGCTAATATTGCTGGATGCAATGACTATGTGGATGCTATCCTTCAATGCGTCTATGATCACGTACATGCTGCCAATCTGGCCAATAGTAACAATGATGAAAACGGGCCTGCCAATCGATCCCTTTTCTTTTCCTCTTTCAATCCTTCCATTTGTACGGCGCTCAACTGGAAACAGCCAAACTGTAAGTGTATCTTCATCATCTCACAAAAAAAAAGACAATGTATGAGCATGCTAATATTGACATCCATGCCCTCCTCCATGTAGACGCTGTCTTCTTCAACAGCCATTGCGGTGTTAAAAGATCAGCAACGAGACGTGGTGGCAAGCGAAAGGAACCAGATGCAGACAAGGTGGAGAATGTCAATGATATCGAAGAAGATGTACGTTGCACGTCCCTCAAAGAAGCTGTTAAGTTTGCTAAGCGCACCAACCTTCTTGGTATCATTGCCGAAGCTACACCACTTGTAAGTACACTTTTGAAACAAAATTTGGCTATTGCCGGACTCGAAAATGTCTAACGTTTTCAATGTATAGGTTCATGTACCATCGCTCATCACTAACGTAAAGGAGAGCGGACTTATTCTGACGACATTTGGCCCGGCCAACGTCAATCCTCAAAATGTGAAAGTTCAGGAGCGATACGGTGTGGAAGCGATGATCATTAATGGCATCACACGTTATAATGGCACAGATTCATAGGAAATGAATGTGAACAAGCTTGTTATTATTTAATTCTTTTTTACTTCATGTACACACACTCGCATACAGTCATACAAATCAAAAATCCCCATTATACAATTTTTTTTTGAGTACCCAGTCTTCGTACAACGACCTTCGATTGCTATGCGCTTTATCATGTTGGGGTTGCAGCCCATGGATCCAATTTCTCTTCCCCTACTCCTCTTCAGAGCTGTGTGTTTAAAGCGGTACTATAGGCATGATAAACACACACAGTATTTGTAATATAATATGAGTTGTATACAATGTGTTTACATTATTGGGAGAAAAGGATGAACAGAATAAGGTTGATGATCAGTTATAAAGACTCGGTCTATGAAATGCTACCAAACACTTTGTGAGCCGCATTGCAATGAACTGTGTTAGTGTCCAGGTCGATAGCATAGCTCACAAACAAGGCGTCAATTCTTGAAAGAGATGGAGGGCGTGTTACTTTTTGCACAAATTCCTACAATAGCGTGGCTAATAACAAAAGGGAGATGACTTACATATTATTGAGAAGGCTGGTAAAGAACCGGGATATGTAAAATGGTACCACAGCCGCAAGAAAGCCAACAATCATGCCGTGTGGAGAGTGTAAGGATCTTGTTACAAAAATATACGTTGCAAACCCTGAAAACAATGAAAGCATCAAGGCACTAATATTAAGAATCATCCTTGTGAGGAGACCTAAAAGCAAACGTATGAATGATTAGGATAGGTCATTGCCAGCGAAAATTAGTTTAAATTTTTTTTTTTGTTTTTTTTGTTTTTTTACCTTCCAGCACACCAGAGATCAAGTTTCTTCTGAACACCTTTGTCACTGATCTTGCAGAAGCTAAGAATGATTCTCCAGTGATTCCTGAAAGAATGATAGTTTCATTGTTGATGGCTCCTACAATCATCTCTATGAATTTCAAACAGCCTAAAATGGCTCCAAATACAATATTGCTTGCTTTCAGTCGCTGCCATATGTATCTGCGTTAGTGATCATTGTACCACCACTTGCTATATCGCTCTAATGTCATACCTTCTGTACTTGTATTGATATGACTTGAAATGTTTGAACTATGGATAAGAGCAATGCTCCCACAGCCACAGTGCCAAGCGAAGTTGTGCAGGCTCTTGTCAGAGCCGCTTTCGAAGGATTTGCTGAGAAAGAGTCTACAGGCTCATGTCGATGAAAATACCATTGTGCGGTGACTCCAGCCAGAGAAAACCTGTAAGAGATAAATACGTGGTTTAATTCGGATGCATGCAAAACAAAAAATTAAGTGGCTAAGCTTTGAAAGCAACTATTACCTTTGAATGTTGATCAGAAGAGAGGCAGTCCAAAGATAGAAAAAGATATAAAATGTCGCAAGAAGGTATACATTGTTATTGACCACCCATTCGATTCCTAATTCGAATGGTTGTTAGTATCGCATTCAAAATATAAAATCAAATTTAGCAACTGGTATCGTACCTGAAGGTGTGGTTGGGGAAATGGTGTGGCCGATTAGCCATAGTCGGCTAAACAAGGCAATCCACAAACTTGAAAATGCCACAAATACGCCCATGAGCGAGACAGAGAGCAAAACAGCTTCTGGATTGGCACGCAATACATCACAAGCCAACTATGCAATAGAGATGAATGAAAAGGTTACAATACTGTACTAAACATACCGGATGAAACTTACCTCGAAGACTGTCAATGTATGTTCAATCTTCTCCTTATTACCTAGCAATATCCGAAGGTAAAGAATGCCAGTGAGAAGTGGGAAGAAAGACATGATGGTCAAGCTATGAATGGTGACACAAAATCAGTACAAGATGGAAAACTGTGGGTGCTATCAAAGATGACGAGATCATACCGTGTGTCGTGTCCAGTTGGCCCACTTCCTTCTATAAAGTTGCTCTGAAAAGATTCAATAATGGTCCACAAGAAGATGCCAAAAGTGGCAACGGGCACGGTCGCAATGGTTCCCCAAATCAAATACTAGGAATAACGATTAGTAAATCATGAGCTTAAGGAGAGGAAAGAATAGCATAAATATAACTTACACGAGCGTATTTCCGAAGTAAAATGATCCATATTGCGCTCACGACTAATGCCAGACTAAACATAATGGCCAGTATGCCTATGTTGGATTGTTAGATAAGGTCCATTGCGTGATGCCATTTTGCCAAAGGAGTCTTACCTGCGCTGCCTTTGATGGCTATAAAAACAGTTCCTCTTGAAAAATCTTCAATAGCATGAGACTGAAACATAGGACATTAATATCGCTTTGATTTTCTCCTATTAACTTAATTGGTGGCCTTACATCTGTCGTGAAAAGTATCACAAGTCCAGATACAATAAAAATCAAGAATGCCAGAACATAAAGAAATGCGAAAAATGGATCTTTCAATTTCATATGGGGTTTGACGGTTGTAACATCTGCTGGTATCTGTTGAGTGGAGAATTCGGTTAGCGCATTTACGTAAAGTGGGTTTCACAGTTGATGATAACATACCGCCGACGTCGTTGGTAGAAGCGACTCCGCTAGCGTGCGCTTCTGGGAATTTGTTGAATTAACTGGAGGCGGAACGTCGAGATATATAGCTGACGGTTGCTTTCAGCGAGCAAACAATACACCTGTCAATAACGGTCGTTTGTCTCTTGTACAGTTTAATGTGTGTACTTACTGGCATTTCTTCTGCATCCGACTGAAACTCCGACATGCGAGTGTATGAGAAGTCAGAGTAACCAAGGTCTCCATCGCTATATTGATTAGCTCTGTAGTCGCTATCGTAGAGTTCACTTGAGTTTTCGCCATTAGTTATGCGTTCATCGTAAAATGCCCGTGAGTCTGTCATAGGTATGGATTCCGGATTCGGAGCCTGAACGGAGAAGAACATGTTGCTTGGACTTTGAACAGATTCCTCGTCGTCGTCGTCGTCGTTACCATCGTCAACAAGCGTATACGGCGATCTATAGTTGGACGACAACACACTTTCGCGCAGCCTGTCGTACATATTCTTGCCGAAACTCAGTACTGAACTATCCATGGCTGTGAAGATTTGTTTTAGCTGTTGTTACAATTGGTGGCAGTGGAGTATTAAGAGGTTGCAATAATGGTTAAACAGTAATTAAGAGGGGAAGTTGCAGACGAACTGATAAGCTGAAAGTCATGCTGAGCAATGGTGGCCATTATGGTGTTCCCGTGACGTTCATGTGACTTCAATTTCAGGTGCAAAGCAATCAATTGTCTTCTGCCATTTGAACCAGGCAATCACAGCAACAGCCAGGCAAACACAGCAACAGATGATACACTTTGTACAGATTATGATACAATGTGAGAGTCATGTTTCCAGTCAACTGTAAAGAGATAGAGCGTATATGTAGTGGAATGAAGCACAGAAACATTGATTGGCAATCCAAGCGCCACGAAGTAAAGTAGAATCGACCTGCTGTAATATAATAGGATTTATTTCAGGGATTATATCTTGCAGTAGCTTACGGTGATGAGTATGTTTATACAGGAAGGTTTTTGGGATAAATACAGGCGTTCAGTTTTCCAAGGGGCAAAAAACCTGTACTGTCGATTCTAGAGCACTACTTATTATTGAAAATTGCTTCTGATATTGATGATATTAGCGAGAAATAGAAATTTGGGATTGAGATAGCTGGTCGTCTTTAATAAATCGATATTCCTAGCAACCGTATTGAAGGCACTGACCTTTTTGTGCCAGTTGAAATCATGGCGAGCCACACAGAAGGCAGTCACGTTTTTTTGCGTTTTCTGTTGTTTGGGCGATAAATCCAAAAATTTCGCGCAGAAGATTTCGAGATCTAATCGGAACGACATGCCAGCTGATACTCTGTAAGTGGGCTCTATATCTGTTGGTTAATGTAATAACATATTCTATGCACCTTATTGACTTCAACCCGAAGAGCATCTACAAAGCCTTCATGGGCTGACGAGGTCGAAGAAGAAGAAGGTGAGAGAGATTAGAAGTGTACAGTCCACCATGATGATAATTAGATAACTGACACACACAAAATGTGATTATCAGATGCCTTCCAGACTCAAGTTTACACAGATGAGAACGGTTTGAAAGTCATTGTCGAATACAGAGACAACGATGACGGCAAGAAAGTCAAGGTACTAAACCTATCAATGTAACAAGCCTTTGTCTATTCACCGACATTCTAACTTATCGCCATTTTCTTTTGCATCAGGTCACCCGCAAAATCAGAACTAAGCTTGTCACCGAATATGTCAACAAGGCAGTAGCTGAGCGAAAAAAGTGGGCAAAGTTTGGAGAAGAGAAGGGAAACAAGCCCGGACCTGATCTTTCAACAACCACTATTGGCGAAAACATTCCATTGAAGCTTTCATCATCATACGCAAAGACACCCACTGCTGAACAACAAGTTGATGAGCAAGAGGTTAAGATGAGAGCAGCATTGAAGAGCAAGAACATTATGTGCAGAATTTGCAAGGGCGAACATTTCACTTCCAAGTGTCCTTACAAGGATACCTTGCAACCTTTGGACGAAATTGCAGCATCACTTGAAGGCGTTAAGAACGAAGGTAAATACAAAGGGAACTATTTGTATTGGTGATCATGCCAATGGTTATTGTATCTCGAAACTAAACAATCTGTGTAATATAGGTTCTTCTCGTCCTGAATCACCTGAACCTAGCGGCGGTTCCGGTATGGGACCAAACAAATACATTGCTCCACATCTCCGAAAGGGAGCCACTGCTGTGGGCGAGTCGCCACGCGAGAAGCGTGATGACAGCGCTACTCTGCGTGTGACCAACCTTTCAGAAGATGTTACCGAGAACGACATTTATGAACTCTTCAGAAGATTCGGTCAAATAAGTCGTGTCTACCTTGCTCGTGATCGCGAGACAGGCGTTTGCAAAGGTTTTGCATTCGTTTCTTTCGGTATGAAGGAAGAAGCCGAGAGAGCACAACAAGCTGTCAATGGTCTTGGCTATGACAGTCTCATCTTGAGAGTTGAATTTGCTCGTAGTTCATAGATTCATTTCCCCTAAAACCTTTTCCTGTCCCGTATAAACACTACTTGTAAACTTTTTTTTTTTTTTTTTACAATGCACTACTTTGCTGTCATTTGTTTGTTCGTTGTTTACGTGGTATTCATTGCTTTGAGAAGTTCAGTATAGTAGTCCCGCGAAAAAAGACCCTCTCGATATCAGCCAATCAAAAACGAGCACTAGCTCCACTCACTCGGGCGAATGAAATACGTACGACTGCTGGGTCACTTGTGCAATCGAACCATTTTCAAAGCATTGCTCACTAGTACAACTTTGATCCTTTCGAGAATAGGACCACTGCAACACTATTGTTATTTGAATATTTCCAGACAGCTAGCCCCACGAAAAAAGTTAGCTACGAATCGGCATCAAGTAGCGATTGGATAATTATTCTCATCATCTAATTTTTGCATACCCGCCATCTGGTTCCTGCAGAATTTCGTCAGCGAGAACCGGATAGGATCAGTTTGAGCTCTTTGATGACCCAAGAATCCGACGTGATGATAGAGTCAACTAAATCAGACAACCACAACCAAGCAGGCAACGACAATGTCGACAGCCATCTTGAGCAGTTGATCAAAGATAAGCAAGACGAGTTTGGACTTTTCGAAACATCTCTATTTACGATGCCTCGAATATTCGACGATGGAAACTACATTGTTGGCGAACCAGGAAGCTTTGGAGTGGATGATAGTCTCATGTCGGCAACGTCTCCAACAGCATCAGCAACTAGCGGCCATAGTGGAACTGGTAGTTTCGACCCGCCAAGCCCTGCCAACTGTACTCATGAGGAAGATGATAACAAAAGAGACAATGTTATTGAGGTAAAGTGGATGATTGTTATTTAATATTTTAAGAATGTAGTAGAGGATCGATTACTACATTTGGGAGATTCCATGCTTATGCAATAAGTTCTGCTTAATAGACATTTTCACATGAAACGATGGTCCCCACACTGGCCAATGATTGTCTGGACTATGATCAATTTGTTCATTCATCAATGTAAGGGTCCACTTACAAGTATCAAGAGATTGAATGGGGTAGAACAAGCCAATAACCCCAACCTACTCTAAATTTTTTCAACAGTGACCGTTTAGCAACAATGGCTCCAACAAACGATTCAACTGCTGGTCAAGGCCTAAGGTACGTGACACATGACTTGGGGTTAGCTTTGCAAAGCGCTTTTCTTTACTAAATCTTTCTTTTCTTCTCTTCCTCTCTCTATCTTCTCTTTTTGATGTTTCGCTCTCGCCCACCTTCGTATATTAGACCCCTCGAAATCCGCGTCTTCGGCATACCAGAAAGCGGTACGAAATCTCGAGTTGAAACTCAGATCAAACTTGGCTTAGAATTGATTGACGCTAGAGGAGAACGTGTAAAAGAATGGTCACATATCAAGTTACCAACTCATATGGTCGCTAGAGAAAAATTGAAGAGAATCAACGGAAAGAACCCACAAGCCGATGCAAATCCCGTCAGCGGCACAGCTCTACATGAATCTCAAGTATTGAGACTGGATGCAACTGTCGTCTGCGCCAGTGAGTTGACAAGAGAAGTGATCATGTGCTTCAATTGCGTCCATAGAGAGGTAAGTATCTTTTACGTCTATCTCCACATTTAGTACCAAACCTCTGACCTTTGCATGACTGTAGAGAAAGCGATTGCAACGAAAGCGTGACAATAAGAGAGCCAAGCTTGCCAACAAAAAAAGCGCCAAGAACACATCCATCACCTTCGAACCCTTACCTGATCTCGACGATGAAGATGTCATGGCAACAGAACGTTCAAAGATACTGCAGTTCAACTGCTGTGACTATGTTGATTATTCTGCTGGAGAAACAGTATTGCCGACACGTTTCACATGCTATTGTAGACACCATGCTGAGAAGTCCGGTTTTCGGTAAGTTTTAATATACCCCAGATTTTGGATGGCATAGTCGAGTTTATTGTACTCTATTGCCCCCACAAAAAAAAATTGAAGAAATTTATATCTAATTCAATCCATTTGACAGCATTAAATTAGCTCTCAAAGATCACAACGATGAAGTTGTTGCTGTCGGCATCTCACCGTCTATTATGATTACGGACGATCACAAGAGCAGCAAATTAAATTCTACATCTTCTACTGGACCTAAAAAACGCAACAGAGAAGAATACGATTCTCATGATTCCAACCATACATCAAGCTCCTCTAGAAAGGCCAACAAAAAGAAGAATCAAAGCACAGATGGCGAATCTGACTCTGGTACATCCAGTCCCATTGCATCTATACCAGCAACTCCAACATCAATGCAGCTTTCATCTATACACGGTCCGCTTAGCCCACTTGCCCTACAAGCGTCGCCAGAAGCATCGTCATATGCAACTTCAGTCCATTTTTCAAAAAGTGATTTGCAAGAGATGAATATTCATCTTCGAGATGCAGCAGATAACAACGGGCATATTACCAATTCAACGGATTTCTTGGAAGTTGAACGATTCTTGTCACAGTTGCCTAGCCCAGTAGATGTGTCTATGCCATCGATGGAATTGAGTACTAGCATGGCTGCTCACACGGATTCTCAAATGCACGACAACGGCTTCAATCTGATGAATGCACTGGAAAGGTTAACTTCACCCACCATGACTCACATGCCAGAAGAGTTGCAACAATCAAGTCATCGACCCAGGTTACCATCACCTTCTGACGGCAACAATACGCCGTCTCTTCCTAGGGAACTCCCACAACTGGATACTCTGCAAGCACAGGCTGCAGCCGCTCGCATGCGAACGACAGAACGTAGACAGCAAGCTCTCGTGAACCGAGTGATTCCTGCTGAAGGCCCAGTTTATGGTGGTGTTGAAGTGACTATTCTCGGATCTGGCTTCTATGAAGGCGTGACTTGCTTATTTGGAGAGAACCCAGCGATGCCAACGCATTGTTGGAGTCAAAACACTCTTGTGTGTATACTCCCTCCTGCTACCAATCCAGGTACCGTCGTTGTTTCGTTGAAAGAACACCCTATTGTCCTGGATGGCCAAGATGTCCCACTGTTTACCTACTTTGATGAAAGCGACCGTGCATTGATGGAACTTGCTCTCCAAGTGGTTGGTTTAAAAACCACTGGCAAGCTGGAAGACGCTCGTCAAATTGCCATGAGAATTGTACAAGGTGGAGCTGGAAGTGGACAATCACACCAACAAGGCAGCAGTGACGACAGAAGTCAGCATGATAGCCAAGGAAACCAGCACCAGATGAGCTATCGAAAGAATGAAATGCAAGCTACTCAAGTGTACAAGGAGGCAAAATCCCGCTATCTATCAGATATGGAAAGCCGAGTTATTGAAGCCTTAAAGTCTACCCCTACAGACAAATTATGTCACATTGATACTTGCAATGACTCTGGTCATACTATGCTTCATATCTCCGCTCTATTAGGTTACTCTGAACTATGCAAAGCTCTCTCTGACCATGGGTGTGATATCAACAAGCAAGATCGTAACGGCTATACTGCACTTCATTTTGCCAGCTGGGCAGGCAAGTTAGCTTGTGTCAATGAGCTTATTGATACCGGCCGTGTCGATCAAACGATTCAAACAGTCCACGGCAAATTAGCTGTCGAATTAGCTTTCGATCATGATTACGAAGAAATTGTAGATGTGCTTGGCGGATCTATCAATGTTGTCGATCTGGATGACTCGTATGCAGCATCGTCTGAAGATGAATACGATTCAGATGACACCAGCGACTTCCGACGTTCTGATGACGAGCATGATGCTCTTGATGAAACGACTGATTTCAACCTGCCCGTAGAACAAGGCTCTGACGAATCCGAAGATGATGTGTCTCAATTACCAAGTCTTCGCAGCAACATCCTTTTGCGCAATAAGAGCCGTAGCAATAGAAGACACTCCGCTATGCAGATGGCTGACTGGCTTCAGCTCTCGGCGGATCCGACATTAGCATTCTCCGGGGTTGCAGGTGATAGAGATGAAACGCATTTATCCGAGTTGACGCAAGCTTCGCTATTTTGGGTTCGCGAATTATTGACGGAAATTCAGCAAAGAGCATCAGACGCCATTGCAGATTCTAAAGTTCGAGAACGTCTAACTGACTTACAGCATCAAGCTTCATCAGCGCTTAATGGCCATATCACTGTCGGTCGAAGTCGAATCTCTCACTTACAGAAATATGCTCACACTATGCTTCATGACTCGAAGCTTCGTGCCAGACTACATGAATTGCAACAACAAGCGTCGAGTGCTTTGAACGATACTAAACTTCGAGAACGACTGGCTGAAGTGCAGCAGCTTGCTTCCCTTGTCCTTGCTGAATCCAATGCTCTCTCCAAGGATGATCAAGCATTAGCTGCCGCTATCCAACGTCGACTGGATCGTATGGCAACTCACCTTACTCGTGTGAGACAAAAGCTTCCTCAATCTGCTCGAGACTTTGTCCGGTCAACGCTCCAAACTTTGGATGACCATCTCTTGATGGATGGTCCGTTTACTGATACTGACAATGATATGGAAGATGATGGTTGGCCATGGAACAACAAGGATGGGGTTAAACCTACTTCTTCGGATGTCACTCCAGCTCCCCTTCATCAGCTCACTACACAAGAGCAAGAGCACCGTCATCGATTCCTTAATCCATCGGAAGAAGCCGAGGCAAAAATCACCACACCCCCCGTCGCGGTCACTAACAATGTCCGAGTTCACCGCTTCGCTTCACGGTCTAAACATAGACTTGAGCTTTCCAGCCAACTTTTGAATACACCAGCAAAGGTATCCAGCAAGGAATCTGAAGCTGAATCTTCTGATGCGGCAACTACAGCTGATGATAGCGAAAGTCCCTCTGGTGAAGAGGATGCCGATGGCGAACCTGTGTATTATCATGGCGCTGTCATCATGGATGAAAACAAGTACTTGTGGCATCGTGAAAAGTACAAGCGCCTGAAGAAGGATAAGTTGCTCTATCTTTTCTGGTTGCCTATTTTGTTCGGTATGTATTATATTATTTAATGTAACGATATTGTCATCATCTGTATACTTAACCTCTTTTGCTTTTAGTCATTGTCTCGTTGTTATTACTACACTATGTACGAACAAACTCGACAGTCTATGAGTATCTTATTGGCTTTACACCCTCTCTGCGTAAGATCACACTCATGGGCACTATTTAGGTGGCCAAATCTCTGTTTCTTTTATTCTATTTTTATTGTTTTTCTCTCTGTATGTGATCCCCCCCTTCCACTTTTTTTTGTTCTTTAACTTTGTCTGTGTTCATAATCTTTCCCATTCTTGTAAAGTTTTGTGTATGAATTGCCAGCTTCTTGTGGCTGCTACTGGAGCTTTGGGTAACTTTTTTTATATTTTTCTTGTAAACCCCAAACTCTCCACAGAATCCCCTACTTCGCTATACCCTCTCTCTCTCTCACACATCCATTAAATGTCAATATGTATGTTCGTGATGCAAAAGCCGCAACCAATACTTATTTTCATGTATTCTCCATAATAAAATTCGTTTGTCATTAGTAGAAAATTAGACGGCAACCTACACTTTTTTCAATCAAAACATCTAGGATTTTTTTTTATTGATGGGTTTGTGAATGCTAGGGTAAATAATCATAAAGAAGGCAAACAAGAGGCTATATTGTGGGTAGAGAGGGTAGGTCATGGGCTGTGACAATGTACAATCATAAAAGGCCAGCCAGATGAGTAAGGGCGGTCATAAGCTATTGCTTATTTGTGGTATTTGGCAGGAACAAATGGCATCTTGGTGATGGAAGCGTCCTGGACTCTGTTACGGACACGGACCTTAAGAGCAGTGCCATTCTTGTGGAAGCCAGACTTGACATAACCCATGGCGATGTTACGCTTCAAGCAAGGGCTGGGAACACCGGAGGTGACTTTACCAATGACTTCACCGTCGGGAGAGAGGATTTCGGCACCTTCACGAGCAGGAGCACCTTCAACGAACAAACCGACGCGGCGACGGGAAACACCACCCTTGATCTGAGGCAAGATGTGTTCGGCACCCAAAAAGCCACCAGTCTCGCGACGAGACTTGGGAATGGTCCAGGTCAAACCACCTTCAACAGGGGTAGTGGTATCATCAAGGTCGTTACCGTATAAGCAGAGACCAGCTTCCAAACGCAAAGAGTCACGGGCACCTAGACCAGCAAGTTCAACATCGGGATGTGAAAGCAAGAGGTCGGTAATATTGACGGCATCAGCAGTAGGGATGGACAACTCGAAACCGTCTTCACCAGTGTAACCGGAGCGAGCAACGTGGCAGTGAACACCACGGATGGTAATGAAACGACCGTTCATGAAGGCAAAGTCTTTCAAATCTTCTCCGATCAATGATTCCAATGCGGCGGCGGCTTTAGGACCCTGAATAGCAACAAGAGAGTGATCTTCGATAATTTTAAGATCGACATCTCCACCCTTATCTTGGAACACCTTGAGGTGCTTGTTGATATGTGCAAGATCCTTCTCAGCACAAGCAGCGTTGGAAACAACGTAGAGAGAGTCAGCTTGTTGCATGATGATGGTATCGTCGATGATACCTCCGTTCTCATTGGTAAACACCGACAAGGTACCACTTCCGACGGGCAGGTTATGCAAATCAGCCACTACCAAAGTCTCGAAGAATTTAGCACGGTCCTTTCCAACAAGTCTAGAAGAACTACCTGTCAGCCAAAGCCAAGTTAAGTCGTGAAATATGATCTGGTATTTACCTTGTTTGCAACATGTGGGAAACATCAAAGATCGAGGCTTTCTCACGGGTATGAAGATGGGAAGCCAAGACACCCATACCAGAGTATTGAACGGGCATAGCATAGCCAGCGAAGGGGACCATCTTACCGCCATGCTTCAAGTGAAAATCATGGAGAGCTGTCTGCTTAAGAGCCTGAATATAGGATATATCGTTCAGTCAGACATCACGTGGAAGGTATCTTTAAGCTCATGGTCTCCGGTTTAACCTTACCTCTGAGGTGGACGCATAGGAGCGCTTTGCCAAAGTCAGCATGGCAGGCTTCTTGAGCAACTTGGTAGCAATCATTATGTGAAAAAAGGAAGAAAAGGGGAGATGAAGTTGCTCAATCGTGTGAGAGGGGTTTTATATTTTTTTTGGTTTGACTCGGTGGAGTCGGGCATCTTCCGTTGCATCGGCTCTCACAGCGCCTCCATTTACGACATTCCGACCACCAATCGAGGCAAAAGAAGTTATGAACGCCAAAGTAGTTGCTTCACAGTTGATTTTATGGGTCAAAATTGGAACAATAAGCTAAAGTAATGGCAGTGATACGAAAAACTAGTCAAAGGGCTATAAAAAAAAAGTACGATGCTGTGCTTTATCGACGTAGTGAGTTAAAATAATATCTACATTATGATGAAGTGGGTATGTATGGATTGACTTGCTTTCATTCAGGTTTACGCGCCCATCAATCGCTTCATATCTCCTAATTTTCGACGAAGAGTGTCACGTTCATTCTCGCTTTCAGCAAACTTCATCTTGATATCAATGATCATAGATTCCATATACTATAAGAGGGTCAGTAAGTCACTGTGGTGATTCGGAGAGCAAATATTTTCTTATCACTTACGCTCAGTTGTTCTTCCAAGGCACTATTTCGTTCTACCAGAGCGGCATTCTTCGTACACAAAATTTCCATTTCTTCCTTGACTCGTGCTTCTACCTCGGCAGGAAGGGTATCTAGCGCTCGCTTCAACTCATTGGATTGTTGATGAAGTGCGTCGTTCTCGTCGTTGAGTCTTGCCATCTCTAGCTTGGACTCAATTAGTCGATTGGCTACAGTAATGTGTTCGGTGTTAAGTTGGTTCACTGAGTTTTCGAGTCGCTTGACAGAATCCTTCAACTGCTTATTCTGCTTTCGGAGAGTGTCTAACACTTCAGCTTCGCCACTAGCCCGAGCCGCTTCAGAACTGTATTGCTTTGCCAATCGATCCAATTTTTTTGGTGTGATTTTAATGCCATAGGCATCTCGTACAAAGCCTCTAGAATCCTCCTGAGATGGATATGACGCAAATGCCATTTGTTAGTATTAAGGCACCCTTTTTCCCATAATAACGCGCATCATTCTTACCTTATAAGTATCCATCAATTCGTTTTTTAAGAAATGGAGCAACCCGTCGAAATCCAAACTTAATATGGTTGCTTGGTTTCTTTCCATGAGGGCTAGGGAGAACCGGAAGAGAGCTTCGGTGCCTTCAGCTAGCACAATGTCATAAATGCGGTATACAAGGTTGAATGGGACCTTGTAAGCGAACAAAGTCATAAACCATTGGGTGGCGTACATGCTAGCTCGAATGCCCTGCGCCTCCAAATGCCGGTGCAAATGAGGGATATGCTCTTTCAGCAATCCTTCAAATTGGTATAATCGTTGGTTGATGGCTTCCATTTGAGGTGTAAAGTTGCCTCTCAAATTGTAATGCTTCATCAGGCGTACAAGAACACAGAAAGCTTCTTCCTCAGGCATCTAAAAAGCAAAGATGGTATAAAAAGTAAGTCTATGCGTCAAACCAAATAGCACGAGCATTGTATTCTTCAATGTTGTGCCTGATTCACACCAACATAAAATAAAAAAGAAAGAATCGCTCCTTACGTTCAATAAAAGTGGGCCAACTATGAAAGCCAGGCCTTGACAGTAGCCAACGTCGGTATCGTATAGTGAATAAGCTTTGACAACATTGAATAGGGCTTGTTGGCCGGGCCCGTCCGTTTCAAAATAGTCATGCTTAGGGAAAGTTCTGGGAAGATCTCTCAAAATAGCCTTTTCATAAACAGAGTCTTCTTTCAATAGCCTCATGTATTGTTCCTCCAACTCTGGGTCTTTGGATTTCGAGAATAGTTGCCATATCATACCGCGGAGAGCGGGGGGAATACCCTGCTGAATGTTTTTTGATAATTCTTTAGGGTGTGTTTTGGCCACAGTGTTGAAATCACTGATCACCGTACTCCAAAATTCCCAGTCGATATCTTCTTCTTCTCCTTTGCTAACAGCTTCGTTGTATACACGCTCAAAACTGCCTCTGATTTCCTCAATCTGTTGTTCTTCGTACTCCTCCCTTTTGGGATCACTGGTGATTTCGTTATTTTGAACCTCCAACCGTGCGAGAAGAAGATCATAGTTTGAACCAATCGTCTGTGAGCGTGCTGGACGAGTAATAGTCTCATGGCCTTGATTAGCCTGCTGGTGCCCTGATTCACTGGACAAAGTATCTTCGCTTTCATGCGGCAGAACATTAAGGCCATTGATAATGTCTTTGGGCGGTGTAGGAAGGGGCACCTGTCGCATACCGGATGGAGCATCCCGGTTGGAGACAGTCATACGTCTACGTCGGCCGCCAGCAGCAGACGGAGTAGATGTAACATCGCTATCTAGTGATACTTCATTCAGATCAGCTTCATTGATAGGAGGGCCTTTGAGAGAAGTTCGTCTTTGAATAGCATCTTGTACCAAAGCGTTTACGTTTCCAGAGCTCTTTCGGTGTGAACTTCTTCGGCCCAAAGAGGAATGTGATGACTTGATGGTGCTATCTGATTCTTGGCTGTGTATCGAATTCTGTGCTTTGTGACGAGAGAACTTGCCATTAGTGGATGAGTCTTGCACCTCGTAAGAGACGTCTTGGTCTACCGATTCGCGGGCAGCCGAATAATTTTCGTCGCCATCAGATGAGATTTCGGAAGTTGCCTTGGACGCTGTCATTGGGAAGAGGGGAAAGAGGAGGGGGAGGAGATGGTGACGCCGAATTCGGGATCAAGGTTGATTTTAAAGTCCCTTTATTTAAAGGCATTTGCCAAATGCAACCTCAAAAGCCACATGTTAAATGGATGATGCTCTTCATTCTAATGAGCTTCCCTCGATAACAATACGATTATTTTAAACTCTTTCATTATTTTTTATTACAGTTCATTACTATGCAAACGAGGGAGGGGTAACTCAAGCCAATTTGCCAGCACAGTCAGGGTCCCTGATCAGAAATTACCTACCTGCTTTTTGAGCTTCCGATTGAGACTTCCCAAAATAGAGGAGCGCAATGACAAAGTTCGCCGATGACTTTGCTGAAACAAGCAACTGGTAAACAACATTTCTATTTTTATTTTAGATATGAACATCGTCTTAAACAGCAGGACCACGGTCGTTTTGAAGAGAAGTGTCCATCATAATGGACAAGTGCTTCTGACAGTTAAAAAGCTCTATTCTTCCTGAGCAACCTGTAATGAAAACTCGAGTCACCGATGTATTACCTAGTTTTATAATTCTTGGTGGATCAGCTGGTAACTCATATTTTTGTTCTTCCACCATCCAGCTAATAATGATGCTCAGAGGTCCGCCGTGACTGACGATTAGAACATGCGAGTGGCCCGCTTGCTGTGACTTGCTAACAATGTCGTTGAATGCTTCCAAGACCCGGGTTTTGACCTCTTGATCGCTTTCACCGCCTTGATCTACGATATAATCTGCTTCCTTGATACCTTGACTCTTGGCGCCAGCTTTTATAGCGTTTACTGGCTTTCCATTTAAACGACCGAAATCATGCTCTCGAAGTCTCTTATCGAGAATAATGGGGGTTTGCTGATGGAATTTGGTTATGCCATCTGCTGTCTGAGAAATATAAGGTGATTTCAGTCAGCTTTCATGACTGGCAAGTATGTGGTATCAGAACTTACTTGTTTACACCTTGATAAATCGCTACTGTAAATGACATCAAATTGCTCGTTTGATAGTCGCTCACCGACAAGGTCAGCTTGCTGCTTGCCAGTCGCATTCAGCTGGGTATCTAATAATAAAGTATGTTAGGAGATTCAGAAAGTAGAGAGATGAATCACGGAAAATACTCACCCATTTGGCCTTGCAGCCATCTATCTCTATTAGCATCAGTATTGCCATGACGTACTAAAGTAATCAACATGATCTATGAGTAACCACAATACGGTGAAGATCAAAGTGGTTACTCCACTCTATTGAACGTCACAGCTTCTCAACCCAAAATTCCTTGCTAGCTGAGCTTTAGAGAGTTCAGCTTTGCACTACTTAGCTTTTCTCCGCCACAACCTCATTTGCAACATGGCAAGCCAAAAGTCGCTAACATCTCGGCCATTAGACCTTACGTACTTCATGTACATTGCTAGTCATATTCCTATCACCATATTTTTTGACTGTCAAGTGCTGTATCCTACATCTTGGATACCGCAACCACTTCTCGACCTTACCGCCTGGTACATCCAAGAATTCAAGGATCCTTTAATCGCCAACGCCAACAATTTACCCTGGTTCAAGAGTTTTATATACTGTGAGGGTCTTATTCAACTCCCATTCTTCTTCTGGAGTCTTCATGGGCTCTACTACAGTAAGTATCGCGTAATATAAAATTTCTCAGGGGGAAATTTTTCTAACGGTAACATTTTTGCAGACAAGCCTATCACGCGCGTTGGGCTTCTAGGTAAGCAAACAATTCTACATCCCCATTTCGTATTTTGTCGTACTAATTGTTTGTTGTTTCTTAGCTTATGGTGCTCACGTAGCAACTACAGTGATCGCCACTCTCGCTGAAGTTGGCTTTGGTTCTCCCGCCCGCTTAACTATGACCGCTCCTGAACGCTATGCCCTACTTGGCTTGTATTTGCCATATCTCCTCATTCCCGCCACCATGGTCGTTGACTCCTGGTTCAAGCTGGCGCCACTTGTCAATTCCGCCGGCTCCAAGAAAAAGACGAACTAAGCAGTCGCCCGCCATTTACTTAGCCAATAGCGCTTATTTAACGATATTATAAATCTTCACATTCGTCCACCTATCTTTAATTATGTTGTGTTGTTGGTATACAGAAGTAACATGGGCATCCAGAATTGAGTGATAAAAGGTATGTATGACCACAGGTGCAATAATGAGAAGGAGGTAGTGTAATAGTATAAAGTACATTTATAAAGAACAGGACTTTAAATTCCATCAAAAACGTTCTTGCCATGATCGTTCTTGTTATTGCGGCTACTGTAGGTGGCTGCAGCACTTGAGCCACGGACCATCGATGTGCCACCACTATGCATGTTCTCCCAAGGATTGGGTGATGGGGAACGAGACCGAACCGTTCGTCCTCCAATCAAGGGACTGGAGGGTAGTGATCTCGGAGCATCATTGGTAAGAGGTCGGCCACGCTGAACACTACCAGCAGCAGGCGAAGTAGATCGTGGAGGAGAACCTTTGTTCAAGATGTCAGTGATTCCTTTGCCAACTCGATTTTTGATGCGCAGAAATGCATTACTGGAGTCGTCGGACAGTTCGCCATTTACATCTTCTGGTGGAGTGGTATCGTTTTCTGCGATAGGCGACTGTCTCCCCAGCCCGCCAGATAAAAGTGCATCAATATGTCTATCTCGATCTCTCCTCACAGCTGATGCGGACGACCGTGCATGTTGATTACTGTCATTATGAGGTGACTGACTTCGGTTATATTTTGCAGTGTATGTCTAAGGAAAGGTGTTATATCCATGCACGGGACATCTTTTTCATTGTACAGCAAAGTGACACCTACTCCTAATGCATTGCGTGCACGATTTAACAATCCACCAGCTCGATTATCGCTGGAGGGGTCGACTTCTCTCTCACGTAATCTCCTCTCTATCATGGGCCAAATCCTGTTAGTAGCTCTACAACCTTCTGCAATGTTCAGCGCCGTTGGTTCATACCTTCATTGATGAGCGCCTTGCCTTCGTCAACCTCTGAATTCAACACAATTCTTCCGCCACGAATGCCACCTTCCTCGTCTTCAGCATGTCTACCTTCACCGTCGTCATCTTCATAGAAATCAGTGATACCGCACAGCTTCAAAAGTCTTCCTTGCAAGTTAAACAAAATAGAAAAGGCTGGTATCAAGATTACGACAGGAAACCAATCTATGAATGTGGTTCCTAAAAATGGTACCAAATCTGCGTGGCCCATGAACTAGTATGGCAAGGGCATCAGTATTCCATGACTGATCAACATGATCTTGTAATTTTTTCCAATTCTTCCATACCTTTGAAAAGACAGTCTGCTCTTGTTCAGGTTTGATGCTGTCACCAGCAATGTTCAGATAGTTGTAACATAGTGGGGCCCTGGATTTGTGTTAGTATGATGGAGGTAGAATATATCCTTCAAAAATTAAGGAAAGCATACATCATCCTACACAAGTATCCAGTGAACCACAGCATACTGTTCTCATCCGTATGATGATTAGGAACAAGAAGATAGAGGTTGAACACCTTGAGTCTAAAAAGGGAAGTGTATGTACAAAAGCACATATATGTAAGTGTCAAGAATGACATAACCTAAAATCAAATAGTCTTTAGTGACATGCGCATCCTTAGCTATTCTTAACAGCTTTAGAAGGGTACCTCAACTGCGGCGTAGTTCAGTCCACATGCACGCAATGCGATGGCGACAATAGACAGAACTGGTTGTCGTACATTGAAGGTCAGTTCAGACCAGATAACGCATACGCTTATCATAGCACACAAGATAGCTAAAGTGCGTGCGAGTATGGGCTTGATTCGAATTGACCACCACCATTCTAATGCGGTATAAATTGCAGTTTCAGTAGCTGAGGTCATAAACGAGCATTAACAAGATACTATTCGTACCCAAACGAATTTTGATGTCCGTCATAGTAGTTCCTTCACTCAAAGGACGTACTGTGGAATAAAAGTGGCTATTATATGAGAGAAGTGTTTTAGTACAACCTAGTTCATCGAAAAGCAGATTTCGCATAAAGTACTCACTGATCCAAGCTGTCCTGGTTGGCAATGATGTCCTGCAGATAAAAAGCATCTCGTATAAGGTTGTTCCATAACCTGGCATGTGTATTTGCAATTAAAGGGTCATTCTGTTTTAACATTTCATTGCTGAATTCTACTTACGCTAACTTTCTGTCTCGCATACGTGTAGCTTTGATCATACGCTGATTCAGGTCGACAAGATAGTCTTCTGTCAACTGTCTCGGTATGGTGGTTGATCGGAACGTGTTTCTCATCTCAACGTCGTGAACTGCTGGAAACCGCTTCGTTATCAGGTCAACTGCATGTCGCAGCAGAGGGTCATCCGAGCGCACTTTGTGGTCGACTTTACGGATAGTCTACAGGCGTCATGAATATCAAAAAGCTGTTTTACAGCCACTAACAAGCATTTTCAGTGACCTTTACCTTTGCAATATCGGTATATTCCAGCTCGCTGTCCATGCATTCTTCTTTCACCTTTGGCGCTCGTATATACAAATGCTTCAGTTGCTTCCTGACATTAGCCGCATACCATAGCTTTCTGGGTATAGCGACCAGCCCGTAACCCATAAAAATAATTGCCAGTAAGAGACCCCAACTATTTGACATAGCCATAACGAAGCCTTGCAATTTGTCCCTAAAATATTGACAAACTTATCAGCAACACGCTGGCAGAATCCACATCTTCAACCCGCCAAGTGCTACCTTGTGGTGAACCCGTTTCCTATGATTAGATATACAAGACCAATGATCGCTACAACAGCATATACGAGATAAAATTTGAGGTTGATGCTGATTGCATACCGAAATTTAGCCGCCACAGTAAAATTTCCGGCATTTACGTAGGCTTGTAGCAGAGGTATGATGGCCCTATTATGTAAGATTGTCAGCGACATAAGGTTATGTGATAATGTTGATATAGGAGATCGAATCTAACCATGTCAAACAAAATGAAATCCAGTATATAGTGCGCCAAGCAACATAAAGAAACTGTTGAGAGACGAGAGCAAAGGGAACTTTGCAAGTTCCTTCACAGTTTTCGTATCGAGTCTGAAGAAAGCATTAGAATGGAGAGCATTTCGTATTGCTCATGTCCAGTTAGCTACTCACAGACGCCAGATCTAGCGGCAATAGAAACACTATCCAGAAAGGAGAAAACCAACCAATGAGGGAAACAACCGTGACATACCACGACTGCGATCTCAGTCGTCCATAGTATGACAAGGAGTACACGACTACTGCCGCCAAGCCAATGGTCGTCAAGATGAGAGGCAAGTAGCTCGATGGTGTGTCCATATTGGCAGATGCTACGAGTCCAAGTCGGAAGTGTATAAAATTCCAAACGTCACGAAGTGGTTTGGGAGGAAATTTGACTTCAGGTGATTTGGAGAGTAACTCACAAATTTATGAACCCATGGTTTATAACAGCTGCCAATATTTACAAAACTGGTACCGAGTGTAATTCCTGCTCTTTACTACTATCTGTCAATTAAAAAGAGTATAGCTCTAAGTAAAGACATTGGTTTTTGTCAGCTGGGTCATCGATATTATGCTATTAGCTGCGGATTCATGAGAAATTTTGCGTAAAGTATCAGACGATGATGAGCTTAAGGCTCGGAGATTCTAAACCACAGAAAGAAGGAGCAAAGGTATAGTCTACCTTTCTGAATTCTCGCATAAGCTGACTTTTACATTGTCATTGATGGTACATAGATGGTGATATGAAAAGGAGAATTGGCATATTAGAATGAGCACAATATCAACCATATTTTTGTTGATAGTTACAGCGAATCAAATTCCACGTGTGAACATCGTGGCTCAGCATTCAGTAACGAGGCATATGGTTATAAAGAGAGCTGCCTCTTGTATTGTTTTGGCCAACGAAGCTGAGCCTCTATGTAGGTGATATTTACTCCAAAGACGTGTCAGTTCACTAATAAACCAATTTTTTATTTTTTTTATTTTGCACAATAACAAATAAGCGCCAAGCACATTTTATATTGAGATAATGTAATTTATAATTGAAGAAGAAAAGCGAGTATCTTTCAATTGGAATTCATATACTTGTTGCCAGAGAATGAAGATTACACGCTTTCACGAATACTTGCATATCGACACGTCCGCATTGATCAGCCAATCTTCGATGTGACAACTCCCCAGAGGGTGCATATTTAATCCCCATCATTTTAGCTTATCTGATGTTATAATGTATGCTTAGACCTCACGTCTTAGACGCGAACGAAGCATAGATATAGAGCTTGCTGTGATACCACCGTCAGACTACATGCTTCAACTGAGCTCAAATTGAAGGTATATTTTTCTCATAAAAAAGATTAGACACGTCAAAGCCAAAGGTGCGGGCTTCATCAGGTCATCCATACATCTTTCGCCACCATGGATGAATTCTCAGTGCTATTTGCTGTTCGCAACTTGTTTGCATTGGGTAACTACCAAATTGCCATCAACGAATTGAGCACCTCTAGCCGACTTTTGCAATCTCCTGAGGCCCAAGTTGAAGCCAAAGTTTACCTGTACCGCTCATACGTTGGTCAGGGAAAGTACAACATTGTGATTTCCGACATCACTGAGCGAGATCCAGCAGAAGTACAGGCCATAAAGTTACTTGCCATCTACCTCCAAGCTAAGCAGAAGGGAGATGCTGCTGCTGCTGAGCAGGCAATTTCATCCAGCACCGCACTCTTGTCTGATGGAGCCAACCATTCCAACCCCACAATTCAGCTTGCTAGCGCCACTATACAAGTCAACGAAGGTTTCTTGGAAGAGGCCTTAAGAATTTTGCACTCCCGTGGAAAGAACTTGGAATGGTAAGGATGATCTGCCAATAGACTAAGCGTTCGCGTATTTGACTAAAGCCCTGTGTTTTTGCTTATGATAGTGCTGCACTTGTCATTCAAATATATGTCCAGATGGATAGAATTGATCTGGCCCGAAAAGAGGTTGGCAGCGTCAAATCCTGGGCCGAAGATGCACTGTTGGCTCAGCTCATAGAGGCTTGGGTTGATCTTCGCGTGGTAAGTGATTAAACGTGTGCAAAATAAAAAATGTGTCATAGCACCTCTAAACGTGGCACGCTATTATAGGGAGGTGCCAAATATCAAGATGCCTTCTACATCTTTGAAGAGTTTGCTCAATCAAACACTGCAGCCACTGTTAAGCTTCTCAACAATCTAGCTGTATCAAACCTTGCACTTGGCAGATACCCCGAAGCTGAGAGTCAACTGTTGGAAGCCTTGAACAAGGTAAATTGTCTAGAAACTGTTTGTAACTTTTTGTTGTATATCAATTTTTATTAACGTCTTTACGCCATTTTCAACTTCAGGATAACAATGATGCAGATACTTTGGTTAATCTCATTGTATGCTCAAATTTAACTAGCAAGCCTTTGGATGTCATCAGCAGATATGTAAAGTAAGTGAATGCAAAAAAGAAATGACGAAGCAAGGCAGCCACTGTCTAACTTTTAAATTATGTTATAGCCAACTGAGAGATGTCGCTCCACAACATGCATTTTTGCAAGACTTAGATTTGAAGAACAGCTTGTTCGATCGCGCTGCTGCTCGATACGCCGTTGCTTAAAATACTTATCCCTAAAACTTTTCCCAATAAATACATTTGTAAATCCAAAAAGCTCTCCTTCTGTTGTCTTTCGTAAATATAGATTATATTGTGCTCATCCTTAAAAACTCTGATTTACGTGCTACTACTATTGACAGCAAGAACCGCTATTCTTGGCTGCGGGTGCTGAGTCAAGGTGGACATCTTCCCTTTTCTTTGGTTGCTGTGTTTGCTGAGTATCGATCAAACGCTTCTTGATATCTCTTGCAAGATCGAAGAACGCTTCTTCAACACCGATATTTGACT
Source organism: Umbelopsis vinacea (assembly GCA_016758895.1). NCBI lineage: Eukaryota > Fungi > Mucoromycota > Umbelopsidomycetes > Umbelopsidales > Umbelopsidaceae > Umbelopsis > Umbelopsis vinacea. The sequence continues at coordinate 1,119,285 of JAEPRA010000009.1, read as the reverse complement.
TTGCACTGGTTTCTTTGAAGTTAATTCCAAGCTCTTGAGCCAAAGCCTGCCCTCTCTCTGTGGGGATGACCTATAGCACAAAATAAAAACAAACCCGTTGAGCGATCGGGATTTGATATTGATGTGTAGCAAGCAAGCGGGTCCCAACTCACCTTTTTATCAGTCATGTCGCATTTGTTACCAATAAGGATTCGGTTAACACCTTCGCTGGCATGCTGTTCGATGTTTGAGAACCAAGTTCTCACATCTAAGATAAAAATAAATATCCATTAGACCAAAAATTATTATACCTTCCAGAGTTGCATAAACGTCATTTCAAAGAAGCGACACTTACTGTCGAATGATTTCTCATCTGTAACATCGTATACAAGCAAGATACCCATGGCTCCGCGGTAGTATGCTGGAAAAATAGAGTATTAGATGATGGTTTGCTATACCAAAAATATAATCTAATAATCTATATATACCTGTAGTGATAGTACGGAAACGCTCTTGGCCTGCCGTATCCCAAATCTGAAGTTTAATACGCTTTCCATCCAATTCAATAGTACGAATTTTGAAATCGATTCCTATAGTGGTGATGAATGAAGGCGTGAAAGAGTCATCTGAGAAACGAAGCAGAAGGCAGCTTTTGCCAACACCTACGATAGAATCAGTAGCCAATGAGTGATTGATTTACAACACATCACACTTTGAATCTATTTGAATGCTTACCAGAGTCTCCGATGAGCAATAGCTTGATAAGATAATCGTAAGAGGCGCTCTTGCTGGACATGATGTTACAGCAACACTGAACAGCAGCTCGAGGCGCCAGCTTGAACACTGCAATGGGTTCATTTTGTAACTCCGCCCCAACCCCTCTTTTAGGCAAAAGGTATGATATCGCCCCAGGTAAGGCAGTTTGTGCTAACATCCTTTTGAAAAAGACATGAAGGCAGATATGCTTCTACTACTTGCATAAATATTATCGGAACTCATGTTTTAGCACTTCTTTGTATCTAGCTGAAGGTACTAAGCTCAATATTCATGGTGTTTAATTTTAACATTGAAACATATGACGTGTACGGCGCGCCTTACCAACCTATGCAGCTGGAAAGCTCGGTGAGCCGTGAAAAGTGAAAATAACTGACGCTCGTTCTTTTGACCGGTGGTGTGTGTATAAATTGTCCCTTAACGCAAGACTGTACAGTATATACTCGAATTATATCCTGTACTGCGTTTTATGCATCAGACGGCACAACACCGAGAGGACCCTGATCCCGACCATGGGGTAATGTCCATGAAAGCAAAGAAGACAGGTTTACAAACTGACGATCACACCATGACTACGACATCAACTTCTTCGTCAAGCGTCTCTTCACCCAAGGAGTCAATGGATCGGCATAATTCAGAGCTCAGCCAGCAGCTGATGCTTCCGAATGAAATGGCAGGAATGGTACCTTTAAAATTCGTCATTACCAAACTTGTTCATCAAAGCTACGCTGATCTGCACGAACTTGCCGAAACGTAAGTCCTGACTTGTCTTTGAAGACACTTTGGCGATGAATGAAGGAAATTGCAGTGTTTGATTGCTAACGGCATTGCTCGTTTATGTCTTGTATAGATTGCCTGCAATGTCTGAAGTGGATAAGAAAAGATCAATATTGTATTATACAACAAACGCCAGAAAGCAATTTGTAAAGTTGTTGGTTTTGCTAAAATGGGCAAGCAACGCGCAAAATATTCAGACTTGCCAGGTATGAGTACAATCTATTGTTTTGCAACTTACTCTCGCCAATCATTGACATAATGGTTCATCTTGCGGTACAGAACATTATGGCGTTCCTTTCAAATCAAAACAAAGTTTTCCAAGACACTGTAGATTATTTACACAAAATACACACCGAATTACCGGCTGCAAGAGTTCGTAACTACGATATTCCAACTGCTGTAGATATTTTGACGAGTGGAACCTACCTGCGCATGCCATCCAAAATGAAGGTCAGTTGAGGGATTTGAGGAGTTTTTGCTGTGATATAGGGTGTTAATGGTGCGTTCGTATAGGATATCATTCCTCCCAAACCTTTGACGGACGAGGAAGTGTTGAAGACATGGAATGAGTTAAATGATGTGATCCGCTTGCGTATGCTCACGTCAGAGGTGCTCCCGTCTCCAATGCAAAATTATCGTATCGGTAAGATATACTGCACTACTGAAAAAGCGATGAGTTATCGACGCTAACAGTTCATATCTTTAGCTGATGGTCGCATATTCTTCCGTGTTGAAAATGAATTTGAAGTAGCATTAACTCTTATGGGTCCAAGTCATGACCGGCGATGGTGGATTGTTTCTTTGGATATTTTGGCAAACTCAAGCACTCAAGGCGGATTCAACGGTAAGTATCTGAAGACAGGCTTTATAAAGTTCACAGACTTGTTCACTCATTGCCGATAACAGATATCGACATATCGTTGAATGATGCGCAAGCTCAGCGTTTGAAAGCTGTAGCACAACATCATCTTGCACCTGCTGCGACTGGCAATCAATCACAACAATCGTCTGCACTTCAAGATGGGACTGCTACAGAGGCCGCCGACACTAACAGCCAGTCCAAAAACCTTCAATTTCCTCTTGTTCGCTTATACGACTACTTGCACATGTTCTGTCTGAATCTTCAACTTGAAATTCTCTATCTACAAGCAACGTCATTACAGCGTTCCCGATGGGCTGACCAACTCAGTGTAGAAATGAATCCTACACGCACTACCTTATGGTTAACCTATTGGCATCATGGGTTTCAAAGCGCTTCTGTAACAGGCACAACAGTAAGTTAGATCTTAGGCATCAGAGTGTGTGTACGCGTGGGCTGATCCGCTAAAATTTGTTGTTTAGCAACAATGGGGACCTAGAAACAGTGATAGAGGAAATTGCATCGAGATATCCATTGTGGATGATGAAGGAGTGAATGAAAATTCACAGACTGGCTATTCCAGTACGACCATTCAACATGAGCTGCGTTTATTGGCGTTATCCGCAGGAATCGGAGCATCGCTAGACCTTAGCAATTTAACGGACGAAGAGGCTTTCAAGGTTGTAAATGCTTTGAAATATCCAAAGGCTCATCTTGCTGTGCAATGGCAAAGATCAGGCAAACTCTTCAGCAACCTTTCCGAACTGGATGATTACAAAATTGTATGTTATGAAATTTGATACCCTGAGAGTACATTTGGTCCTGTTTCTGAACCATTCGTTTTTAGGAGGCCTCTAATATCAACGTAGAGCATTTACTTATGCATGTTGTTAAAGCCAACGCGCGTATGATCATTCGGATGTTCCATGTCGCTCTCCTGTCCCAAAGACGGATTGCCCGTGAGCATGGCGGCAGCAAGCTAATCAAAGATGGAAGTGATGCTGATGGTGAACAGAGCGATGATGGTATACACGTTTTAGGACTCGATAATGATGGTATGTTTCAATGGTTTTGACCATGACATGTGAAATTGTAATGAATATGCTAACATCATATTCATCTGTAACAGATTCCGACGAAGAGTCGAAGAATGATTCACACGTTGCTGCATTACTGGTTCAATATCGACATCAGCGATATGTCAATATAGCGGTGGACATCCGGTCTGGTCAGCTAACGGCCTCGGAAGTAGGAAGCGGTAGCGATGAATCTGATGGTATGTACTTGGGTGCTATCTGCGAAAAGGTTTAGATGCGATTCATCTACTTATATTTTGTGACAGACAAAATGCGTCGCCTCGAAGAACGATTAAATCAAGATCCTATTAGCGTCGACGACCATATTTCATGGCTCAGTTCAGAAACCGTCATTAGTGAAATTGTGTCGCTAGCCAAGCAGCTCAATCTGCAGGCTTTCTCGCCTTCTGCTATGTCGCTAAAGCGGGACGATATCATTCGTATTTTTGGTGATGCATGCTTTCCGTCGGTTTCTAAGCTGGAGCAGCATGAGTTACATCGCAAAGCTGTCGCTACGGAACTGAAAAAGTTGGGTATTATTGAAGGTGATCTACCAGAATTTCAAGCGGTGTTATCCAGCGGCAACACAGAGTTTGCCCAAGGTGTATATCCACCACAGTGTGTATTCCTGCAGTTTACGCAATACCAAGACTGGTACTTGGTAGTTGCAGTTGTAGATAACAAATTACAATTTTGCTTGTGTCGTTTGAGGTAGGCAACCAGTACTTTGACCTGGTACAACGCTGATATTCGAATACTCATCAATTTACAATTATAGCCGAGGCGCCGAATCTTCATCCCTTTTGCATACTCACGTGGACGTTCTTCCCATGAACCACGAATCGCTTTTTGACAGCCACTTGGATGATGAGGTAGATGGCAAGCCGAGAAAAAATGGAACTGCAGCCAAGGTAGAACAGAAATCTAAGCGATTATCGAGTAAGAGACGCCGGTTGCAAGATGGTACTGGCACCGAAGACAGGTACGTATTATTGATATCCTTGAACTGATATGAACGACTTTCTCATCTTTCCTCGTTTCATAGTCTCCAAATTGATCTACGCTTACTAGCAAAACTGGATTCGCTCTGCCGGTATGCATATGAAAGTGTTTGGTCAATATCATTGCCTTTCCAATTACTAAACCTTTGTTATTAGTGCATATATAACCAACAAACAACTAGAACTGCAGCTTGCCAAGCATAAGGAAATCTTGTCGCATCGGTCATTACCATTTAACAAGACTGCGCTTTCCAAACTCGACCCAACCCTATACCCACCAGTTGTGGACAAGATCGATGTTATCTGCATACCTCAACAAGACTTGCTTCGAGCATGTGTATTTCAGCGAATGCGTGAGGAGGTTGTGGTAATGGGAGTTGGAGCACGGATGAATCAACACAAACATCTTCGACAAGATGACACAGAATGGTTACAACGCGTGTTGCCATCTTTGAAGGGCCAAGTCATATTACGATCATCGGGATGGCTGGCTTGTGGCAAGAGTGATTGCTATGTGATTGCGGAATTGAAGTTGAATTGGGACAAAATTCCTCAACTGGAAATTTGCCCTGATATGAGTGAGTGTCATGTCATGTCATGTATGGCGATCATTGCACGTTTTGATCATCCACTAAGCAAATCATCTCTTCTAGAACATGTTGCACTAGACAAATCAAGCAAGACATTGTCATTTACGTATACTGACGTTGATGTATGCTTTGACAAGTTTCTTATGGATTGGGAGCGCACCTTCATGATGACTTACCTCACTCGTTTCGGTAATTTGGCGCTACAGCTTTTTCTCATACTTTAGTGATCTCTATTCACCATCTAACAATTTTTTCCAACTTTTAGCTTCATCTTCATGGCTGAAACAATTTCAAGAAGACCTGGTGTTTCAATCTTTTGATCTCAAAACCCTAAAGTACACTTATTGCAAGAATTACACTCTTTCGGTCACTTGGGATGCTCCTGCTCCCGGACAAGCACCAAAGTACCTACTAACTCTGGGCTCAAGATCTGACTCAGATATAGACAAAGAAGCGCCTCCACAATTACAAGAATCACTCACCCGCAAACAAAAGAATCCACACTGGCGAATAACGAAGCTACTAGAGAACTCACTTAATGAACACAAAGACTGGATCATGTTTGTTCAGGTATATGGCATTCACTTTAACGTATGAAGTCTGTTATCCCGTATGCTCATTCTATTTTCCAACCAAAGACTTTATACCAAACATTACCACTCATGGTATGCTTAGACGAGCTTCAAGAGCGGTCTGCCAGAGAGGGTAAAATTGGACATCTAGCTATTGTTCCCCGTGAGCTCAATGCGACTCGCTTAATATACTCATCCTTGTAAGTATAAGAGTGAAATATGTAACCCTCGCCATGACATATGTGCTAAAAAGTGTTCCCTATAGGCATGCGCTTGACATCAAGTTTATTAGCCCAGACATAGTCTGCATCTCGGACGTATATTACCACGGTCAACTATTCACACGACGAGCTCAACTGGATAGATCCAACAAATTCACTCCTCCCAAGCCATTTATGGTGATCAAGTCTGAACAGCCTCCCACCGATGGTTGCAAAGTTCAAGTTTCGCAACAACTTAACTTCCAGCCCTTCGATAAATTTAATGGACTAATAGAAACTGTCAATGATTGGTTATTTCAGGCGAAAGAGGATGATTCAATGAAGGACGATGAAGCTGTATCACCGTGGCAAAAAGTCAATGCCGAATGGTCTTCTACTGAGCCGAGCGTTACGCCGTTTGAGCATGGACTCATTTGTACTATGGATCTAGCTTTGAGAGTATTAAACAAAGTGGATGAAATCGCTGGATAAAACCCTGTAAATCAATCAATTAAAGCACAATAAAGTTCACGTCATTCTCTCTATATCTTTTGTGATGTATCTTCATGCGAGCGTGTTGACTACCATAAAAAAAAAAATCTCAATATCGCGTTCAGTTCAAAAGCAGTCACCGCCATCACCACCGAATTTACGGAAGTTGCTTGTGAATCTATTGCTTTCCGCAAAGTGTATGACATGAACGATAACTCGCGTGCTACAAAGCGTGCTGCTGACAGTAAGAACCTTACTGGACGCGATAAGAAGAGAGGTAAGTTAAAGTTGATACCATTGAATCCACATTCCAGACAACCAAGATCTTGAATTGATAGTTCCATTTGCGATTCAGCTAAAAACCTTGCGGCTCGCAAAATAAATACGGGAGGCTCGGCCAATGCTGAAGGTGAGGAATATACATGACATATAGCGATTATTTGCGGTTTTATTGATTTACTGTATCCGTAGTTGGTGTAAAAGGGCCCAAGGTTTCGGGGCCAATTGATGTTGTCGATTTTATCCAAGCCCGAGCGTTTGAAATCAATGCGATGGAGGCGTCTATTAAAAATGCAAGGTATGTTTGATGATTTTCTAATAACGGAATACGGCTTTTCAGATAATCTTAAGTATTCGTCGAATAACTAATTGACCCAATTTGTCCAACAGCGGTGCTCTGAATCAACTGGCATTTCAATCTTTGCCTCGTGGACTGCGAAGACGAGCAGCGAGTCATAATATAAAGCGAATCCCAGTGAAACTTCGAGAAAAAGCCAAGTCTGAGGTAATTGGATTAGATCAGAGGAGTATGGTAGCTTTGGATAGATAGACTTACGCAGCAGCATAGATGTTGAAAGGATCTCCACCAAAAAGAACAGGACCACCAAGCCGAAGGAAGAAGAGAAGAGCCGCCACAATTGTTGAAGAATATCTTCGCCGGCAAGGTAAAATCAGCTGTTACAGTGATTGAATTAGAGTCAACTACAAAATTAACAAGCTTTATGGCTTAGGCAATAAGAGATGGCTAGAGACACACACATGGCACGCAAAGCGCATGCACATGAAAGACATGTGGGGATATCGTCTTGTGAGTCCACAGTTTAACCTGGTCGGATTGAATATTTGAACTTATCGAGATTCTGTATGCAGGCTGAGTTTCCAAACGAGAAATCTATCCGCGCTACATATAGAGCTTCATCTCACCTCTCTATTCTACATGACGCATCATATATGGCATGCCTTGAATTGAAAGGTGCAGCTGAAGATATTTCAAGGCTTCTCGCACCTATTACCGATTTGTCTCTACCAACGGTGGCAAGTCAAAGGTAGTTAAACAATGTAGTGCAAATAGTGATAATGGATATTATCTTATTAATCAACATTAGGTACAACAAGGGACATCGGCTCGGTCATACCACATTATATCACTATATGACATACCCACAAAATGCCATTTGTCCTATTACATTTCTCTGGCAGCAAAATCCGTCCAGCACTGTGAGTAAACTTTGGTTATGGGTACACCCCGCAGCGTTTGAAGAAGCATGGGGATGCTTGAAGGAAGCTCAAGAGAAAACTCAAAGTAGGTATGAGTATCGTTATCCACATGTAAGAAACTTGTAACTGACAGAAAGTGTTCTGCGCAATTAGTGAATGATACCGTGGTTGTTACGGATTTGAGAGACGAAATTCTGATGTTTCAGCTGACGGGCCCTCGATCGACGGCTTTACTTCATGCGGTACTGGATACCGTACAAGTGGACACCGCTGCACCAAATGGTACCCAAAGATCTGATACAAGCAATGCAAACAAGGTGTGGAGTTCGTTCAAATACCTCAGATCATCAGCATCGTTACCAGCAGGTGCGGTGCTTGGCATAACTGTGCAAGATCCACGACTCAGGTAATGCAACCATTCGTTTTGGGAGATCTTTATTCAAGAGCATCTTGTTTGATGCTTTTATATGCTTTTATACTTATGTTCCGTTCATTGTGTCCCACCCAAATGATGCAGGTTTCCACAAAAGTTACCTCGTCGCACAAACCAGGTGCCTTCCATCGACGAAAAGGATATGCAACACAACATCGCAAGCTGGCCCAGCGATGTAGCCTCCAGCGATCTTTGGAACGAAGAGATTCGAGAAGAGCTGCGAAAGAACAAGATACCTGAAGTAGAACTCAACGTTCGCCGTAGCAAGGTACTAGCAGACAACATTGAATATTCTTTCCGTTACCAAGCATGTCACTGATGATCCTGTTACAGAATCTACTCCCAGGAACCAAACTTACACCCACAGACAACGATGCCAGAATACCAATCATTTTAGCTCAAAGAGGTGTCGCCACTCATACCAACACGACGCCATCATCTCCAGAATACCAGTCTGGCTGGAACATCATTCTCCCTAAAGGATGGGGAGTGAGTTTCTGGAAATCTCTTGTATTCGCAGGTTGTCGGACGTCTGGTTTGCGTGAACAACATGCTATGCATTTCGAGAGTGGCATAGCTTGCTATCCGCAGGATTGTCCTGACACAAAGGCTTATGCGTTATGGAAAACAGAGCAGAAGACAGCTGCAGAAAAGTCCTGGAAACGAAAACCACCGGCCAAGCGACTTAACTTTGCTAAACTGGGCATTACAGACCCATTCAATGCTGACTTTTCAGGACTTGTTTCTTCTCGTGTCAACGGCGATGTTGACATGGATACAGGTGATGCTCCAAATTTATGGATAGTACGAAGCACTCAAGTCATAAATGCTTTGGCAATGTCAGACTCTGCTGAACTGGATTCATACCACGCGAAAGTGATATCTATTATGGATAAGTTGTACAATCAACGACAGTTAGATTTAGCTAAGAAGCAGCCGCTGGATCTTTCAAAAGCGCTCGTGTGCATTCGAATTGTTCTTCTGGATCGTGGAACACCTAGTATAAATGGCCGCATATATCTAGTGCCCAGTTCTGAGCAATATTCCAAATACGTAAGGAGGTTAATATCCGGTGATAGCAAACGAACGAAGGACGACGACAGCGATTCTGATTCCGATGTGGCTCTTGTCAAGGTATGTTCAGTGATTATCATTTTTCATGTATTAAAAAAGCCTCATCTAACGTTCGGTTTATGTGTTACAGGAAAGCAATCTTGACATGTCTGGTCTGATCGGTTATGTCACCACAGGACAATACTCATATTGCTTAGGCAAAGGAATGGCAATAGGAAACATCACGCTGGATGGGCTAGTTAAGATGCACGCTATAGACAAAAGGTAGGGATATCTACGTTGTCGACTCTTATCCAACGGGTATTGACGTTTTACTTTTTATATAGCCAAGATAGAAAAGTGAAATTGCTGGTTCTCGTCAAAGGGGTACAATCTCGCATTTGCAGACCCGGTATTATAGAAGTTTTATACTAGAATCATTTCAATAACCAGATATTGGGCCTCCATCAACAGTAATACATGTCTACACTTCTTATTCTAGGCATGTTCCCATAAGCATGCGCCACTAAAGCAAAATACACTGCACTACTATGACAGAATGTCAAAGGTTCATTTGTTGTAATTACTTTGGTTTATGTATAAACTACCTAAGCAGTTGGTTGGTTAATCGTTCTCTTGCTGTCTGATACGCTTGGATGAACGACTGCTCGCTCAGCGGGATATCAGCAACGTCCAAACGTGGCTTAGATACACGACCAACGATAGCATTGGAATCTGTTTCCAGAATGATACTTTCAAACAGAGGGATATGGCGTTAATACATACACAATACCTTTTACAAGTCCTTCACAAACCCTTACCCATCATCCACAGTTTCGTCCAGGCACAGCACGACCAGATCCAAGTTGTCGAGGATAGATCGCTTCTCAAGTTGGTGTCTGTAACAGTTTACGATTTAATATCAAGATTGCTATGAAAAATGCGTTTTCGGAAACTGTACCTCAATAAAGTGGATACCGCGTCGTAGAAGGCATTCAACATGCTGGATATCATCAACTCGTTCTCGTCGGCAGATGCAACAACATAGAAGAATATATCAATGTTGGATCGGTATAAAACAATCTGGTTATCATACATGATGATCTCTCCTGATGAGAAGATGGATTAGTATCGGAAAAGGTGAAACAAAAGCGCACGAGGTGATGGTGGAGTGCTGAAGCGATTTCAGAGCAAACATGTCCATTAATGTCAAGCAACTAGGTTGAAATCGGAATAAACGGATGTAGTGCCTAAATAGCACTTGTCGTACTCTCCATCTCGCGAATCCACTAGGCAATTGTGTCCAAAGCAGTACAGATGACATGGTGAATGGAGATCGTTACCTTGTGCCCGCTTGGTCTTGTCAAAGAGGCCCTTCTCAAAAGCCTTCTGGTCTTTAGTTGTGGCAAAGTCTTTACCGTAATACTTGGAAAGCACCCGGTTGCCTTCTGCATCCAATAGTATAACGGCCTTTATGGCGTATAAGGATAGATTGACCATGGTGTTAAAGGTAGTCCAGCTGGCTATTCAAGTTCCGCTCCAGTGAGTGTTGAACACCTCGTCAAGACGGGGTGTTGCCTGCCTGCATTACGCTAAGCCACCATCGATTCGCACCTGAATTCCTTCCAAACAACCAACGTTCTCTGTAACTGAAGGATAACATCATGCAAACGCATACCATGCAACTATTCATTTTCAGTATCTACGTATTTATTGAAAATATGAAAAAGTTAAACAAGCTTTTTGGCGACGAAGAAACCCTTGTAGTGGCGCATCTGCCAAACACAAACAGCTCCTAAAATTACAATTTGGAGGATGGTCCACCAGACGACGCGAGAGTTAGTCAATTCAGATTGATCACGGAATTCAGCTTCTCGTTCCTATTTTGAAATGAAGAGATGAGCACGAAGAAATTGCATAAACTTGGTTATTCAGTATTTAAAAAATTGTGTCCATCTTACCCGTTGATAGCTTTGTTCGCGACGGATATCCTGAACACGTTGGTTCAATTCACGAACTCTCAAGGCCAAGTCTTTCGTTCAAAATAAAATGATCAATACACATCCCAACCATGATTTTTCAATCTAGGACGAAGTAGCTTACCGCTCAAAGTCTCCTTGTGGTCTTGAACATTGTCAGTAGGGTCGCCAATATCCATGTCGAGATGAAGTCTCTAAGATCACGTAAAGAACCCGATTTAACATTAATACGTTGGCTACACATTGGCATTATTGCAGAGAAACTTACGGTGCGAGTAGACGAAAACCATGCATTGCTAACAGCACTCAAACAGATCGAATGGTCGCCAGAGTCAGAAGAACTGAAGGTGAAGCGGCCAGAAGCAGCACCTTTTTGGTGAACAAGAAGAGCGTTTTGGGGCAATTCCTAAAATGTACAGTGCGAGGGTCAGAATTATGCCACGTCAATACTCTGTAAACCGATCATAAATCGTACCTCAACTACAATCTGAATTTGTGTCTCGGGGTTGATAATCCACTTTCCTTGCACATCGGAATACTCCTCAGCTTTATATTCACCTGATTTAACAGAGAAAGCTTGCATAAATAGGGTGTCTACCATGTTCATCTGATTATTTCCAATTACGTACCTAAAACAGTGGTGTCCTTTGGTAACTCTTCAATAAAGCATTTCTGCTCACTTCCTTCAAGGTAGAAGTAAAGTGCTTGAGATGATGAAGGGAGTAGCGCACAGATCAGTGCCAATGTTGTTGCTAGTGTTATAACTGCCTTTGACACGCGTCCTAGCATGATTGCCGGTGATTGAAAATGCTGAGAGAGAGTGTGAGTTTAGCTGCAGGGCAACGGCCTGAGTTTTTCATGAATTGCTCCAGCGGCATTTAAATTCCAACTTTTTGAATAGGTTCATCCATCGCCATACAATCGCCATGAGCCCTGAAACGTCTAATGACCTAGCGATCAAAAAGCACATTGCATATTTTCTGTACAATCTGCGCATGTTGCCCGCGCCTTATACGGAGACAGAAACCAACAGGTGGGAGAACTGACCATTTATGCACATGTTAGCAAAGTGGCGACACTGACAGGCAAAGCCCTATGTAGAATGACTCTGGCGTTTTTCTGTCTGGGGTCGTTGTCCTTACTTGGCCAGCTCGACAGTGTTGTCTCTGAGAAAGACAGAAAGGAATGGATTGATTGGATATATGCTCAGCAAGTACTTCCAGATCCTGAAGACCCGGACAAAAGTAGATATTCATGTGGTTTCAAAGGATCTTCATGGGCGGGTCATTCTTATGATCCTCAAGCGGTACGAAAAAGCTGTCAGGGCAACGCACACAAATGTATGCTTTCCTTTTTCTTTCTTTCTCATTTACTCAATTTGCGCGTATGATATATGTAGACAAGTACGAAACATGATCCGAACGACACCGCTAGCATTCCAAATACCTACACCGCATTAGCCAATTTACTTCTCCTTGGTGATGATCTCTCCAGGGTAAATACAAAGGCTATTGCCACAACGTTAAAGAATTTACAGCAAGATGATGGAAGGTTGGTTACATACCTGGAGTGATGTCCAGACTGTGAAATGGTGCTTTATCCTATTACTGACAGACATGGCGATGCCTCGATTACAGCTATGCTCCAGCCTATGGAAGCTCAGAAACAGATATTCGATTCGTTTTTTGTGCCTGTGTGATCAGTCATATACTTGACGACTGGTCTGGTGTAGATATAGACCGAGCTACAGCTTTTGTCAGAAATTCACAGGTACAGTGAACTCAGCTTGTCGACAAATATTGCAAAATTTCTGACCACTTGGCACTAGTCATATGAAAACGCAATGGGACAATCTCCAGAAGGAGAAGCACATGGTGAGTGAAAGACCCCATACCAACTTCTTTGTTGTGGCTACATAACTGATTTTATGAGGAATTTAGGAGGATCCACCTTTTGCGGAGTGGCGGCTTTGACATTGATGGGAAAATTGAAGGAAGGACTAGTCGACAGAGATGAACTGATCAAGTGGTGCTTGGCACGTCAAATAAGTGGGTTCCAAGGTCGACCAAATAAGAAGGAAGATACATGCTATTGTTTTTGGATTGGAGGTGCTTTACAGGTATGGTTGGCATACTTGTATACATGTGTGCTTTGCGTTACAATGAGACTTACATCGACTGGTTGACTCTCAATAGAATCTCGGAGCATTCCACCTAGTCAACGATGTTAATCTTCGCAGCTTCTTAATGTCCACGCAAACCATAAGAGGAGGTTTTGGCAAAGATTCGGAATCGCCGCCCGGTAAGTTGAATCGATGGATTACCGATAACTCTCGCGAATCATTTACTCACCCTATATAAATTAATCAGACGTGCTACATTCATACATGGGTCTAGCTACGCTATCGTTGATGAAGGAACCAGGCCTGACGGAGCTGGATACAGCCCTCAATATACCAATAGCCGGAGTTAATCATCTTCGTAAGCTCCGTGGCAATCAATGAATGGCAAACATGGGTAATTTGTTCCTTCAATAAAAAACGTAAAGCATGCTTTACATACCATACTACGTTTGAATGTGATGTTTTTGTGAACCCTGGGCCATGATATAGAACGCAGGTATTTCTGGGGTATGGTGACCCCTTCCAAATCAAAGGCTATACTGGTAATAACACCGATCCTTATCAGAAGGCGAAAAAAAGCGTTCGGTTGTGCAGTCTAAGACGATAACTTGTCCCTTGCTTCAGATTTTCGATAGAGGATGCAACAACATGTATGGATCTTTTGGTACGTGTGGCAAAGACAATCAGTGATAAAATCAAAAAAATTATCCCAAAATATATTACAAACTGTTGACCGCGAATCAACGTTACCACTTAATCTCTTTCACCAGACAACTACGAAAGATATCTTACCTTTCGAATATTTACATAAATGCTACCAACAACAACCATAACTAAGTTTAGACAAAGCAAATAAACTGTTTCCTTTGATTATAACATTGAGCCATCAGATTATGATTTTGTTGATCTTAGAGTCGCCAAATATAGACGCTGGCTAGACCTTGCTGGTTCTTCTTGTGGGATGTCGGATGGCTCCACACTAAACAAAACATCAGTCTGTTCTTGATCAAGTCTGTTTTTTTAATACCAAGACCACGGGAACATTACGCCACCTGTTCACGGTTGGCTATGGCAATAATGACTTTGCCACCCCACCATACGTGACATGCAATAGCAGTAATGGCATGATTTTGCCTGGGCATGCAAATGACAGCGCCGGGACGATTCTTTTGTACGATCAATTGATTGTTGCCACACAAGAGGGGAAGGTATCTTCTTGTAATTGGAGTCTACATAGCTCAAGAGTCGAAGCAATTTACAGCAGTAGCAAGGTCTAAAACGAATTTCGAAAAAGACAACGGACATGCTGCGGCAAGGTCAGCTTCAAAAGCCCAGATCTCATTCTCGGCTTACCAGAATTATCATGAAGCCTGCGCCAAGACCGTTGATAGTTTACAGTCTATTCATATCGCTGGTTATAAACGACTGTAGAATCACTTCAAGCTAAGATGGAAATACACAGATAGTGGAACGACGCACTAATATGCAAATGCAAGTGTCAAAGTAAAGAAGGGATGCAAACAATTCATACTTGGAATGGTTATGATTTACCTGTCATGGTATTTTCATCCTAAGTAAAAGGTCACCAACAATACCCAAAAAAAAAAAAAAGAATTTCGTCCTACGTCCGGTTGAATGGTAGACATACTGTGAAGATGTTGTATATAAGTCTAATTTCCATAAACTAATTGTAACCTTTCTCGACTGCAAGTCAATACCAGCAAAGTAAGAATTAATTGAAAGACTTCCCAATGATCCATTGTACAGCATCTCAGCCAATCTATTTATATTGCGCTACTGTGAAACTTTTAAGATGTGGTATAGCGGCCAAACAAACAGAATTTACTCAGATTGGAGTTCGGGTCATAAACAGGACAAAAAATGACTTCAATCTCGGAGATGGGTATTCTCAAATAATCGAGGTAATAGTCCATCACCAATATCGAATGGCTCCTATTCATTGTATGTCAACAAAAGTAACAGCAGCATTTTTTGAGTTGACTACCTCACTTTGTATAAACACACAAACGACGGGTTGGATGTGGCACCATATGGCAGTAGCAAGCATAGATATGTAAGCCGACTCGGTTTTAAATTCGATACTGATATTAAATAATGCCTGAACAACCAAGTTTGACGTATAGATGACATGTGGCTGCACAGAGTTCCGGAGGGGTTGTTAGGGAAACAATCCAAACTTCCCAGAAAGCATTTCAATATGCAAAAACCATCATTGCATCCCTTCTCACCGAGCTAAAATTCACTACCAATACAGGCAAAGGCATTACGTTGTAAAAAGGGGTCGACTGGACGAGTGGACTCGTGATTCGAACTTGCCAGACGTTCAGCACCGCCACCTTACAATCTCTTTTGTTTGCCTATTTCTTGGGTACCGGTCCAGCTCCATCGAGCCAAAGTTACGTCTGCGGCTGAAGTATCACTCATGCATCGTGGTCCTGACATTGACAATTTGGATGCTGGGAAAAACCTTTATTTCGCCTGAGGCAGGGGCTAATATGTAACAGAATGATTTATAATAGAGGTGAGCAGTGGGAAAAAGCTTGGCGGTCTGGATGCTGGACTGGGTTAATGAATGCAATACAAAAAAAAAGTATGAGCTTCACCTAACTACACAGCGAGATTTTGCAATAGGTTTCAACCTAAAGCCATTGTAGAAGCTGAACTGATTTTTATACTGAGATACTAATTTGTAAATCAGGAATCCCTTTTTAAAATTAGACATCAAGATCTTGTCTGCATAGCCTTCCACACGGTCTATTCAAGGCGGTAGTGTTTCCGGGCAGCGCGGTCGTGGTGGGATACTGACTGAGCTTTGAATGGAACGACAAATATGCGATCCAGCGCTTGAAATTCGAAGCAATCAAAGCACTGACAGCTCGTAAAAAAGTAATCGTTTGACTGTGGGATACGTGATGGGCCCAAGATTTTTCATCTGATGGGGATATACTGACATTGTTTCTCTCTGGCAATACAGTTACTTTCCTAGCTAAAACAACGAAATCTATACTATTGAATGAGCAAGCCGATGAAAATGTGAGAGTTGTAGCGATTTTTATGTCTTCTGATATGGCAGACGTATCCTCCATAAATAACAACCTTTTTCTCGGTATTGGTCTTGTGCTGGTTGAATTCCCTTGGTCATCGTCGACGATCATTCCGAAAAAAACCACATCTCTGTTTATTATTTACGGTGACTCATGGTATCCTCCAGCATGCGTTCAAGTGAACGTTTTCGCAAGCGGAGATTGGCATAGGTTAATATAAAGCTACGTATTTTTTTCTTCGTCGCAGTTATTTGATAGCCAACCATCATGCTTTTTTATAATGCACCTGTCAATTACTATAATTCATCAACCACCCTTCATTTCGATGGCCTCAAGATGAAGCCTAATACGACACCAAGTTGTCCCTTCTGTAAACAATACTCATATTGCCGCTGCTCAAATAACTACAAGAGGGAGCAAGATAGTATAATCTTATCATGGTTGTAGGACTGGAAGGTTGATCTTTTCTGAAAATCCATTGTCAATTTGTCCATATCGTATATCGTAAATCAGTAATTAACAGTAATTACTGAACATTTGTAACTAACTGTGTTTGATTCGTGCATAACTCCACCACCTCTTTTCTTTCCGGCTTATGGGCACAGTCATCTTGAACTGTAAGCCCCGTAGCTTTAAGTAAACTTTCTTTCCGTCGTTACATTGCAGTGCTTTAACGATTTTTTTATAAATTACCAGACGACTTGGCATTTTAGAGGTTTGTTACATCATAGCCGCTGACCAGGATAATGGCAATGGGGTACAGTTCGCAAGCTTGCTTTCTAAAACCCCATACCGAAATTTTCCAAAAAAAAAAAATTGGGGCATGGAATAAGAACTTTCTCGTAGGTAAAAATCACAGCATCTTCATATTGCTCAACATGTTTTTGCATAAGTACAAGAAAACCTTCCAGGCTTGCCTTACGGCGGCTGGTAGAGCACTCTTCACTTCACCTTTGCCCCTGTATTCTCACAAGCTTTTTTATATACATCAAGATATCCGACAGTCTTTATTCATTTGATTTCCATAATAATTGGTAACATCAATGATGAGAATTGTAATTAATGACTATAGTCAGCATACATTTTCATGCGATTCCACCAGGCCTCTAGATTTTGATCTTGATTTATCATGCGATTGTAAAAAGTCTCTTGATCAAACTTCTCGAGCATGATAATATAACTTGCTAGACAGATGTCAGCCCAGCCAGGCTTGTCTCCAGTTAAATAGTCATAATTGGCCAATGACTTGGCTACGAGTGCGAGCTGCTTGTTCAAAGCTTGGAGATGCTCTTCGCTGTCACCTGCATACTCCTCCAAACTTTGCTTAAAAACATCTTCTCTACTCTTTCGGTAATAGACCTGAGCTTCTTCATCCAATTCATGGAACAACTTCAGTATAGTCATGCGAAATGGTAGAAATACAATATTTTGCATGGACCAGTCATTGAAAAAAAAATGTATACCAGCACCTCCATGGAAAATGGATGGTGAAGGATGCTTTTCTTCCAGGTACAAGGCTATCTCCTTAGAGTCTTGAATGGTCTTGCCATCGACATCCGTGATACATGGAACACATCGACGTCCTTGAGGAACGAGTTCGCCAATGACTTGAGGTATGTCCAGGAAGTGGAGGTATTTTGTCGTGTAGTCCAATCCCTATTGTGAATGTTAGCAAACTTGGCTTGGATCAAGTTGGCTCTCGAGATATACATGCTTACCTTAATGTTCAATAGAAACCTAGTTTTCCAAGTGTTCGGCGACCATGGGTTAGCCTCGTTCAAATCCCGTGTGCGTTTCAAATCATACAGTACGATGCTCATATTCACGGTGCTGAAAATTGGATCCGCCATCCCAATTTATACTTTTATACATGCTTACGCACTACTTGCCTTCAAAGTTGATCTGCGTCACAACTCTGTGTTACACCGTATGGCCTGCGAACAATTATTAATGTACATCCCGGAATATGACTCAGGGCAAGTAAACAAAGGTTTTTTTGAATCAAAGTTGAAATTTAATAGTATAACAAAAGCTTCCAGGAATAAAGAATGCGCCTGCTGACAGCAATTTAGATGACATACGTCTTGAAATGAAGGCTTCTGAGTTTGACGTTCTCCGCAGATACCTCTGAAAACAGTCACCTTATACCAATCATGGCTATCAAGATGGATCGTTCGAAATAAGCAACTTTCGGCATGAGGTTGTGATTGATATACTCTTTATTATAGACTTTGTGAGATTGCGGATCCTTAGACTCCGAATGTCGATATATTGTGCGCAATACGACTCGAATACCATTCATTTGATAGTATACATGTGTTCAGAGCCATATCTTATCAGTTGTCTTCGTTGGCGTAGTTCTCCATACGTTCCCACCATGCCTTGAGATGGTGGTCTGTACCTAACACTTCCTCTGTGAGCATTTCAGGATGCGTCTTCTTGAGACAGACCAGCTGACTGGCAAGTACAATATCAGACCAACCAACTTGATCTCCCGTCAAAAAGCTGTATTTTGAAAGAATCTTCGCGATCGGTTCGAGTGCTTTGTTTAAGGCTGCAATATGTTCTTTGGGATTGCCCGCGAAGTCCTCCAAAGTGGTGGCAAACATGAACTCACGACCTTTTCGGAGGTGCATTTGAGACTCCTCATCTAGACTGCTATACATCGCCGGAAGCGAAGCAAGGAAAGGTTTGTGACCAATGTTCTCCGCTGCCCAATCCTCAAAGAAAAAGTGGATACCTTGACCCCCTTGAAAAATGGATGGAGTAGGGTACTTTTCTTCCAGATACAACGCTATAACTCGAGAGTCTTGAATCGTTCTGCCGTCAACATCCGTGATACATGGCACCGTGGCTTTCGGTGTGTCAGGAACAAGCTTGCCAATAGTTTCAGGTATGTCAAGAAAGTGCAGATATTCTGTCGAATAGTCCAACCCCTTCAATGCACAGACGTTAGTGGTCTCTATATGGATCGAGTTGTACCTTATCACCACGCCCTTTCTTCGCATTTACCTTGATATTCAATAGATAACGAGTCTTCCAAGTATTAGGCGACCATGGTCTCCTATCATCGAGACTTCTTGTTTTCTTCAAATCGTATAATTTTATGGACATAGTGTTAGGTGGAAACGAAAGCAGTGTGGAACGCTGCGACTTTTTATGGCGGTGACGTTCTGAAATCAGTTTTTTAAGATACCGACACGACTGTTCAGAAAGCCATTTCCATATCAGAATCTGACAGTAACTTCGAAGTTTGAAGATATTCAAGACTGTCGCCAAGAAAATCTGCTTGTTGGAAATATAGATCAATGTAAATTTGTCAATATTTTGTTCCTAATATTGTTTCCTGATATTTATTGTACTTTCTTTACATACGCCGAATTAATGATTTAGTTACAGGCCCACACTTTGAATAAATATAATAAATGCCTTCGATGGACATTTTCTTTATTTGTAACCATTGTTTATCTATAATTTGGAATAGACAGCAGGCTTCTTGGTAACAAAAGCTTCAACGGAGCGGGGAATATCTTCGGTACTCAACATGGCAGCATTCCATGTTACTGTGTACTCAAGTCCTTCGGCAACCGAATGATCTCGGGAATAGTTCAGCAAGTTCCTAGTAATATAATGTTGCTCAATCAGTACACGGGCAAACCATAGCTCGTCCTTCCCACGTTTTAAAACTTACTTTGTTCCAACCACAGCTACGGGAGACTTGGATGCAATCAACTTGGCAGTCTTGATAGCCTCGGCTTCAAAAATGCGCAAAATCAGAATAGCCCACCATTTCATCTTTTCCATTACAATTGTACTCACCGACGACTTCCTCTTGGCTTCCCAAAACTTTGTTGATGAGCCCGCATTGCAAAGCTTCCTCGGCGTACATGCTAGCACACAGAGGTTAGACATCGCCAGTCGTAACAGTAGAGACACATTCACCCAATCACTTACTTTCTTCCTGTGAAACACAATTCCCGCACCAAACTGTTGTTGCCAATGACCTTGGGTAGACGTTGCAAAGTACCAACGTCCGCAGCCAAGCCAACGTCAACTTCCTGGAAAATAGTATGGAGTTTGTATTTAACATGACTAGACTCCGTCTCAGACATGTGATTTTGAACCTACCTTTACACAGAAAAAGGAATCCTTTGTGGCATAGCGAATATCACAAGCAGTAATCATGTCAACACCGGCACCAAAGCATCCGTTGTGAACAGCTGCAATGACAGGCTTGTCGCATTGCTCGATGGCTGTGAAAGCAGCTTGGAAATCCTAAAGATTTGATGTGAGTCCACAATGTAGAGCTTTGGCAAATATGTTAGTACGATGGATACCTCGATGTGACGTCTTCGGTGGAAAGCAGCTCTAGCAAGATCCATTCCACTGTCCATAATGACAAGACCATTTTCTGACACTGCATGAATAGAGATCATTAGATGATTTGAAAGAATTAACGTTAACTACGCATATTCTGGATACTGACGGTCCAATCCAGCAGTGAACATTCTTCCGGAGCCGGAGACGACCACGGCTCTGATATTTCTGTCCTCGCGGATTACTTGGAAGATTTCTCTAACCTCCTTGACTTGACTGTGTACAACGGTATTAGTATAAGGTTAAGAAAAGCGGGGAAGGTACCGACCGAAATACTTACGTAGGGTTGAAGGCGTTGAGCTTCTTGGGACGGTTGAGTTGTACATGCAAGACATTGTCTGTGATGAATTCACCCTTGACGGTTTCAAAGTTGGTGTATGCAGACATTGGAAAGTTAATGTGGATAAGGTTGGCATTTGGGATGATTCAGCGGTTTTATTCTTTTCAGCGTGCTACTCCGCATACCCCACGCGAGAGAGCTTTGTTCATTTCCAAACTGAAAAATCAGACTCAACCCAAAGCCTGGTTAGAAATATACTCTTTTTGGACGATGGTGTTGCAGAAGAGGTAAACCTTCGTGAGTCTTGCCGCTTCTCATTCTCTTCTCGTAACTGACGCGAAGTTTGTAGTATACGTCAATTTCACTATCAAGATCAGAATGATAGTGTACATGTCAATGTACAAGAGGTTTGTGGTCAATTACTGGCAGTTGATTCGTGAGGTGTGCAGACATTCTTTAATACTGTAATAAAACATAGCTACTTGACCCTTCCTATGGCAGCTATATTTGGCCGTCCTCGCTGGTTTTAGCAGAATATGTTTGGAAGCATCGACTCCAATTTGCCAATAGCCGTATAGTCGAGGTAAGCTCGCGGCTGTACGCAATTTAAGGTCCCATTTGACAGCAACTCATGTATCCGTTCTCGGTTAGCTTGGTGCAGGTACAGCACTTCCTTCGCTTATACTTGCGAAATTTTTCGACCGAAAACCGACACAACTTGTAGTCACCGATATCGCTCCTATCTTACCGAACATCATAGCCAATTTTGAGCTAAACGGAATACCCCGATTAGAATCTACGCTGTGGGTTCGAGAATTGGTTTGGGGAAAGTTGGGTAGTCATGGAATAGATACGCTATTAAGCGACATCGATTCGCAGTGGCATGAAAAGATTGATTGGATTTTAGGAAGTGATACCTTTTATGATCCAGCGGGTTAGTAATGTTCTCACAGTCCTCATTTTTCACAACAAGGTACTCAATGTCATTACCCCACTACAGACTTTGAAAAGCTTTTGATGACCGTTTCATATATCATACAGAGACACAACAAAAATGCTAAATTCATAACAGCTTACCAAGAAAGAAGGTTAGTGAATATGCCGTATATTGCAATCAAGTGATCAGAAGACTGACGAGCTTTTCTACACATCTATAGCTCCAAACGATCGATACAGCTTTTACTCGACAAATGGTCTTTAACCTGTCGTCTAATCCCGAAAGAATCTTTCGGTTTTATTGATGCTCGGTATATACAAGATGAGGAATCCAGCTCGGATGACGATTCACCAAATGAAAATGTGGCATCCGTAAACATCAAATCTGGAGCATTGGCTAGTGTCTTTTTATTGGAAATATCCTCTGCTCCGACTTGACAGCAACAACAACACTCCCGTATTGTTAAAAAATCTTCAACGCGAAAATACCTCGACAGCCGCAATTACATCTGCAAGCGAAGACACTTACACGGTCATAAGGAGTCGACTTTACGGGATGCAGGTAATCCCTCCTAATCGATATTAGTTCGCTCAGGACTTCGAGCGCAATTGCATATTATGCGAAGCCATACCACTCGTTAATATTCACAATTAGCAGCAACACCCATTAACCATACTATTGTCCTTACTTGATTGGCATTATAAGATTTAGTGAATGGAAAATGTAGTATAACTGATGGCACTATTGAACGGGAATATAAAAGTATAAATGTATAGTGAACTATTTTATATCTTTTTTGGTCACAAATTTCAAAACGTTTCATTTGTCGCGAATGTGCAAATAGCTTATGCTTCATTGTCGTTGTCGCTTGGGAGCCGCTTATAATAGTCTGAAGAAGTTGCTTGTTGTTTTCTTGCAGCGTGACATGACCATCCTTGAAATAATTTGTAGAATGTCGACTGGTCAGCCAACTTTTCGAGCTCTTTGGTATACAATCGCATAGTTAGACCTGCCCATGTTCTCATATCACCGTCACCCCATCCATAATGGAAAACCTATTCAGCGCCATTAGCAAACCTTCGGCCACAAACGATGCATTCGTTCTGAACTTACCAGATGAGTTACCCATAGCCCATATCTCAAGGCAAGCTGCCGTTGTTTCTGAATATCATCATCCTCCGCATCATCAGAGTCCTTGCAGGTTTTCAAAACTTCATTTATGAAAGCTGGTTCGGTCTCGTACTCCAGAACTTTTTTAACAGCCGCGATATATGCGCAATATCGCAAATGACACCATAGAGATTCGTGTCCAGGGTATCGCTTTATCTGTTCTCTCAGCCATCGAAGGTGAACTTCGATAAGTAATGTACCTACGGGAAAACGTAGACAACGTTCCAGATACTGAATTCCAGAGTGATCGCTGATGTGTGATGTAACCCACTGTCGCGACCTTTGGTATTCTTCATGCTTTTCTTTTAGTTCAGAAATAGGTATTTGTGTTAAGAGCCAATAGCGGTATGTCCATGCATAATAGTTTCTGGGATATAGTGTGGCCGTTCTTTCGCATAGATCACGCTCTCGATTGAAATCCAGCACCTGGCCCTTCTCCTTTATCAAATAATTCTGTATCCATTTCCTATTTTGTTGGTGATGGTCGTTGTTCAATTAATCCGACATTGTATCAAGTGCCAGCGACTTGATGAGAGTAATCACCTGTGATGCCAAGCTATAGAACTTTTTGAATGCTTTGGAATAGTGAACATGAGATCTACGAGAGCCAATTCCTTCTGAGCATCCACTATGTTGCTTTGGACAAGGGATTTTCTAATTGGATGCTATAAGTAAGCTTACTGTGGAACAGCATTCGCCATTACGTGACTCTGACTCACCTCGTGTTGGCTGCGGTATAGTGATCTGGGTTAACCATGAAAAGCACCTTTGAAGATAGCTCGAGCCCATCGAGATTTTGATCCTTCTGCTGCCGATACTTCATAAACTCAGAGCTAGAGTAGGCTATAATATGGTGAACAACTGGGAGGGGTATACCGAGATTGTTATCAACGAAGATAAACGGGTAGTATTCGTTTGTCGATCGCTCCGCTTCATCGGGGATTGCGGGAAGGATTCCAAGTTCATTCCTAGAAGAGATTGATGAATACAAAGACGTAAAATCAAATAGTTAGAGACATCAGAACAGAGAATTACAGGCTATGGTTGCTTATAATGGAGCATAATGTGTTGTATAATTGTTCGCGGTCCGTGGTCATGATCGAGTTACTGTGAAAGCCCAGTCACGACCGAGGTTTGTCCTTTGCTTTTGATTCACTCAACATGTCAAACGACCGTTCATCGTCGTCGTCATATGACATACCCTCCATGATCCCTGCGTCTCTTTTATCTTCTTCTTCCCTGAAAGGGCGATTCTCCAACATTGACACACGATCGCCTTCGCACTGTAAGCCTATCCTTTTATTCAACCTAATACCGTTTGTGCTTTAAGGTTCGACGTATGGAAAACTTATTGCTACTTTTCATTTATACAGCATTCGCGAGCCCTACGCCAAGTCATAATGAGACAGAATACGAGCGTTACCATACCCCAGCGGAAAAGACATACGAGGAGCCACAACACGATGGATATTATCAAACGAATTCTGTATCACAAAAAAAACCCAATTACAAAAATCAGCCCGTGCCAAATAAAGACAAAAATCGAAGCAAATCTCGCCAAATGACCGTGCGACCAATAAGGGACGACGAAGACAATAGTTCTAGCGACGAAGACGATGACAGCGATGACGATCATCTCGATGATAGTGAAGATGATCTTCCTATGAGTTTGGACTACATGCTGCGGCACCCACTTAAATCTCAGGGTCAAGTTCATGATATGATACACAAGGTAATTATCACCTTTTGCCATGATAATGCTTAATTTTTATTTTATTTATACCCAACTTTGTTTTAGCTTGAAAGGTTACGCGGCCGATACGAGCAATACAACCGAAAAGCGTCTGACGCCGCTAAAAATATCCAAAAGACATGCAGAACTTTAGAGAAAACCATGAGAGTCATGGCCGAACATTTCTTCTCCGATGGTGCAGATACAAGATCTCGCCCAAAACCATCAGCAAACAAAGGAGAATCATCAGAAAATGAATCTGGTAGATCACCTCAAGAATCTACAAGCTCCAAGCGTAAATTCAGCAGTATATCCATTCATCAGCCATCAATCAGCGAACAATCGAAACGTCCCAAGGTACAGGCATATCTTAATGAACTCTTAAAATGCCTTGATACTAAACGCTTGTTCAAAGGAAACTCCTCCCCCGAAACCAGCGGCTGTCACTATTGATAATGTCAAGCTTGCATCCTCTGACAAACTGGATTTACTTTTCCAAATTGATCAAAAGAAAGCCAAGGTGACCTACATACGAAAGCCTCGCAGTCTAATATACAACATTGCACCTCAGGCAAATCACCTCAACCACCTGATGGTTTCATCCTGTTTAGGCGGTAGCGTCTACTTGTGGAATAGTAAAAAACGCACCATTGAGAACACCATTGACAAATCCCAATTAAATATCGAAACATGGGCAGAGGATTTATGCTGGGTGACTCCTGATACTCTTGCCGTCTCGGTTGCTCACAAAGATGGGAACCACTCACAGTCACAAATGCTGTTGATGAATATGAAGGATGATATGGAGGTATAATTCAATACGGATATATGCTATCCATTGATTGAATATTGGGCTAACATGCTTTTCCTTTTCATTCAAAAAAGTATAATACAACTTCTCAGTCACTTGCACCACGGCCACATCTGAAAGGTGTATCGGCAATGGGAAGTATAAAGTACAATGAGGACAGTGATGGACTTGTGTCTTCCATGTTTGTGACGGGAGGAAATGATCACGGTTTGGTAAGATATCAAGTTGAAGAAACTTATGAATTGACTCACTCAAAATCGAGGACTAATGGCGATGCTCTGTTATAGATGCTGTGGGAAGTCAACAAAGCTGCCGGCGCAAGTCAATACCAACATCCAAGCGTTACCCCTATTAATAGCAGACATTCTTCAAAAGTCTTATCACTTCATTATCATGACTTATCGCAGACCTTGTATTCTGGTGGAGCCGATGGCAAACTGACATGGTATAACCTCGCATTGGGTAATTCTGGTAGCGAATTCAAGATCGGTGAACGCGTTAGTCTTTCAATTTCCAATATGAAACGATCTCCATTTTGTCATGACTGAAACAATCATTCCTTGATTAGATTAATCATATACTTAGCAATCCGGTCAACCCCCACTTACTAATGTTATGGTAAGCAACCCACTGATATGACATGCTTGGAAAGATTGAAAATTGGCCAGTTGATGAACCCTTTACGGTTCCATTTTAGTATGGCCACAAGAACAAATCAATTCCGGTTATACGATCTTCGCGCTCCTCAAGACAGCGGACTGGACCTGATGTTTGGGTGTACGGAGCCGGATAATGTGTCGAGGTACCTGCGACCAGACTGGAAGCCAGATAGCTGGACGGTAGCGAGTGGCAACATGCAGGATCATAAAATCCATATATGGTATGTGTAATATGTCTCTCCCGAAAAAATGGAATTTTCATTGTTGAGCTAGCTGGGTCTCACATACTACTTTTGTCTAGGGACCTGCGATACAAAGATGTCGCCAAAGGCGGACCTTCTTATAGCTGGGATGGACACAGTAAGTGGAACCGAGATAAATGTAGGCTCATTTCGATAAAATGGCTAACCATACTCTCTGTAGGCAATAAAGTACTGCGTACTCTCTTCATCCCTGGGAATACCATGGTCAGTGTGGGAACTGACAAGAACACAGTGTTTACCGATTACCAACTGCAGACCAACGGAAAGGTTTCTACACGGACATGAACACATAAAAGAACTGTAAAAATGACAAACGCAATCTGTTACAACGACATATACGTTCATCACACCACATTATTAATAGACGTATTGTAATACAATGTGGTAACAATGTCCATATGTGGCGTAAATGGCCCATGCAATGTCCCGAATACACTTTCTGTGGGTTTTTAATGCTAGGTTTTCTTTACATTTTTGGGTGGAAAAGAAAAGGGAACAAGATTGTATGCTGAAGCGCAACGATGTGAATGAATTTTGGGTCATTGCAAAAGAGAGAACAACGAAAGGGTACACAGAGAGAGAGGAATTTTTGTTATTGTTTTTTGAAGAGTGTTGGGAAATGGAGGAAGAAATAAAACAGAAATAGAACGAGTGTTATCAGAGTACACTGTGCGATGGCGAGGAAGAAGAGTGGGTTATTTCGACAATATATGGTTGACATAAAGAACATGACCAAAGGGGTAGGGAAGTATTAATTTTTTATGATTTTTGTGTTGTTGTATTTTTTTTTTGGGTGGGTGGGGGTTTGTTGTGGATGGGAGATGTTCCTTCCTCAATGAAAAAAAAAGAGTTTATCGTGGAGAGGGAATATACGAGAGGGGAGGCAAATGTTTTTTAGTTGGTGTCCAATTCATCTTCCTGAGCAGCCTTGAGTCGTCGTTCTTTCTCGGACTCAAGTTGTGCATAGAGGAGGTACAATGCGCGTTCGTTAGCTTGAGCAGTGCCTTGGATGGTGAACATGCGCTCGCCGGCTTCGTTGTGTGGTAACTTGGCAATGCTGATACGTGAACCAGACAGTCTACGGATCTCTGAAATTTTGGATCCACCCTTGCCAATGATGCAACCCACCATATCGCTTGGGATAGCGATGTTTTGAGTTCTCAAGTTGGGATCGTTGACCAAAGTCTGTGATGAAGTTGACAAACGTCGCTCAGATGAACCACCTGAAGGGTTGCTGAAGTCGGATCCATTTCCAGTACGAGTAATGGATGAACGTCGGCCGTCACCGTTGCTGAACTGAGTCGCCTTGGTAGGGTTGTAAAGAACGGTTCCAAACGCACGCTCCTTGTCGTCTACCAAACACTGACCAATTTCGGTCAAAGCGATTTGCAACGCCTCAACAGTACCTTTCACCTCGACCACACGCTCAGTTGATTGAGGCAACATCTCCTTGGATGCAATCATGCGTGCTCCAGACATGTCTTGAATGTGCTTGATCTTGACTCCTTGACGGCCAATGACAGTACCCATCAGATTATGCGAGATCAACAAACGGATCGAGGCAACACCTCCTTGCTTGACCTCGGTAGGTGAGGCTGGAGGGCTTGAGAGTGGGTTATCGAGAAGTGTTTGGGCAATCAGGGCGTAAGCCTAAATTGAATCGTGGTCAGGGTTCATTGACTTGAGACGGATAAACGTAGTATGTTTGTAAACTCACCTTGGCAACGCTGTTGAGAGAACCGACAACAGTCAATACTCGATCATGTACGCCTTGGACAACTTTGGATACGCCGGCCTTGACACCTGTTGCGTCCCTGAGTTCAGCAACATTTTTGCCATCTATGAAGCGTTTCGTTTAGTCAATATTTGGGATTCTACGATATAACTTCATACCATTTTTTTGGTTTTACATACTTTTACCAATGATAACACCGGCTTCCTTGGTAGAAACCAGGGCTCTCAAAGTGAGAAGGTCCGCATCCTGCTGTTGGTTTTGCAGGGTGGGAGAGGGGTATTGTTCTTGGTCAGGAGAGGGAATGTCGGACATGAGGAAGAAGGAGGATGGGACACGCGGGTAAGATTGGGAGGGTGACGATGGGGGAAGAGACGCGCTCGGGTTGGAAGCTGAATAAAGTCAAAGCAAAGCAAACACACAGAAGATAATTTTTTGCAGGAAAATTTTTGTTGCTTCTGAAGCGAAAGCCTTCAGTGACTGCGCTCATCGATCTCTGCCTTTTGCCAGTCCAATCAAAAGCACTCAAATTTTCCCAAGTAAACTTTAGAGAGAGCTACTACCAATAAGTTTAATGATTTTGATTTCGTAAGACTAGGAGGAATGGAGACTGTATATACAGGATTTACACAGAGCTGGTAATTACAGCTGCTGATACAAAAGCTATGTAAATCGATACATGAAATAATGTGGGTATGATTTTTTTTTGAAGAGTGCATTTCTGGCCCTTGTCTATGATTGGTACCTTTCAAGATTTATCGGCCACCACTGCCAAATCCCTGTAAAAATAATCAATTAGCCAGATAGCTCATTTGACGTTCTATGGTTGACAGAATTCATAAGTCTTACCCGACATGCTCGACAAAACGGTATCCACTCTGCGCGGTCACCTTCTAGAACGGTGGCGCTGGAATCCATTTGCTTTTTGCAACCTCCACAGGTAAGACATTTCTTATGCCATCGACTGGCTCGAGGACCAGGCGTTTCCTCTAGAAAACCTACGCTTTTACTGCATCTTGGACATATCTTTGTACCGCCAAGCTGAGGAAGAGCCTTTGTGCGCTTTGCAAAAATTTTGGAGGTCGCATCAATGTCTTCTATGGGACTAACTGGTGCTGTCAGAATTTTGGTTGTTCGGTTTTGAGTACATGGCTCGCAGTACGCTTCGCCTTTAATTTCGTAGAACGGTAGACCGGGATCTAACACATGAACACAAGATGTGCAAGTAAAACATTCCGGATGATATGCTTTGCCATTATTCTTGAAGAATTTTCCGCTTATTGACTTGAAGCATTGAACGCATCGAACACCACCTACAGCCGGCAATCGACACTATTGATACTCCAATTAGTACCTATTTTTTTTTTTTTGGAAATCACTCGTTGCATGGTTGTGAGAACTCACCTGGGGATGATAAATGGCGTCTCCATCAGCTATGTAATCCGATTCTGTGAAAATGTCTTTGCATCCAGCACAGCGAAGACATGATTGATGGAAAATCTGAAATCCGTCCGCTTTGGGCAACCGGATTGTAATGCCGTTGGCAATATCATGGCATTCATGACAGCGCTGTACTTTGTCAGCAAAGTAGGTAGACTGTCGGCGTTGACGCTGAAGGCTAGGGGGAGGCACTTTCTTGTCTCCTGAATCTTGATGACCATGAAGAATATCCTGGGCTAGAGAAGGCATTGAATTGGTTCGTTGCCGGTTGTAACGCGATGGCTTGTCACCTCCCAATGGCTGATAAGAGACGTTGCTAACGACACTATCGATAGATCGAACCGAGCCTGATGAAGCCTGGGACAATGCAGGGGTTGTAGCACGGGACACAATATCTCGTGGAGATTCATGAATGGGAGAGGTCATAATATTGGAATCGTTCGAGTCAAATAGTCGAGTGTCGAGACGGGGTCTCATGAACGGTGAGGCATTTGACGAAGCGAAGGAAGATAAAGAAGAGATCGAGTCATATCGGCTCAGGGTGGGAGAAGAAGGAGGTACTTCATCAGGTGATGGCAAATTACGCGCGCTGTGGGCACTAGCTGTCTTGGCATGTTTTTGTCCTTCTTGAGCCATAAGGCAAGGTTCACAGCAAGGTCTTCCAGATAGATCGACCATAGGCTGATCACCAAGGGCTTTTCGGCAACCTTGGCAGTTGAAGCAAGCGTGGTGCCAGTATTTGCCGTTGTGCTCGACATGAGCGTCTTTGCGGAAAACGTTCTTGAAGCATTGTCGACAAGACCCTTTAAGGAAAAGACGGTTGTAGCAATCAGCGCAGTAATGCTGAGGCGTAGTATCACCTTCAACGAATGCCAGCGTGTCCACATACAGGCGTTTGCTACAGTTAGCGCAGCAACGGCGGGCGGCGAGCGACGGAGAACGAGCACTGTATGATGCTCTAGACGCTTGACGATTAAGTGCTGGAGTACTAGTTGTTTTCTGAGGCTGTTGTTCTGGTGCTCCGAGGATACTGGAAGCGTACCTGAAAGAATCAAAGTTGTCAGCGAGTGCAACCCATAATTTAATAAGAAGAAGCTATAGTGAGCCCTTACTGTGACTGCCAGCGATCCACAGCCGAGCCTTGACTTTCAGACCCAAGACCGTTAGCGATGGAAGCTATTGAGGTAAACGGAACGAATCAATAAGACGATGCGATATTTAAGGAACAACGATGACGGTAACTCACCGACAGCGCGGCCGCCACACTTTCGGCATTTTCCTCCAAAAGAGATTTCACCACAACGACTACAATAACCCATGGTGATGATGATGAAACGTGCTTTTGTTTAATGAAGATGGAAGAAGATGTTTTTAATATGAAAGAGGAGAAAAATGTAAAAAGTAAAAAGGTGCAATAATAACAAACAACTTGAGGTTGTCAGCTTGCCTTATTGGCAGCCGCGAAAACATTGGTCCCGAAAAGGAAATGTAAACGATTAGGCAGTAACTTGGGATGTTCCGCTGCCTGATGAAGGCCCTTGCTCTACAACATCTTGAACGTCTTCACTAGTCTCTCCCTCTGCATCCTCGACCATAGTAGAGAGGAAAAATTCTGCAACCTTTTCGTGATTATATGCCTGTGCTTCATAGATGGGAGATCTTCCGGCTTTGTTTTTGATCTAAAAGCAAACTCGGTATAAATTTTTCTGCAACATCCCGGTTGTTGATCGTCAGTATGGCTTACCTTCATATCTGCTCCAAAAGAGCCAACCAGCAACTGAACAATCTCTAAATGACCATTGAGCGCCGCCCAGTGCAGCGGCGTATTACCTTGTTCATTTTGACTGTTGATGTACTGTGTGACATTATCGAGACTAGCAAGTTTTTCAACTACATACTTGACGATATCTATTTTCGATCCAACCGTAAACAAGTTAATCAATTGAAACGGGTTGTTGTTTTCCTAGTCCGTCTAGTGTATTTTGGAGTACTGCTTACCCAAGTGACCATTGGCGCAGGCCATGTGCAAGCCCGTGTTGCCAGTCTCGTCAGCAGCGGTGAAGAATTCTGCAGGAAAGTTGGCATTCTTCAGTTCATCGAATTCACCGTATCGAGCGCAGTACAGAATGTCGTCAATGGTATCGGCTGTAGGCTGTGACATGGTAGATCTTTGAATCGAACACTTTTTTTTGCTGAAATGGCACCTTTAAAAAAATCTGGTGGCTTTGAATTGGACTGCCCTTGCATGTCTGTCAGTGAGGCGGGCACATTGAAACCGCGGTCATTTGCCTTCCCCCTGTCATGGGTCATCTGTAAGTGCTGGTAGTGAAGCCCACAGCTTGTATTATAAGAAGCTCATCAATATTTAAAGCATTACAGTAGCAACATGCTCGCTGAACCAGTGGGCTCTCGACTTTTCGGGAAATCTAGAACGAATCTTAGATAGTATTCGTATTGCGAAAGAAAAGGGTGCCACTCTACGTGTCGGCCCCGAACTCGAAATAACGTGAGCAAGACCATTTGTACCAATTCGAATTATGAATATGTATTTACGCATTATTATTGCTGCAGTGGCTATGGATGTTTTGATCACTTTCTCGAAGGTAAATTTATCATTGTCGGTGCGATTGGCTTATTATGAAATTTGTCATTCATACTTTGCCTTCCCCACAGGCGATACGTATTTGCACTCATGGGAAATGATTGCTTCTATTTTGAGCTCCCCTGAAACAGACGATATTCTGCTAGATATCGGCATGTAAGTCATCGATTTAGATGCATGGCCTCAACAGCCCAGTGGCTAACAGTTTGACTCAATTTCGATGTAAAGGCCAGTCATGCACAAGACTGTAAAATACAATTGCCGTATCGTAGTACTCAATCGTAAAATCCTTCTGATCCGCCCCAAGATGTTCCTCGCTAATGATGGAAACTACAGAGAATTGCGTTATTTCACCCCATGGGTGAAGGAAAGGCAGGTCGAGAACTACTACCTTCCTCGCATGATACAGGAAATCACTGGTCAGAAGACGGTTCCTTTTGGTGATGCTGTCATCAGCGCTAAAGATACGTGTGTTGGCTGTGAAACATGCGAAGAGTTATTCACACCACAAAGGTAGGCCCATTAATTTGATCTTGCCATCACCTGCACTTCAGACTTATGAATGATATATAGTCCACACATCGGAATGGGTCTGGATGGCGTTGAAATCTTTACAAATTCCAGCGGCAGTCATCACGAGCTTCGCAAGTTGAATACGAGAATCGACCTCATCAAAGAAGCCACTCAAAAACTTGGCGGTGTATACTTGTACGCAAATCAACAAGGCTGTGATGGTGACAGATTGTATTACGATGGTTGCGCCTTGATTGCTGTCAATGGCCAAATTGTGGCTCAAGGATCCCAATTCTCGTTGCAGGATGTGGTATGTATATGTAGCCTTCAACTGAAACGATACGAGGCATAATGTTCATGCAAACCTATTTTTCCATAGGAAGTTGTAACTGCCACCATTGATATTGAAGACGTGAGAGCTTTCCGCGCGCGTACAGCTAGCAGAGGCATTCAAGCCAGCAAGTCTGAGGCTTATACTCGCATTGAAGCTGACATTGCCTTGTCTCGACCAAGCTTGGATGCTGATATTCGAATTGCTCCAGATGCTCCTCGACCAGCCACTTACCACACGCCTGAAGAAGAAATTGCTCTTGGACCGGCATGTTGGATGTGGGATTATCTTCGACGATCCAAAACCGGTGGTTTCTTCTTACCTCTTAGTGGTGGTATCGACAGTTGTGCAACTGCCACTATTGTTGCTTCCATGTGTCGACTTGTAGTTCGTGCCGCCGAAGAAGGCAATCAACAAGTCATTTTGGACGCTCGTCGTATTGCCAATCAAGGCGAAGACTACATACCAAAGGATCCTAGGGAGTTTGCTAACCATTTGTTCCATACTTGCTATATGGGTACTGAAAACTCCAGCCAGGAAACACGAGACAGAGCTAAGAAGCTTGCAGAGGTGATCGGAAGTTACCATACGGACTTGAACATGGATGCCGTGGTCAGCTCCATCCATACCTTGTTCTCCTATATCACTGGTAAAACACCAAAGTATAAGGTACATGGTGGATCACAAACCGAAAACTTGGCTCTACAGAATATTCAAGCTCGTCTTCGCATGGTCTTAGCCTATCTGTTTGCTCAGCTACTTCCCTGGTGCCGCGACAAGCCTGGTAGCTTGCTCGTACTTGGCAGTGCCAACGTGGACGAAAGCTTAAGAGGCTATTTGACAAAGTACGATTGTAGCAGTGCTGATATCAATCCTATTGGCGCCATCAGTAAAACTGACCTCAAGCGATTCATTGCCTATGCTGAGAAAGCTTTCGACATGCCCATTCTGGCCGATTTCCTGAATGCTACTCCTACCGCTGAGCTCGAGCCCATCACTGCTGACTATGTCCAGTCCGATGAGGTCGATATGGGAATGACCTACAACGAGCTTTCAATATTTGGACGATTGCGCAAAGTCAGTCAATGTGGACCTTTCTCCATGTTTTCAAAGCTGGTGCACGAATGGGGCGGTACGCTCACTCCCACTGAGGTTGCGGCCAAGGTCAAGCGTTTCTTCTTCTACTACTCCATCAATCGTCACAAGCTGACTACATTGACGCCATCGTATCATGCTGAAAGTTACAGTCCCGACGATAATCGATTTGATCTACGACCTTTCCTTTACAATGCTGCTTGGACTTGGCAGTTCAAGCGTATCGATCGTGCCGCCGAGGCTCTTGAAGCCAATGATAAGAAAAAACAGTAGATGTACATTATTAGCTACAGCCTTTTCTCCAATTCCTTTTTCGTTTCTTTTCTATGTTTTGACTTCGTTTATTCTAAATTTACAGATAGTGTTCGATTGGTGAACATTTTGGCAGCAACGCATGCATAGTGTGATAAAAAAAAAAAGGGGGAGGGGAGGAGAAAAGAAAAACAGTAGTGATTAGCAGCAAAATTGGATGTAATGGGGAATGCTTGTTGTCCTTTTTGAGTGTGAAATGCGATATAAAAAAAAATGAAATAACCGATGTGAGAGAATGTAATCCTTCAGAAAAAGTCGCCACCGCCCTCTGTAAGAGAAGAAGTCAATACGATAGCTTCAATGAGTGTAAACAGCAGGTTCCACATACCATCATCATCGTCAATGTCATCTCCTTCACCGTTATCAAAGTAATTTTGTCCATAATCATTATCGTCAATCATGTCCTCTTCATCATCATAGTCCTCTTCTTCCGCGCCTGAACCTTGACCTTCCTTCTCTTCATCTTCGTCATCGTCTTCACCCGCTTTGTTGCCGTTTTCTGCTTCGTTAGTGAGAGCGTCCAAATCGCGCAAAGCATTGGATTGATCGTAGGTTTGTTTGCGAGCTTTAACTGTGAGGAAACAAAGAACTGAATTAATAAAAGTATTCAAAGCCGCAGCAGGCTGTTGGTCACACACTGTGCAGAGAGCAAGATTGAGTCATATACCTTTCTTCTTTGGATCAAGAATACTGTGTAGCTCGTCGGGAAAGAACGAGGTATCTGTACAAGGGAATGAGGGTTACTACATTTGTCGCGTCAGCCAACGTGCAGTCTCACTTAAAGGTCTTACTGGATGAAATGATTTGCAGCGACGGTGGTTTGTCAAGATTTGCTTTGTATCGATCTGAATATCGCTCGATATCTAGTGAACGTATTGACAGGTTAGAGTGCCATTTATGAGATTGATAGCGGTTGGGTAGGTAGGCTCACCTTTAGGTGGAGGGGGAGGTCTGAGATAGAAAGCACTTGACTTTAGAGCTTGTCGGTATGACTTGGATGCTGCTAATTGTTCTTTTTCTCGAGTTGTAGGTGCTCTTGGGTATGCAATTTCTCGTTCCTATAGTGAGATCATCAGCATTTAGAACATTGTGATGCATACCTTCGCGCGACTGTAATAATAAAAAAAGCTTATATCCAAGTACACTTACGGGAAACAGGTCGGTTTGAACATTGAATAAACCACCGGATCCGAGATCGCCCATCAATTCAAACGGCATCATGGCCATCGCAGGGTTACCACCACCACGACCACCACCTCTTCCACCTCCACGGCCTCCTCGAGACATATTATAGCTTGAACAAAGAGGGTAAAGGTTGCAAGTCTGGTTTCATGAAAAGCAGTCTCAAATATAAGGTGTGGCTTAGTTTGGCCCGCCGGACATGATGCAAATGCGGTTGGCATCATGTCCTGCAAAACGAAATAATTATGGGAAAAGAAATCAAAAAAAAAATGTTTATTTTTATGTCATGGTTTAACTTTTGGTTCACCACATCTATATGACGTACGTAATCAATAGCAAGGTAGCGAGTAAAAAGCTAAAGGTGGTCGAAAAGACGACAACTCGCACAAACGCTTGTCTTGTGGTGTCCATCCGTATTGCTTGTAAAGCGATATCTTCACCAAGCTCCATATCCACGGATCCGTACGTTGATTTGCCTTTATTGATGGCATAATCGTCTGTCGTCTTGTAGTCACTGATACTGACCACCGTACTCCCTTCGCTTTCGTTGCTTGTGGAAGTCATTGTGCTTCCACGTTCTCGTAGTTTGGTCAACGTCGTGGGTATATGCGCCTTGGTCGTCTTCACATTGGCCGTCTCTTGTACTTTTTTAGCCTAAAGATATGATATTTAATTGAGCGCCAATCCATTTCGGGAGAACCTCAAAGTCCCAATTATTTTTTCCCAAGTGGTCTAGTGGTAACAAACTTAACTTACCCATGACTTTAAACTGCTCATATCATTCTTGATGAAACTTGCCAGACCTTCAATGCCATTGTAAATTTCAGGAACTTGTTGAAGCTAAAGGATGAAATTAATGTCAGTCATGCTTATAAACAAGGTATCGCACGACCTCACGTCCCTATCTATTACCAGTTTGGAATGAGTAAGCTCGTGCCACCAATATGGTAAATCATCCTCGGTATCGCCAAATGATACCTTGACGACGTCGAACGGAAAGCGAATCATGTCGTGTTGGCAGTTTTCCAAGTCATTTCGATCTTCATCGTCCTCTCTGGACTTGAACCAACGACCACCACCTGGGAGTTGGTCACGGTGTATCATCAAATTAGTGTCCATTGTTATTTTGATGTAAGGCGAACTGGTGGATTGGAAGGTGACACGATTGCAAACAGTGCGAAGAACTAAATAATGCAATATGTTATTAGTATGAGATAATGAGGAATTGTCGCTGAAGGGTAGCGCGCACAAACATATGAATACACATGCGACTGGAAACTCCCATATATATTTAAAAATAAAAATAAAATAAAATAAAAAAAGACTGTACTAACCTGGTGTCGAGCCATCGTTGACGAGATTTTGAATAAAGGTTGCGTTAGGTTCAACATCCTCCATGTCGTGACCGTTAGCACGCAGTTTATCCAGCAAATCATACAAGCTCCATTCTTTGTTTATCCAGCGTTCTAGATACTTTTTTTTTGTTCTGATAGATCTAGTACGTTCTTCTCCATCCATGGCTTTTATAAAGACTTCCTGGCCAGCGTTGGTCCATTGGACCTTGACAATCTTTGAATGATCGGATTGCGTTGGCTTATCCAACACAACGGATGTAACTTTCACACTGATAGAGTCGTTAGCGCCATTCACGGATTTCGTATTCAAGGACAAATATTTGAGAAAATGCATCATGAGGTTCATTGAATTATCAGCGTGAACCCACCACGCCTGGCTACGGCGAGAGATAAAGGTTTCTCCAGTTAAGGAGATAGGCGACAAGGGCGGCGATTCCGGTGGAGCCCGATTGGCACGCAGCGAATCATAGAGACTGCAGACTTGCATAACCATTTTATCCAGGGTATCTTTGGTGTAAAGCATGCCAAGATTTTCAGCAAAGAATGGGTTAATATGGTGTCGCAACAAGCTGAGTGCATCCGTATGCAGACTATGATACAACTGGAGATCACAAACGGATGCACTGATGTCGTCGAGAGTTCGCTCAAAATCTATGAAATTGGCTAAGCTCGTTTGCTCAGTCAATTTCCTGGAGGCATGCTGAATCCTTCTTTGTAATTCTCCGAGTTTAACTTTGACAAAATCGGAAACCTTCCAGTAAAAAGAAATGAGAGGGCGTTAGTTAACACCTTGACAACAAGCTTTTCTCAAGCCAAAAGTCCCTTTTTTCCATCTTTTTTTTACGAGACTTGGCTTGACCAAACAGTTTCAATTCACTTTTTTTCCCTTCCCTTTTTACCTTTGTGTATTCCTCAGCAATGGCTTCCGTGCATAGGTTGTTTTCCATGCTCGTATTGATACGGTCCAAATCAAAGTAGTAAAACCTCCAGGATAGAACCATTTGATCTGCCCACCTTCTTTTAAATGCGGCATCGAAGGCCGGCTCCATGCGAATGATACAATCGCCCGAACTTGGTACATCGGTACGTTGATATGAAACAGCTGTCATGATTGCTGATACAAATGCACACAAATATGAATGATGAAAATGAGATGCGAAAGGGATGACGACTTGCTGAAGATAAAGCTCTGTGTTTTTTCCCAAAAAAATTAAAAAAAAAAAAATGAAGGAAAGAGTTTACCAACAAGGGATGAGAAGAAGAGAAGTGTGTTTATGCTCTTGAACAGGCTGAAGGGCAACAAATAGGACAATCCAGGTTGCACTACCGACTGCAAGGGCGTTTATCGGCCATACAGAAAATTTCAAATATGGAGGTCACACGAGCACACGTTGGGAAGCAGGGCAGGTAGATGGTTGGCTCTCTACGCCCATCACGAGACAGATGCTGATGAACCGTGTCCTATTGTTCTGTCGATCGAACGAGTTATCAAGTTGAGTAGTTTTCTGAGCAAGAAGGTATTATGTGTAGTTAATTTGAGATGTCGCACTTGATAGGTTATTTACCAGCACTGTCGTGCGGTTAACATGTAGGGTGGTCGCACGTTCATATGTGGCTCCGGAAGCGATGGCTAATTGAAGCCTATCTGTAGTGTTCTCTTTGGTGCCGATTAAATGAAATATAAGGATCCTATACGTTGACTCTCACGAATGATCACCAAATTTACCTTTGGAAACACAAGGAGATCAACTCTCACAAAGGTCCAGATTTCTGAAAGCATTATGTCGGATAAACCCAATTAGAGCATTGACTTTCTATGTAAGGAAAAGGAAAAGTTTTTCGTTTTGATGGGGGTAATCGCGACTTCTTTATTTTGAATGTTGACAATCTGCATCATCAAGCCAGCGCTTTTCCTTTTAGAATATTATGTGGCAATGAATGCTTTATTTTATTTATTTTCATGAGAATCTGGGGGTGCATTGTATTGTTCAGGGACATGGAGTTTTTGTTCATCACAGTGAGAAAAGAATATATTTTTTTTTCCTGTGGTTAGGTACGCGCACTATGTTGCGCCTGTGTGTCGTTAGGTCACAATTGGGTAAAGGTTTCTTCCGTTGCAAGACGTTTGAGTCTCGTCGTTGGTTTTGTAGTCAATCGCTCATAGCTCACCCCATTCCTTCGAGAAATAACTTACTGGGTCATGCACATTGCCAATGCCATAGACTGATGGTAACGATCGTGGAGCAAAGCGTCAGGATCTTTGCCTGAGGTGGCTTTGGTAGCACTTACTGTGGACCGGAGCCACCACGTATACCTAAAAAAAAAAACCAAAATCCGATATCGAACAATGGTTAGCACAACAACCAAATCCTGCCATTCTCTTTCTTCCTATCACCGTAGCAACAAGTTCACCAGACGACAAAACACGTTGTTGGTTTCAAAAGTTATGACAAGAAATCTCTACGTGTCGATAAGAAATCATGAATTGGTCGTGCCAAACTCATGACGTCTCACTGTCAACAGTAAAAATATTTTTTTTGCGAGGCCATTTGTTCGAACTTTGGTTTACCATTTCCCCTCCCAACCAATCAGCAAAAGCATCTTGCTTCTACGAGGTCTTATCGTCACCTTGTTCCCCTAAAACTCTAAAAAAATATTAACATCAGCGATTGAAGGGATTCATTCTTCTTCAATTTTGACTATATTCCAAAAAAAACACCTTAAAATACAAAACCTAAAAAGCCAGTGTGTTCTTGAGTTGTTCTAAAATCTTATCAAACACTTCTTTACATCGTTTCCAAACTCTTGTAACTCTTCTTTAACGAACCAAAAAACTCTTTTTCAAAAAAACTCCATCGTTCCGACAATGTCCGCAACATCCGATTCCAAGCCCGAGTCGCAAGACTCCGCATCCCAGCAATCCTTCGATTTGCAGGATCAGCAAACACCTCTTCCTCCTGCTCCTGGAGCACCTGCGTCTCTCTATGTAGGCGAACTGGATTCGTCCGTTACCGAGGCTATGCTGTTCGAGATGTTCAACATGATTGGCCCTGTCGCCAGCATCCGAGTGTGCAGAGATGCTGTCACTCGCCGCAGTCTTGGTTATGCTTATGTCAACTTCCACAATGCTGTAGATGGTAAGGATCCTCTTCTTGTACATGGCCGAGCGCATTTTTCTTTTTCTCACACACTGCTTTCATTTTTTTTTTTTCAATCTAGGTGAACGTGCCTTGGAGACTCTTAATTACAGTCTGATCAAGGGTAAGCCTTGCCGTATTATGTGGTCCCAGCGCGATCCGGTATTGCGCAAAACTGGCTCTGGAAACATCTTCATCAAGAACCTTGATGTTTCCATTGATAACAAAGCGCTTCATGATACCTTTTCTGCCTTTGGAAACATACTATCCTGCAAGATTGCTGTGGATGATGAAGGCAACTCCAAAGGATATGGATTTGTTCATTACGAAACCAGCGAAGCTGCCGATAACGCCATAAAGAACGTCAACGGTATGCTTTTGAATGATAAGAAGGTTTATGTAGGACATCATATTCCCCGTAAAGAACGCTTGTCCAAGGCTGATGAGTTGAAGGCCAACTTCACCAACATCTACGTCAAGAACGTGGACTCAGAAGTCACAGACGAGGAGTTCGAGCAACTTTTTACCAAATACGGACCCGTCAGTTCTGCCATTATCCAACGTGATGA
The DNA here is from genome assembly GCA_016758895.1 of Umbelopsis vinacea. Lineage (NCBI taxonomy): Eukaryota > Fungi > Mucoromycota > Umbelopsidomycetes > Umbelopsidales > Umbelopsidaceae > Umbelopsis > Umbelopsis vinacea. Next base: position 1,078,319 of record JAEPRA010000009.1, on the reverse strand, counting down.
TGATGGTACCAGCAAAGGATTCGGCTTTGTCAATTTTGAGGAACACGAGCATGCCAGACAAGCCGTGGACGAGTTGCATGAATCAGATTTCAAGGGCAAACCTTTGTTCGTTTCACGTGCACAAAAGAAGAACGAACGTGAAGAGGAGCTGAAGAAGCAGTATGAGCAAGCCAAATTGGAGAAGCTCAGCAAGTACCAGGGTGTCAATCTCTATGTCAAGAACTTGGATGATGATATTGATGATGAGAAGTTGCGTCAGGAGTTTTCTGTCTATGGTACCATCACCAGTGCTAAGATCATGCGTGATGAGTCCAACAATGTCAGCAAGGGATTCGGTTTTGTGTGCTACTCCTCTCCTGATGAAGCTACTCGTGCTGTCACCGAGATGAATGGACGTATGATTGGCTCCAAGCCTATCTATGTCGCACTTGCTCAACGTAAGGAGGTCCGACGCAGCCAATTGGAAGCTCAGCTTCAACAACGCAGTCAAATGCGCATGGTTGGAGGAAACCCTCCCTATATGCCTGGCGCTCCCATGTTCTACGGTGGAGGCTTTATGCCTCAAGGTCAACGTCCCATGTTCCCTCAAGGTGGTATGATTCCTCCCCGACCAAGATGGTCTCCTGCTCCTCAAGGTCAACCTATGCCTGGTTATCCCCCCATGCCCCAAGGTTACATGCCCAACATGCAACCTGGTAGAGGCATGCCCCGTCCATCTCGTGGCGGAGGTCGTGGTGGTGCTCCCACCCGAGGTGGTCCTCCTTCTGGACGCGGTGGCGGTAGAAACCGTCCCCCTCCTTCCAACAACCAACAAGGTCCCGCAGGTGCTGAAGACGATGATCAGTTGACAGCCGCTACTTTGGCAGCTGCTCCTCCGGAGATCCAGAAGCAAATGCTTGGCGAGAGACTGTACCCACTCATGTAAGTTAATGGTCACAACCAAAAAAAAAAAACGGATGATACTGGCGTTTGTCCTGACCCATCCATTCTATTAGCTATCAGCAGGATGCTGAGCACGCTGGCAAGATCACTGGCATGGTAAGTAGTAGTAATTTAATAGCACGGGTAGGTTCTATACCATGATTGGCTTACGCGAGTTTATTAGTTGTTGGAGATGCAAACTGGTGAGTTGCTCCATCTGTTGGATGACCCTAGCGCCTTGGACGAAAAGGTGAAGGAAGCTCTCGAAGTACTCAACGAACACCTGGAAGATGACGACGATAATGAGGACAAGCCAGCTGGTGAAGAAGCAGCAGATGAGAAAAAAGATTAGATACATGGGCGACTGTAGCGGTATTATCGTTGGTCTGTCGATTCTTTCTTTTTATTCATTCTGATATTCAAAACTTGCTGTTATTTCTTTTTTGTAATAAAAATGGGATCAAAATTGTAAGTAAGAAAAAAAAAACCAAACAGACTATTGGATTGGGGACGCCCTGATACTTGGATTCATCCGATGTGCGCACACCGGTTAAAGTCACTTTATTACACATGGTATCCATACTGGTTGTATGGATGAATTCATAGAAAGAATATTAGCAAGAAAAAAGGAAAATAGGTGAGGGTGGACTATAGCAGGTATGGAAGAAAAGAAGCGAACAGTAGAGTAAAACGATGACTTGTCACTGCTGATATTTTCCTTCAATCTTGGAAAAAAAAAAAAAAACAAGGGAGGGTCCCAATTTTTTTTTTTAGATTTGGTTGGGTTGAGTTGGCCCGGAGGCAATTGTTTTGTCTACCTCCTCACGACAGAGATCATCATAGTGCGGGGTGCATGCTCCTTTTCGTCTAATCCAAAGATACCAATCGAAGCTTTTCGGCTGGTATTGGTACAAAGTTGTTCAGGTCGATGCCTCGTGAGTAGAGCTCTTGCTCACAATGTGCAGGTACCAGTTGTGGTATGAGATCAGGACGGATAGAGAGTTCTAAATGGTTCAATAAGAAAATAAAAATATCAGCACGCATTATGACCTCATCTCCCCACTGTTGCCGATCGTCACTTACCGTGCTGAGTAAAATTAAAGAGAGGAGGAAGTTCGCGACCGTTGGCCATGCGAGTTTCGGGATGTCGCAATTCATCAAAGAAAGGATGGATCATAGCTTCTATAGCGGTCAAACGGCTATTGGGGTTATACTGCAATAGATGGGAGATCAAATCGATGGCCTCAGGGGGAGTGCGTGATCGGAAAACTTTGGAGAATGGGTGGGGTTTGATTTGTGGGAACTTATGTTCGGTGTAATTAGGATTCATGGTAGCAATTTGCTCTTTGGTGGGCGTACCGAGCACCTTGATAATCTCAACCAGTTGATCAATACCGCTTTCACCAGGAAAGAGCGGCGTTCCTAGCAACAATTCTGCTGTAACACATCCAACCGACCAATTATCGATAGCTGTAGTATAATTTGTCGCTCCAAAAATAAGCTCTGGTCCTCGATAGTATCTTGAGCAAATATACGAGACGTTGGGCTCTCCCTGCACTAAAATCTTGGCACTGGAGGAGGATGTGGTTAGAACATCGTTGTATAGCAACAAAGGACGGGTGAAAACGACACATACCTGCCAAAGTCGCAAAGGGTCAAAATGCCTGTAACTGGATCCAACAACAAGTTCGGTGGCTTAAGATCACGATGGCAAATACCGAGCGAGTGACAGTATGCCAATGCTCGAAACAACTGATATATGTAAAGCTTGATTTGTTGCATCGGCATTTGTTGTTTGACTTTGGCATAGTGGCGAGATGCCCGATAAAGAGTTTCCGGCATGTATTTCATGACGAGGTTGAGGTAAACTTCGTCTTTCTACATAAACCCCCCAAAAAGAATAATTAAAAATGGTTCACCGCAATCACCGTTGTGCTGGCAGCTTACGCATTGTTTGCTTTTTTTTTTTTTTTTTTGACCCTCACCTTTGTGTCTCCTTGACTGTAGAAATAAGCGCGCAATGAACAAATATTGGGATGGTCTAGTACACGCATGATCTGGAGTTCACGGTTCTGTATAACAACAAGCCAGTTAACCCCATGATTACCTTCCGCTATGTAAAAAAAACCTTGCCCTCCACTGCCCTACCTTAAATCGCCTATCTTGCATGACTTTCTTGATGGCGGTGTCTTCCCCACCCTGAACAAGTTTGGCGTGATAAACCACACCAAAAGAGCCATTACCGATGATTTTGTAATTGGTATATTTCAACTGAATGTCTTGACCGGTTCTACCATCCTTTGCTGCTACTGATATAATACGCAGAGGATCAGTGTCCCCTAAAGTGATGCAAGTGAAAGGAGATTAGTGATTTTGTGAAAGGGATGGTGTGAATGCTGTAGTCAACCAGTATAATGAGATGGTATAAAGTGTTGATCAACTGAATGGGTGCAAGTAAGAGCGTCGGTTTGGACGAATGCGAGGTGTTACCGACATTGATGGGTTTCATTGAAAAGTGTTGCCAGTATTTTAGGTGAATGAAAAAATAGGTCGAGGTGGTGGTAGGCGAGATCATAGAAAGGATAGGCTTGATATGAAGCATTACCTGGTATCTTCATGCTATTGAGAGATTGCATGATGAAAGCGAAGATTGAGCAGGAAAAAAAAAAAAAAGTGCTTCAGTTTCCCTACCAACAACAACAAATCGGTGCACAGGCCCGCTTGAATTCAATGGAAGCTCCCCAATCGAAACGCAAGGATAAGTGTTTTTATGAGCGAAATTCAGTTTGGGAGATCCAATGTTGACGTCGTTGTGTTTGCCGTCTGGAGCCATAATTGGGATGTCTGGCATTTCATTCCTCGGTCCCTGAAATTTTTCGTCTTTTATTACTAGTTTTTTTTTTTTCTTATAACCCCCCCAAGCTGTGTCCATAGTGATTCCCTCTGGCACTCCTCATCATCAACATCAGAGGAAAAGCTCTGTTACCATCAAAGGACACAAAAACCGTATATCACTTTTGATGAACCACATGACATCCTCTACCTCCACTACCAAGCGGAAATCCCTCTTAATCCGCTGTGCTCTCGCTGCATGTGCCACCCTTCTCATCCTGTGGATGCTATTCCCCGCCGAGCAGTACGATCAGCTGAAAGAGGCTGTCAAGCAGATGCCGAGTGAGACTAACGATGTGGCCGACCAACTCCCCCCTCCTCCACCTATAGAACAAGGTAATGATAACATAAAAAACGGCGCACATGCCAAGTCCATGCTCGGTCACTCATTGGATTTTCTTTTGCAGATAAAGATGTACAGCCCACCAATCCCAAATTAACTTCTAGTCATTGCACTCAGCCTCATCCAGGCAAACCTTTAATTCAATATGCACTTATGATCGACGCTGGTTCATCCGGCTCTAGAATCCATGTTTATCGATTCAATTATTGCAAGGCTGATCCCGAACTTGAAGACGAAGTCTTTGTCCCCATTAAGCCCGGTCTTTCTACCTACAAAAATGACCCTATGGCCGCTGCCAAGAGCTTGGATCAACTTTTAGAGGTCGCTCTTAAGACTGTCCCCAAGGAACTTCATCACTGTACCCCGATTGCCGTCAAAGCGACGGCTGGTCTCCGAGCTATTGGCCCTGAAAAGGCTGATGATATTCTCAAAGCTGTTCAGAATCATCTTGAGCATGACTATCCCTTCCCTATTGTCAAGAAGGACGGTGTAGTGGTCATGGAAGGTAGAGATGAGGGTGTTTACGCTTGGATTACCGTCAACTACCTGCTTGGCAATCTTAAGGGAAGCCGTCACGAAACAGCGGCTATTTTTGACTTGGGCGGTGGCTCTACACAAATTGTGTTTGAACCCAAATATCTCGATACGGACCGCATGGCCGAAGGTGAACACAAGTATCAGCTCAATTTTGCTGGTCAAAGTTACGATCTCTACCAACATTCTTACCTTGGCTATGGGCTTAACTATGCTCGTGATACCATCAAAGAAGAGATGGTGAACGCCTGGGACCAGCATTCATCGGTTCAACATCCCTGTCTCTTCAAAAACTACACTGAAACTTTCAAGCGCAAGGATGAATCCGAAGTGACCTTGGTGGGCACTGGTGCTGGCCATACTCAATGCCGTGGTGTGGTGGAAAAGATGATGAACAAGAATGCCAAATGTGCTTTATCGCCTTGCTCCTTCAATGGTGTCTACCAGCCATCCTTGCAGGATACTTTTGCCAGTCATGACTTGTTCGCTTTCTCCTACTTTTACGATATCACCCAACCCTTGGGCATGCCTACTGAGTTCAGTGTTGGAAGCGTTCGTGAGATGGCTGAGAATATTTGCGCTGAAAACTTCTCTGGTATTGAACACCACCCTGGTGCCGTTGAAGCCGTTCACGCCAACCCCAACTACTGCCTTGAACTGACCTACCTCCATGAGTTGTTGCGATCAGGCTACGGCATCCCTGATGAACGTATGGTCAAGACTGCTCAAAAGATCAATGACGTTGAGACCGGTTGGAGTTTAGGTGCTTCCATTGCTGTTCTAGACGAAGCTCAGCTATGCCTCATCAAGTAAAAAAAGACAAACCCACCTAACCCCACCTTTACCTTAATGTGTATTTGCTTCTCCATGTTCACTTCATCGCTATCTGATTTTTTAAAAACCCGCAATTCATTTACCAGAAATAAAGTACAACAACAGATCATCCCCCATTGTAACTGAGTATGGAAAAAAAGTTTATAGTTAACAATACGTGAAGAAACACAAAAAAAAAATGATAAAGAAAAAAAATCACCAAATCGTTACAAGGGGGAACAGCAAAATATACAAAAACTGATACGAAAATAGGGTAAACGTGTAGAGCAGAGCAGATCAAGGGCATTAAGTTGTAAAGAAAGGGCTCTACGGACGTACAAATTGCCATGTCTGTCAACATAGCAAACAGAAGGTAATAATGATACAAACCAGTGGATGTGAATAATAGATGTAAGGCAGTAGCAGCAGCAGCAGCGACATTAATAGCGCAATGCGAAAAAGAACACGACTGCCGATAAAAATTAAAAAAAAAAAGAAGAAGGAAGAAATAGCAGTTTAGGGAATGCGATGAGCCAAGTGAGGAGCATTGGTAGAGGAGAATTTACACCTAGGGAAGAAACAGATCATCATGTCAATATATCATAATCACTTCATTTGGCATCAACCGACGGATGCATACCTCCAATTTTTAATTTGATCGTCTGCTATGCCGGTCATAAACACATCCTCAGGTTCCATCTTGACAGGCAACCCATCGACTTGATAATCCATGATGACAGAATCAACTTGTCCTTCCACCAAAAACTTCTGAAGAGCTTCTTGTGAAAGGGGGGCGTTCGGAGTAGGAGCGCCGGTGGAAGGCATCTCGCTAGACATAGTCAAGTCATCTCCCCACAGGTCGCCCACATCACCTGACTCCAGTCCATAGGTATCCTGACCATCCACGTCCATATGCATTCCGTGTAGAGTGAGGAACTGTTGGAGACAGATAGTCAAATCGGCTGGAAGTCCTTGGTAATGAATACTGCCGTTACTGAGAATTTTGAGAATTCGTTTGATCATGTATCGAGCATTGCGTCGGATGCCTTCATCCCGACTCAAGGTGTTTCGGCAGTGGATAGTGGCAGATTGATAGAGGCAGTTGACGAATTGTTGGAAAACACACCATCCATATTGCTGAGTAATCAAATCTGCGATCACGACGATACGGTTTGCGGCGTCGGTACAAATAGCGTGGGACAAGTTGGCATATCGATTGGGTGAGGATTTAGAAGATTGAAACGAGACGCGTGGAGGGAGCGATTCTGAAGCAGGAGACGTGACGGGTGAGCGGGATAAAGATGCAGGTAAGAAAGACTTGTGCAGTAAGATCCATTGGGTTTGGTATTGCAACATCAATAATAGTGCCGACTGATCCCGCAACTCTTGGGCATCCATGGACTGAGTTAAATCGGGTGGCGAAGCCGTGTCGGGCGGGGAAGGAGTAATGCCCGGCGATACATAGTGCTGATGTTGTTTTCGTCGTCGTGGATAATACGACGATTGATTGGATGACACGGACGATGACGACGAAGTCGACGTCGAGGGGGATGGGTCGATGCGCAAATAGTCAGGTAAACGACGGTACCATAGATTGAGAGAAGACTCTAACACTGCGACTTTCTCAATCCAGCGAGAACTTGGTTCACCTTTGCTTTGGGCTCTGTCATCCGTTAGAATTTGGGCCTTCTTGCCGATTTTAGCCAACTCCAAGAGATGAACAAAAAACGTTTCTTTGGCAATGGTTTTATCGTCAAACTTGGCCAAGTCGTTATCCATTAACTCTTGGTTTAAAGTGAGCATTTCGTAGAAATCAATATCGCATGCCTTGTCGTCCAATTGAGCGCAATCCACCATGTATGCAGCCAGGACGAGATCGTTGTAATAAACCACGAGGAAAGCTTTGAGATATCTTTTACGTAGGACAAGGTCTTCAGGTAAATTTCTTCGCCGATGCATGCCAAGCTCCAGCATGATACGAATGCCAAGGCCCATGTAAAGTCGGGCCTGTGAATGCTTTTTGCACAAAACCAAAAACATGGCAAGATTCATGAGGGCTTCAATGGTAGAACAGTCGGGTGTGTCGAAGCAATCGGTCAGTAGCTCGCGAGCGCGGTCAAAATAAACCCGAGCAATATCATGCCCATTGGGGCAGATGGTTTTGTCATGACGAACCACATGCAAGAAGACAATAGCCAGGGCAGAATCGACACACAGTTGATTTCGCTTGGGATCGTCGGATCGATGCCAAAAGGTATCCCAGTCTCCCGAGAATTTAGGATGCAAGCAATCCCAATAGATTTGGCATATATACTGCAAGATCTGCGGCGATACCTGATCGGCCACTTCACGTGCAGTATCGTTGACGCCCTTGTCGAAGAATTGAGGCTCAGGACGTAACCCAAGCGCAGTGGACCAGAATTCCAGAGTAGGATCCACATCAGCAGGCTTTTCTTCTATTTCCTTATCATCTTGAGGATCAACCTCCTGTTGTTGAAAGTTATTATTTTGTACATTGATTAAAGGAACCTCGTTGTCTAGTTGCTGTATCTCTTCTGGTCTTGCTAAAAGCTTGATTTTGTGCACGGCATCGACCAGTTGATCAATACTGGTGATATTGGTTTCCAAGCTCATGCTGCCTTGAGGCTCGAATGAAAAAGTCCATTGCACTTTGCGTTGTTGCTCTTCCGATGTGGTCGGGGTAGTGGTGGTGATGGTAGGGGGGATAGAGGTAGAAGCCAGCGGAGGAACCATTTCCTCCTGTCGTGGTTCGATGTCTCGTTCCTTTTTGCGTTTGTCAAAATGAACCGACGCTTTCTCCAGTTCTTTGGTCATACGATTCAATACAGGGGTTGTTTTCTCAATCCATGATTCAATTTCGTAGAATGTGATTTGCAATGCCTCGAGGTCGTCGTGCTGAGCTTTCTTTGCCTTGGCCTGAGATTTAGCATCGGTTCCCTTGACGGCATGTCGGCAAGTTGAAGGATCATCACAATCACATTCATGTTGGCGGGACGACGATGCGGTTGAGCGCTTGCCGGAAGCTCTCATGTCGGCAGAGCGCATGCAGCGAGGAGGGGGCTTTTAATAAAGAGAAGAAGTGTGGAAAAGAAGTGGTGGCAAGCGACAACACATATATATAATGGGATATATATATATATTAAATATATATATATAAAATGAATAAAATATATATTCAGAGGTTTATATTATGGATCCCCCCTTTCTTTAAGATGGAATTGTGTGCAGTGGGTTAAAAAAAAAAATCCAGACTGGGTTCCAAGAGTATTGTGAGTCACGCTCAATGAGAGACGGACGAATCATTTCAAAGTTAAGCGTAATATTGAATTCTACTGCAGGTTGCTATGATTTTATCCACAAATTCAGTCTTCTCCAAGCAATCCTTGTCCGAGATACCTCTTTCTTTCAAGATCTGTCTCAATTCCTTGTTGCTCTTCTTTAACAAATCCTCTCGGCTATCGGTGATCAGAGGTAGAGCGGTCGGAGGAGGAATGGCTCTCTCCGCAGCTGCTTGTAAGACATCTGAGAAACGTGGTTCCATCGGATGTCCATGGTGAATTATCTTGTTATGTTCCAGAATAAATGCAGCTGGGATACTTTTGGTGCTTGTAGCCTCCATAAACGCTGTGCAAACACCGCATTAGTTACAAATGTCTGCATATGGCAATTGGCTTGCTTTTCCCTATTTTCCCTTTGGTCTACCTTTGTTAGCCTCTCCACGTCTATCAATCGCTACAGCGTAGTCCATGTTGCTGCCTTGACCTTGCACAAATTGCTTGACTTTCTAAAGTAGGGAAGTGTACCACGTTACCCGAATTCATATGAGCGAGCGCGTAGTAAGTATAAAATTAACTCTTCCTATTCGTCCGCCCGTCTAAGTATGGAAATAAGGTTTTCCTCCCCTTACCTCTCCATCTTGCTCGTTGGTGATTCCAATCACCACTACATTCTTCTGACGATACTTCTTTGCCAACTCACTGATATGAGGGATGCTATCTCTGCAAGGTGGACACCAACTGGGAGTACATGTTTAGTTTGCGGATATTCGTAACCCCGAGGCCCCCACTTTGAATGACTCACGTTGCCCAGAATTCAACCACCACCACTGAAAAAACTCAATGACGTTAGCAGTGGACAATTGAGTATGCAAGCAGTGTTTGCAAATCACCTTTGTTGGCTGTATCGGCGCCAATGGTAACGGGATCGCCTTTGACATACTCTAATCCTCCTAATTCTTTGATGGTAGTGTTCATGTTAATGCAGTGGAAAAATCTCGAAAGATGCTGTCGTAGTCGTCAAACCAGCGAGGCATAAAAAAAAAAGGGGGGAAATTTTTTGGCCACCCGTTGCCACTGAATATCCTCAAGCCGAGGTTCATTTCACTGTGCTTCTCAAACATCTTGTAGAAACCACTCTAGTTTATCTACGCTGATTTGAACATGGCTTTTACACTAGCATTGCTGTGGTTTGGCACCGTTCGCCTGCTTCGATTGCACAGTTAATACTCATTCATGTATGTTTTTTTGGGAAAAAGCACTAAACGTGAGTGCGACATTGGCCCAATCTCTCATACATGAAAGCACTGGACTGCTGTTTTTGTCAATGAATAAGCACTGTTCTTGCTCGAACTAGGACGGAGTTGTTCTGTGAACGGCGATCGTCGGCACCACCCGGCCAGGTGGCTGCGTGGTCTATTGGCAGCAAGGTGAACGTGCGTGTTGGATGCATCCAAGATCACGGACTTTGCGTTAGCGCCACTGGATGAAAAGTATCCGATTATGCTCGTAATCCTCTCAATCGCTTCACTGGCAAGATTGCTGTCATATTTTTAAAGACAAAGTCTGTAAACCCGCCTTCGCTCTCCTCAACCTAATTGTCATAGATGAGAAAGCTCTGTCACAAAGGATTTCAGACTTGAGCCAGTAACCAATTCTGCTTTACGCATGGAAGATTTTTTGCTAAATGTCCCTGGTCAGGGTCTTAGTAATGCCTCTGTCTATTGGTCGTACTGCCGTGCTCTCTTACTTTCCTTAATGTCTCATTACACGATCAGCGTTAATGTGGGTGGAGGGAATACTTTTATTTACATGATACTATAATTTTACGTCTATCCATTGCCAACCAACCGAAAAAAATACAATAACTATCGCTCAATGAAAGAATTTAGTACCGTTGCAACGTGCTCTATTCCTTGATTCCATCCATGTTGACAATGATACTTGAAAGTGGCCATTAATCCCAGGTCTCGAGTAAAGTCTTGTCTAGACGTTCGAACAAATTCCTAAACAAGCATCCATGTTAATGGCAAACCTACCAAACCAGCTCCTACCCTTCCCACCACACTCACCTCATCCTGTAGAGAATGGGGCACGCCGCCGCCATTTTCAAGCTGTCGTCTCATGTGGTCCAACTTGCTAGTGACATCCGCGGTCAAGGTTTTGGCTGAAGTTGAGCAAGAATGCTTGAACATGGCTGCGGCGAGGATTCCGCCAGACAAGCCCAAAACAAACGATGTCACCTTGATTCCCGGCATGGTCCTTGCTGATGCTTTTATTCGGTCGGCAAGAGGGATTTTGGGCGCTGGTGGATCCAGTGGATCAGCTGCAAACAGACTGAATCGCGGCTTTGGTCGTTTGTGTGGGAAGGACATTTCTTAAATGGGCATGCAGCTGAGTAGGTAGCTGGATTCAATACAGTGAAATGAGCCAATGCTGGCTTGTGTTGTGGAAATTGGAACCTCACCCTGAAAATTTGAGATTTTCTTGTCACAAAATATTGATTCTGCAGCACGTCGGCTTAAATAATATCAGTTCTCTACTTTAAGCAAGGCCAGCCTTCGTTATCAAACAATAAATGCTCAGAATTGTTGGCAATAACATATTTTTTTTTATTGATTTAAAGACGGGTGTATGGTAAAGCATGCAATATTTAACAGGAAAAAACAGTAACTTATAGGATGAAAGCGTGAAATAATAAAAAATCAATTTGCGATCACATTTGAAAAAGTTTAGGCGTAGGCAGCAACGGGAGTGCTGACTTCGTCGGAAGCAGGGTAGCTGGCGTTCTTGCGCTTTTCGGCGCGAACAGCTTCCAAGAAATCATGGAAGAGATATTCAGTATCCTGGGGTCCTCCCTTAGCTTCAGGATGGAACTGAGCAGAGAAGATAGGGCGGGTTTCATGGCGAATACCTTCGTTAGAGCCATCGTTGGCGTTAACGAAGAAACGCTTCCAACCCTTGGGCATGACACGGTCATCCAAAGCATAACCATGGTTTTGGGAAGTGATGTGGCAACGGCCGTTATCAACGCAGATAGCAGGCTGGTTGTGACCACGGTTACCGAAGGGAAGCTTGTAGGGCTTGAGGCCAGCGGCCATACCGAGCAAAAGGTTACCCATGCAGATACCGAAGATAGGCTTGTTCCAGGTATCAATAGCGACCTTCAAGTTGTTGACAGTCTCAGTGAGAAGAGAGGGGCTACCAGGACCGTTGGAGATGAAAAGACCATCGTATTGGTCCTTGACCTTGTTGAAATCGTAATCCCAAGGGAGAACGGTGACAGCGGCACCACGAGCAGCAAGACAACGCAAGATGTTTTGCTTCACACCACAATCAACGACAGCGATCTTGACATCACCGGATTGGTTGTAGTGAAGGGGAACCTTGGTGGAGACACGATCAACCAAGTTTTCCTGGTTGGGATCGGGGAAGCTAACGTTTTCGGCTGAGTGGTCAACAACAGCATCATTACCGACAGCAATCTTGCTGAGGGTAGAGCCTTGATCACGCAACAAGTGAACAAGTTCACGAGTATCAACGCCAGTGATGGCGGGGACACCAAAACGTTGGCACCATTGTCCGAGAGATTCAACAGCGGTCCAATGGGAGTATTGAGCAGCATAGTCATTGACAATGATACCTTGAACTTGGATACGGTCGGATTCAAAGTACTTCAACAAACCAAATTCATCGCGGGTTTCACCAGGAACTCCGTAGTTACCTATCGGCGCAGGGGGGATAAGATAGTTAGCACCAACTACAGGGGAGAATGGTTCAAATCGGAGTATTAAACGTACCAATGAGAGGCTGGGTGAAAACAAGAATTTGGCCAGTGTAAGAAGGGTCGGTCATGGACTCGGGGTAGCCGACCACTGAAGTAGTGAAAACGGCTTCACCGAACACAGACTTCTCGGCACCGAAAGAGGTACCTTGGAAGACTTGACCGCTTTGAAGTCTCAAAGAGGCGGGAACATTGGCGGAGGGTTGAGTAGGCTTGGCTTGCTGAGACACAGGAGAGTCTTTGACAACAGCGAAACCACGGATAGCAAGAAGACTGTGGGTGGTCTTGGGGAACAAGGATGGGCGCAAAGCGGCTTGGGCAAGTTTGGTAAGAACGGGCATGTTTGGAATGATGTTTTTAAGAGGGTTTTAAAAATTCAAGTAGTTAAAAGTTGTAGAGCTTGGTTTGGTTGAGAGTAATTTAATTGGCACCAGAGGACTTCCAGACTGAATGAAAAAAAAAACGATATGGTGAGTACTCAAGCCAACCAAAAAAAAAGAACCGTTCATGGCTAAAGACGACGACGACGTACTGTGATCGCAAATGTAATCGGCAGAGTTCTTTTCGTGAGCGTGAATGTACATGTAAAGAGCTAGTGAGTCTCTTTTTTGTTGAATTTGATCTGTTAGCAGAAGATCAGAAACGGGGAGGAGAAGCAGGTAGCTTTTTAATTGAAGAAGGAAGAAGAGATCGATACGATGTAGGTCTTGGACTATTTAACCAGATTTTTTTTTTTTTTTATCACATTGTGTCATCGGCAGAAAAAATTTTAGATAATCTTGTCCCGCCGTGACTCTGTTCCAGGCGATCGATTGGTTCATTTTTGGTGGGCCTAAGGGATTTTCGGATTGGCGAAGTGTTTGTGTTCCTCGCGCCATTGCCAAGTTAAATAAGCTGAATGGGATACATGAAAAGTCCTGTCCCTTACCCGACTCTCTTTTCCATAACAAACAATGTTCAAAGTATGGCGAAATGTTATGTGGCAAGGCCCGCCTGGCACTTTGTCCAACATGAGGGTGTGATGTTTGCTTCGAGAAAATATAACTCCTATGTCGCTAAATCCCCAATAGAGTATCCCTTTTCATCCCTCTGGCTGGCAGCAGTCTGGCTAGCAACAGACAATAAGAAAAAGAGAAACAAATTTCAACCTGAGGCTGTTGTGGGCACGTGAGATTCAAAGTCAGTCTGACCAGCGAAAGAGCTCATCAGCTCACGAAACAAATTCAAGGCACACTTCAATTGGCCTTTTCCTTGCCTTTCAAAACTAAGCAAGGCTCGTAATTGATTGTCCAGTTTCAATTTCCAAGCTTAGCATTGTAGTTCTTTGCAATTATACCCCAAACCCCTTTACTTGCCCGTTGCTATACCCTCAACCCAGCCCATCATCCACGCTGAGTCTCAATGTCAGGAAACAACATCAAAGTCGTTTGCCGCTTTAGACCGCAGAATTCCCTTGAAATAAGGGAAGGCGGTGTACCCATCGTTGAGATCACAGATGGTGTAGCCGTTCAACTCAAGGTTAGATATTTTTTCTCGTGTGATGCCCCGGTCTTGTTGTATTTTATCCCCCGCCTAACCACTATGGCCGCTTGCTTTCCCAGGGCAGAGAAGCTCAAGACTCGTTTGCCTTTGATAAGGTCTTTGGCATGGAAACCGAGCAGCAAGAAATTTTTGAGTACTCTATCAAGTCCATTGTCGATGGTGGGTGTTTTTTTCCGTATTTTAGCACTTTTTGTTCTGATAGTCAAACTCTTTTATTGATGTTTATTCTGTCTGCAACCATCCCACAGATGTTGTTGCTGGTTACAATGGAACTGTCTTTGCCTATGGTCAGACTGGATCTGGTAAAACCTTCACTATGATGGTAAGTTATCTGGCTTGGGGAAATGCAATTACGTCGTTGTGCATAAGCATATATCATATGGCAATATTAACAACTGTTATCACAGGGATCCGATATCGATGATGAGAGATCAAAGGGTATCATTCCTCGTATTGTCGAGCAAATATTCCAGAGTATTATGATGGCACCTGCAAACATGGAGTTTACGGTGAAGGTCTCATACATGGAAATTTATATGGAGAAAGTTCGTGATTTGCTTAATCGTAAGTCCCACTCACTTACTTTGAATCTACCCGCCCAATCCCTTCGCTTACCATTGCTATAATATCAACAGCCTCCCAAGACAACCTTCCAATTCATGAAGATAAGGTCAAGGGTGTCTATGTCAAGGGACTTTTGGAAGTATATGTTGCATCCACTGAAGAAGTGTTTGAAGTCATGCGTCGCGGCGGCAATGCAAGAGTCGTTGCTTATACCAGTAAGCTAATTTCCCTTTTTTTTCTACTTTGATTTGATGTATTTAATACATGATTCTGACGATTGACTTCTATCATAGACATGAACGCTGAAAGTTCTAGATCGCATTCAATCGTTCAGATCACCATCACTCAGAAGAATTTGGACACAGGTGCTGCCAAATCTGGTAAATTGTACTTGGTAGATTTGGCTGGTTCAGAAAAGGTTGGAAAGACTGGTGCTTCGGGACAAACTCTTGAAGAGGCAAAGAAGATCAATAAATCGTTGACTGCTCTGGGTATGGTTATTAACAACCTTACGGATGGAAAGGTAAGACAAAGTTTGCAGTATAAACAAGCCTATTGATACAATCCAGTTGACCAACCGCACCTCTTTCATTTCATACCTCACAGTCAAGCCATATTCCTTATCGCGACAGTAAACTTACAAGAATTTTGCAAGAATCGCTTGGAGGAAATTCCAGAACGACGCTTATCATCAATTGTTCACCTTCGTCTTATAACGAACAAGAGACCATCGGTACGCTGCGGTTCGGTATTCGAGCCAAGACCATCAAGAATAAGGCCAAGGTCAATGCGGATCTGTCTCCTGCTGAACTTAAGGCTCTTCTCAAGAAAGTCAAGTCGGAAGCTGTCACCTACCAACAATATATCACTGCTCTTGAAGGTGAGGTCATCATCTGGCGTCAAGGTGGCCAGGTACCCGAGTCCAGTTGGGCCACCTTGGAAAAAGCTACCAAAGGCAGTTTGCCGCAAGCTGCCTCACCACAGCAAGCGACTGCTCCGGCTTTTAAACCGCTCGTGGAAGACTCTAGGCCTGCCACACCGGCATTGGTATTAGAAAAAGATGAAAGAGAGGAATTCTTGCGACGAGAAAATGAGCTTATGGATCAGATTGCCGAAAAGGTGAGTCGGTCGTCGGTGATCCACAAAGTGATAGCGTGCGTAGACTAATGAATAATTTGGATTCTCTGAATTAATGATAATAGGAAACTGAGCTGGCCAATGGTGAAAAGCTGGTTGAAACGATCACAGAAGAGCTCACTTTCTTGAAAGATCAAGAAAAGAATCTTACAGCTGAGAATCAGGCTATGTCGACGGAGCTCAGTGATGTCAAGCTGCAGCTGCAAAAGATAGAGTATGAAAGTAAAGAGAGTGCCATCAACGTAGAGTCACTCAAGGAAACCAACCAAGATCTTCATACTGAGCTTGAGGAGTTGAAGAAGAGCTTGGAAGCAGTTCGATCTGCCCAGAAAACCAATGTTGATGAAGAAAAGATGAAGCGAAAGGCTGATAAGATGGCTGAGATGATGGCCGGCTTTGACCCATCTGTAAGTCCTTCATTGCCAAAAAAAAAAAGGTGCTACTTTTACCTTGAAAATACTAATACCTTGTTAGGGCGAGATTTCAGAAAAGGAAAAGCAAATCCGCGATGCGCTGTACAAATTCGATTTAGAAAAGTCCAATGGTCCTATGACCGTGGAGGACATTGCCCAACTTCGACAGGAACTGTCCGAATCTAAATCCATGCTGGAAGCCCACGAGAACTTGATCAAAACTCTGAGTGAGGATAAAGAAGGTCTGGAAAACAAGCGCAGCGATCTTGAGACAAGACTGACTACTTTGGAGATGGAATATGAAGAATTGTTGGATAAGACCATTGCCGAAGAAGAGGAAGCATTCAATCGCAACACTGATATTGCAGAAACCATTTCGGAGTTGAAGGTAAGGGCAATGCGCGTATCTTGTAGGCATTGAGCGTTATGTAGCATACTCATCAAATTTCCCACTCTTTTTGTGTACACCCCATTAGGTCAAGCTCGAACACCAATATGCAGCCAAGAAAGAGCTTCAACACAAGGAAATCGAAGAGCTCAAGAAAGAAGTAGAACGAAAGAACGAGGAGTATCAAAAGCTGAGCTCAGCCATGTCCGACCTGAAGAGAGCTAATGAAGATTTGCAGACTGCCATTGCAAGCAAGCCTAGTTCCACTGGAAACATGAGCGAAAAGGAAAAAGATTTGGAGAGAATGAGAAAATCCATGGCACAGCAACTGGCTGACTTTGAAGTAATGAAGAAAGCCCTGATGCGAGACCTTCAAAACCGATGTGAAAAAGTGGTGGAATTAGAAATCTCTCTGGATGAAACAAGAGAGCAATACAATAATGCTTTGCGGGCAAGTAACAACAAGGCTCAACAAAAGAAGATGGCCTTCTTGGAGCGAAACCTCGAGCAGCTCACGAATGTACAAAAACAGGTATGTCAATCGTTTAACACTCTCATCTAATAGTTTGACATGCTCCATCCCGACCAGTTCACTAATACATCATCTTCAGTTGGTTGAACAGAACTCTTCTCTTAAGAAGGAGGTAGCTTTGGCCGAGAGAAAGCTCACTGCTCGTAATGAACGTATCCAAAGTTTGGAAACTCTTCTCCAGGATGCTCAAGAGCGACTGATCAGCCAAAACCAAAAGTAAGTCATCCCATGTCAAATTTGGTGCCATGACACAATACGTGGGATTTGTGATGGCACCAAGCTACAAGAAGTATCAATACTAACCATTGCTCCTTTACAATTTAAAAAAAGGTTCGAAGCTCAGCTTCAAGCGGTTCGTGAGCGACTCGAACAAGCTCGATCCCAGAAGAGCCAAACATCCATGGCGGCCTTGAACTTTGGCCGTATTGCCAAACCATTGCGTGGAGGAGGTGCTGTGGCTGACAGGTAATTTTGCTTTGTATATGACCCACTCAACTCGTACGTAACACTAACAAATCATTTGTGATGTAGCGACGCTCCAACTACTCCATCAGACAAGAAGGACAAGAGAACCTCTTGGTTGCCTGGTTTCCGATGAAAAGCATCGACTTATCCTGGCTGGCACACTACGCTCACACCTATAATTTGACTCTTTTAACAACATTAAACCCGTTTCTTTTTCATTTGCACATCCTTTTGTGTTTTTTTTTTTTCTCAAAACTGAGTTTGTAGCCAGCCATCATAGTCCCAAAACTTATAATCATTACGTTTAAAGAAAATATTCCAAAAGCAAACCGCATCTTCATGGGTTTGACAGTATCGTCAGATGCCTCTTTTTTATCATTCTCTCAAGATTTCAATTCGCTTTCTTCTATAACTTGTATGCTCAAATTCTTCTATTTATATTTTTTATTTATTTTTTGCAATAGGGCAATATTGTATTCAATTTTACAAGACATGAACATATAATCTCCAACTAAAGCAAAACGATCCATTAACATTGCACCAAATGTGGGGTGGGGTCACTGTACGACGGCACGCTTTAAGTACTATTGCCCAACATGGCGAAATTCTCAAGAAATCGCCCCACACAAGGCAATTTTAATTTACATTTACATAGATCTATGGTGTCCCCTCCAAGAACACGATCTAAGCATAATACGCTTGCTACCGAGCAGCTTGGATCCTGAGAATGTCGTACATGTGGAGTTACAGTACATTTTCCGTAACCTGCTTAACGCTGCCGATAAGTTGCGGCAGATGTTTACCAAGTTGTTGCCAAAATGCCTGT
Organism: Umbelopsis vinacea; assembly: GCA_016758895.1. Lineage (NCBI taxonomy): Eukaryota > Fungi > Mucoromycota > Umbelopsidomycetes > Umbelopsidales > Umbelopsidaceae > Umbelopsis > Umbelopsis vinacea. The sequence goes on along the minus strand of JAEPRA010000009.1, from coordinate 1,059,869 downwards.
GTGCACTTACTACTAAATATACTGCGCTGTTAGAACTACTAAATTTTAGACAAATATTTAATAAAATCCTAATGTCTAAAGATATTGGTGTTACCGCCAACCCTTTGGCTGGTATTCCTCCGCGTGAGTTCTGCATATCTTGTGATGGAGCAACATACATCTCACAAGGCCATAAGTTGCTTAGTAGGCTAAAGCAATGGGATACATGTTGAAAAACGGGTAAGATAAAATTGTCTTCCGGGTCTTGAACAAGTAGTTTTACCAAGATTGGCATCCATGCCGTTTTCTCGTACAACAAGATTTCCTGCCGGTAACCTGTTACACTTCCACCCCTATAGTGATGTTGCGTTACTGTGTCCATCTCGATCATATTTTCCTTCTTTATAACGGACTTTCCTTACTTGGTCGCTCATTTAGAAGATCTTGTATATATATTGCCCAGAAATGTTGAGCAGTAAACGATACCAATCACTTGCAACAATGGTTTTTCTAAGATCTCTAGCATCTCTCGTACTCGTCTCTTCCTTGGGCTTACAAGTCTTGGCTGCCAGTACTACTACCAAAAGTACTACGACAAAATCTTCTACTAAAACAACCACGACCAAGACCTCTACCAAGACTACTACCACCAAGACCTCTACTAGAACATCGTCAACAGCTGCACCTACTAGCACATCCTCAAGAGGATCATGGTCATGGCCAAATTGGAATTCTTATTCCGATTCTACTGATGCACAATGGCAAGCGGCTTGGAATATCACCAACTGGTCATACCCACATACCAGCGGCGAAAATCACAATATTGTTGCCAACCCCACCGATTCCAGTGAAAAGGTACTTCGCGTCTTCTACCCAGCTGGTTCATACAAGCCTTCCAGCACTCCAGTTGGTGGTATAGGATTCTATGCTTCCCCACTCAATATTCCAGCCAATGCGAATACAGTCACCTTTACTTACCAAGTATACTTTTCCTCCGGATATAACTTTGTTCAAGGTAATGATGAGTAACCATTATTGAACTTGAAAGATAACCTTGTCATTGATGGTCATTGATTGATATATGTTGATGTCCCATAGGAGGAAAACTTCCTGGTCTTTATGGCGGACATGACGACTGTAGCGGAGGTAACGATGCCGAAACCTGCTTCTCTACTCGGTGAGTGTTCGTTAGAATCAATTGGTCAGGGTTGTTGTGAAAATTGAGTCATCTAACGGTTGGTCCCAATGTCAGCAATATGTGGAGAACATCGGGCCAAGGTGAATCGTATCTGTATATCCCCAAAGATGCTCAAGTCAGCTCCATCTGCTCCAATTCTCTTGTTATCTGCAACTCTGACTACGGATACAGTGTTGGAAGAGGAACATTTGATTGGAATACTGGTAGCTGGAATACCATTACTCAGGTCCTTCAACTCAACACGGTTGGCCAGCAGGATGGTGCTATTACTGAAATTCACGGTAGCTCTACAGCATACAACCTTGGTCAACTCGTGTTCCGTCAATCGAACTATGGAGTCGCAGGAATTGGTAAGTTCTGACACCGCTGATCTAGCGTCATTTTTATTTCAGTCATGCTAAGTACGAAAAATCTTTTTTTAAAAAAAAAAAAATTCATCATCATTTTTGATCTCTAGATTTCGAAACGTTCTTTGGCGGATCTACAAGTGCATGGGCTACACCTACAGATCAATACACTTACTACCGAGGACTATCTCTCTCATACAACTAGGTCGCTTGCCGACTTGCTGTGAAGAATATCGCTATCATCCCATATATTGTTTATTATGGAAGGCAACCATCCTTGATATTTAATTGTAGGGATCATCAGTACATGAAAAATACGGGTACCGGTTACCTTGATCTAAGAAAATAAGAATAAAAAAAAAAATAGTATGGATCAGCAGAGTCTATCGCTAGGGACCATGACTTCTGCCATGCTACTAACATGAGACTAAATGTATACATATTTAGTACGTATTCGCCTTAAATAGACACTTGTCTGTGACGTGGATGAGAAGCAATGGAGTTGGATTCCCTGTCACGTCTTCGAAACTGTTTTAAAGGTCATTGGATCGTCCCCCCGGCTACCGAAGTGAGACATTCTCGCCCCCCAGGTACACCCGACCTGAAACAAATTGAGCAGCTAGACAACTCCAATTAAAATCTGAGTTGGCGGAAACCTAAAGTTTATGTAGTTTTTGTTCTTCAAGTCGACAAGAAAAAAGAAGATGTCTAGGGTCGTGTACTTCTTTGGGATAAAGAAGTGGGGATAAACAACGTCTCGTTTCAAAAAGTGACTCGTAGCACGTTCCATTGTTCAACAAAAGCGGGTATAACAGTAGGTAAAACAATGAAATTATAAGCTGCGCTTTAATTGTGTAACGTGTTTGTTTCATGGGTCCAGGTACTACAGATGAGACCAATAGTGTTCGAAACACGAAAACGCGCGACAAGACCACAATTCGGATCAAGGTTATGCAAGTGCGCGTTCTTCGCAGTTATTAGCCCATCGAACTTGCGTAAAGTAGTCTGGTCCTGTACCATGATACCTTTGATGAAATGACAATGTGATGCGCCTCGGGATCCCAGAACCACTAGGTGGCCAGACCACCACCAGAATAGAAAGCCAGCTCCACATAGCTTACCATCTGGAAAACAATTAAAAAAAAATAAGGCCGCCTGTGGAAGAAAAAGTAAAAAGACTATATAATGTCGGGCGTTTCGTCAACCGAACAAAAGAACACCTTCCTATCCTTCACTTCACTCCTTTGAACGAAACCCCCTATCCATTCACTAAACCGTCTTTATTCCTCATCATGCTTTTCTCGACAACTCTCAACGTTGCTGTATGCGCACTGTTTGCCGCTCAAGGTGTGTTGGCTAAAGGCAACCACTGGACGTCTCAGGACTTCCACGGCCACGACAAGAACTCTTGGAAGAAAGAATGGGGTGTAAGCCAGTGGGCTTACCCTCAACCAGACCAGAAGTCTGGCGACAACGGCAATCTTAACCTTGTTAACAACCCTACCAACTCTTCCGGGCAAGTGATGCAAATCGCTTATCCTGAGGGAACTTGGAACCCTGCCGACAGCGACAAGATTGGTGGAGTTGGTTTCTATGCCTCTCCTCTCCAGGTCCCCAGCTCTGCCAGCAGCGTATCCTTTTCCTATGACGCTTTCTTCCCCAACGGATTCCAGTTCAACAAGGGAGGCAAGTTGATGGGTTTGTACGGTGGCCACTCTGAGTGCTCAGGTGGCAACAACGCTGACTCCTGCTGGAGCACCCGTTTCATGTGGAGACAACATGGTGCTGGTGAAGTCTACGCCTACATTGACAAGTCTTCGCAAAAGACCAACCTCTGCAAAGAAAAAGGTGTCGTTTGCAACCAACAGTATGGTTACAGCTTTGGTCGTGGCTCTTTCACCTGGAAGACTGGCAAGTGGAACAATGTTAAGCAAAACATCCAACTCAACTCCCCTGGCAAAGACGACGGTTCCTTGGAAATCCTCTTCAACGGCAAGCAAGTTTTCCAGATCAGCAACCTTGTTTTCCAAAACGGTGACTGGTCTACCATTGGTATTGATTTCGAGACTTTCTTCGGTGGTGCCACCAGCGACTGGGCTTCTCCTAAGGATCAGTATGCTTATTTCAACAACTTTGTTATGTCCTACGCATAAAGGACCAATGTCACGTTGACCAAAAATTTAGAAAGCTGGATCTTTCATAGCGGGAGATTTGTTTTTTTTTAAAAAAAAAGTCATGATAGATATATGACTATCTGAAATGAAATAAACAATCCACTGAAGCTACAACCATTTTGTCATTTGAATGACAAGTGAATATTTACATCGAGCTTTTTTACTTTTGCTCGGAGATTTACAGTTCTTTTGTTTACGTTATGTTACGGTTCGGCATATTTTGCTGTGCTGGGCTTGACAAGAAGCAAATAAACAATGTGCCGAGCGGATTACATTCATCCTCGAGGTGCAGCAGAATAAGGTCGGGGAGGTACAAGATGAGTTGCTTTCAGGCGTTGCCTCTCACTCCAGGCATCAGATGTCTTTCGCACTCGCTGATATGCTTGCATTTTACGGAAATCGTCTTGCGTCATGTGTGTAGTTTCTGAACCGTAGTCTACAGGTGGCGACTCAATAGGCGGAGCAAATAGCGGTTTCTGCCACTCAAAGTCCTGGCTCTGCGCGTATTGGTCAGGGCTTGGTGTATATGGCGGAGATGGGAGCTGAGGCGCGGGCATTTGGAATTCTGGAGATAAATATTTCCTAGAAACTAAATGTTCAGATGTCTGTGATGGCTGCTGCGTAGCCAAGACTTGCACAGCAGGTGATAACGAACTAGCAGGGTAAATCTGGTTGGTAGTGGAAGCTGCTGCGCTATTGTTGTGTTGGTATCCCCTCTGTGCCAGATAGGTTTGCATCATACTGTAGCCCTGAATGAGTTCAATTTCAGTAACATGCAAACGGACATTGTATGAAACATCCATGGTCGGTATACTTACTCTGATCAATGCAATACCCATAAAGTTTTCTGCTAACACTATAGAACGGCTACCAAAATGATAAAGTTTGGTCTTGGCGTGCGATCCTAATACTGCTAACGTCTCATCTATTTTTGATTCATTGGCCGTCAGTTGAGGAAGAATGATCTCACGAAAAACAAGCGTTGATCCCTAATAGCATGAAAAGTGTTTAGTTCTGGAACGTTGATCTTATAGCTTCAGGAAAGATGTCGTTTTACCTTGGTTCGGAATGTGGTGAGCCATATCAATATACCGAACTTCGCTGTACAATAGAATGGTAGCCTAGTATATTCAAACGAAGTTAAAAATCTGAACCACTTTGAACAAACCAACCCTTCTCGCGAATTGAAAACGGATATTACATACCATGAAATGAAGATATCGGTCAATAGCTCAACAGCCATGTAAGCTGCCATGACCATCCAATACACGAGCCAGAACTCGAGTTTAGGCCAGTCCTTATACTTGTAAGCTTTGTATGTCATATAGGCAGCATACGGATGTACCAGACCAGTCCGAACGAACCGGTATATAGTATTGGAAAACATGATTGAATAGAAAGAAGAGAAGGAAAGAAAAATGAAAAAAAAAAAAATCTGGGTTGTAAGGTGAAAAATAAACGACCGAATAAGGGGGAAAACCCAGGCTCAAATTTAGAAAGTCCTCCTAATTTGGCCATTAATACAACAACACTGTCATGCAAGAGAATCAAATTCTGGCCATTGCTGAATCATTACAGCGCCAATGGTTAGCTTTGCCGAGAAACAAACGTGCTGCTCCTGTATCTTCCGAGGACGAGAAGCTGATTCGACAACTGGCAGCTCAGCTCACCGACGCCAGTTTGATCCCCGTTTCCAACACCAATGCATTCGAGCGACAATTAGCAAAGGAGAGCAAACGAGTGCTGGTGTATGAAGATCGCGACTTGTTGGTATGAGTGTAGCTGTTGGAAGAATGAGTGCTTTACTTTCATATTGAACCCCCTTTTGAAGGACCTGGCATTAGAATATGTGCCTCTTGCCCAGCTGTATGACGAGGCAGAAATTGATCTTGAGCAATACCCAGATTGGGGACTAGAGGATGTTGTCATCATCAAGCTTCTTGCCTGGTTTAAGAATTTCTTCTCATGGGTTGATCAACCTGCTTGCCAATTCTGTTCGGTAAGACCCACTACGTTTCCATCATTCGAAGTAGCCGCTTAGTTTAAATATATATGTATCGTTATACTCACATGGCGCGGGCAGTCTGCAACCACAGCCATAGGAAGAGGAAAACCAAATGTGGATGACATTCGCCATGGAGCCTCCGTCATTGAAGTGTATCAATGCCGACAATGTCACCAAATAACCCGATTTCCGAGATACAAGTATTGTATACTGACTGGTCCATTCTGAACGAGTCTATGGCCACAATGTTAATTTTAAACCCACTTAGTAACCCTTCAAAGCTCTTGGAAATTCGTAAAGGCAGATGTGGTGAATGGGCAAATGTGAGTTCTCCTTGCGTAAGCTGGCCATTGCATTCTCTATGCTTACCTATGGCTTGCATTAGTGCTTTACTCTATGCTGCAGAGCGGTGGGAGCGGAGGCTCGATATATTCTAGACACAACAGGTAATACAAAATGCCTAAATACTCTTTGAACATCAGGAATATGTTTTAATCCAGAATCCAGATCATGTATGGACTGAAGTTTACTCTCAGACACAGCAGCGTTGGGTGCATTGTGATCCATGCGAGAATGCATTTGATAGGGTAATTTGCGTTTAAATTGAAAAAAGTGACTCTGAAGGTCATTATCACATTTGCTAATCTCTCTATAGCCCTTGCTATACAGTGCTGGATGGGGAAAGTCATTGAGCTACTGTATTGCGTTTTCAGCCGAGGAAGTAATGGACGTCACGAAACGGTATACCACGAATTGGCCTGTAATTTTGACCCGGAGGCATGCGACGTCAGAGTCAGGGCTGTCCAAGGTATGGAGACTATCCCACGTGTATCGGTGAATCGTAGATTAACGTTCGACGAAACTATAGGTAATTCACGACCTGACGGAGCAACGATATAGTGCGCTACCAGCTAGTCGAGTGGAAGAACTGAAGATTCGCCGTATAGAGGAAGAGAAAGAATTAGAGAAGCTCAGCCAGCGAGTTACAGCGCGAGATGACGAGCTTCTTGGAAGAATCAGTGGTAATTGGAAAAGACCATTAGCCTGTATAGCTGTACGTTTTGTGATTCCAATGTATATATCCAATTACAGGTTCATTAGACTGGCGAATGGCTCGAAAAGAGATTAACCATACCGAAGAACTTGATACTGAATTAGTTGCGGAGCTTCCTTCCTATCGCTCTTTGGAATCCGTCGAAACAGACGCTTTCTCATTACAGGGATCCGCCACTATTCATACAGCATCATGTGGAAGCAGCAGCTTTGAGGTTGCAAAAGAATGTATACAAGTAACACCTGCTAGGACATCGCAGACTGGAAGTGCATTTGCGCGAAATAAGATCTCTCTTGAACGACACGAAGGCATTGTAGTTGATTTTGCTTTCAAAATTGCTAACGAAAATGATGGCAAAGCTGACGGTGCTGATGGGTTTGCTTTTGTGATACAAAGCTATGCTGAAAATGCACTTGGTTCAGGTTAAGGATCACTGCTGTTTGGGAGTCTCACTATCTCACAGAACTGCATTTACGCTGACATTTTTCTTTTCAGGTGGTTGTGACTTGGGCTATGGAGGTTTGCGCAAAAGGTGGGTGCACTTATAACAGCGGTTTACAGCATTTGCACCTACTCATATTCCTTGTTTTCCGCAGTATCGCTGTTGAGTTTGACACATACGATAGGTAGGCATTACTGAAAACTGACGCTGCCGTTCTCTGTTCTCTAACGACACATTGTCTTTAATAATGCAGCTCTGATAGATGCGCTGATCCATCTGGAAACCATATTAGTGTTCATGGTCGGCTTCCACCTCACAGTAACAGTGCTCATCATATGTACTCACATGGTCATACTTCCAATATTCCCCCTATGAGCACTGGCAACTGGTTGTATGCTCGAATTCATCTGCTGACTAAAAAACAAGCCATCATTGTCTCATTCTCAGACGAAGGAAATGAACAGACTGGTATAGGCAACAAGTATGAGCCAGTACTGAGTGTAAAAAATATAGACATTCAAAAATACCTTGGAGGCGATGTAGAAGCTTGGATTGGATTCACTGCAAGTACAGGTGGGCTCTCCCAGTCACATCAAGTCAAATTGGGCTCAGTAAATTACTTGTCTCGCGACTCGTCCACATAACGGTAGCGAACAGACCCCCTTCGTTTAACCCTTTTTTCTTTTCCATTGCAAGCACCCTGATTTCCCCTTGTAAAATGTGTTATATTTAATCAAGAGAATCTCTTTTTTTTTTTTTTAATTACATTGCATTGCTCACTTGATCTATACTCTTCAATAAAGCAATGTACATTTGGATACTACTGGCATGGGCGTGGATGGTTGCTGGACAGCGCCTGGCCGCAGACGAAGGTTTGGATTGTTTTGGTCGTACGGTACGGTGGGAGCACCACGTCATGTACGTCGCTAAATTATATTTTCTCGATGTAAATAGGTAGTGCCATTCAAGCGGGCTCGGGGCAAGTAGCACCAACAACAACAACAACAACAACAGCCATCAACACTGGTGCTGACGCCGTCACTAATACGGATCAGTCGAGTCCTACCCAAACTGGGGCCGCTAGCGTCAAAGTGAATGGGCCGCCTGCGTACATTACTTGGATGACGCCTCTACCGAATGCGGCATACCCACCTTTGTACAAGATCGGAGCCTCGATTGTAACAATGGAGTGGAGCGTTGATATGAACGCACTGCAGATCATACCGTCTAATCTGACAGTTGCTATTGTTAGCCCACAAAAGGAAACTATCATAGCCGCAGAACTACCCGGGTTTGCAACATCGGCCACATGGAACTTGATGGCCTTAACGAAGCCACTGATGGTAGGCTTCTTTACCGTGAGCATCTACGATCAACGAGGTCCTGCTGCTATCCCAAGTCCAGGCCAGCTTATGCCGGACTCACGCTTAACGCTGGGGCTCTACAGCGCCGAATCATACATCCCGCGGACAGACTGTAAGACTCATTCAGATTAGACTGAATCCGTTGGCTGTGCACACCCACTCATACTATGTTGTTTTTTTGAAATGCAGCGCGATTTTGTCCGACTTGCTTCCATAACTCTGGACCGCCCATAGAGTTGCGCACATATTATATCATCATCGGAACCAGCATAGCTACTGCTGTCGCATTCTGTGCCATGATGTGATTTATTTTGCAGTCAGCAACCCAAGCTCATTTGTTCCATTGAAAAAGTATACGGTTCGGTGACCGAACTCCGCTTCATCCCAGCCAGCAAATAACATGTAGCCTTCTAACCATGTGGTCTATCCCAACACCGAAAAATAAAAAGCCGCAACCAGATCGGTTATCAGATTTTGGGTCAGAGTGAAAGAGAAAGAAAAAAAGTTTTTGATTGAGGGATGCAAAAAAGTGCCTACGAAGAAACGTCCAAAAGGCTGTACATAGTTTGTGAACATGGTGGAGAATGCGGAAATATAAAAAAAATAATAGAACGAAAGAAAACATCTGCTTGGACACAGAAAAAACGTGTAATATTAACGTGATTGATAGCATCTGATCGACAGACTACCTTCCTACTTTTTGTCAGCTAGACGGACTGCACAGACAGTTAGCTAACAACGATCACAGAACATGAAACTAAAGCAATTCACTTACGATAAAAGTTGACAACCACAGCGGCCAACAGGAAAATGCATAGAACAGTAGGCCCAACACGATCATCATAGGGAGCAGCCTCTCTGTTGCGAATCTTGGTTGCTCTCCAGTGGAATGTGTATAATGCGTAAAGCATGACGAACATGGCAATAAAGGTGAACAAGACAGCCGAGATTCTGCCAATGCGATCACCAAAGTTAAGCAAGCCAATGGCCAATCCACCCAACACCACGGTGAAGTTAAGCCATGAGAGGAAGGTACGCTCGTTGGCGAAGAAGACCTTGGGTTCGACGCGCACGGGAAGAGCAATGCGCTTACCGTTGACTTGAGTGAGCGGCTGAGTGGACATTTGAAGAAGAGCGTAAGTTGTAGAGAGAGAGAGCTTGAAGGAGAGCTATTTTAACGTCGGAGGGAAAAAAAAATTCGCTGTCCTTTTTTTTTTTTTTTTTTGGCTTGCCTTTCATGGTCAGACTGTAGAAACCCCATCACAGAAAACAAAGTTTGTTACAGGTTCAGGTTGACACCAACTACCAATGACCACCAATGTACAAAAAGTTTTTTATATATATTACATTATTTTTTCAACATGGAAGACCACTTGAAAAACATCCAAAGATACACCGTCTAAATACCATACGATCGGTTGGCCGGCTCAAAGTTAATACTACCGGAGCTACCTGGGCTGAATTTGGACATTTTAAGACATTGGCGTCTATGGCAAACCATGTCGCCATACTGTTTGCTCGTTCATTGTAGTAAACTGTACTCGTATGTGTTGACCTGGTAGATAATGCTGTCAAGTACCAGTAGTTGCAATGCTTCGACCACCTTTGACCAATCTATAGATTTAAATCGACTGTCTTCTTGCACCTTGGTCACGATATATGTTACAGTGACACCTCCTACACATAAGGTCAGAGCAAATTCAGATCACTTTTAACATATGCCCAATAAGTATGCTTACCGTGATGTATGTCATGCTGATCAACATGAACGTTTCGAATGATATCTAAGATCAAATCACGAAGTTGACCATCAAGACGAACGATTTCGTAAATGTCGTTTTCCGCATCCACTACAAATAATGATCCGTCCCTGCAAAGTTTATCAAATGCATGTCGAATAGCAGTCTTTATCTTGTTATAGTCGATGGATGCTGCTGGAATCTGGGATGGGTGTTAGGCAGCCCAGGCCACCACGCCATGTCAGATCAAGTCAAGCTTACCGAAATTGTCAGATATTGGCGAGCAATTTTCTGAATGGCAGGCTGCCTCGGGACAGCCCTATACTCTATTTTCCCATCGACTGCTAAATCCTCCATATATTTATACATTGTATTAAGGAACGCCTGTTCATCAGGTATCTCAACATCCTCTTTTTGGGTCTAAGTGAATGTTAAACACTGAACCGTCGGACTACGGCCACAAATTAAAAATCACTTGCCTGGCTGTCTTCGCTTTCCATAATCATATCTTGATCCATTGATTTCAGCATGGCCACAAGCTCATCCTTGTGAGCAATGATGTTTTCTGGTATTTCGAATGGTTGGCTGTATACAGATTCCCGGAGGCGGATGGCTTGTAGCCAATGTAGGATTTCCTTATTGTAATCCATGATTCTGTCTGTTACAGCATAAGCCCCACCGTCCACTACAGAGGATTACAGCCTAAGCACTTACAAATTTCATGAATGTTGATTTGTCTCTGCTTTTTGTAATCACTGATTCGGCCTAAAACCCTGACACTTTGCCCTAGCTCGAATTCTGGTTCTGCGTATGTTCGAACAGCCCAATTACAACAAGGTATTGTTCCGAGCCCATCATCGACTGTAGAGTATCAGCCTGCTGGAGGAGAAAAATGTATGGTGGTTTGTAGAATGTAATGTATTACCTGTGTATATTATCATTGTATTATTCTGTTCAACGCCAACAATGGTGCCTGCAATTTCTACATTGCTAATAATTCGAGTATCAAACTTGTAGAAATCTGGAAATTGCTCTGTACGTGCCAATGAGGTTCGATAAATGAATGAGGTCTAGGTTGTCTTTCTGAAAGGAGTGGCCAGTTACCGTCATAGCCTGGTATATTGGACAATCGTTGGATATCTGCCGTGAAGATCTTCACGTGCGTTTTCAACAGAGGATCAAGTGCCCAGAATGCAGGCAAATTCATTGCTCGTGCTGAATCAGGGTCGCTACAACTTGTCATTATTTTCACAACCCGTCAGTATCTTCCTGTCGGAACTTGATGGCAGTGCGACTGTGATTTTTTTTGGAGGTGATGGGCTGTCTGCTACTTCTCTAGTAAGGGCCCATAAAAAGAAATCGAATTAATCCTATGGTTCCTCTTGGCTTTGGGATGTAGCCTAGGCTGCTTAAAGCAATCTTTGACTTGTACTGATACCAAGTGCATACAACCACTCATCGCGTTAGGTCAAATATTCTTTATTTACTAAATGTTGACAATGTAAAACGGTTATGACGGTCATACACTTTGCTCTTGTCACAAGGGAGGTATGATCATTGTCACCACGACTGACAGGGAAGGGAATAGCCCGTGATATTGGGTATTGAAATTTGTCACATCAAATTGCGGAATCTCATTTTGACTCAAAATCTTGATTACAACCCCGCTTCGTAACAATTAAGTTGATCTATTCCGAAATCCAATTTTACATATTTAACACATTACATATAAAAAGAGCTAGTTTTCAGTGAACTGGAACCATGCGAATGATGTTGAACCGCCCCTGATACTATATCTGTCAAACGAATGGATTCGTTTGACGGACTTTGACCGAACCCGGTACTTTTTCATTGGCTAACCTTGAATCTGAATCATAACAAAAAAAAGCAAAATTTTAAATTCAGGGCGAGTGGAGATCTTGTTCTTTATGAATAGATGAAGCTTTACAGAATAATGATTTTTCGAATGAGTGAGTGCGTGTGGGGTATAAAGGGCATTAAGTACAGCATGAAAATGAATCTAAATGGATCTAAAAAGATACACTCTAGGGTGGCAGGATCTAAAAAAGTTTTCCCAATAATTATTTGGAACCGCTGGTGGCAGCAGCCTCTTCCTTTGCCTCAGCCAGAACGACAAATCTCTCCAACACCTTGGAGAAGGCGTCTCTTCCGAGTAGAGCGTTCTGCTGGAACCGTTTAACTGACCAATCTTCAATCATACTGGCCATGCGGGATACTGCTGAGCCGGCAGAGATGGTCGCTTGCTGAGAGAACAAAGTTTTTTCGGGGATGGTGGGGTGTTGTGTATAAGTGATGGACTCTTCGCATGATAATATGTTGGAAAGTGTGAGGTTTTTGCTGCTCAAAGTCATGGTCTTGGTCTTTGGGTCAATAAGGGCCACTTCTCTAACGTATTGTGTACTGGAGGCACCCATAGCCTAAAAAAGTGGATGTAAGTAACTAGAACCATGCCACAGTGATTTGTAAGTAATGTGCTATATACTTACTCTAAGGATGAGAGTAGGCGCTTTCTGGTCGACGGATATCAGACGTTCAATTCGCAAGACACCCGTTTCAGGATCGACACTGGAGTCCAAGACGTCGACGTGCTGAACGTGTGGGCAGTCTGGGTTGGGGTATTTTTGCCATTGAGCAGCCGATACGGTGTGCCATGAGTAATCAAAGTCGTGGACAGTCTTGAAAAGTCTCATGGTATATTTTAGGAGGAGAGGGAGGAAAAGGGTTTTCAGAAAAAATTATTCCTACTTTTTGTCGGCCTTAAATACGGGGTGGTGCTCAAGCCAACTTATAAAGTCGACCGGGGATTGGTTCAAGGCTTCCGATCCAATTTTTTTTCCTCCCGGCTGCCTAGTATCCAATAGGATGAAAGAAAAGCCACCCGATAAATGTTTGAATTTACTACTGCAAACTGTTTGCCTTTGCACTGTTGCCCTTTTTTGAACCTCGTCGGTCTTTTTGGAACTGCGCTTGCTCTCTATCGCTTCCCTCCGTCATGGCGGCCAATACGTGAGTCAATGTCCCCATTGGATTCAACCCTCAATTGCCGTTCATTACTAACCATTTACACTTCAGGCGAACTGTCAGGGTAACAGGTAGGAATCAAGCTGCGCCAACTTCGACATTTCCCGTACATTTTACCTTTAACATTTCTCGTACCATTACAGTCATTGCTGCTGATTCCCTATACAAAAAGGATCTCTTTTGTATGTAGTATAGGAATCACATTATTTCTTTACTATTGTCCTGCATGAATTGACGCTCATTTTCTCTCCAAACCATAGCATTGCCCGACCCAATTGCCTTTCTCACCATCGATGGCGAACAAACCCACAAAACCAATATCATGAAGAAAACTCTCAACCCTTATTGGAATGAGAGCTTTGACGTGTAAGCAAATGCCCTTCTTCGGCTCTTTTCCATTTATCCTGTCTTAATTTACTCCATGTCTATTTTCCTTTTTCTGGGCGTTTCACAGCCAAGCAACGAATGAAAGCGTTATTAGCGTCCAAGTCTTTGACCAGAAAAAATTCAAAAAGAAGGATCAAGGGTTCCTTGGCGTTGTCACAGTGCAGATGAGCAACGTCTTTGATGTTGCTGTTGGAGGAGATGGTAAGTTACACTGCCAAGCTGATGGTCTCTTTTTTTTTTTATTTTTTTATGCATTCTAAAAAAAAATAATCTGGGTGTTAGAAATGTTGACCTTGGAGCTTAAAAAATCCACTGGGAACGAAACTGTTCATGGTAAATTGATCATCAACCTCTCTACCAATGTGAATGCTCCTGCACGTAATGGAAACAATGCTATCGCACCAAGCAATTCCCAACTCACACCGTCGCAACCTTCGTCTTCGTCCTTGGCAAGAGAGGAGTCCAGTCGATTGTCTGTCCCTCCCCCCGCTACCGCTCACAGCATGAGTACTGCGCAAACAGCTTCTCACACATCGTCAGACGAGGAGCCTTTACCTGGAGGGTAAGAATGGTTTGACCTAGCCAACGTCTACAAATTTTTTACTCATCTTCATTTCTTTCAGTTGGGAGAGACGTGTGGATCACCTTGGCCGACCCTACTATGTCGATCACAATAGTCGAACTACTACATGGCACCGACCAGTGTAGGTTGAACTTTATGTGACTTTATACTCCAACACCATGATATTGACTTTATCTTTACCTACAGATCGAACTCGGCCGCAGATCGATCCCGAGACCGAGAAAACCAAACCGCCATAGAACGATCTCGACTGAATGCGCGAACATTGCCAGAAGACCGACCCTCGGCATCCAATAGCTCAGTTACCCTTCCAGAGCCTACCACCCCTACTTCCTCCACCCCAACCTCCACTACACCCAATGCAACCTCCAATGCGTCATCCAATACCAACTCTGGCCCGTTGCCTGCCGGTTGGGGTATGTTACATATTCTGCTCTTTTCCATCATTCTGCTACCAACAATGTATTAATTTTACTCCCTGCACCCAGAAATGCGAACAACCCCTGAAGGTCGACCCTACTTTGTTGACCACAATACCCGTACTACCACCTGGGTGGATCCTCGAAGACAACAGTATATTCGTACTGCTGGTAACAATGGCAACCAAGTGCAAGTTCAACCTGTCTCACAACTTGGCCCTCTCCCCTCTGGGTGGGAAATGCGACTGACGAGTACAGCTCGTGTTTATTTTGTTGATCACAATACCAAAACCACCACTTGGGACGATCCAAGATTGCCCAGTAGCTTGGATCAAAATGTACCGCAATACAAGCGCGATTTCCGACGAAAACTGATCTATTTCCGCTCGCAACCTGCTCTGCGACCGGTGCCAGGACAATGTCATATCAAAATTAGACGAAATCGTATTTTTGAAGACTCTTATGCCGAAATTATGCGACAGACTCCTGCTGATCTCAAGAAGCGTTTGATGATCAAGTTTGATGGTGAAGATGGTCTTGATTATGGTGGTTTGTCGAGAGAATACTTTTTCTTGCTCTCTCATGAAATGTTCAACCCCTTTTACTGGTAAGTCCGCAAAGAGTTTGAACATGGTTCGGATTCCATTTTTTAAACCTTCGTCTTACCTTTTCCTTTTAGCTTGTTTGAATACTCGGCACACGATAATTATACCCTCCAGATAAACCCCCACTCCGCCATTAACCCTGAACATCTCAACTACTTCCGCTTCATCGGCCGCGTGGTGGGTCTGGCCATTTTCCACCGACGATTCTTGGATGCATTCTTCATTGTTTCCTTTTACAAGATGATCTTGCACAGAAAGGTCACACTGGCAGATATGGAAAGTGTTGATGCAGATTTCCATCGCAGTCTTCAGTGGATACTGTAAGTACAAGTGAACAGTGTATGCATGGTTATTGGTCTCCCTTCCTCACCCTTCTTTTATAGTGACAATGATATCACCGATGTTCTCGAATTGACTTTCTCAACCGACGATGACCAGTTTGGCGAAGTCGTCAGTGTCGATCTCAAGGAAAATGGAGAAAATATTGAAGTCACTGAAGAAAATAAGAAAGAATATGTGGAGTAAGTTTGTTTGCAGAAAAAAAGACAAACGAGAATGTGTAACCAACGATTATTTTTTTCCAGTCTCATTACAGAGTGGCGCGTGTCCAAGAGAGTGCAAGAGCAATTCAAAGCCTTCTTGGAAGGCTTTAACCAATTGATTCCTCAAGAACTCATCAACGTCTTTGATGAACGTGAATTGGAGCTCCTTATTGGAGGTATTGCTGAGATTGATGTCGACGACTGGAAGAAACATACTGATTATCGCGGCTACACTGAGCAAGACGATGTGGTACAGTGGTTTTGGAAGGTAAGAGCCAAGAAATAGTAGTGCAGTGGGGTTTGTCACCGTCATAACTTACCAATTATATGTGTTGCGCAGTGCATCAAATCATGGGACAGCGAAAAGAAATCGCGCCTTTTGCAATTCACTACGGGCACTTCCCGTATTCCAGTCAATGGATTCAAGGACTTGCAAGGCAGTGATGGCCCCAGAAGATTTACCATTGAAAAGAGTGGCGATGTCTCACAACTTCCAAAAGCCCATACTTGCTTCAACCGTATTGACATGCCACCTTACAAGTCGTACGATGCACTGGTGGCCAAGCTTTCCCTCGCTGTTGAAGAAACCGTTGGCTTTGGCCAGGAATAATTGCCTCGGTCCACTATATTATTTTTTCTCAAGTTTCCTTCCTACCCTATTCTTTTTATTATGTTTCTCTTCTGTTTTAACAAGATTATTTCTGTTGGCCAAGTCAGGTGTGTCTCACTGAAAGCCCCAAAAGAATTTGCGTAAACCAAACCCTAACCCCAGCATCTTAAAGTTTATAAAAAAATCTTTGCTGCTTCGATAAGATATCCCTTTTTTATAAAACTCCCTGCCTTTAAACCTTTTTTTATTTTTTCCCACTCTATTACCGAATGCTTAAGCCTGCCAAACGGTCCACCAGCCCACAGAGCCCACCTGCAGAGTTGTTCCTCGCGTCTGCCGCAGTGTCTTTAATCGGTCCTGCCAATGATGCCAACCCCATGGCGCAAGTCCGCTCCAAGCTACTTGGGTCCATAGTCTTTCTTGCCAATGTCCAGTGGACTCGCATTACCCTTCAGCTGACAGGAGTAACAAAGCTTAACATTGCCACCCCAGGTCAACATGACGACAATGGCCAACCCAGTCATATTACCACCACCACAAATATTTGTGAAGTCGAGAAAGAATTGATTCCCACTGGGGAGTCCACCATAAACTTTGGCTTGCACCTTCCACACAACTTGCCTCCTTCTATTGAAACCAAGCATGCTTCTGTCGTTTATACCTTAATTGCCACACTCACGGGTGGCCCCTACAAGAAACACAAAATCCAAAAAAATGTTTTGGTCAAGCGTCATTATCTGCCCAATTCCAGTGTCATGATCCCCACTGCCACTGTGGCCAAAGTGCAAGGCTGGTTCGAATACAACATTGAAACACCTAGAGCATGTGCCATTGAGGCTGGAGAAGTGGTATTAGCTGCACGATGGAGCGTTGAGAAGGAGCGTATGGATGTTAGGACAGTTGATTTTCAATTGGAAGAGATTGAATCCTATAGGTGAGCTTTTGGTCTTTGATGCACAACCAACCAAGTGCTTTGGAAGGAGAAAAAAAAAAAAAATTTATACCCCAAAACTCTAATGTTTATTTTTTTTTTATCCCCGCCCTCTATTCCATGCAGGTATCGCACGCGAGATGGTGTACACAAATTACCGCCCGTCATTCGACGCTTCCCTGTGTCAGCTTATCCTCCTCCTACCTTCTCACAAGACATCAATGAAACTCACCTCATAAGAGCGCCTATTCCACCTGCGCTTCGTGCAAGACATTACTCCAACTATGTGGAAATTACCCATCGTTGTCGAATCACCTTTCACTTTGGTTCTCCTGATGCTCGTATGCAATATGTCGAGCCTTTGGTGGTTGAAATTCCTATCATCATCACTGACTTTCCCTATGGAGAGGATTCAGCAGCGGGTATTGGGTCTGGGGATGATGGTGTTCAAGTTGATCTTGATCTGCCAGAATATACTCCACAGTACGAGAGCGCTGTTTCCGTCGGTCCTTAGGCGGTGGGCCAATCTGGCCTGGTATCTGAGGGTTAATTTGGAACTTTTTTGGTTTCTTTAATTGTATAATTAGGCAATGTCTTTTCTCGCTTCTTCTTTTTTACTGGTTTCTTTTAATAGCTTCTTACTTAGCAATGGGAGTCCGTTGCAAATAATGTGTACCATATCTTTATCATTGGCATAATTACCCGGAAAAGGAATAAATCATTCAGCACTTCAGGGTTAAAAGGGCCAGACTATTGAGAATTTCAATTCCGTCGTACAAATGAGAGTTGAGCTCCGGTCTACTGATACGGCCATGGTTAAAATTACATCGTCATTGACCAGTAAGAGTGCTTCTGAGGAGGCTGGTGAATGGACAATATAAGGAAGTATGAGCACTTGCTGGAAAATGCTGTAGAAAGGAGAAAAGAGGTTTGATGAGGGGAACCGTGCCCCTGGTGCTATGGAAAAAAAATGCAATGTTGTACCAAAATATTTTTTTATAGAATCCCAGTCGATCTCACGTTGATTGAGAGACACCTTTGAACTCATTTTTTTCTTATCCCTCCTCTTTCTTCCTCTTCTTCCGAACTTTCATGGCATATCATCAGGATTATCATCAGCAGCAGCAACCGTCGTATTATCCATACCAACCGCCTCAGCAACACTATTACGAGGATGACTATGCTATGCAACCAATACCCACCACCAACCACCATGATCCATATTATTCAGCAAACAATGAATACAATGCCTCCAACGCCAGTACCCCAATGCCAGCCGACGACAACGCCTATGGTTATTCAGACACCAAGAGATTAGCACCCATGCCACCACAACAAAGTTACTTTGATAAAGATGACGATGATCGGGACAGTCGTCACGAGCGTACCTGCTGCAACTGGTTCTGCTGTGGTTGCTGTTGCGGCTGTTGTCCCATGTGGCTGCGATGGTGTGCATGTGGGCTTTTGATCATCATCTTGGCTTTGGGTATTACGATCGGCGTGCTGGCCGCGCTGTTCAAGCAACCTCAAGTGAGCTTTAATGGCATTACCCTCAGTAACAGCACTCAGCCCATTCAACTGAACGGCACGGGATTTAATTTTAACTTTGACCTTAATATTGGCGTGGTGAACCCCAACATTGAGAGTGCAACCTTCACCAGTATTAAAGCCGTCGTAAGTAAAACCTACTTTTGGCTGTGTTGCATTGACGCCTCGCTCACAAAACCCTCCTTTCCTATTTAGGTTTATTATCCTACTGCACCTACCATCCCCGTTGGCGAAGGAGAAAAAGACAATGTTCATATCGGCTCACAATCCATCACCAACATTACGTTTCCTTTCCAAATCGAATACGATCCAGCGCAATCAGGGTCGCAAGCCATGATGTTGGATATTTTCCAAAAGTGCGGTATATTGGGAGGAGCTAAATCAGATCTCACCGTCAACTATAAAGTCACTGTCACCATCAACATATTGGGCATCAATATTTCACCCACCATCAGTGAATCAGCGACATTCCCATGCCCATTCGACAGCAACGATCTTCCAGGGGAGCTGGGTAGTATCATTGGCAGTCTCACTGGTGGCAACTCAGCTGGTTCACCCGCCGCTGGGATTGCAGGCGCTGCCAGCTCGGCCGGAGTTGGCGGAATTCTCGCTTCAATCACTTCCAACGGTATCGCTATCCCAACTGGCATATAACCCATCTCTGTACATTAGCTCTCTCATGTTAGACTAGCCAAACTCAATAACTAGACCGGCTTATCCTTGTTATTGATCGCATATCGCTTGTATGTAACTCTTAACTTTACAATAAAACTCTTCCGCGCAGGAACCAATTGCTCTCGTATATATTGGGCCTACGGGTGCGATCGCCCTATGATCTACAACATGCACAAAGCTCTGTTAGGAAAACATCCGTTGATTTCCACCACTATTATTTAAAGGCTGATCCTATTGAGGTCGATATATTAAGACATGGTTACAGAGCTCAATTAAACTAAACAGATGAGTGATGATCCTTCACGGACTGCTAGAAGAGATGCCATCGTAAGAGGGGGCCTCTTCAATCACAGTGTATTCCGGCAACGGCTGATCAATAGGTGGAGATGCAGGAAAATCATACGATTCCATGACGGTGGCCATGGCGGTTGGGAACTTTAACGCTAATCGTTTTTGCTCGCTCGCGAACTCTATGGTCACTTTCACAAAGTATCTGACCTCAAACATGGGCGAGTCAAATGTGGCCACAACGTCCTCCTTTTTAAAGTACACATCAAAATCTGTAGCGGGGCATGGTTAGGTTATCATATTTTAACTGCACCACCCCACTACTATTCCATTACCTAGGTCGATTTGTTCTGCTCCTTGCTTGGGCTCATACTTGAAGTGTCGTTCTACAAATAGCCATACCTATATTTAGTGGACAGAGCATGCCTGCTTGCATAGACAAAAAAGGCACTTTACCTGCCAGCACAACCACATTGACCTCAGCATCAGCCTGCATCATATTATAGGTGGATGGCCGCAACGGGTCTTTCGACACAAGTCTAGCGAAGAAGGGCGGCTCAGTATGCGCTCACTCACCTGGGGATGCGACAATGTAGTACTTACGATATCGCCTTTTGCTGACACAGTTTGACCACCATATGATCGACGACAGATTCGGTATGCAACGGTAGCACACTGCCTCGAATATGCAGCCGCTCGAGAGGAAGTAATATTTTCTCAGGCACCACGATACCATACTCAATCTTTCCATCTCTTTTTCCATTATAATTGATTTGTTTGATCGGGAACATATCTGTGGTGGATCTGAACGTGAATTGCTTCAGCTTGATGGAGAGGTGAGCGTCGCCGGCAGGTTTGGAGAAGCTGGCATTGCGAACCAGCGTTGCTAGAGCGCTATGTTGTGCTTCTAACGCTGCTACAAGGCGATAGCTGATGGAAACAGCTCTATTGGTCATCTGATATTCCTGTGTCGATGGCAAATCTTGTCTTATACCAATGGCGAATGGCACACAGTGTTCCCCCACGCCAAATTCTTTTGGGGCATCCAGGATGCTCTCTTGAACATTGATAAGCTGGCATTTCACAGATAGTAGTTGTTCTCTCATAAAAACCATCTCGGGAGCAACTTCCTTCAATGTAGTCAGACACTCGCCCTGTAGCTTTATCGTGATCTGCTTGAGAGTGGTGGGTTTCAGGACTTGAAGGTACAGGTTGCCGTTGATCTGCTTTCGCACTGCGTTACCGACATGCACAAAACTAATTTCGTCTGGCGAGGTCGAGTCTTTTATGTCAAATCGAAGTATTTTTACGTCCTTCATGTAAGAACTGCGATGGTATGAGAGGATACGAAAAGTTTGAGTCACCCAATCTGGAGGCACCCATTTATATAACCCAGCGTAGTTTCAAAAATAATCCTTTGGCGATGGGGGAAGCACTTTGCTGCGCAGTGGAGTGGACACAAGCCCGGTTATAGAATCAGGATAACAGTAAATTCATACCATGACCATTTCAATGGATTTTTAATTATCATCTCTTATTGAGAGAGATATGGGGTCAAAGGTGGGGGTAAAGACTCACGCTGGACGAATTTACGGCACGTCAAAAATTTGCCTGTTGTGGAGAAATTGGAAGCGGCCTTGTAATGCGTACAAATATCCTTCGTTTGCAAACTCGTATACTTGACTTACAAACTCGTACATTCTCTAAAATGTCTGCCTCTCATCTATCTGACAACTGCCTTTTCTGCAAGATCATTCGGTAAACCCTTTATGACTAAACTATCGCGTCTATACCACCAGAGTATTCACCCGAGCATTGCTTAATTCAAATGTACAACAACAAAAACTAGTGGTGAAATCCCCTCGCAAAAGATTGCCGAAACTGACAAGAGGTACGCACGTCACTATACAGTGTCTCATTTAATGACCATCCATTCACCCGACTTTATAGTTACGCTTTCTTGGATATCATGCCCTTGAGCGAGGGCCATGCTGTAAGTACGCCGCGTGCTTTGCTCGCACTAGGCCGAACGATGACATACATCAGTTCTGATATTTAACAATTCACTTTTCATCATTCAATAGCTTGTCATTCCTAAATGTAAGCATTCTTCCCGGCCATGATGAACCACACTTATGGTCATGAAGACTCATGTTCTTCCTTCCAATAGACCACGCCGAATTTATGCATGAGGTTCCCGATGAATACCTTGCCGATGCTATGCCCTTGGCCAAGAAGGTAGCTGTTGCCAGCGGTCTCAAGTACTACAACATTCTTCAGGTAAAGTTACCCGGAGCCGGATGATGGAGATGTTGACCAAAAAATTAAACCTTTTCTCTTTCATTTAGAACAACGGCAAGTTGGCTCATCAGGTATAGTGAGCTCCGATAAAACTGCCCTCTTTTGCACTTTCGAACACGAACTCATCTATTTCTACTATTACCACGTCTTGTAGGAGGTACCTCACGTTCATTTCCACATCATTCCCAAGACCAAGGAGGACGACGGTTTGGCTATGAGATGGACTCAACTCAAGCCAAGCCAGGATGAGCTCAAGGCTAAGCTTGACTCCATCAAGCAGAACTTGTAGAGCACGGACGTAAAGAACACCGCCGTGTGATGTGTAAATGTGTAATGAGCGATCGACTATGAAGACAGTGTGTTGGCTGGTCTTGGTCTGCTCAGCAAGAGATGGAATAAAAAAAACGTGTTCTTTCTAATGTTGCTGACGGTCATGATTGGATTAAGATAACTGATAAGCGTGTGGGGTGGCTAAACCTTGACACAGGTTCCGTTATATGAATCTTAATTGTATAAGGAAATGATAGGTGACATGGCCGGATTTACTCGGCATGTCCGAGGAGGTTTCATAGCCTACCAGCGTCTGAAAATGCCTTTTCAGCTATGGTAGGAGGTTATTTTGCAGCGTCATGGTGTTATATGGCGATATCTGAAAACCGTGGTAAGCGGCATGTGATGTCAACCGTGCTTGTCGATCACCTTTCTCCCGGAGAGAAAAGTGACATAGGTCTGAGACGCACTGGTGGTGGGGCTCAATGTGACCGTCCATTGAAATATCAATCATGTATTTCAAGACATGAAATACGTTGCCTGCAATACACTGATGTATAATTGAGAGCACATGCTATCGAACACTCCGGTTCTATTACAGGCTCTCCAATACTTTTTTTGTGGTTCCTAGCAGAATGGGTGGGGAAATTGGGTTTTGCCTCCCACTGTGGGAGTGCAATTCATGACGTTCATTTTACAACCTAGCTCTGCAGGCCACATGCCAACTCTACCTACATGGAACCAGTAGAAAAAGTCAGAAATTCATTCTGCCTTTCATCACACTGCCGTTGACTACGTTTTCAAAGTGCCTGGTACGAATAGAGCGCCAGTACCACACACACTAAATGGGGCTAATACGATGTGAGAGCTTTTGTATGAGCGCTACATCATCACAGTGTTACAATATAACGCAGAGATGAAAGTCTTTACTTTTAAAAAAACTCATTGGCAGCCAAAGACCAAGTCAGCATGGATGGTTTTTCATTTATATAGCTTCTGGGGCCGTTAAGTCGGAGCAAGGGTGGCTTGGAGGCCCAGTTCCCACGATTCAGAACCCGCAAGAATTTTTTCAGTTCACACCAAATTACAGTACATTCCACCGAGTTAACATATTGAAAAAACACGGTGAAAGAGCAAAAGGAAGTACACACAAGACGACATAGATATCTCATTTTTTTTTTCAAGCTGCGTTTTATAAATAAGTTGTGCCGGAAGGATCTGCCTGCTTTCTCAGTATAAATACCATACCTCTTTTTTTTTCCTTTTTCCCCGCTTCCTCCCACTTTTCCTCTTTCCCTTCCATTCAGGTCATTCTCAACAATGTCCTCAGCTTTCTCATTTCCGAAGCTGTTCAACAAAGCTATCCATAGCTCAGGTAGAGCATTGAAACCCTATCACTTGGCTTTGGCTCAAACTCGCTATACTACCATGGCTTCTGCCGCTAAAGAATCCCCCGTACCTGATGAAGCATCCGATCACCACGCCGTGGTATCCACCTTTGATCTCTTTTCCATTGGTGTCGGTCCTTCTTCCTCACACACCGTTGGTCCCATGCGAGCCGCTAAGATTTTCATCGGTGATCTAAAGGAAGCCAATATGCTAGAACGTGTTTCCAGCCTTCGTATAGGTATGATAGTAAATCCCAGCCCGACCTTATCTTATCACTCAATACTCACATTCTCCTATTTCTGCCGCCATTAGACATGTACGGATCATTGGCTTTGACAGGCGATGGTCACGGTACCCCTGATGCTATCTTGATGGGCGTAGAAGGCGAAGCCCCAGAAAGCGTGGAAACCAGTACAATCAAATCAAGAGTTCAGGACATCCATACCAACAAGAGTCTGCGCATCAACGGCACCCATCGTATCCATTTTGATCCAGAGAAGCATTTGATTTTCAATTACTTTCAAAGCTTGCCTCAACATCCCAACGGTCTTCGCTTCTGTGCTTATGACAAGGACACCAATTTGATTGCGACTAATGAGTATTTTAGTATTGGAGGCGGGTTTGTGGTGAATGATAAGACCCAGATGGATCATGGAGAGAATGTTTATTACAAGCAAGATTTCAATGAAGAATCATCCTTGGCTGATCGTCAACAGCAAGATATCGCAGTGGCTGCCTTGCCTTTCAAGAATGCACAAGAGCTTTTGGAGGTGTGTCGGCGCGAGAACATGACCATTGCCCAGGTTGTATTTGAAAATGAGCTCAAGTGGAGATCGGCTGAAGAGATTCGAGATCGTCTGCTCAAGATCTGGAATACCATGGATGAAAGTATTCGTAATGGCGTCATGGCTAGCACTCCAGGTAAGACAGAGAGGTTTGGCAATTGGATCTAGTATCCTACGGTCCACCAATTTTACTCACACGGTATTTTTTTTTTTGTTGTCTTATAGCTTACCTGCCTGGTAAACTCAAGGTGAAGCGTAGAGCTCCTGGACTTTATAACAAGTTGCTCAAAGGACTTTATGGACCTATCTCGGTCAAACAATACAACGATACTCAAATTGCTCCAACCTCCACCGCTGGTTCTGATCTATCAAGCCATACTGCTGCTCATCATACGGAATTACCACTTTCATTGTCAGTGCTGCCCAAGCGTGAGCGAAAGCGGTTCTTTTTACCCGCCCTCGATTATCTTTCCGTGTACGCCATCGCTGTCAATGAAGAGAATGCTTGTGGTGGTCGTGTCGTGACGGCCCCCACCAATGGCGCCGCTGGTACTATACCCTCTGTTCTCAAGTATTACCTAGAATTCATCAGTGAAAATCCCGAACGCGATGTCATGGAATTTTTATTGACCACCGCTGCCATTGGTATGTTGTTCAAGCGTGGTGCCAGTATCTCTGCCGCCGAAGTTGGATGCCAAGGTGAAGTCGGCGTTGCTTGCTCCATGGCTGCTGCTGGTTTTACAGCCGTCATGGGAGGCTCCATCGATCAAGTGGAAAATGCCGCTGAAATCGGTATGGAACATAACCTTGGTCTTACCTGTGACCCCATTGCTGGACTCGTTCAGGTCCCTTGTATCGAACGCAACGCCTTGGCTGCTGTCAAAGCCATTGCCGCTGCCCAACTTGCTCTCAACGGCGAAGGCGACCATCGTGTCACCCTCGATCAAGTCATTGAAACCATGCGCCAAACTGGTCTGGATATGATGTCCAAGTACAAGGAGACCAGTCAGGGTGGCCTTGCCGTCAATGTGCCTGTGTGCTAAGAATTGGGAGGTTTACCACCCTTTTACCTTTTAGAATGTGGTGTGCGTACCCTCTATACATCTCCATCCACCCATTTTTCAATGTAGATATAAAAGATATAAATAAGCATAGCACGAGAAGGACTCTCTACTTGTTCTTTTTTCTGTCATTTCATTTTCATTACACTTTTCTCATTGGTTTTCTTTTCTTTTCTTTAATTTTCTTTCTTTTGCTATGCTGATTAAACATAAACGCAAAGTATCATTACAGTTTCTGACAAAAACGGTCATCTAGCTCTCTATGTATATAATGTTGTTTGGTAACGAAGTTCCATATCGACCAAACGTGTGGTGTTTTTACGGGATTATCTACAAACGTGGAAAGGTTTATGCTAATTGTGGGAGACTCAGATCATCCTCTCCAGACGACCACGCGTTGCCCTTTCCTTTGAATTCCCGGTCTTCGTCTTCTAACACATACACAATATCCTTCTTGCTGCGTCGCTTTCCCTTCTTGTCAAGAACATCCTGCTGCTTATGAACAATCACTTGCTCTTTGGCGGACGACTCGTTGTCACTGGCATCAAATGTCTCTGCTCCTGGCATGTCCTTCCACTGCTGACTGGTATAGGCATCAAGCACCTGGCTACGGTGCATAATGGCCTGCCGGTCAACATGGATGATACATCCTAAAAGCGAGATGCCGTCATCCTTTTTGTGGAAGTCCCATACCTGTCGGTTGAGAGAAGTGATGGCCCGCGTCAACGTGTTGAAAGCGTCCTTCAAGGCAATTCGAATCTGTTGGCAGTTGAACGAACCACGTGAAACATCATTACTGGCGTCAGTTGGATCTCGAACAGCAAATGTATTCCTCGTTTCCATCTGAAGGGTGAAAGTAAGGGGCAGGATCGAGAAACACAAGATAGAAAAGATGGTGAATTAGTATATAAAAAGTTTTATATATGATGGAATAAAAATGTCAGGTCCTGTCTTTCTTACCTTTTCATAAAAGCCCTTCTTCGCTACATCTATACCAACATTATAGATATTAAAGTGCTGGCCATACAGTTCTAACAGATCCACAAAGATGACGCCAAGATTATCCATGGCATCCGACATATCGACCTTTGGGTGCGTTTGCAGACAACTCATGACCATGAGTACAACTGCATAGCTACCTAAACCACCAGTGAACACCTCGTTGAGTTTCAGCAATCCTAGCAGATGTTTGAAAATGAGTGTGAGCGGTCCAAGCGCCGGCGCTTGCACTAGCATTTCCTTTACGACTTCGGCGCTGTGAACTCCATTGGCGGTATTCAAACTAACGTCGATCTGGTATCCAGTAAATGTTTCTTCAAACTTGATGATAGGCACCTGGGCAAGCAAGAAGAAAAGTAATGATACGTTTTAGAGCCGATGTTTCAATATCACGCACCCCTGCCATTTTGATTGATTGATTGATTGATTGAACGTACCCTCGCTTTGGCAATCACTTGAACGGTATAGGTGATGCCTTGCTTCCTTAATGCATCTGCTAATCGAGACAGTACTCTTGTGGTATCTCTTGCATCCTTTCCATCGTAAAATAAGACAAGATCAATGTCGCTGGTGGGAAGGTATAATCTGGTTTCGAAACTGCCAAACACCTCGACGGTGCACGAAGGGTACACCATTTGCGCGCACTGTCGTATACGATGTACGGCAAACCGCCGCATGGTGTGTTCTTCTTCCGTGGGCGACAGGTACTCCACCAGATCCGTCATTTCCATATTGAGTCGCTCCCCAATATTTCGTGCTTTTCGGTACCGAAAGTCTTTGGCCCACGGCCGTGTCAGACCATCGTCGATATAACGCTTCCACGACTCGTCCGGTGGCCTCTTGCTGCTCTTTTTGCTTTCATGGTCGGTGTTTCTTCGAGACGCCTTGTCGTGTGCCGAGTCCAGTTCGCTCTTTGTACTCTCGTTGTCGGAAATATCAAAGGCAATGTAGTCGTCGTTGGTGTCTGAGTCATCGCCGGTGAAATCCTTTTCTCGTAGATGAGTAGACGGGCCTGAAACGGCTGGTCCAAGGTGTCAGTTTCGAGTAGTGCAAGACAGTGCCATGGTGAGATAAATTACCTGCTGAATCCATTTTGGACTTTTTGCTTGATTTCCTACGCTCTTTACTAGGTTCTCTTGATTGATTTCTTTTTCTTTTCGCCATGACGATCAACTGCTCACGTTCCGGGCTTCCTATTGACTCTGGCCATGTATTCCCAAAAAAAATTGTGACTGTCTTATCTTTCTACGGTCTTTTTTTTATTTGATTTTTTTATTGGTTCCCTGCCCGGCATTGAGTTCATGCTTAAAAGCATTCTGGCATCAACTCGTTGGAATTCTATTTCTAAAGCTTCATCTGTCATTGCAATGGAACAACAACAACAAACTATCACTAAACAAAAGCTGTCTGGCTACGACTTTTTCCGGTCTATCGGATCCCCAAAGCACATTGTCGCTCCCATGGTCGACCAGTCGGAGCATGCCTGGCGCATTCTTAGCCGTCGCTACAACTCTCACTTGTGCTTCACACCCATGTTTCACGCCAGGCTCTTCAGTGACCCTGACAACGGTCACAAGTACAGAAAGGAGCAGTGGAGCACCGACAATGAAGACCGACCCTTGGTCGTTCAGGTACCAATCCCATTCTTGCAACGCACAGACATAGACTGCGGTGTACTAACCTTGACACACACTAGTTTTGCGCAAACGACCCACAGATTTTGTTGAGAGCAGCCAAGCTGGTAGAGAACGACTGCGACGCTGTGGACTTGAATTTGGGTTGCCCTCAACACATCGCTCGTAAAGGAAAATACGGCTCTTACTTGCAAGACGAGTGGGATTTGATCAAGGAGATGGTGTCTCTTTTGCACCGTGAGTTGACCATTCCTGTCACTGTGAAGATCCGAGTTTTCCCTACTTTGGAGCGCACCCTGGAATACGCAAAGATGATCGAAGCTGCAGGAGCGCAAGTGTTGACGGTTCATGGACGTTTGAGAGAGCAAAAGGGTCACAACACTGGATTGGCGGATTGGGATAAGATCAAGGCCGTGAAGGAAGCCCTCAAGATTCCCGTGATTGCCAATGGCAATATTTTGTATTATGAAGATGTGCAGCGATGCTTGGAGCACACTGGATGCGACGGCGTCATGAGTGCTGAAGGAAATCTTTATAATCCTGCTATTTTCACCCCTCGCGACATGCCGCCCGCTGTGTGGGAGATGGCTCAAGAGTACCTCGACATTTGCAAAACCAACCCTACTAGAGTCAGCGTCATGAAGGCCCATTTGTTCAAACTTCTTCAGCCCAGTCTTCCTGTTCACACCGATTTACGAACCGAGCTCGCTAAGGCTGGTAGTTTGGACACTCTCATCTCCATTGTGGATCGTTTGAAAGAGCGTTTGCAGAAGGACCAGGAGGAGATCGGTGAAGAAGAGCTCAATGGCGCCCCTGATGAAAATGGTATTCGCAAATATGGTCATTGGCGATGCCAGCCTTACTTCCGCCCTACCCTTCCTGCTGACCATGGCAAAGCCAAGGGCGAACAAAGGAAGCGAGAGCAGGAGGAGGCGGTTAAGGCACAGCCCGTCACAGCACTGGCCGGCGAGAATGATCATGTTGACAAAAAGCAACGTCAAAACGGTGAAGAAGCTGCCTGTTGCTAGAATCCCATTATTTGAGCTCTATTAGATTTTTTTTTACACTACTTATACATCTGTTGCCCCATTTACCCTTCCACTGTTACAACCAACCCTCCTTGCACATATAAAAAAATTTGCTTTTTTGATTCTAATGCCATTGTGAAGGATTTATATAAAGAAACAAAATATAGTGCGTTTCCTACATGATGGGATTTATTCGTTGCGTTCGTCGTTGTTACCGCCAGCATTACCGCCACCGTTGGGTCCACCCATTGAGTCCATGAACTGACGTGCTCTGTAAAATAGAAAAAAGCAAAAATTAGTCCATCTTGCAATAGGATCCTGTATGAATATTATTCTAGAGACGGTCGTACCTGTCCATCATCTCAGGGTTCTGCATCATCTCTGACAAACCACCGCCGTTACCGCCCATAAATTGTTGGGCCCTACATAAAAGGTTAATCATTTCATTTTGACCAAGGTTAGGGTATATGCTCTGTTAACTTACATGTTGGACATGAGTTCGGGGTTTTGCATCAAATCGTTGAGGGCGCCAGACTGCATCATTTGTTGAGCCATGTTCATCATGGCTGGGTTGTTCAACAGACCAGCAAGGTCGGGCATACCACCAGGGAAACCGCCACCACCGCTGGAGGGGGGACTGGCCGATCGTTCAACGGAGCTAGCGTTAAGCTTTCCACGAGCAGCCTCAATGGATGACTTGAGAGTAGCATTGCTAGGATCCAATTCCAAGCCCTTCTCATATGCAGTGATGGCTTCGTTGTATTTACCAAGGGAGAAATGTGCGTGTCTGGAAGGGGTGCAAGCAAATAAATAAATAAAAAGGTTAAATTTTTGGTTTCGGTTTGGCTGCCAAGTGGTCTATGCTTACCCCATACGGCTATAAGCCTTGCTGTAGCTGGGATCGAGCTCAATAGCGGTCTTGGAGTCTTCAATAGCCTGGTCATGGTTACCCTGTTGACTGTAGGCTGCAGCTCTACCATGCCACATATTAATAAAAAGACGATTCAAAAGAGTTTCACCATGATCTAAACCGCTTACCGGTTGCCGTAGAAAACAGCATTGTTGGGATTATGGCTGATGGCTTCGCTGTACAAACGAATGGCCTCAGGGTAGTTTCTCTCGGCAACCTTACGGTTACCTTGTACTTTGAGATCCTCAGCAGTCTTCTTATCGTCCTCTGAAACCTCCTGATTTTACACAACATGATTAGTATTTTCGAGGTTTTTGGTGGAAGATGCATGTACAACTCACGGCTAAAATGAATACGTGTCAGTTCGCCACAATCGAACATAAAATCATTGGAGATAGGACTGTCATAGTAGACTTACATGAAGAGGCGGCTGGAGCAGACTTGGAAGTGGCGGCTGAAGGAGCAGCAGGCTGTAGAAAAAAAAAATGTTAGTCCTAAGTGGATCCCCTGGTCGACGTGTCCTGGGAATTAGGAGTGTTGCTTACCTTCTTGTTTGATTTGGTCTTCAGGTATACATCAAAAATGTTTTGAAGGGTAGCAGGCTTGGTGCTATATTGCTTTTGTTGCTCGGAGTCGGTGGGATCGACGTCGAAAGCTTCACCCAAGCACTGAATGGCGACTGATGACAGGGGAAAAAGTGTCCAGATTAGCACGGGGAAATTACTACCATATGACCACGATTCAAAGATCCTTACCTTCAATGCCTTCAACACTGTCCTCCTTGACGGATCCGTCTTTGCAAGACTTTTCCAGGAACTCC
Source organism: Umbelopsis vinacea (assembly GCA_016758895.1). NCBI lineage: Eukaryota > Fungi > Mucoromycota > Umbelopsidomycetes > Umbelopsidales > Umbelopsidaceae > Umbelopsis > Umbelopsis vinacea. Next base: position 1,028,740 of record JAEPRA010000009.1, on the reverse strand, counting down.
ATAATGGAGTATACCAGGGCCTTCTTATTGTCAGTTGCCATGTGTGTATGTGTGTGAGAGGAGAAACGTCAGTTGTAATTTCAACAGCCGCCACTCATTGAAGCAAAAAGAAAGAGTTGGAAAGAAAATGCCTAAACGGTGTGTGTCACGTGAGAAGAATATCTTTTGATGTTGTGGGTTGCAAAGCTTGGAGTTTTTAACTGTCTTTAAGAGCAGTAACATCTCGGGGACTAACCAGCCGGCACTTGAGCATCCCGTAGCCGGTGTTTGTTAAAATAGGTATGCGTGAATGGTTTTGGCTAGAAAATTCACTTCGGCCTTTACAGCCGGTCGGCAAATTACTTTGAAGGACACAACCAAGCTGGAGACTTCAGCTGGCTGGCTGGTCTTTTTGATTACCGGCGATTTGGCACATATAAAAATTAAGAGTACTGATTACAAATTAGCCACGTCGCAGCCATGTTATCACCTCGGATTACTGGGTAAACAACGGCTAACGTCGGTCATCCCACAAGTGCAACCGAGGACGCAGTATGATTGGTCCCATGTCTCCACAAGATTACAATTTGAATTCATTCAGCAAAAAGTCTACACGTGGCGTAATGAGTTTGTGTGTGTCACTGAGTTGGCATTTTAGGCAAATTGATAAGTGAAATGGGCCAGTGACGGAGCTCAGCCAACGAACAACGTGGATGCGATATCTATATGTTAGTTTGATGATGCCATCAGGTTTCTTTAGGATAAACTATCAACAAACAACATCATTATCGTGGTTTTTTGGGAAAGCGCGGGAGAACGGGAGAACCAAAAGAGGTACAAAATTTTCTTATCTCGCAACCACTTGATTGGCTAGATAAGCCAGACAAAAAAAAATTCTAATTTATAAAACGTGCCTTAATATTCAGCCAGGCCAGTTTTTGACTCTCACCCTTCTCTTTTTTCTTCTCACTGCCAACATGAATTCATCCACTTCATTGTTAAGGTCCTACAGTGCACCTTCCACGTCTGATGGCAAGGGCTCCATCTATGTGTCAGGCGCTGATGGTGAAAAGGGTTCACATATTGTCCAACATCTTTTGGACCTGCCGCAGCGTCATCCTCATTTACCACCTTATCCCGTCTTTGCTGGTGTACCAGACGCTTCCACCGCAAACGCTCAAGTTCTTCAAAGAAAAGGAGCTCATCTTGTAGAATTCGATGTTTTTGAACAACCCGAGAAGGCCGTTGACGCACTTCAAGGCATGGCCAAGCTTATTTTGGTAGTGGATCCTCTTAGTGACCGAATTACTCGCAACAACGCCTTTGATTATGCTAGGGCGTGAGTCACCTTTTTTTTGATTCGTTGGTACATGTTTAGACACCCCTTGACTCATAAAATATCCTGATTGCAGATACATTGATGCAGCCAAGCAAGCCAAGGTCAGCCACGTCATCTTCTTGACTCCCTTCAGTCCTTTGGATCCCTCCACCTCTCCCAGTGTTACACCACCACTTACACCTCCCACCCATGATGGAGGTCAAAAGCGCAGCCTACTTTCTCAAGCAACCTCCTACCGATCACAGTTCCTGATGGTCGAGTCTCATCTGCAGCTGCAGTTCCCTGCATCTCAAATCACTATTCTGCGTTATCCTGGAATTCTGCATCAACATTTAGTGTTCTTTGCTAAGCACATTATCACGCATAACTCCTTTCCTCTACCAGGCAAGCAGCTGCAGATCACGGTGGAATCTTGCAATATGCAAGACATTGCCAGAGCTGTGTCTTTTATTGCCTTTTCCCCCACCACTCGACACTCTTCCAGCGTTTACAAGTTGACCGGTCCACAGCTGTTGACTTTGCAAGAATTGAGCGAACGTGTGTCAGCTGGTTTGGGTCGAGATTTGCCAGTGGATGCCATGGATATGCGACGACTCAGAGATGTGCTTAGTGAGACCATGGGTTCGGACGATAAGGCTATTTTCCTGTTGGAAATGTGGGGCTTGCAGCAACGCCTGGAGGGTCGACGCTTCGAGGTTACCCGTGATCTGGAACAACTGACGGGGCAGAGTGGTAAAACCATTGGTGATTACTTCAAGGACGATAATGTCAAGCACATTTTTACTCCTGGAGGAGGGGCGGGTCCCCATCCTTCTGCTGCGTCGAACACGGCGCCGGCTACTGTCCCTATTGCTTAAACGCTATCTGTGTATCTATACCCTCCACCCCTTCTATCTGTACATACTCCCAATTTTTTTTCAATATATATAAAAACTTTTTCTCAACCGCTCACTTCAAACCAAGCGTTGTATGAATTTGATCGCAACTCCGAAACAATAGCTTTATCTTTAAAATCAAAATAATTTGACATCATGGGTGGTCCGTCATCCCTTCCCTCTTTTAGGAACACTTCCGTTCAAAGTTTTTTTTTTCTTTCATTAAAAAACCCGATTATTAATTGAATTAGATTGGATGGTGTTTTTTTTTTTTTCAAAAAGGTGTGTTCACAGATGCAAAATGAAAAAAAGGATGTATTAAAGAAAAAATTGGGAATGGTACAAAGAAAGTTTTGCCAAATTAATTAGAAGAAGTTGGCGATGCGTTCTTAAATTATTGATTCTTGCTTTGGCTGACTTTAAGAAGGAGTAGGTCCCCGACCTCACTGATAACATTAAGGGCACAATCTGAAGGTGAAAAAAATTAGCTGTCAAGTTAAACATGGTTCGGGAACTCCGATTTTTAAACTTACCGATGTCATCCCTAGTGTGCGATGCAGATAAGCAGAATCTGGCACGCGAGGTAATGATTGGCGTAGCAGGGTATCCAACCACACAAACAGCAATGCCATGTTTGAGTAACTCACGAGAAAACGCTCTATTTTTGGGGAGACAACATTAGAAAACACAGTAATGGGGAGAAGAAAAAAAATTTCCCTTGAATCACTTACGGTATCTTTGCAGGATTAAATAGAAGCAAAGGAACCACTGGACTGCCTTGGTCGCCATAGACAATGAAGCCCATTTCACGCAACTTGGCGGCAAAGTACAAAGAGTTCTCAGCCAGTTGCTTGATACGACGGCGACCATCATCGCTACCGTCTTCACCGCAAATGATCTTGGTGCTGGTGAGGACTTGCTGAGCAACGGGAACCGCCATGGTTTCAGCGTAAATGTAAGCGTGGTTACGGACACGAAGGTGATCAATGACAGCCTTGTCGCCAGCAATATAACCACCAGCAGCACCAAAAGATTTGGTAAAGGTTCCCATTAGGATATCGACATCCGCAGGATCCACGCCGAAGAAGTCACAAACGCCACCGCCATTTTCGCCGAGAGCACCAATACTGTGAGCTTCATCGACATAAAGGTAGAACTAGAAAAGTGGAAGCATTCATGGGTCAGACGAGACAGTATAACATAGAAAAAAAAACCTCCCATACCTTGAATTCTTTCTTAAGAGCAACAAGTTCAGGAAGATTAACAACGGTGCCTTCCATGGAATAAAGACCCTCAACAATGACAAGGATCTTCTTCCAAGGACGGTGAGTTCTAGGTTGACCTTGGGAGATGACTTCACGCAAAAGTTCGCGCAGACTGCCCATATTATTGTGTTGGAAGACACGGACAGAAGCACCAGAAAGTCGGGCACCAAAGACAATGGAAGCATGATTAAGTTCGTCGGAGATAATTAAACATCCCTTGCCGACGAGAGCAGGAATGGTAGTAGAGTTGGTTGCGAAACCCATAGAAACAACCATGGCATCTTCTTTGCCTACAAAGCGAGCCACCAGTTGTTCCAATTCATTATGAACGTCACTGCCACCCGCTTCTGCGCGAGTACTGCAGGTAACGTTGCCAAGACGGCGCGTAGCTTCTTCTACTGCGTCAGCGCAAGGTCCCGAGGATTGAGCAAAGCCAACTTTAAGATAAAAAAAAAAACAAATTACAAGTCAGTAAGGGTGGGTCGACAACATACAGCTTATCTACAGGTCATGCTTAAACTTACGATAATTATATGAAGCAAAGTTGATAGCTTCAGTCACTCTGCCGGTGAGTCTGCAAAAAGGTAAACAAATACCAGACAAAGGAATTGTTAGGATATCAAAATATGTGCATATAATAGGAAACTCCGGGGCAACTCCTAGTATGCAGCAGGGCGAGGCGGGCGGGTTTAAATAAGGGAATGAAAGTAAGAGAGAAAAAATCACCTAAAAGTTCTATTATAATCAGGGCTCTCTCTCTCCAAGAGTTGAACGGTGCGAGAAGCAACACCAGTAATAGGTCTATTCCAGCAATCACTATTTTTTTTACAAAAGAGAAGAGAGTTAGGGCGGCCAGAAGGGAATGTCATCACTACATAATAGTACAACAAACAACTTACCGAATTCTGATATACAAACGACGAGTGTAGAAGGAGTCAAAGTCGGATACCAATGCAGCGTAACCCTGAGGGAGTGTTAGTGAGAGGAAGCAAAAAGGTCGAAAGGTAGTATGGCGGCCTATCCTACCTTATTCATCAAAAGATGCTTATATTCGTGGCGCTTGAATGTCTTGCCCAATATGTCACGTAAATGACCAAAGCAGATGAGCAAAAAGTAGTTGAGATAGGTGCAGATGAGAACATAAAGGGGAGTAGCTTCCAGCTTATGTTCGAGGTCATCGTATTTCTTCTGTTGAGCAACTGAATTGCGTCTTTGAGCGGCCGTAGTTTTGAATTCGGGGGTCAAAGACTGGAGTTTGTCATTCTGAAGGTTGTTGGACTTTAAGAAATCGGGCGGTGAAATGCTGAACGAATGGTCGGCCGACGACCTAGGCGGTGTCAAGCTTAAAGCTGGGGTGTTAATGGTATATGATCGTCTACCTTTACCCATCGTATTGATATTAAGTTGAGGATTAAAAAAAGATTATCTATTAAGGATTATAAAAAAAAGAGAAGAATTTCATGTCGGTATCCACATCCGCCGCGATAATGGGTGGTACAACAGTCACGTTTGTCCAACATTGGCCCCCCAGCCCTGTTGTTGTTGCAACTTGTCTGAATCATTTTAAAAGTGCGCGCTTACTCATGCAGCAACATTTGATATGCCTTCATGTGCTTTTCATAGTCCATCTACACTATCAGACATCATGGGTAGGGGATTACCCTATTGTTTCAAATGAATGGGTTTCAGCATGTTGGTCTTTGATGATGTCGTCAGATTCACTTCACTAACTGCTGCCTCCCAAATAAGGGTTTTAGCCGGTCTTTGTTACAAATACCTAGTCTGCCAAGTTCGTTGTTGTAAAATAATTTGTCTGCCAAGAGAGTGTGGTCAACTACTTGGGTGATAGCTCTGGCGTTGGTGGCTAAACTTCACATACCTTACCGCTAACCATGCCAATTTGACAGTGGTCTCTTGGCATGTACCACCCCACTTTTGTGCCATAGAACAATAACAGAAAGATTAGCAACGGAATCGTATGATAAACTATCAAATGGCGTGTTAACTGCTTGTCGATGATTCATTCTGCATTATGACGTTACAACATAATGGAAGTAAAACCAAATGCTAACGAGTTGGATACCGACTGTCAAAAATTGACCACGGCTTGAAAATACTGAAAAATGTAATAATAAATAAAAAAATTCTATTTTAAAGTATACTGCGCTAATCCCTCGTACCCTTTGTACTGTTAAAATGTACGGACGGATGGACTAGGGTATTTCGAGAAGCAAGTGCCAAGGTTTGGTACAGCACTAGCCATAAATAAATACAGACGTGTGGAAGAGGTTATGTAAAACAAAAGAGAGTCGATAAGTGGTTTTTTGCTATATTTGCATGCATATTGCGATGACAGTGTAAGAGAATTTTATAACTAGGTGAAAACCCCATGTTAGCACAGAGCTTGCGCCAAGTCAGTGCTCAGACTGCCGCGAAATCTCAGTTAAAGATGGAGAATTCAGCCATAACAATAACAATGAACTTATGTTTGTCATGACAACTGGGAATTTTGACATTGAGGATGTTGGGTCTAATCTTAATTCAATGCGCATTCAATAAATGCAAATGCGTGAGGCTGTAACGTTTCATCTCAGGCGGACTTGGAATACCAAGTTGTCTCGGCGAACGGACTGAAAAACGACGGCGAGTGAATTTGGCAAATTGACAAGTGCGCTGTGGCCCAGAAATCGAAACCAGTCACTGCGCGCTGGTATTGCTGCACAGCACTCTTCCAATCCCATGCAATCCACCGACGAGATCGATCACACTCAGGAACCTTCGATTGCCGAACAGATTGAAACAGTTCAAGTCGAGAATGCCGATCAACCCATGGACGCAGAATCCGACGCTGCAAATGAGCAGTTGGCCCTCTTGCAAGCTATACCCGAGTTAATGGACAAGGTAACTATTTATTACACTTGCAACATACACCCCACCAGTTTGTCCTAACGCTTCCACCTCCTTGCTCAGCTTGCTCAGCAGCCATGGCAATACGAGGCTCACGTTCAGCTCATTCAAGCACTTGGCAAAGTGGATATGGCTGAAGAACTGGAAGCTACGCGTCAGAGGATGCACGACATTTACCCGCTCACCGAAGGTACGTACGTCTATGACCAAAAGTAAACCAAGGATAATTTGAACATGGCCTTGTTAACATGAAATCTTCTCAATAGCAATGTGGCTTGAATGGATCCAAGACGTAAAAGCGACTTCTCAAGATCCCGAAAATCGAGAACGCATTAAAACTCTCTATTTGGAGGCGGCGGAAGATTATCTATGTAAGTAAATGCCACAATGAGTGAATTGAAATACAAGTGTAGCTTCTGAAACTCATCCTTATCGTCCAATTCTCCAGCTATTCCCATTTGGAAATCATATGTCGACTATGTCATTTCAAAATACAAGGCTGACACTGGCATCGCAGCGGATGAGGAGGGCCAAGAGGAGAAAAGCAGCGGTCTGAGTAAAGAGGATCTCGAAACACTTACCCTGGATACGAGAACCGATTTGCTTACCGCAGTGAATGCCACGCGGTATCACATTGTGAAAAGCCATGAGGTTTGGAATGCATATATGGCGTTTGAACTGGAATTGCTCGATCTCGATCCTTCGAAAGATAATATCGAACGTGTGCGCTCTTTGTACCTCGATCGACTACAGACGATACACATGGCTTGGGATCAAACGTTTGAAGGATTTTCAACCTTTATTAGCGCTCACGACAATGCTAATTACGAAGAGACTATGGTCACCATCACAAAGAAATGTGCACGTACAAAGGAAGCTGTTGGGGAGAGAGAGCTTATGGAGTCCGAGCTGGTGGGTGTACATGTCTTTGATCTTGCTAACGCCTGAGTATATGATTTAATGCTTTTTTTCATTAGGCTCTGAAGAACAATGATCTGATTACCTTTTTCGAGTACATCAAAAAGGAAGAACGCGCAAAGTCATCCGTGCCATTAATGCAAGGGTTGTATGAACGTGCTGTTGCAGTGCATTGCACGGATGCTGGTTTGTGGGAGGACTATCTGTTGTTCCAAGTAAGTTGATTTTGCAGGCTTAACATAAATGTGTGTTGGATAATTTATAACGTTGGTGTGATTATAGATGCAACAGGACGAAACCGAATTAGACAAGACGATTAGTGTTGCAGAACGGGCTATTCGCAATTGCCCATGGTCTGGAGATTTATGGAGCCTTTATGCTGGAGTGTTTGTAAGTTGAATGTAAGGTGACTGGCGTCGACAAGGAAGTGCATACGCTAATGACATATTTGCAGGAACAATTCCAGGCGTCGAATGAACAAATCTTAGGTAAAAAGATATTTGGACTGTAAAGCACTCATGACACAATCCAGATCTCAGTCGACTGACTATTGCAATTTTATAGCTGTGTTTCAACGAGCTTTGACGAACGATTTATTACTAGCTTCTTATGACGACCTTATCAAGACCTTATTGGCAAAGTGTGATTTCGAGCGACGACAAGTTAATTGGGATAGTGGTAAGCTTGCGCTATTGTATAATAATGATCGTTGGTGGGTGGCATCATCTGACTCGGATCAAACACGTACTCTAGACAATCTTGCCGAAGACTCTAAGCAATTGCTTCAATGTATCAAGGATGCCTGTACTTTTGTTGCTGGAGGTAAGTTGAGAACCACATAACTATCGCACCTGTACCCCAGGCATTTTCTAACCGGTCATAAAATAGTATTTCCAAAGACCAATGATCCATATTACCGTCTGGAACAGTACGAAATTTTCGTCGAGGTAAGTTATATCTCTTGAAAGATCGAGATGGAATGTCCCAAATGACATTTCTATTTTGCCCTATGATAGACAAAAGTTGGCAATGGTGTGAAAGCCAGAGCAGTTTGGGAGAAGGTCATCAAATTGCACTTGAGCGAGGTGGATGCCTGGATAAAATTCATTGACAATGAGATGTAAGTTTGCATATATTGACAATGAAATGCGCTACGTTCAGGGGTGCTGATGTATACTTGTGTTTAGGGCTCGAGGTAACAATGTCCATTACTGTCAACAACAGTTCAGGCGAGCGTTTACAAAAGAATTGGACTATCCGGAAAAATTGATGGAAGCATGGACTAGATTCGAACATGAGTATGGAACGGCGTCCAGTTATCGAGATGCTCGAACCATGATGAGACGCAAGACAAAGCTTGCTTCTATTCAATGGCAGCAGGTGAGTTTGCAGAAGATGACCCTAGCATTCCTCTCATTAGAAGTTATAACTAACTATTATTCTTAGTACCAAGAAACCGAACAAGTAGAACAGCAGCAAGTGGCAGCAGGTTATAGTGCAGCGAATGAAAGTAATGAAGAATTGACAGCTAAGCAAGTTGAGAGACGGCAGAAGGAGCGTGCTAGAAAATTGCGGGTGAGTGAGATGGACAACGTGTGAGGAATGAGTATGACGAAAAAAAATGCTAAGTATTCGCTTATAGGGAAAAATCAAGGCAAAAGAAACTCGACGAAAGGAACAAGGGCAGCACGAAGGTGGTGATGACGACCAGCCACACAAGACTGAAGATGGTGAACCGACAGAATCTCTCAAGCGCCGACGATCGAGCGATCAAGTTAGCGACGCAGTCCAAGCGCATAAACAACCAAAAGTGGAACATAATGCCGAGGCAACTGAGGAACCTGTAGCGACGCAAGACCCGTCACAGGCTCAGGAGGATGGCTCAACTAAACCCACTGCCAGGCTCATCCCTCCTTCCATGCTGCGACGCGGTGGTGGTCGAGGACGAGCAAAAGCTGGGCCGGCAAAGCGACTGGCTGTACCAAAGAAATCCGATAACCATACTGCTCCTAGCGAGGCGCCAGCTACCAATGACCAGAACGCAGCGACGGAAAAAAAGAGCAATGATGACTTTAGAGCCATGTTTCTGAAAAAATAAGCATGGAACCCCAAAAAAAAAATATTCCTGGTTGTATATAGCGGAATGATCAAACACACATTAAAGAAAATTGTGGTGAAAGCGTAGCTCTCCTTTCATCGTTGATAATACTGAATTCATAATGCACAACATCGTTTGGGTGATTTCTTTGCATTTTTTTCTTTGGGTTTATTATCTAATGTGCTGGAAGGCGGCTATGGTACAATGGTTTTGCGGAAAATGTGATGTATAGGTAATAAAGGCGCCTGAAAGAAAATCTATGAGCGTTCCAGGGTCTTGTATTTGGCAGCAGCTTCAGCATTAGCCAAGTGCCATTGCCAAACAGGCTTTTCGTTTTCCTGCTTCAGGACAACCTTGGTTAATGTTTGACTGCTTTGCATGGGTCGAAGGACACGAGTCTTGAGGAAACGTCCAGAAACGAGTTGAGGAAACTCAGTGACTTGAGCAGCAAGTTCCTTGGTGGTCAATGGTCCTCGGGTCGCAATTAAATGCTTGACGATTCTTCCAGCCGAGAGTGACATGTTGTTTGTGATAGGACTAGGCAGTAGGTAGCCAAACAAAAAAAATACAGAATTTTTGAGAGGAGTCACGTGCCCGCAGCCCAACTGGGCGGCTCTTCCAAGAGGATGTATTCATGGCCGCTACTCAGTAAACCCCACGTTACTTTTCCTATATGCCTCCATGATCTCAAATGGTGCTTACTATAATTGCATTGCTCTCTCAAGGACATGAAATTTTTCTTCATACGATCCGTTGAAGCATTTCCAGTGCCAAGCAACCTTTGGGTCGCTTTCTTCGATAGATGACACCTCAAGGTCTTTTCACTAACACAATACATATCAGTGTAAAATTGAGGCGGAAAGCAAGGACATCTGCGTGCGCTATTGCATCCTTGTGCCTGGTCTGAGCGTAACATAGTCGTTTACGCCACCATAGCAAAAAGAACTATTGTTGGAAGGCTCCGAATTCCCCACATGGTTGTCTGACTTGTTCCATGTGGAAGCCTTTTACGTCCTGGTGAAAACAACATGCAGATAATATTCTTTATGTGCTATCTTAAACGTAGCGAACTAGAAATGTCACAAGTACACGACTGCGGATGTGACGGGTAAATGCAATCCCTTTCAACACAACATTAAAGTTCTCAATACACACAAAGTAGGGTTTGAGACAGTAGGATGGAAATGATTAAACGAAGAACGTGCAGATGATCACACTCCCATTCAAGCGGGTTGCTCAATGCAAAGACGGTAGCTTGTGGCTATGGAAGTGGTATCATGGTACAAGTTTGCTTACATGATACTTTTGCGCGGGGATGAGTTTAACGTTTTTGCTTTTGTAATGGCCGGGCAAGTTTTGAACTCTAACAGTAAGATGCGTTTTCGAGGTCTAACGAGCATGTGGTTTGGTCCCTGTACTTACTCCATTATAGCCTATGCTGTGTTCTCTGACCACGAGTCGAAACTTTCAAATGAGAGGGAAAACTACGGCAGTTTATCTCGTGCATTGTGTAACGATTTGAACAAAAAAAGGTCAGCTATTGGACATCTCACCTCTTCCAGGGGGTCAACCCATCGGGTTCGATGCGGGACCCGCCACATTGAAAGCTTGGATACATGCATGGCACATATTGGTCGTTTATGCCGAGGTGTCTGCACACCTCACCTCATTTACGCACGCCATCCCAGGCATGCATTTGACAAGACTTGAATGGCCGCCACATACGTATGAGTATTGGTATGCTGGGTAATCCTTTTGTCCTCTGCTAGTTTCACAGCCTAGTCATCTCTTCTGCGACGCCGAGTTCATGTTTTTCCATGTCAATCGACAATAGCATGACTGCTAGTGACAGATAGACCTCTCTGCAATGAATCCCTTATCATTTAACAACTCCAGTACGGGATTTCGGAGGCCAACTTGTGAACGTTTTGGTACCACCGTAGTAATTTGTGCAAACTGTACTTTACAATCTATTTTTCATCATTTTATTTTTGTCATATTCACGATCTCCGTCCGACATGAAATCTTACCCTGTGGCATTTTATGGTTATCATCCAACCTGCTTTACTCTGCCATGTCGAAGATGGTTGTCAGGGTCAAGCACAATATGTATTGGTGGCGCATTTACATGATGGGACCCTTCGAACGGAAATTATGGAACATGGCTTCTCCCATGTTTTCAGAAACGGTAATAACGTGCGATGCGGGGGTTCGTTGAACCGGAACTTGTTAGAAATTAGGTAATCCCCGTTTGCTCGGGAATAGAATACGGATAGACCAACTAACGTTTACCAGGGGGCCATTTAGCCCGCCATTTTCCGCTGGGTCATCATTGGGCCATCCATAAATCATAGCCAATTAAAACGTCATCTGGGAGAAAATACGTATTTCCCGAAATGAGATTATTGTCACAGAATGCTGGGGAACTTGTGGGGGAGCAAAAGAAAAAAGTGGTTGGTAGAGCTTATTGACGCTGGAACGATATATACCTTCTACGTTTGATCTTTCATCGCCCCTTCGTGGGGGATTCATTTGGTGAAGTGTCTCTAACACACATGGCTAGCATGTGGCGGCGGTATTGCGTTTTTGTTCAGGACAGGAAAAATCAGGGTAAATGGTTGGAACCCGAGCCGGTCACACTACTCTACAGTAGAGCAGATGACTTTTGGCCTTTGGTGTGAGACCGCTAGATCTGCAGGTTGGCACACCGCGAGTTCCCAGCCAGCTTCTAACTAATTGCAGTTCTCTCACCAATCACCTGCATCCGTCATAAGGGTACCTCGGAAGTACTGCGTTCTTTACCTTTTGCATCATGTTTGCTTACCTGATAGTAAGGAGGGAGAGAAAAAAAATTCCAAACTTTTTTTTTTTTCATACATATCTCACTTGCATGGTTCGTTGATAGAATATGACAGCAGCGAGTGACATAGTGGTTAAAACGTTCTCTGTGGACAAATATAGGTTGACCACTTGCAAATTCCATTTTGATTGTATTCAGTTACATCATGTGCTTCCATAAGGCAAACCAGGACATGCGCGGAGACGCAGTGTTTTTTTTTTTTTTTTTTTTGACATCAGCTAGTCTACCGAATTTCATTACCCGCCCCTTCGTCACCGCCAATACCGAATTTCATAGTGGAATTACTCGAGAACTCCCAATTCAGTCAACCAAAGGGATGAACCAAGGACAGTAACGAACGTTGACATGAATTTTTTCAGGATTTTATCGCACTTAACGGTGAATAAACAACGTATTTACCTGGGGAAAAAAAGTCAATACCCCATTTCAAGCGGTTACTGTTTCTGTTGTAGTCATTCCATTTTTTGCCTAGTATGTGTCCCCCCAATAAGTCTGACCCCGCACCGACTTACCCCTCAGTTAAAGAAGCGAAAACAGTATAAATAAGAAGCATCCCTACCCACGTCCAACTTCTTTACTTCGGTCTATCGTATTCACAAACAACTTACACTTGATAATGTTCAAGGTCACAAACGTGTATGTGATTGGCCTGTTTGCCACCATTGGTGGTCTACTCTTTGGATGTGACATTTCTTCCATGTCCGGTTTGGTCAGTAACCAGACCTATATGGATTACTTTGGAGTGGCAGACTCTCCTGCCAAGGCTGGTGCTGTCGTCGCCGTTATGTCTGCTGGTTCCTTTGTTGGTGCTTTGGTAGCTGGTGTTCTTTCTGACAAGCTTGGTCGTAAGGAAACTATCTTGATTGCTGCCATCTGCTGGATTGTTGGTTCCACTCTTATGTGTGCTGCTCAGAACTTGGGTATGCTCATTGTGGGTCGTATCATCAACGGTTTCGCTGTGGGTGGTGCCTCTATGGTTGTCCCTGTCTACCAATCTGAAATTGCTCCTCGCAACATTCGTGGACGTATTGTCTCTTTCCAACAATGGGCCATTACTTGGGGTATCCTTATTCAGGTAAGTCCTTTTCTTCGAAGAACCTAACTGGTGGTATCATAGACTGATTTCATCATCTCTCCTTTTTATAGTACCTCGTTCAATATGGTTGCTCTTACGTTCCCGGTGCTGACACTGGTAACACTGCTGTGTTCCGTATCCCATGGGGTATCCAAATGATCTGGGGTATTGGTCTTGCTATCTTCATTCTTGGTTTCCCTCAATCACCCCGTTGGTTGGCTGACAAGGACCGTTGGGATGAATGCTTGGTTGTTCTTGCTGACCTTCACGCCGGTGGTGACACCAACAACGAGGAAGTTCAATTCGAGTACCGTGAAATTCAAGCTGCTGTCAAGTTCGATCGTGAACAAGGTGCCAACTCTTATGCCGAATGCTTCAAGCAAGGTTATGCCGGACGTACTATTCTCGGCATGTGTATCCAGATGTGGTCTCAATTGACTGGCATGAACGTCATGATGTATTATATCACTTTTGTGTTCCAAGGGGCTGGTCTCCAAGGTAATACTGCCAACTTGACCGCTTCTCTGGTTCAGTACATTCTCAACGTCCTGATGACCATCCCCGCCATTTTGTACTTGGATCGTTGGGGTCGTCGCCCTACTTTGATTTACGGTGCTGCTGCTATGTCCATTTTCTTGTTCATCGTCGGTGCTATTATGGGAGGTCGCGGCCATGCTGTTGTCACCGATAACCCGTCTGTCAACTGGTCTTTGGATCCCAGTGACAAGGCTTCCTCCATTGCCTTGATTGTCATGATCTACCTTTTCGTCTGCTCTTTTGCTACCTCATGGGGCCCTTGCTCTTGGACTTACCCCGCCGAAATCTTCCCTCTCCGTATCCGTTCCAAGGCCGTCGCTCTGGCTACTGCTACCAACTGGGCCTTCAACACTGGTCTGGCTGAATGGGCTCCACCTATGATGGAGGCCATCCAGTACAAGGCTTACTTTTTCTATGCTTGCATGAACCTTGCTGCTTGTATCCACGTCTACTTTGCTTGTCCTGAAACCAAGGGACGTACGCTTGAAGAGGTCGATGTTCTTTTCAACTCGGGTATTCCTGCCTGGAAGTCCAGCCATGTTGCTACTGAAGAATTGGCTGCCAAGATTGAACACACCGATAACGAGAAGCCCGTCGATGTTACTGCATAAATCCCTTAATCCCCTACCCATTGTAATCATCCCTTTTAGTCTTTATCAAAAACGTAGCCTTTGGTAGCTACTACTTCGACAACTCATGTATTCATATTATTTCCCAAAAAATAGTGTGTTGTTGAATTGATTCCTAGTAATTTCATTCTATATATTTCTCTCCGCGAACAAATAAAATGATTACCATAATCTTTTATTCCAAAAAACGTGCTGTAGCCTATGTGAAATTGAATCGTGGTGTTTTCGCTCTGATTGTCGTTTACCGCAGCAGATGTCCGCACCCCCCAAAGACAATGTTTTCTGTTGAAATGGAAGGTTCATCCACTAGATCATCAAGCAAATTGAACAAATATGGACTTTAGGTTCTTGACTTCCCACAGTTGTTTCCCCTCACCTGGTCATCCTCCTATGCAGGTTAGCATGATGATGGTCAATGTACCACGTCGGGTTGAGTGAGCCAATAAGCATCATTATCTGCGAGATTTAGAACCTGCCAAATTACGGGTCATGATTAAATTATGCCGCCATAATACTTTTAATGTGTCTGAAATATTGACCCACATTATTTTTTAACATGACATGCACCATGAGAATGGCCAAGCAGCACCTTTGCTTGGATTGTTACCATTTCTGGGCCCATCTCGTCACATTGGCTGTTACCTAAAGTGTCAGCATGTGTGGGGCTATGTGGTTTTTTTTTTTAAGCGGGCGACGGGTGATGACAAAATCCTCACTTTCCGCGTGCTTTGCCTAAACCCTGTAACTCAATGGTTGGGAGCGCATAAACGTGTCGCACGGAAGGCTCAATCTTACGACATGTTCTAAACAACCCCGCGTGGGTCACCTCCTATCCGTGCGTAAAAGACGGTCATGAACTAATTTAATTTAATAGCTTGGCGCACGGTGAGATGCACTAGTAAAAATTGCCATCATCGTCGTTGGGGAAATACTTTTTTGCTTTTATTTTCAATAGCGTGGGTTTTTGGAATCGAAAATAGCTTTGAGAGAGATTACTAGGTTTTCTAGAGCAAAATGAGTTGGTGTGTTAAAAAAAAAAAAAAAAAGAGGCTAGTGTGCATGACATGATACAGATACAGAATTTAAATGAAGATATGCGAAGAGATTGTTATGCAAAAGGGGGGACATAGCCAAGAATTCTTTCGTTTCTTTGATGAGAAACGCTTTTTTGGGAGTTGAAGAAAAGAATAGCGATGTCGTGTGTATGATTTTTTTTTTTGTTTTCCTGTTTCAATCGGTAACATCAACCAATTCGCTCAGCAAATATGGCTGTAATTGTTCGATTTCGTCACTTTTACCGACAATGGTCTCAAACGACAAGAGCAATCGGCAGTGCTCAGCATCGCCAGTTGGCCGATTCTTTGCGGGTCTGAAGCTGCGAGGAATAATCTTGATACAAACATCGACGAACAGTGGATAGTCTCGAATGAATTCATCCACATCAATGAATGTATTTCCATTACTGATGAGTGGTAGGTTGTAGAGATGACCCGAGCGGATTTGGATCAAGCAAGTATGGAAGGGTCGTAAGAGGTGTTTCTCTAGAGGAATTCGCCATGTTATTTCAGAAAGCTTCAAAATAAAATCATTGATCTATGATAAGCATACCTTGGTGCATCGTAGCCATAATCGAACGGCACGAATCAGGAATACTTTCTTCCAGGATGGGGAGACGGTCACCCAACTGTGGCTGCATTAACTTGTCGCATAGCCACCGCTCAAGGACTCGCATGATATAGGAGGTCTGGGCATCCCCATGAAGAGCGAGATGAGGGAAAGACAAGAAGCGGCCACGGCAAATACCATCCCATAAAAATGTACTTTGAATAGTAGCAATGGTTTCTACCATGGAGTCATCATTTTTAAGGTGGTCCAAAAGGATATAGTCATTGTCCGTACTTGCGGTCAATGGGGGAGAATCAGGTGGAACGGTGGTCGAAGGGAAACCGGTGGGACCATACTTGGCATTGGGAATGGGCACAGGCTCTGAAGGCTTTGTTTCGATTCGAAGTGAGACTTTTGATTTGTGGGGTGGTGGCGATGAAAGCTTATCAGCAGATGGCATGAGGTTAGATAAGGGTGCTGGCTTGTCCTTGATAGGAAGAGTTGATGTGGCTAAAAGGAAAATCAATGGGATATTAATACGAGTCTGTAGGTGGTAAAACCAAAACCAAAACTATGGAGAAACTTACGCGCCACAGTATACATCATGTTCAACAGAGTGGGTGGTTGATTTGAAGGATGGTGAGAGGACGGTGGGTTGAAACAATATGGAAAATGTGACGTGGGGTAGAGAGATGTGGAGCCATTATTTATATAATTTTTTTTTTTTTCATGCCGTTGGTTGACAATAAATCATGGGCCATTCGAATGATTTATTTTCGGGGGGTGTGGCCAACCAAGTGGGTCCGAAAAGAAATGTAAGGTTTTTTTTTTTTATTTTTTATATCACGGTGAAATTACTAGAAATTTCGTGAAGTCAATCTGTTTAATTATACTCCGTTGTCAGTTCCCAGTAATCTTCTCACGAATTCTATGATATCGAACCGAGACTCGCATCTCTCCGGTAAGCTTCCTTTCAAAATTATGGTTGACAGTCTGTCGTTTCAACAGCATGCTTAATGATGATTACATTACACATGGAGAAGGTGATTGGTCATGTGGCCAGCAGAAATTTTTGGACCGTGTGTGGGGGATTTTGATTGTGGTTGTTTCAGCGGGCTCTCGGTCGTTGTCGCAGATAACCAGCATAATGTGAGAGGTCTCCTGTTCTTTTTGAATGATTTGCTCCCGTGGATTATGAGAAAAATTGCATGGAAAACCTGAGAAAATAAAATAAACGTACGGCGGCTGTTGCACACACAATAACTTTCTCCGTCTGCTGACTCGTACAGCAGCAGAGAGATGCAGCCGTCGGAAAAGGTATGACGACGAAAAAAGTAAAAGTCCGTTATCGATTGGCACATCCTAAAGCAGTGAACTTTTTGAGGCGCTTTGACCCCACCTATTGCCCAAGACATTCACTTGCTTTCAAGCATACTTCCTTGCTTTTATTTACAAGGGTTGTCGACGGAAGGCGAATATTAAATTTTTAGTGAATAGAGAGTCTGTAATACATTGCTAGTTGACAACGAGAAAGACAGAATGATTCCCATGAGGTCATTCGAGGTATTCTTCTCATTTTTCAGAAAGTGTGTGTGTTACATGGGCCAAGAAAATCTCAGCAAAAGCTCGGCTTGCCCAGCTGTGCTAAAATCCGCAGAAAAAAAGACGAAATTCCCGTTGACTAACAGCCTGATCACAATCGATCCCTTCGCATAATTCCCTCTTATCGAACTTCTCCTTTATTATTATATCCAAGACCCAAACGCGTCGTCAAAGTTGACCTTCTTAGCCGGCTTATTGCCAAAAAGAGTATCAAAATCATCCGGTGCTGAAGTAGTTGCTGCTTCTTGAGGAGGACTAGCAATCTCAAATTCCGAAAGATCGAATCCATACTTGGAGTTGGATTTAGTAGCATTGGTATCTGGCTGCGGCGGTAGTTTGGCAAATGCATCTGCAAATAGGCTATTTGCAGCAGGCTTGTTATTGGCTTTGGTTCCAAATGGGTTATCTAATGTGGGATTCTCACTAGGAGTGTTATCAGTGACAACAGACGTAGCATTTACAGCAGCTGGTCTATCAAATGTGAATGATTTTGTTTCAGTGGGTGTAGGGAAATCCTTATCCATAGTGTCAAGGTCTGGGAATTTGGTTTCAATATCACTGATATCCACACTTGTTGATTTTGGCGCTTTTGGGCTTTGCAGCTGCTGCTTCGTAGTTGTCACTTTCGGAGACAGCTCAGATGACTCTCCCACCTTGTCAACGTCGGGAAAGTGGGATTTAAAGTCAGACATGGAATCCAACGTAGCTTGCTTTGATTGTTGCGGTTTAGTACCCTGAAAGGTTTTCGTGAATTCAGCAAAGGGGTCGCTAAACGGTCTGGAAGCCTGAATAGGTGATTTGGTGCTGGTGGTGGGAGACGTGGATCCAGCAAAGGAGGAGGTGTCTAACGTGGGAATCTTATTGCTGGAAGCTTCGAATGGCTTAAACGACATGCTCTGTGGGCTGCCAAGCGACTGTTCCGCCTTGGACTGGTAGCTACTGCCCGTCAAACCTTGTGCCAGTTTTTCCTTTTCCTTTTCGGCGGCATTGACTTGCTCTCTTCCGATATTAAGTCTTACATTTTGTTGCTTGCCTTCCTTTTCCAATAGCTCCAATTGTTTTCTAATTTGAGTACATTCTTCGTATATCACCTTGACTCGTTGTTTCATTCTTTCCGACTCGTTCCGTCCATTCATCAGCTGTTGATCATACTGCTCTTTTTGTTGCTTCAGTTGCTGCAATTGATACTCTGCTTGTTCCAATTCTGCCTTGGCTCGATCAAAACCAGGTTGTTCTGTGGCAATTTCCGATTCAAGCTTGCGAACAGCTCTAGCCTCAGATTCATACAGATTTCGAACTTGTTCAAGTCGAATCGTGTTTGTCTGTGTCTGAGTCTTCATCGTGGCAAACTTGGTCTCCAATGTTCTTCTCTGACTAGCCATGGTGTTTTGCGCACTTTGAAGAGCATCCACGTCATTAAACAGGTTATCCGAAGCAGCAGCTATGAATGGCAAAGTGTACAAGTCAATAAAAATAGCGTAAGTAACGTTTGATCAGGTAGGTAGGTAGGCCGAATCTCCACAGCTATGTGTGTAAGAACTTGGAAAAAAATGGCTACTTACATGGGAAGGGGGATGGTGTGGCAGGTAACGATGATCTCGCGAATGTTGGCGAAGTGGGAAAAGGATTTGAGATGGTGTTGTGTCGTGCGAGGTTATTACGAAGTGATCGTAGACTGGGAGGGATGACATCTCTTGGGAGCGACAAAGGGATGGGCTTTCCGCTCAAGCGCTCGTGTATAAGGTACATGGCAACTGTAAATTCATCGGCCGACAGTCTATCTCCACCTTGAATTGCGGCCAATGACCATATTTGCTCCAGATCGGTTTGAGGTAAACCAGCATTACGGAAGAAGTTACCAGCATCGGCACCTATTAAACTTTGCGAATTAGTTATACTCCAATCTGCATCTAAACCCTTGCCCTAAGCACGTACCAGAAACATAACCAGTCTGACGAGGGTCAAGCTGTTGGAAAAAAGCTTTGGACTTTGTTCGTTGATCGTGTGGTACAGCCCAAGCATCATCCAGCACATCCGCAAACGCAGCCTGTCCAAATGTAGCTGCAACGGATTGTCCGGTATTATTTCTTAGTACCGGTGACGTTATGGTGTTCTGCCGAGACAAGGTGGGAGAGCCAGGACGACCCGCGGCAGAGTTGTAAATGGAGGCGGGAATGGACGATGGTAGACCATCCAGCGTATGATCCATTAGGCGTGAAATATAAAACATGGCAATAACAAACTCGGTTTGATTAAGGGAACTAGTCCGCCTCATGTTGGCCAAGTTCCAAAGTTTGCTAAGGGTATCGGGTGGTAAATTTGATTTTTCGAATAGTCGGTGCGCATGAGTGCCTTCCATGAACCCATCTGGAGAGCTGTTCGATCGAAAAATTCGTATAAACCTCTCTCGTTCGTCCGCTTTGATGGTGTCCAATTGTGACGCCGAACCGCCGTTGTGAGATGTAGGGTAGGGCTCAACATAAATGCCATCAAAACGCGGAGGTGGTACTGGTGAACAAAGCACATTTAGTTCAATATCCCTTTTCCTTTCCTCACAAAACTAATTTAGACGTTTACCAACCTACTGTGCTGAAAACAGGATCTGCCGCCGTTTGACCGTTTTGGAAACATGCGATCAGTTTCAGCGCAACGTAAAACTCCTGTTGTGTCAAAAAGCCTCTCTGTTCATCGTCGGCCGCTGTCCAGATCTGATCAAAATGATGGTTGATGAATAAAGGGGTGAGGGATGTCGCTATCAACAGCTATAGGGTCCATGCATACCTCGGACAATACAAGAGGCGGAAGACCCGACTTTTTGAAGAATTCTACAGCTTCATCCCCAAGTACAATTCCTTTTCCATCAATATCAGCCGCCTTAAAGAGCTGCGGATAGATATGGCGTTCCTCTGGTGTCAAGTGCTCTTCGCCGGGTACTGAATAGGAGGTTCACGGGGGGAGAAAAGAGTGAAGGGGGTTATATTAGATGGCTTTTAGCCCGATGAATGTAAAAGTTGTACGTAGAAATGAGCAGACTATCCTACCTGAATTCAGTATCTGTGACGAACTTCTTCTGTGTCTTCCAGGGTCATTCGCCGCAAAAGGTGAGTTGGTCATGGTGGGTTAAAAAGGCTAACGTTTTCCCCCATGGTGAGCCTGTCTTTTCTAAGCCAAGAGATTGAATTTACGTCATCTTTCATCCTGAGGGCCAAAGCGTTCCTAACATCTGTTTCAGAAATTCTGTCAAGCGTTGAATATTAAAAGTAATAAAAAAGTCATATTTTTTGAATATTCTCTATTCGATTCCAATGGCTTCCATGAGCCTTATCGTTTTGTTACGTGGCCTATCTTACGTGCTTTACATGCCGACACCAACTTAGGTGTTGCCAACCAGGTTGGTCGCCAGCGATTGGTGCGGCTTCAGTCCCCGCCAGAGTGCCATTGGAAAAAACATTCAAGGCTTAAACTCAAGTTTTTTTTTTCCAACACAAGAGTATCTCTTTATTCATCTACATTACACATCATCCATGGGTCCTCCAGCATTTTTAACCTCACCAATGCTCAACCTCGGCGTTATGCTGGGTAGTATGCAATTGGTCAAGAAGATCCCATTTGAAGACCCTCAAGTCTTGATGTATGCCCGAGTTGCTTATTATGGAATGAACTTGCTTGTTATCCTATGGGCTTTCTACCTCAAGATGTCAGTGGCTAAGAAGAACGGTAAGTAGATAGATTTAGGGAGGTGTTTGCGGATAAATCCCAGTGGAAAACTGACATGATGAGATTATGCGGATCTAGATCAAACCCCATTGACATATGCTGCCCCACCCAAGTCATCCTTTGGTGCACAGGCTGCTGCCACTGAAGAGACTGTCACAACCACTAACAGCGCCTATGATCAAGCCGAGTTGCAAAAGTTCATCACCACCACTGTCACCTCTTTGGCTGTCATCAGTGTTCTTCACTGGAAGTTCGGTGTTAACCAGCCTTTGATGGTTCAATCCATCATGCCTCTTAAGAACTTTTTGATCGCCAAGCCCGTTATTCTTCACCTTTGGGGAGATGCTGCTGAAGGAGACCTCAAGCGACCATGGAAGGCCGATTCTAACCCTCTTGCGGCACTTATGGGAGGTGGTGGCTCTGCCGCTGCCGAAGAGGAACACGAGAAAAAGGAGTAAAGTCATCTCATATAAAATAAAAAGCCCTCTGTAATAGCATCCTCAATTTCGAGTTGTAAATTAAGCTCACGCCGAATGCAGCAGTTTTGGCTACGGGTTGTTGTTGCTTGCGGTCCACTCTCAAACTTGCCCATTGCGAAACGTTCACACTCTCCCTTTTTCTCCCTTCTTCCATTTCGTTCAAACATTTCCCTTTTCTCTTTCTCTGCCAAAAAAAAAAGTTCCAGAAAAAATAATAGTATAAGCATCACCAGAAAGAGCACATCTCTTCCCCGTCTGATCTGCACCATCCTGTCTCTGTCATCCAGTTGGGTCTCCCCCAATCCCTTGCCATTCGAACCCCTCTGACTTACTTCTAATGTCCGCCAACCCTCCTCTTCCCTTCAGCCTCGGGTCAGTCATCACCGATACACAAAAAGGACTGAACCTCCGACTCTTAGAAGCCTTGGGAAGTGGGAGCTATGCTATAGTTTATAAAGCGCAAGCGCTTCATGATGGGCAATTTTACGCTCTAAAATGTATAAGCAAAATGGATATATCGAACGAGGACTTGGAGGTGCAGAAGCAGGAAATCGAAATACATCGTTCACTCGTAAAAAGCTCCCGTATTGCTCGCCTAGTCAGTCATTTCGAAACTGAGCAATACTTGTTCCTTGTACTGGAATATATTCAAGGCATGGATCTTTACTGGTGGATCCTTCACAAAAATGATCATTATGACTCTGCAACCGGCAGAAACCTGGATACTTTGGAACGTCTAACCGTTCTATCCAATCTATTTGTACAGTGTTTGGAAGCTGTTCATTTTATTCATACCAAGAAAATCGCCCACCGGGACCTGAAACCAGAGGTATCTTATTTTATTGATTGGCTGTGTATGACACTAATGTGCTTCCCATGGAACCCACATGCTTACTCCCCATTATAGAATTTCCTGATTACCTTGGACCAATCCATCAAGCTGATAGACTTTGGTCTGGCTACCACTGAACACTATCCCACTGATTTTGACTGTGGCAGTAAGCCTTATATGAGCTTTGAATGCCATAACCCTGATAATCCTCACTATGACGCTTTTCAAGCTGATATCTGGTCTCTGGGTATTATTTTTATCAATCTATTCTGGCATCGCTCTCCTTGGTCTCGGCCCGACAACTCATGCCCAGCCTACAAATCGTTTACGCAACATCCAACCGACTTCTTAGTGGAGCGGTTCGATGGCATGTCTAGGACTGTGGCCACTTTCCTATCCGACCGGGTTTTTTGTTCCGAAAACAAAGGCCGAGTCAAAATCGCAGAGTGGAAAGCATGGTGTAAAAACCTGGTGAAACTACTTTCAGACGACACTTGCAACCGACCTACTACACCAAAGAAAACCATCGGATTCTTACCCTTGACGATCAGTCTATCAAATGTCAGAAACAATTCAGCAAAGGCCAAGGAGTCGGCTCTGTCGGCCAGATTGCGGCGATCCAGTTTCTTTTCTATGCTACCGCCCTCTCCCATCTTATCACCAGGCAAACGTGGTCATGAAAGCAACGACACTTACTTCCCATCTCGTATTGATCATCAGTATAGCAAGTCTTGGTCTCAGGAACTCGACTTTGATGCTGAGGAGAGCGAGATGGATTTCTCCGAACCTATTTCTTTTGCTGACACACCGCAAACCAGCGAAGATGAAACCAAAAAGGAAGGTCAAGACGATAACGACAGTGGATTTGGTTCCGATGAACCTGATAGTACTGCTCCTCAAAGCTTTCTTAGCCCTCGTTCACCTGCTGCTGCTGCGTCCAGTGATGAACAGCAACCGATGAAAACCGTACCAAAATACATCCCACCTGCCAAGCGCAGGAACCATATACCCGACATACGTGGTTCTTCCAAGCGATACTCTATATCGTCGACTCAAACAGCTCAACCCTCTTCAGTCGGTGGTCAAGGGTATCATGTTGGAGCTCATCAGCGTCGACCTTTTGCTCCTCCTCAACCGACTTGGCGACACCGAAATCAGCAACAACAACGCCATGAACCATGGCAAAAGTCCAATCACCCTTTTACGAAACCATCGAATGGCATGCGCAACTCTCCCCCTTCCTTACTAAAGACCAACGACAAGATACCCGCGTATCCTGTCCTTGTATATACACCTCCTCATCGAACCTCCAAACCTTTGGCTTCAGCTTCGGTATCTCTTTTCAACAATCGCATGCCAGGCATGACTACTCACAAGAGTTTGGCTGACTCGTCGTCTGTTGTACAAGACTACAAACCAGCCGCCGTGGATGACATGGAAATGTCAGAAATGGACGTGGTGTTTGGCGAAACCCCACCTCCTGTTGAACGCAGGAATCATTTGACGAAAGGCGCTATTAGCGATTTTGGCAAGCTGTTACGAAGTATTGCCCGTGATCGTAGTCAATAAACTCCATTTGGTGAAAGTGTTTTTTAACACACAAGTTCATCTCACCAATTTTATGCTCCAACATTTGTTTACCCATGTTTATGTTGTGAATGTGATCCGGTTGGTCAGTGATGCGATATTTAAACAGTGCTTGTCTTTACTACATGGAGATCCATTTCACATTATGTTCCTAGCTCGCTAGCTTGAGGGTTCAATAAAACTAGCTAACACTAACAAAATTACCAATAACTTTTTTGTTTTTGTAATCAAACTTTCATCGGTGCGGTCCACCTCTTACAAACATCATGATGGCTTCTGCTGCCTCGGCTCGCGGTGAGCTGGGACAATCCAATTCATCATTGTCCTCATAGTCATAGGTGTCTGAGGATTGTGAGGATTTACCATGGCTGTCATGATCCATATAGGAATGAGCACCATCCGTTTCTTCGTAACCACCACTTGGCTCGTCATCCATGTCTTCGTCATCTGAGTACGGAGGTGCCATGGAAGGTAAGGGCTGAGATTGAGTAAGTCGCTCTGCGGCATCGCGCTTCTTCTCTGACATGGCAATGGCAAATGATAAAAAGTCCAGTGAATTTGTTGGTACGGATTCTGGAACATCCATCACTTGACTTGAACTGATGCTAGACGACGGTGATCCTTCTTCGTCCATCTTAGTCCGTTTGTTGCCCATGTCATCAAGCTCATCAGCAGGGTGTCGTTTCTTTGCCTCTTCATCTTTTCGTGGCCGACCCTTAGGCCGTGGTTGTTTTACTTTGTTGTCCGGTATCGCGTTCATGGAATGCCAAC
This sequence comes from Umbelopsis vinacea, assembly GCA_016758895.1. NCBI lineage: Eukaryota > Fungi > Mucoromycota > Umbelopsidomycetes > Umbelopsidales > Umbelopsidaceae > Umbelopsis > Umbelopsis vinacea. The sequence continues at coordinate 1,003,665 of JAEPRA010000009.1, read as the reverse complement.
GCTTCAGCTTTGGTTTGTTTTGCGCCACGGCAACAAATGTGCGGCGATCAATAATGTCAGCTTGCGTTATTCCCCGTCTATGACTATTTCGTCGCTTCGGCGTATGCGGTCGTCGAAGGTTATCTAATGACTTTTTTCGAGAGTTTGTCGCTGGGACGGGTATAGTATCGTAATCTTTGTCGTCATGCATCTTCCAGGATACCTCTAAATCCGTGAGTGCGCGGTCCTGCCATCCATGTTCTAACTTGAAACTTGCGTAGTTGAGTCGCGTTTTGAGCGCGTTCAGATGCTGGACAAGAGCAAAAAGGTGTAAGCTGGCACGTACCGATCCTATTTTGACATGGATTCCAAAAGGGCTTTACCTTGAATATGTTGTTATGCATGCACATGCTTTCATGTCGAGACGATGGTGGAAGAGCATGGTAAATGGATGTGTCTGACATGTAGCGCCAAACTCCTTCACAGAGCAATCTTAGTATACTAAAACGGAGTGAAGGGTGAAGAGATAGAGTGCGTGTCTTTCAAACGTACCTTTGGCTAAACTTGAAAGGGGGAAGAAAGGAAAAAGCGTGACATCTTGACAAAACGAACTCGACGCGCATTCTTATGCGGAGTTAAAAATTATTTGGCCTCCTTTCAACTCCAGCGCGTTTGGGAGCGCGTACCGCGTTTAGGCGCCAGATGAAAAGTCTGCTTGACGTATTTGTTGCGACGGCGCTCATCAACACCACTATATTGGCCTTGAAGCAAATGAAAATGATGAAAAAAAAAAACATGGGTTGCTTGTTTCCGTTTAGGTAGCCTGTTTGTCACGGGTTGAACTTGCAGTTGGGAATCCCTCTTTTTTCTGGTTTTCAGCAGTCCCATGCCATGTTGTCACCAAGACCGAACGAACCTTCCCTGCTGAAGCAAAGTGATGCATCAAGATCACTATGAGAGATTGAGCAAATGATTTGAAGCCAATCAGTGGAGCAAAATTCCAACATGAAGATGAAATTTAGAAATTTTCAAAACGGAATTGAAATTCAGCACCGAAGAAAGCCGGTTAAAGACGTTGACACTCCACTCCGTGGTCGACTTTGTGGCCATGGTAAAAACAACTCCATAACCCAAAATTTGTGGTACACAGAGGATCAATGGAATGGTGTAAGTCTGCGGCAAATAGCTTTTCATGATAATTGCACCGCAGTAACGTGCCCTTGAGCAAACTTGATACGTACATCGATAGCACCTTGAGCCGTTTCTGAATCTATATACTGATGAACTTTAGGTAGAAGTGAACAACCGAGTAAGATATATCCATTATATGTTTCAAATGATGAACTTACTCAGACGTTACAATGCTGTCAACCGATATTTGATTATTTCTTGATGTCAGTGCCATCATGTGAGCAACATCGCTCGCAATATAAGAAAATACGTAGCTTTATCTTACAACTTGATGCATTCTACGGTCACAGAAAGTCATTGGGATCAATGGCTTCAATTCTTTTCAAGGTGGAAACTGCTCTAGTCAACCACCCACCGCAGTAGATTCTCCATTGGCCGCCATAATTTTGCAGTGTACGACTATTACTTTTCGTTTTCGTACAAAAAGCCTTGTTCCTCCCGAAGAAATCCTACGGGTTCGATTGATATACATATATGATAGGACCCAATGAGTTTCTTGAACCACTCACATTCACTCCAAATTTCAAATCATCATACCTGAGGTACACTACTTGGAACCACCGGCCCACCCCGACATGCACAGACCTTGCGTGGAGAAATCGGGTGAACTCACTGAATTTGAAAGAATTACCAAGTAAAGAATTACACCACATGTACCTGATTTAAGCATGTTGCGTTAAACAGCTTCGGCTTTATCCTGTTCCTGAAAATTGGAATAAGTAATATGATTTGAGAGAAACATCTTGCAAATAAATGCGCAGCTGGCATACACTTCTTTTATATTGAAAAAGCTTCAGCTAGTCTGATCTTGACTTACTCAATATTGAAGAAGACCAACATAATCAAGTTCGGCGTCTAGTGGCGATTGTGTTTCTATTAGGTTCATGCTCCATTGCTCGCTGAGGTATTGATGCTACTTATGCATTGCGTCGATTTTTCCACTTTGCAACTGAAAGATCATAGGAGCATTCTCTCTAAATGCATTTCACTAATATACTTTTTCAGTATGCAATGGTGTAGACCATTAAAATCCGAGTGTCTAACGCAGCATATAGTTGTAAGCTACAAATATGGTCAACTCACTCGGATTATTTCTCAATTATCAATTGCACTTCACTGCATAGAAACGGAGCAGCATAAAATGGCAGTGACTAGAAATTATCATTCGATTTAAGATCACAGTCTTTCATGGATCAAAACTAAACTTCAGATGCAACCGACACAACCTCTGGTAAGGCAGTCAGCACTCTAATTGATTTTCAGTTTTCAAAGGGTTTGTCAGCGCTTACATCAGCGTTGACTAGTAGATCGTGGCTGTAGCACACTTGATTAGTGATCCTAAGCAAGTGTTTCCTGATACAAAGAGAGTTACAACTGCGAATATATTACGCAAGTTATCGCCGAGCTGTAAATCCGATAGTCCCCATTGGGGACGCGCGTTGCAAGGATGGCCCGCAAATCTGATTGGCTGAACAAGTGCTCACCACAGCCCCACAGAATATGTCTGTTACTTTTAATATTCCGACGGTAGCAAACTTGACCTCGTCGAAACAATGACCACCTTCCCTCTTGCTTTCCTTCAAACAGCCTTATTCAGCCCGGAAAAATCTTGCCGCTCTCAATTGATATATATATAAGATGTGATTCAGTAATTTTCAAGTCAACTTACAAACAATCAACAACCCAAATCATCATGTCTAAGGTATTCGTCATTGGAGCCACCGGCCAACTCGGAGCAGCCGTCGCTAAAGGTCTATTGGAAAAGAACGTCTCCGTCACTGCTTATGTTCGTGACGCCAGCAAGGCCGAAAAGCTATTTCAACAGTCTGATAACTTGAATGTTGTCCAAGGAAGTTACGATGATCTCGATGCATTCAAGGCTGCTGTTACTGGACACGAACGACTGTTCCTGATGGTGCAGTCTTTCGACAATATGCGCGGAATCAAGTCTGCCTTTGCCAAGATTGCATACGAAGCTGGAGTCAAGCAAATCGTGGATATCTCTTGCTCACAAGATATGGCTCTTTCTTGGAGATCAAACGCAGTGAGTGAGAATCACCGCGAGAGCGAAGAAGCGATTATCAACATCCCCAACAGAGGAAGGTATGTCGCACTCCGTCCTTCTGGATTCTTCAGCAACTTCTACATGGGTGATATCCACACTGTTCGCTACGCAAGTGCCATTATGGGATGTGTTCCCGCCGACGAGAAGAGAATGTGGATCTCGCCTACCGATATCTCCTTGGTGGCTGTCAACGTCTTGACCGAACCTATCGAACAACATAAAGATCGTGTTTATGAGATGACCTCAGAGTCACTTTCAGGAGACGATCGTGCACAAATCTTGAGCAAGGTTCTTGGCAAAGATATCAAGTATGTTCAACGCAGCGCTGTCGAGGAATACAAGAGCTTCACAAGTCATGGTATACCCCACGAAATTGCATACGGCTTTGTGGATTATTTCTCGTTGGGTCATGTAAATGTTGGCTTGCCTATTCTTCTTGGCCGTGACACAGAATCATTCGAAACCTGGGTTGAGAATAACAAGCAAAACATTTTGCAATAAGCCAATAGACTTTTGCAGCTTGAGTGTCTTTAATTAAATTTATAACTCGATTTACCTAGTCTTTTCGTATACCTTAAAAGATGTCAGAATGAATAAAGTTAAATATGCAATATATGAATATGAAATTCCAATCGGTGTAAATAATGGGCTGGGGATCAACTGGCAACTTTGTCTATCAGAACCCTCGATATACCATTGAAAATACCTTATATGGAGAAATTGATCAACTCACTGCATTTTATAAGGATTACCAGGTTTAAGTTTGCACGACATGTGGGGCTAGGTACGGTTTATAACCAGACCCGTACCCGCTTTTTAGTACATAATACAATATGACCTTCATAAAAGGCTTCACCATTTTCAAGTTTGGTATCTAGTGGTGACTGCAGTTGCCATCATGGCCTATACTTTATTTCGCACTTAAGAATTAATACTACTTGTGCATTGCGTCAATTTTTTCATTTTGCAACTGAAAACTCATGTAAAGGTATTCTCTCTAATGTATGTCATCAATATAATATATCAGTATGCAGGGTTTTAGACCATAAAAATCAAGTGTCTGACAGCAGCCTGTAGCTATAGCTACATATATGAGCAACTCATTTGAGCTATTACTCAATTATCAAATTGCACTTACACTGCAAACGTATCTCAGCTGTGCCGTATTTATGATAGGAATCCATCCAGATTCAATATATAGAAGGGGAATAACATAAACCAATAGTGACTCGACAAAGTGTCTTTCCGTTCAAGATCACAGCCTGTCGTGGATTAAAAGCAAATATTGTATGTAATATATAGTTTCTGTTAAGGTAATCATCCACAGATTATTTTCGGTATGCAAAGTTTGCCAGCACTTACATCAGCGTCCACTTGGTAAAAAGTGGCAGTAGAAAGATTAGATTAGTGATCCTAGGCAAGCGTTTACTAATCCATTGAGGGTTAAAATAATTGTCAACCCTCGGAAGTCTTCTGCGAGCTCGGATACCGATGTTCCCCATTGGCGACGCGCGTCCCTAAAGATGACCCTCAAATCTAATTGGCCGAACAAAACATCGACTTTGTAAATAGTCATCATAGATGGATCAAGGTAAAAAACATGCATTTTTGGCCACGGCAATGCATTCTACGCATTGGCTAATCTTAGGGCTCTTCATCAGTGCTTATATCATAATTTCAATCCTTTTGAGAGGAAACTGTAACAAATTTAAGCCTGCACCACGGCAATAAATTATCCGTTGTTAATCACAGCCGCAGCGAGTGACTGTTATTTTTCGCATTCCGAAGCGTAGCTACTGGACCTCGTCGAAGCATTGACCACCGTTGCTCTTGGTTCCGTTCCAAAACCCTTCTTACCCGGAAAAATCTTGCCGTGCCCAATCAATATATATATAAAATGTGATTCAGTGGTTTTCAAGTCAACTTACAAACAATCAACAACTCAAATCATCATGTCTAAGGTATTCGTCATTGGAGCCACTGGCCAACTCGGAGCAGCCGTCGCTAAAGGTCTATTGGAAAGGAACGTCTCCGTCACTGCTTATGTTCGTGACGCCAGCAAGGCCGAAAAGCTATTTCAACAATCTTCCAACTTGAATGTTGTCCAAGGAAGTTACGATGATCTCGATGCATTCAAGGCTGCTGTTACTGGACACGAACGACTGTTCCTGATGGTACAGTCTTTCGACAATATGCGCGGAATCAAGTCTGCCTTTGCCAAGATCGCATACGAAGCTGGAGTCAAGCAGATCGTGGATATCTCTTGTACACAAGATATGGCTCTTTCTTGGAGATCAAACGCAGTGAGTGAGAATCACCGCGAGAGCGAAGAAGCAATTATCAACATCCCCAACAGAGGAAGGTATGTCGCGCTTCGTCCTTCTGGTTTCTTCAGCAACTTCTTCATGGGCGATGTCCACACTGTTCGTCACGCAAGTGCCATTATGGGATGTGTTCCCGCCGACGAGAAGAGAATGTGGATCTCGCCTACCGATATCTCCTTGCTCGCAGTCAACGTCTTGACCGAGCCTATTGCAAAACATAAAGATTGCGTTTACGAAATGACCTCAGAGTCACTTTCAGGAGACGAGCGTGCACAAATCTTGAGCAAGGTTCTTGGCAAAGATATCAAGTATGTTCAACGCAGCGCTGTCGAGGAATACAAGGCTCTCACAAGTTATGGTACGCCACACGAATATGCATACGGCTTGGTGGATTATTCCACTCTGGGCCATGTAAACGTTGGCTTGCCTATTCTTCTTGGTCGTGATACAGAATCATTCGAAACCTGGGTTGAGAATAACAAGCAAACCATTTTGCAATAAGCCAACACTCCCTTCCAGATTGAGTGTCTAATTAGATCTATAACTCGATTTACCTAATCTTTTCGTATACCATAAAAGATCTCATATTAAATAAAATTGAATATATGAATATAAAGGTGTAGTCTGTGAAAATAATGGGTTGGAGGATGACTTGAACATTTAGTCTTTCGATAACCCCGACTTGCACAGACCTTACGTGGAGAAATTGGGTAACCCCACTAAAATTAAAAAGAATTACCAGGTTAGGTTTACACGACATGTGGGACTAGTGTCTGCATTTATATTAAAATACATAACACTATATGACCTTCATAACTTTACTCCGCAATAGACTTGTAATAAGGACAGCCAAAAGGACAGCCAGAACGAAAGCACCATCGTGCATTTAAGTATGGTGCATTCAAAAGATTCAGCCTCAATCAGTTCCTGACGTGATGAATAAGAAACACGGCAAGGGAGAAACATCTTGCTAATAGATGTGAAGCTGGCACTCACTACTTTTATTCTGAAAAAGCTTCAACTAGTCTGATCTTGACTTCTCCAATATTGAAAACAGTCCATTTCAACATCCCCAGATTGAACAGGTTCCAAAGTTTCACTATTTCCAAGTTCGATATCAAGTGGTGATTGCGATTTCTATCAGGGCCCTACTCCATTGCCCGCTGAAGTATTGATCCAACTTGTGAATTACGTCAATTTTTCCACCTTGCAACTGAAAACGCATAGGAACATTCTCTCTAAATGTACTTCATTAATATATTTTTTTAAGTATGCAAAGGTTTAGGCCATAAAATTTCAAGCCGTTAACAGCAACCTGGAGCTGTGAGTTCATATGTCATCAACTCACTGGGAGCATTTCTCAATAATCAATTGCACTTCATGCATATAAGGGGAACAACATAAACAGTCAATGACTAGAGAAAGTATCCTTACATCCGAGATCACACCATTTCATGGATCAAAACTAAACTTCAGATGCAACCGACACAACCTCTGGTAAGGCAGTCATCACCCTAATTGATTTTCAGTATTCAAGGGTTTGTCAGCGCTTACATCAGCGTTGACTAGTAGATTGTGGCTGTAGCACACTTGATTAGTGATCCTAAGCAAGCGTTTCCTGATACAAAGAGAGTTATAACTCGAATATATTACGCAAGTTATCGCCGAGCTGTAAATCCGATAGTCCCCATTGGGGACGCGCGTTGCAAAGATGACCTGCAAATCTCACTGGCTAATTCAATGTCAGCCACAGCCACACAACGTATGTCTGTTACTTTTCATATTCCGACGGTAGCAAACTTGACCTCGTCGAAACAATGACCACCTTCCCTCTTGCTTTCCTTCAAACAGCCTTATTCAGCCCGGAAAAATCTTGCCGCGCTCAATTGATATATATATAAGATGTGATTCAGTGGTTTTCAAGTCAACTTACAAACAATCAACAACTCAAATCATCATGTCTAAGGTATTCGTCATTGGAGCCACCGGCCAACTCGGAGCAGCCGTCGCTAAAGGTCTATTGGAAAAGAACGTCTCCGTCACTGCTTATGTTCGTGACGCCAGCAAGGCCGAAAAGCTATTTCAACAGTCTGATAACTTGAATGTTGTCCAAGGAAGTTACGATGATCTCGATGCATTCAAGGCTGCTGTTACTGGACACGAACGACTGTTCCTGATGGTACAGTCTTTCGACAATATGCGCGGAATCAAGTCTGCCTTTGCCAAGATTGCATATGAAGCTGGAGTCAAGCAGATCGTGGATATCTCTTGTACACAAGATATGGCTCTTTCTTGGAGATCAAACGCAGTGAGTGAGAATCACCGCGAGAGCGAAGAAGCGATTATCAACATCCCCAACAGAGGAAGGTATGTCGCACTCCGTCCTTCTGGATTCTTCAGCAACTTCTACATGGGTGATATCCACACTGTTCGCTACGCAAGTGCTATTATGGGATGTGTTCCCGCTGACGAGAAGAGAATGTGGATCTCGCCTACTGATATCTCCTTGGTGGCTGTCAACGTCTTGACCGAACCTATCGAACAACATAAAGATCGTGTTTATGAGATGACCTCAGAGTCACTTTCAGGAGACGATCGTGCACGTATCTTGAGCAAGGTTCTTGGCAAAGATATCAAGTATGTTCAACGCAGCGCCGTCGAGGAATACAAGAGCTTCACAAGTCATGGTATACCCCACGAAATTGCATACGGCTTTGTGGATTATTTCTCGTTGGGTCATGTAAATGTTGGCTTGCCTATTCTTCTTGGCCGTGACACAGAATCATTCGAAACCTGGGTTGAGAATAACAAGCAAAACATTTTGCAATAAGCCAATAGTTTTTTGCAGCTTGAGTGTCTTAATTAAATTTATAACTCGATTTACCTAGTCTTTTCGTATACCATAAAAGATGTCAGAATGAATAAATTCAAATATGTAAAATGGACATGAATGTTTAGTCTATTTAAATAATGGGATGGAGATTAACTGGCAAATTTGTCTTTCAGAACGCTCTACATGCCACTAAAAATACTTTAGTTGGAGAAATTGGTAAACTCTGAATTTGAAAGAATTACCAGGAAGGGTTTACACGACATGTTGAATTTAGAACCAGGCTCATACCTGTACTTTTATGCATGACACTACAAGGCCTCCATGCATTAATCCTCACTATCTTGTGAAAGGAATACACAGGAACAGAGTAACATCGAGCATTTAAAAGACTGAGAATTCAACCTGTTTCTGAAGTGTTTGAATATAAAGGCTGATTTGAGGGAAACATCTCACAAATAGATGTGAAGCTGGTATACGCTTTTTTCCATTGAAAAAGCTTTCATTCTAACTATTTTTGACTTCGCCAATATTGAAGACTGCCCAAACCAGCATCCCTAGAACACTGAGGCGTTTGAGAGCACCCTGTAGCAATAATTGTATTTGAGCGACTCACTTGAATTAATAATCAGCACCTCACTGCAAATGCGGTACAACTGTGCCGTATTAATAATAGAGATCCTTTCAGTGTCAATTCAATGGAGGGAATAACATAAGTTGGCAGGAACTCAATACCGAGTGTCCCCACCGATTGTTCTTTTGCAAGGCACCACTGACTGTCCCCCATTGGCAATGTATTGTGGCAAATGTAACTATCAATTCTGATTGGCTACAAACCGTCAGCCAAGGTGAACTTATGTATGATAGATCAGAAATCAGAAAAACCACTGAATTTTTTTTTATATAGGCTGAATAAACAACAAATTGTCAATGTTGAATCTGCGCAGAATACCATTGCTCCAAATCTTTAGTGCAACTGTATCAAGGATACGTCCAGGAAAGCGGCATTATTCATCCGATGATGACAATTGCAAGGAACGCCCATATCTGTTACAAATTTGGAATTCGAAACAGAGCAATGTGGCATTATCCGCAGCTGGAAAAAGTTCCCATTTGGGTTCGTGCATGTATTTTCTTCACTTGGAAATCATATAAATATGAGATCGCATTCATAGGGCATTCAAACATATTAAAAAAAATATTCTCAAATAACAATGTCAAAGGTATTCGTACTTGGAGCCACCGGCCAACTCGGAGCATCTGTTGTCGAAGGCTTATTGGAAAAGAATGTCTCCGTCACTGCTTATGTTCGCGACGCTAGCAAGGCACAAAAGTTGTTTCAACAGTCTGCTAACTTGAATGTTGTCCAAGGAGGCTACGATGATCTTGATGTATTCAAGTCTGCTGTTGCTGGACACGAGCGACTTTTCCTAATGGTACAGTCTTTCGGCAACATGCTCGGAATCAAGTCTGCCTTTGCAAAGATCGCATACGAAGCCGGAGTCAAGCAAATCGTGGATATCTCTTGTACACAGGAGATGGCACCTGCCTGGAGATCAAACCCAGTTTGTGAGGAACATCGTTCGTGTGAAGAAGCGATTATCAACATCCCGAACAGAGGAAAGTATGTCGCCCTCCGCCCCTCTTTCTTCTTCAGCAACCACTTTATGGGTGACATCCACACCATTTGTAACGCCAATGTCATTTTGGGCTGTAATCCATCTGACGAGAAGAGAATGTGGATCTCGCCTACTGATATCTCCTCATTGGCTGTCCTCGCTTTGACAGAGTCTATTGAGCATCATAACGATTGTGCTTATGAAATGACCTCAGAAGCACTTTCAGGAGACGAGCGTGCACAACTTTTGAGTAAGGTTCTTGGTAAAGATATCAAGTATGCTCAACGCAGCGCTGTCGAGGAGTACAAGGCTAACAGAAGCGTAGGCATGCCTCACGAAACCGCGTACGCTTTTGTCGAATATTACCCGCAAGGTCAGGGTCATATAACACGTGGCCTGCCGATACTTCTTGGTCGCGAGCCAGAATCACTGGAAGCTTGGCTTGAGAAGAACAAACAAGCCTTTTTGCAATAGGTTAATATATCCTTACAAATCAAGTGTATTGATATGACCTATAATCTCATTCAATGTAGCACATTATGAAATATATATTTAAAGTATGAATAAAGCGAGTGGTATGTTTTCACTATAAAGCAAAAATCAGGCTTTGATCTGCTCAACAACGTCCACCAACCCGGCGTCTGCTGCAAACATATGCGCCACACGCCAAAACAAGTTTTTGTTTGTCAAAACTGAATCCCCAATTTTACTTTTGTGCAATGGCTAACAGTTCACGATCCTGTAATATAATGATGTCTTCTTTAAATTCTTTTGAAGTTTACAGATATTGTTAATCTGAGCTGTGCAACCGACATCAGTGTATTGTTGAATGCAACATGTGTTTTTGACGTTGCCAGGAGCAGGGCCATTATATTTTGTCCATTCCTTTAGAAATTCACCGGAAGTAACAGTGGTGCATTCACGTTCTCCGTAGCCACTTTCTGAAGTTATAGTGCCTTGAGCATCCACAAAATCGATCTTCCAACTCTTGGGTTTTCTGTTTGATGTTTGAGCATTGACAATACCCACAGCCATGAGAACCATCAAAAGAGCCAACTTTGAACCAAGCATGTTGGTAGATAATAAACTGTGAGCCTCTATGGGCTAGTATGATGTACTTCTTATATATGATTATCTTTTGTTTGATCATGGAACCCTGGTACCATGATTATCCCCAGGATTCACATAATTCAAAAATAGCGCTTTAAATTACCTATTTTTGGCCGGGTCAGTTGAGCGAAGAGTCGCCGCATTTTGCGCAGCAAACGCAATTGTTGCTGTTGTGTAAATCTCTTGCATTATAATGTATTTTAAGCAGCAGTGACACTGAGCTTTGGATTTACAGTATAAGGACATTGAAATTACCAGCGGTTTGCAAAGTACTACAACAATCGGATAAGCACTGTAAGCGGAAATAAAACGGTAGCCAGAGTAATGTTTACACACTCGTTTTGATTAAACCAATTGACTCTATCAAAATGGAAATAACGCTATAAATTAACGCTCAAATGCTTCCTATAACTGTTGAAATCAATATGTAGTTAGAAGAACAGCTTCGGAATTTCAGTAAAGTAGGCTTTCACTCTGCAAGACAATGAAAAGCGTATCATTAAGAAGCACCAAAAGGGGTAAAACGCCATTGGTTACTGTCATCAGCAAGCGACGACTCTAATTTGGCAAACCGAGGAGGGGCAAAACGTGACAATGCCGCTTTCGATTATCGTTTTTATCGGCTCTTAAACAGTTTCCTGGGAGTGGTATAATCCTTACTCAAGCTGCATTAAAAGTAACGGATGTATGTTTACCCAAGCAGTTGGGTTGGTTTGGATGGCCAAATCTCCTTTTTAGCTCCTAAATTAAAGGAGGCAGGGCCAAAAAATTGGGTATTGAGAGATGTCATTGAACATCAGGGCAAGGTTCAAACGTGTAAAGGTAATTCAACGTGAGAATCTCCTAGAGCCTTCACAGAAAGACAAGGAGGTACCAACATTTCAATGATGGGATGAAAATTTTGCTGAAAAAGTACTAGCAGCATCCCTCACCAGCTGAACCTTAGGGATGTACCGTTGAAAAAAAAAATGGGTCCCTTCTGCCAAGTTACGATTATCCAGAGGAAATGTTTGATTTGCAGTTGCCATATCAAAGCGACTGGGTTTGATGTACTTTGGCTGCATGCATGTGTTTAGATGTTTCGGACGTGAAAAATTGCCATATTTCCTTCCTTCGTGTTCTATTATGGCGTTGATCAAAAGAATGATGGATATATATGAAGAACAGTAGTACAAAAAAAAGGACGAGTAGATGACAGTGGAAATTACAGATTACACAGAAAAGTACAGACAAAGATAAATTTGATGTTGAGTGGAAATGGATGTTTAGATAGCACTGCTGGCACAGGTGAACGGGTAACCTAATGGAAGAAATCACAGTAAGGAAACCAAAATCTCAAACATAGCTTAACATAAATAAAGTTTTTGCTTCCACTTACGAACAGCTCCAGCAGCGTAGTCATTGAGAATAGACTGTATAGAGGTATAAGTACCAACACCGAACACAATGATACCCATAATGATAATGAGAACTACATAAAGTCAACCCGAATCAGTATTGGTGTGCTACAAACATCATCCGGTACGAGTAAAGCCACTTACTGTTGGCAATTGTCCAAAATGTTTGCTTCTTGGTGGTAAACCAGTTACCCTTATTAAGAACCAAGTAAGCGTAACCCCCTGGGTATGGAAGGTGATTAGAAAAAGACTGCACATGGGAGATCTAAAGAATAGCCAGGACACTTACAAAAGATGAGACCAAAGAAACTGTCAAACAGCGAAGAAATCAAAGACAACAGATCGCCAAAGAATGGTACTGCTTCACCAATGATGAAGCCAAGAATCCAAATGATAACAATCAATGCTGCCCACATAGACCATCCTTGCCAAGTATTGCTAGATGGGAAGAGGGTAAGACATTGTGTCTTATAATGACTTGCAATTTTTTTTTCTTACCTGTATCTATGGGGTGAGTTTCTATATATGCGATTGAACAAATACTTTGCGGTAATGTTGGCATAGATCACTCCGATAACTAAGACAGGGGCGAGACGATCAGATTCAAGTGTCTCAAACACAATAGCAAAAAATGCTAATACTTACCGATGATGGTTGGAAGGGCCATGGTGAAAGCAATTTTTTTGTAGAGAGGCTGTAATCCAGCAAATGCTGGTGCAACGGTATATTGACCCATATAGTAATAACTGCGACAACAAACATCACTTCATTAGAGTTTTGATCATTTACCGCCCGCCTCCAAACATACGATTTACACTGTTACTTACATGACAATACCAGGTACTGTGAAAAGGATGAATTCAGCTACAGTACATGCGTACAAGGCCTTTGGACTAAAACAATCATGTTAGCGGCTATTTGTGGCCATGTTCATCATTTTCGCCTTCATTCTCCACTTACAAGTCTGCTGGATTCTCCATCTCTGCAATAAACGACGGGTAGCAAATTTGGCCAATGAAGGTATAGGCTGAAAAGTAGGATATGGTTAGTCAGGTTCGGGCTAAGGTTTCCTAAACCGTACAGTGTCAGGTGAAACACTCACTGATATTAAGGATAGCGTTAAACCCTGCTACAAAGGTAGTTCCGGGAGGAGCTAATGCTGAAGCTTTGACGACAGTGCCCTCAACATAACCAGCAGGCTCGTCTTCGATACCGGCGAACACCATACAAAGCATAACGGATGTAAACATCAATACTAAAAAAAAGAAAGGAGTTTGTCAGTACGCGGCTAATCCAAACCGATTGGCCGAGGAGACTTACTGGCTGAGATGACACTTTGGAAAGAGATTTGCGTCAAGGTTCTTGGAAGTGAAAGAAGGATGCAGATGACCATGGTTACCACAGCCCATATGATGTTACAGTGCTGTGAATCGGTCAAGGTACTAAAAACCTTTGCTCCAGTGGATGTATGTAGACCCAAAATCATGAGATTGTTGGCCAAAAGTCCAAACGTAGTCAGTTCGTATGCTATACGACTGTTTCCAAATAGCTTGTATCCTATGTCGCAGATGTCACGACATTCAGGATGCTTCATTTGGAACTTCCAGAGGGTCAAGGATGTGTAAAGCGTAATGACTCCAATTCCTAGTGTTGCTATGACTCCTCCAACCATTCCTAGTGCCATGAAAGAGGCTGGAAAAGACATAATGGCAAGGCATACATATTCTCCAAACAGCACAGCAGCTGTCTTCTTCCAGCTCATGGTTCGTAGCTTGATGTCCCTACCGCTTTCATTGCTGACGGTACTGACTATGGAGTTGGTGCGTGACAATACAGCGGAGCCTTTGACAAGTGAAGGAGGCTTCTCTTCTCTGTCCATTTCTTCAAAAGCTTCCTCCTTGGAGGCAGCACTGTATTTTCTCTCCTGCTCTTGTGGTGGTTGTGCCATCGTGTGGAACGAAATAGGGTTACAAAGGGAAAGAGTAGTTAGATACCAAAAGAAGTCTTAGTTATACTGTTTGGCACCGGAGTTGATTTGATGAGCCCAGGTTTGGAAAATTGTCTATAGGCCAGCGTTCATTGGCCATGTTCACACTGTAAGCAGTCACTTCCGCTGTCGATTGGGCATTGAAAACGAAGATTCCATTATAACGTCATGACGTACGAATATTGCTACATCCGATAAATCTATTTTGAGTCAAACCTTTGCCGCTGGCAGTTCACAAGTAATCAATGGTACATGATAAGATACGCTTGTCTATATGAGCACATGTTTTTTTTTTCATCAGTTTCATGACCAAAGGAAGCAAATTAGCCAGTTAGCAAAGTATGGAAAATTTTTGCCACATGTGAGATTCGCGCGCGGTGAATTTGATACCGCAGAAGCGAGACAACAATTTCATTCTCAGATGACTGTTATTGACGACATTGGTGAGCTTGTCAGAAATGAGAGCAGGAACAGATAAAAGTGCACATTTGGTCATATTTTGGATGGATTGATATTTACATTCCAGAGGTTGCATAAGAGTACTGCTTTTTGCTCAGCCCTGTACTGAACTGACTAGATCAGCCGAGATCGACCGTGCCAAGACACACCTTGCCTGTCAGCTGAAACAGCTAAAATATTGACAGGGCGAAATGAAAGGATTAGGGACTGTCGATCAAAGAATAAATATGAATAAGCAATTAGAGAAAAGCATATTTTATACAGATACTGAATGCTTCTGCAGTCCAATTTGAAGTAGGTTATTCAATCGTTCCATATTTGACTTGGACCCGCGTACGCAATAAAGTAGCTTTTAAATCTCAGCCGTAGGGTCACTATGCTGTTGAGGCAATTGCCCCCCCCCCGCAACGTGCAGCTGCATTACCACTACTGTAGAGTCGGCGCCCCTTGGCACATCGAAAGGTACCTCGTTGCAAGCTCTTATATATGTATGAAAAAAAACCCACATAAAATCGTTCTCTGGCGATGAATTGAGCTGCCTACAATTTATCACGTTATTTGATATCAAGGAGGGATGCTAGTACGAGCTGGAATCTTCAAAACAAGGTCAGATTGGTTCATTCAATGTGGTCTAAAAAAGGTGATCTTGTAGGCTGCGGACTGGCCAAACTTCCCTCCTTATCAGGTTTATAAAAATGATCTATTATGGGAGGTCCTATTTTTTATTTATTTTATATATTTCGACCTTTTTTCTTATTACTTCTGTTCTTCTTTTCTAGTTTTTCATTCGCCTTTCTTGAATCGACTCCTCCATGAAGCTGGAGGTTTTGGTCATTACATGGTTGGCAGTGGCATGCATGTTTATGCCTGCCGAAATGATCAAGTTCGGCAAAAAAACATATCCAATTGTCACTGGCGCCGAAGTTGGCTCTATGTATATTGCCGATCATCGCTATATTGCCAATTATCATACAGCTAATGCAAGCCGCCAAGATATAACGAGGGCTGTCATTGTTGTCCATGGCAAGCGCCGGGATGCATGGAATTACTACAGAGCTATCCAGAGCGCAGTCAAAGTATCGAACGTCAACGCATCCAAAATCTTCATAATGGCTCCCTTGTTTTTGAGTACTTGGGACATGGATTTAGCCAAACCGACGTCTTTAATTTGGAAAGGTTGGTCATCACGTTTTTTATTTTTTTTACTTGCGGTCAATCGATAGCACGTTTTTGCTTTTTTTTTTTCAACACCTGAAATAACTGACACTCTGAAACATGTGCAGATAACTCTTGGATGGACGGTGGAGATGCCATTAATCACACCATCAGCAGCTTTTCGGTCCTGGATTATCTTGTCACCCATTTTTCTGATAAATCCCGTTTCCCAAACCTCGACTCCGTGGTGATTACTGGCCATAGCGGTGGAGCGCAACTAGTTCAACGCTATTCACTAGTCGGAAACGATAGCACGGATGGAATCAATCTCCGATACGTAATTGCCAACCCAAGCTCATTTGTGTATTTCAATGAGTATCGACCACGCGGTGTCAGTCCTACCCTTTGTCCTGGTTATAATACCTGGAAGTACGGAATTATGAAGCCTCCTAGATACGTCCTAGACTCCCCAAGAGTAAGGGGGTTAACGGATTTAGGAAGTACTTTGGAGACATTTGCAGCGCGCGATGTTGTCTATATGAATGGTCAATACGATAACTTCACCTCGGGAGGCTTGCTGGATACTGGATGTGAGGCGGAAGCACAAGGTGTATCTCACATCGACCGGGGCCTCGCATACTGGAGCTACATTACTTCTATCCTACCGCTTTCTAATTTTAACCAAGATATAGAGATTGTCCCTTTCATGAATCATAATGCGACGGGCATGTTCTGCTCAACAGCTGGGGTGAATGCCATACTTGAAGCATGATTCTTCCCTTCATTGTACCACCCAATTTTGTAGATTTGACATATCACCTCCATACACTGTATTATACGCCATTACTTCTATCTTCTTACCGCTATACCCATGCCATATATCTCATCTTACATAATATTTTCAGTTTATTCGTCAAAAGGTGTTATCAAAAGCGTGCAAATAGAACTATTCTGGTTTAAATCTTTCCCCTGCGTTTGGTCTGCTTCAATCATTCGCTTAAAATTGATGCTTGGCAAGAGTTTCGTAAAAGGTTTTGCCTTGAATCTCAGCTACAGTATGTTCAACGTCCGACACTTGACGGCTTCCATCAGCGGCAGCGAAGGTACCAGCACCCCAAGCTGAGCCTCCGCGAACAACGTTGACATCAGCAAACTGAGGGAAGGTGTTCTTGTAACCAAGAGGAACATAGATGATTCCGTGGTGAGCAAGAGTAGATATATTGTTAAGAGCGGTTACTTCTTGGCCTGAGCAAGTGTCAATTTTTTAGTCAATAATCTGTCTCTAGCCATCACTCACTGCTGATCACACTTACCTCCTCCAACGGTTCCGGTGGAAACGAAGATACCAGCGAACTTTCCATGAAGTGCACCCTTGGCCCACAAACCTCCGGTTTGATCCCAGAATTGTCTCCACTGAGCAACGCTGTTACCGTAACGTGTCGGGACACCGAGCAAGAAACCATCGTATTCAGCAAGCTTTTCGGGAGTGATATCGGGAATGGTGGTATCTCTATCGGTGGGAAAAGAGAAGGGTCAACCGAAAGAAATGAGGCATCGATCACGCAAATCACGCCACAAACCTTGGGGGAGCATGCATTTTTTGAAGCACATCCTCTACGCGGCGGGGTTCTCGTATTAGCATACCATGTCACCTTTATATTGCTCTATGTCTTTCCTTTTGCTTACCTGAGAGAGTTTCAGGGATTTGGAACAAGTCAGCAGCACCGCCAGCGGCAGTAACACCCTTTGCAACAGATTTGGCCAAAGAGCCGATATGCCCGTACAGGGAGTAGTAAACAATTGCGATCTAAGATACAAGTCGCTGATGAGCTTCTTGTATTGACAATCAATGAATATCATTTGGACAGTAGAGTACCTTGGGAGCCATAGTATTAAAAGAAGATGGGTAGCGAAGAGAAAAAGAGGGTGTACCTCGATCTGCTTTTATAGATATTCTGGATGCACGCTGGCTGACATAATTGCTGACGGCAAGCTGACTGATATGTGCACGTGAGCTCTATTGCTCGCAAAAAGTCACCCAACATCAACCCTGGCGTGAGATGCCATTTTGAAGGCGATCGTACAAAATAAACATACTATTAGCTTTACTGGGGTTAAAATTGCTATGGATTCGGCGTTTCAGAAGGTCGCAAGCAATACTGGACTGCATGCTCACTGCGATGGCAATTCGCTTAGCTCTACAAAAAATGATGAATATCGGCTTTTCTTATCCATTTTTGCGGCTAGTACCTTTTGTTTCTTTTAAAAAAAAGTCGAGATGCTCTTGGAAAACATGGAAAGTGCTTCAATTCTTGCCTCGATGGCTTTCCGGGAGGCAACGCCGAAGGGGTGTTTCACGAAAGATTTTATAATAGAAAGGGCGTGAACAGTACGACGTGAGCAATGTGGTGGATATGAAAGTTGATACTTTCATGCCAACTGAAATGTCATAAAAGCCGAGGATTGCTATCCATTAGCATGACAGAAGCTCCGGTTTACCAGGTTTTCATACCCCTAGTTGCAGGGGAGAGCCAGGCATCCGATCTTTGAAAACCATCCGCTTGTTATGATGTCGAGCAGCACATCCAATCTAAGATCCAAAACAACATATTTTCTTTTTTTGTTACGTCTTTCTAACGAATAGCAATGAATATCAGTATGGCATGACTTCCTATACGCTTGCGGGAAAGGTATGATAGAGTGCCAACTACATCCGAAATTTCAACTATTTAACATGTTAAGCAACTCTGTTGATAAGTAATGAAAAATTCTTAAAATCTCTGCTATGCCATACAGTGTCAAAGAATATAGGTTTCAGGTGAGGGCTGAGCTGTCTTCACCTTCAGTAGTATTTTACGAAGTAAAGTGTTGATCTTTCGATCTTCTGTGTAGTGCTTTCTGGAAAATGTGCTCCACAAACTTTGACATAATGTCGGACTTTGTTCGCATTCCCAAACTTCCGGTCAGCGCTTGCACTCATAATTAAGCGCTTGAGCCAAAAATTCAATTCCCTTCACTAGCTTGGCCATCCTTTGATCATTCCAGATGGGCATTTTATTCAGTAGTCTTTGGTCTAAACTGTTTTCCAAGGCAGAAGTGAAAATCATTATAGTTGGTCTTGACAATGCCGGCAAAACCACTATTTTATACAAACTGTAAGTACCATAGCTCCACATAATCCTTGATCGGTCACAAAGCCTAATCAACCAAATTGGAATCATAGCCTTCTGAATGAAGTGGTGACAACCACTCCGACCATCGGCAGCAACGTAGAAGAAATAACGTACAAGAACATAAAGTTTTTGATGTGGGTAAGTATCTCTAGTCCCTTCCTTAGATAGTGGTACGCCTAACCAACTATATCTTACGATTAGGATATTGGTGGCCAAGAATCCTTACGAACGTCTTGGAAAACATATTATACCAATACAAAGGTCAGTGGAAGTCTATTAGGAAAACGCCTATTAGGAAAGGTTGTGTACTAAAAGACATTAACGCCTATCTTCTCATTCAATCACACTTAGGCGGTCATCATGGTCGTAGATAGTAGTGACACCGATCGATTACATATTGCCAAGCGGGAGTTGCATCAAATGGTTGAAAGCGAGGTAAAAATGATTTGTACCTCGTGTGGAGTATAGTAATATTTACTGATGGCAAAGGTATCTCCAACATAGTCACTCGCAGACGCAGCAATCTTAATATTTGCTAATAAGCAAGACGTTAAAGGAGCATTGAACTCAGCAAAGGTCTCTGATGCGTTGGGGTTGGTGACTTTGAAGGATCGACAGTGGCACATTCAGGTATGTGGGAAGTTACTAGTTGTGAATGCATACAGTCTTTCATTGACAAGTCTCTTGACAAATCGACATTGGATAGGCATGTTCGGCTCTGACAGGAGATGGGTAGGTTATTTGATTTTCACTTTTAAAAGCGTTGGTGCAGGCAAATAACTAATCCTTGGCATAATAGGCTGTTTGAGGGCTTAGATTGGATTGTTGCGCGTCTTGGCGGACAGTAAATTCTGTGTAGTTCCCTACTCGCGACGTATGTAAATGTTATATAATCTATAGTAAAAACCAGCTGTTTAATAGAACAATAAATTGATGAGATAGTGGATTGCTGTGGTGTTTATGAAACTTGGCCGAGGCTGGGGATACCCGAAGGGCTGTGCACGTTGGCTGTATTTGGGGAATCGTCCGCCCAGAAAGAGCAGTCATCTATTCCTGCCTGTTCTTCTCATCATGTGGAGGTCTTGGGTCGATCGCCTCAACACAGCGACTACAGACGCCGAGGAGACAGAACGGCAATTATACGATGCCGAAAAGCACTTGAGTCCATCGGAATTACAGCAGTAAGTTTTGGTGACCTCTGCACGGATCGCCCGGACAATCTGCCCATGACCCTAACGCTCATTCCGTGTCAGACGACAAATAGAACAAGAAGCCCTTCGCTTACTTTGTAGTAAGGCTTATGAAAGGTCTGAAGGGTTAACTGAAAATGTAAGTGTCATCCTCTTCGTAAGTTCGTTTCAAGGCGTCGGCTAACCTTCATCCAAACTTGACAATACTCGACAAATCAATAGGACATAGCAGAAATGCTAGGAACCCAGATACTTCCGCAATTTGTGAAACTGCATGAAACATACATTGATGATATTGAGAATAGCGTTGGTGACAGCAGAAATCTTGCCGCGTTGATCACGAAATCATTTATAACCGGAATTCGAAAGGTGCCTGAGGCACTCGGCAAGCTAAGGACGAGCTTTAACCTGTTGAATCAGTTGCAGTCCAAAGCCAATCTCTATTATCACATTGTCGCGCTTGAAATTCTGACAAAAGAAATGGTAAGTATTTTTAAACGTGACATTTGTCAACCAGTATTGAGTGCTGATGTAGCTCCCCTTCGCATCCAGAGAGATTCTGTCATTGCTTTACTCTATCATCAGAAAATTCCATCAGTGATGATCAAACTTATTAGATCGTTTATCGACATACCAAACAACGAGCTTAAGGATATGGAGAGTGAAGTTGATACGGAATCAGACACAGTTGCTTCGTTATCGGAGACAGCTGATATTTTGGCGGATATACTGCGAAACTTGGTCCGGAAGCCTCAAGCATTAAGAAGATTTGTCGTCGAAGACAACCTTTTCGTTTTGCTCCGAACGTTTCTCACTAAGCCTAACATACCCAATGAAGCAATTTTGGACATTTCCGCAGATGGAGAACAAACAAAGTATGACTTCATGTGGAAAAAGTGGTATGTACATTGAAACAAGGATGTATTTAGGAGGTGATCTCAGTCTCATCATGTTGGAACTTGTAGTATATTCTCTGTTTTGATCTCTACCGATGGGGATTGGGAAGTGGTACGATATTTGCACGGAAAGCAACTGATGCAAATGGTTACTCAAACCTGGAAGGTATATTCTGGAAAGGGTGCTTCTCAGCAAACACCTTGGGAGCATATTGAGATGGAAGTAGAGCTTGTTGCACACTATCTACAGGTATATACATAGCATAGTGTATCGGAGTGTACTGTATAGCGAAATGTATCAACTGACACCTCCGCAGATGTCCTTTAAAGCGTCCAGTGATACGCTATTCAAAGACTTTAGTGAGGCTGGAGGATATAATTATTTGGTTAATATGGTCATAGAAGCTTCAACGGGGAAGTCATCTTCTGAAAAACAGGTTAGAGTCTAAGGATGGTTTTTTTGTGGATTGAAAATAGTGTTACTAATTTGATGATTAGAACCAAATCTACAACATTATGGAAAATCTGATGTACGTCGGCCCAGACAAAGTTGATTTTTCATATATAGATGGAAGTCCGTATCAGCATGAAGGTAAAAATGCTCTCGTATGAATACATAGCTGTTCTTAAATAATTGCCTCCAGCTAACACAGAATGACACGTACATCTAAACAGATTTTGTCATACCGCAGTATCCAGAAGGTCAGTAAGATTTGATGCGATTACATTTACAGTTCTTCACGTCTGACTTGTCATTTTAGAATCAAGAATACGGAATGTTGATGCTTTTCAAATTCTGCTTGATTCCGTCCTATCCATGGTGTCCCCAATCAATGAGACGACAGACGACCTTAAGCAAAATCAAAGAAGCTCGATACGGTTGATGATGTTGCAATCGTTGGATCACTGCATCCGGGCGAATCCTGTAAATTATTTCATTACCGTTCCAGTCAATGCTCTACCATTGCTCTTGGAGAAACTTTACGGGTTTGACGAGAAGTCACAAGTAAGTTTGGATGTGATTGGATGAGCAACATGGACTCCCCTTCCTATGGACAATTTTATTGATGCATCGTTTATTCTTTTAGACGGTTATTTTGAATCTCCTCATGTATGTTATGTGGGATCTGAACTATGTTCCGTTCAAAGAGTTGGCAGTCATCTCGCTACACTTACAAAGTATGTATCAATGTTATTGAGCTCTGGATGGTGTGAGGTTCCACTAACCAAACATGCATAACATTAGGCAACTCGTCATCGGGTCGGGCAATTCCACTTATATGTGGGGTTTTCAAAACGTTGTTAGCCAAGTCGGACAAATTCCAGAGCGTCTTCAGGGAAGTCGGCTTAGTGAATGTATTTGCCGCTACTTTGTCTGAAATTATCACAGTCTTGCACCAGAGACGCCTCAGTAGTGGGGAAATTGTTATTAGAGAGGACAATGGCGATGGCTTTATTGATAATGCGATTGCCAGCTTTGATGCCATCTCCGATACCTTAGTACACATGCTTCACGATACTGAAAATGCCAAGCTTTTTCTGAAAAGGTACGTGCCACCGTATGTTGAACAAAATCCTAAAAGCATGTACTCACGGTTGTGCATTTGTAGTTTGAAAGGGAATATCACAGATTTGATTGCAAATGATAAAACACGAAAAAGTGCAATGTCGCTCGTTGAGTTGCTCCTCAAGGCAGCTCCCTTGCAAACATCTGCGGGAGATACCTCACCTTCCAATTTATCTGGAGCTCAAGATCAGGTCATCCAATTGATGGAAATGGCCCAAACATTGGACAAGAGGGAGATCTTGCTCAAAACACAAATACTCAACGTCATTTCACACGCGTTTAAAACCACTCCAAGCATGCGCAATTCTTTCCGTTCATTTGGTGGCTACATAACGCTCATTTCTGTTTTGGTCAGCCTGGAGGAAATCTACACTGAGTTAAGTTCTGCCGAGGGTATCACCACCAGTGAAGGCGTTGCGATACAAGACAAGGAGGTAGATGACCTAGTGGAGGCAGTTCTAGATTTACTACGAAAGTCAATGACAGGCTCACCCATCAACTCTCGGCACTTTACAAAAAATGTGACCTATGGATCCTTGGAGAATGCCATCAAAATGACGGGTGTGTTGCAAAACCCTACATCAACGTCCAAACTGTTCGGCTCCTTGCTTGCTTTTGCAACCGATAAGGATGATTTTAAGAACATATATGTTTCTAGCAATCAATCGCCTGAGAACCAGCCTTCAGGTGCTAATGATGCAATGACTGTATCCATAGAGAAAAGGCTCAATTCATCGTCGGTGCGATTGGTGAATGCAGATGTTATAATTAGCATCATGAATTTGCAGAAAGAAATTGGAGCAAATCACGATTTGTCGATGCATATATTCACATCGGTGCTTACTCTTGCATATGGAAACAGACACAACCAAATTTTACTCAATCGGAATGGTATGATACTGCACCTTCTTGAGAGGCTTTATCCCAAACCTACAATGTTTGAGCTCTCAGATGTGTTCGAAGAACATGCTCTTACTGATGCTGAGCGGCAGATATTGACCAGCTTGCTACAGAGACTGAGCGCTCTTGGTATGTCGTATGCTGAGCTTCGATATCTGTTCGAAGCGTTCGAGGATCAACAATCAAAGACAGTTAGCCTCACCAAAAAGAGCAGTGCTATTTTCCTGGACACTCTACGATATAGCGTCGAAAGCAGTCGCTGGCCGAACTTCATTCACCTCGATTTGAGTGCTAAAGAAACCTCTGCTATCACTTTGGATCATGTCTTGCCTTTTCCGCCAAACAGTGGATACACCTTATTGTTCTGGATACACATTGAAAAGCAGTCAGAATCATCAAGACTGACCATCCTTGATGTCATACAAAACGGCGAGACAAAGCTTAGCGTAGCTGTTGATGGACAAAATCGACACCTTCATATCGAGATTCAAGGTCGAAAGCAAATCATGTCGTTCAATGCCTTTCAGTTTCAACCGAACTACTGGTATCACATTGCTCTCGTTCATAATAGATCACGACTTGGTCTGACTTCTAGCATCATGGCTTTGTACGTCAATGGATCATTCCTCGAACAGATACGCTGTCCGTACAACTTGTCCAGTGGGTCACCTCAATCGAAACTAGTATTCGGTGGGTTAGCTTCAGAAACGCTTCCTATAGAAAACAGACAAGTTGTATGGGATCTTGGACCTTCCTATATCATTGAAGATACCCTGGATAGCGATATTGTTAATCTATTATTCAACGTGGGAGCAAGATATACCGCGTTATACCAAGATTCGCTCAAACAATTTCAAAGTTATGAAACATCCACTACCTTGTTCCTCAAGCTCAGGTCCTTGTCCAAAGCTTCAAGCAAAGGTGATTCCAGTCACAGCGCCTTCGTAGAGGCTATGCGTGGGATTGGAAGCACGGTCATTCCTGAGCAGAAAATTGTAGTTGCACTGTTCGCTGGAAACACCATATCTGAAGATGCAGAAAGCATGATATATCCCTGTAATGAAGGCATAAAACGATTCCTTGCATCCAAAACTAATTTGGGCGATGTCACTCTCAACGCTGCGGTTCCAAAGATCAACAAGGCACTCTGGCAGCCAAATGGACTAGCATACCTGATTGGATCGCCTCTTGTTGTTCGACCAGCATCAGTGGATGATGTCTTGTGGAAAGTTGGTGGATTTTCAGCTGTTTTAAAACTTGTTGAAGTGGCGGAGGTATGTGATTGAATGCCAAATTGTATGCTTAGTAGGCAATGCTGACATTTCTGCAATAGACACCAAGTACACTTTACAAAACGCTGGGTATTCTCTTTGAAGCTGTGAGATGCTCTTGGCGAAATTCAGAAGATATGGAAAGATTACATGGATACGAAATTTTGGCATATTTGTTGAAACAGAAGCGGGACATCATTGAAATTGACCACCTGGAGAGACTATTAAGTTTTATTGGAAAGGATGGTGCCTACTTAAAGTAAGATGACTTCAAAGCATGTCTAGAGTTGTTTTCCGAATACTAATTGCAATGTATTAGCGAATCTGTGATCAATAATCCATACGCTTATCGCTATATTGTGTTGAACTTTGAGATCTGGAAACGTACATCGATTGCTGTACAGAAGGCTCATCTCGATCAATTCTTCTTGTTCATACAGCAAAGCAAGTTCAGGAATTTCAATATCAAACGACTACAAAATATTCGTAAGTTCCATGACCTTGTGATTCTTGGCATAGCATCGTGTAAGACTGGAACTAAACGAGCGATGATGTTGTAGATTTGGTCAAGAAAATGCTTTTAGCTTTTCGATTAAGCGTTTACTCCAAGGAATTGGTTCCATCTGCTGTAGCTGCCCTACGAGTAGCTATGATGAACAACTGGACAACAGACAGCATACGTGCTGTTGCCACTTTCCTGGCATCGTGTCTACCAGATTGTAAGCCAAACTTGTCTGTCCAGCTATAGATTTTTATATCATCATGTACTCACCTTGGATCTCGCCATTTTTAGATACAAACAGCAACTTACCCTCACCTACTCCTTCATCTGCATCTTCACCTAGGACTAGAGAGTTAAGGTCGGAGAACCAGGATTTCGGAAGCCCACAAAGTTCAACAGCCAAAAAAGAAATTATTCTCGATGCAAAAGCATTTCCTACCACCGACAAAAAGACTCAAATGTGCATTATTGTCATGGAAATGCTTCATGGTATTCTTTGTGAGCCTCAAAACCAAGATCTCGTAGCAAAGTACTCAAGCACAATCACCAACAAATGGGCTCTATTGTTTTTTGAAAAAGACGTCCATCCTTATGTCGTTGTACTGGCATTGAGAATCCTATGCCGGTTATTGATCCTTCAAGGTCCGGCTTATATGATAAAGTTCCGTAGCGGTACTGATGGTATGTACATCATGCAGAGCTTGCTGAAACACCACTGGAATGTTCTTCAAGTGCACGAGGCGCTCGTGACAACACTTCTCGGCATGGACATTTCAGATATACCACTTCAAAGTTCTGTCGATTTCTCCAGAATCTTTGCCTTGCACACTCAAAATGCCCATCGACAAATCCCTATTCCCGAATTGATGCGAGTAGAACTAGCTCTAATTGACCAGGGCCTTAAAGAGCAAAACGGCCTCACAAAGTCTGGTGAGTTACCTAGTCATAATACTGACCATGTAGTTGCGTTTTCTTGTTACTAACAAAACCAATGCAGAAGCGGACAATTCTCCATCCATACAGCTTTTGACTCGTGTTCTTCGCCTCCTTAACGATCTACATGATATGAGCAACGTTATGCAGAATATATGCGCTCGGCTAGATGTTATCGAGACCTTGGTAACAACAGAGTTTTGGGTAGCTTGCCAAAGCGAATGCACTACGGCCGAAATGGAGCTTGTGCGCTTGGAAGATCAAGAAAGCATGTTTGATCAGGACGTTGCAGAATCCAATACCGAAGTGGATACAAGCCATGAAGAGGATAAAGGTCCAATGCCAGTAACACCGTCCAAGAGTAGCATTCTGAAACGCGGCGGTTTGTCCACCCTTGTTACAAAAACCTCACCTCATGCTGTCAAGCGATCTAAATCCATGTTGACAAGAGCAAGGTAATGAATTGTTTGCTCCACTCTCTTTGACTATATGTAAAGCTGACATTCCATTGTAGGAGTACTTCTGTGCGACTTACCCGCTCTGCTTCTGGTGCAAGGCGGCCAAACCGCCTTGCTGATAATACTGCATCCGATCGACTTGTCGAGTTATTGACAAAGATTATTGTAGCCGCTATCCTTTCTGAGAACTCTCGAGCCGAGGCTGTTTTTGTACTATATTCGAGAGTAAGTCTAGTCATTGATGTGAATAGGTAAAATGGCCTTGGCTTTGACATTTGAAATTCTTCTAGTATGCTCCTCCAAGCACCGAAGCTGGTCAAATTCAGTTCAGTACCTTGATGCTCACGCACATCAATTTGACACTGAAAACTTCAATTCAACTGGACACAAGTGTGCTGCAGCGTTCAGCTATATTGATGAACATCGCAAAGTATGCACAATACCTTGTCGATACAGTTGTTCAAGGTATTGCAAAACATCTCAATGTTTCTCCCAATCCATTTCCGTTCTCTAATCAACTTATTAGGCTTATTTACGAATGGTATGGAGCAAACATATGATCTTTTGGCCACTATTCTTGAGACTTGGCAAACCACTGTCAACGAAAAATACAGCAGCTCCTCCCAGCAGGCCATCAGTTTCCTGTTCAAGGCATTTAATCGCATGGTTCTTTTACGAATATCAGACCTTGACGCCACCACAGCCTCTGCTAATCAAATTGTCGACTTCTTGAATTACTGTGTTCATTACCAAAAGTTGCTACTTAGCTCCGCCAACACAGATCTGGACTTTTTACGATGCTTTTGCTACCATTTGTATCTTTTTATGCGAATTCGCGATCCTACAGTTCAAGCTACTACTATGAACGTACGTATATATTTGCGTGTTACTCTACGATGATTAACTATTCATTAACGCAGCTTTTACTCCTAATGACATTAGTTATGGAAGCTCTTGATGTTACAAAAATCTGACGAAATGACCAAAATGTTGCGTACTTCAGTTCAAGGAGTTGGTAAGCAGAGTTTTTAACCCAGGATGAGGATCTTTTTACATGTTTATTAATTCATATACCACCTCCACCACTTGCCTCTGCCAGAATCTCAAGATCTCGTTAATGGCTTTAATGGCTTACTGGAAATGGTATGTTAATGCAATGCAAGGTCTACTAATTTTAAAGCATAACAACGAACTAATTTTTGTGATATTAGGATACCGAGTCATTCCTACTGTGGATGGATTCGCGCAAGAGGGAACTCACCATGTTCTTCCAAGATCATATTATCCGAGTCTGGGAGGACATTGTTGCGATCGAAAATAAGAATAGTGGAGACGCATTGAAGGCAATATGCGTTCAACGAATCAACAGGTTGAAGAAGCTCCAAAAGAGATTAGGTGCTGAGCAAGAGTGCTTGAGCAAGTATGCTAGTAAGACCTTGACGTGGCTGTACGGGATTAAGGTTCGTTCAATTGATAGAGTGCAAGTGTTTTTCCCATTTAAATGACCCAAGAGACTGATCTTTTCATGTTAACAGAAAGTCGAACTGAGCAAGTTTACAAAGGCTCTCCAAGATAATGATGGCCATGAGAACTTTGTTCGTAGTGAATGGGCCAAGATATCTGGACACTTGTTTGAGGAACGTGCCATTTGGGGTAAAAATCAGAATGATTCTCATACCAAGTGGCAACTGGATCTTACTGAAAGTCGATGCCGTATGCGGTTGAAGATGCAACCCAATCGAAATCTCCATGTATACCCCTACTTGCCAAAGCAGCAAACGGCAACAGATATCCTGGATTCAACAGAGGTATGTCCAAAAAATCATAAAATTACCGAAATGATGTTTGCTTTAACGATTTCTATTCACATTTTGCGAATGTATAGGAGACGAATTTACTGGAGTTATCAGGTTTGTCATGGCTATAATGGTTTTTGTATACTAGGTTTAATTGGGTATTGATTTTGCTGTATATGATATCCGCAGATAATTTGCCAATGAAACGACAAATGTCACAAGATACTGTATCAGAGAAAACGAATGCAGTGGAAGAAGCTGCCGCCGGTGAGGAAACTTATGAAGGAGATGGCGAATCAGCTGAACAGCAGGATCATCAAGATCCTCCAACAATCGATGAAGAGGAGGATGAAGTTTCCTACGAAGAAGACAAGAACCGGAAAGTCCTGCGTCTTCTCGATGTTCGAGATATGGTCCTCGATGTACTCAATGTCAGCCAAATATCAGGACTAGATGCTTGCGAAGGCTTGTTGCTGCTTTGCAAAAACAATCTCTATTTGATCGATAACTTCTTCCAGAGATCTGACGGTGAAGTAGTCGAGATTTGGGATGCTCCAAAGGAAGAGCGAGATCAATACCTCATTCTTCTCGCACAAAATGCTGGTATGGATACTGCACCTAATGTCACTACATCTGGAGATCTCCATTTTTGTCGTAAATGGCCTATCGAGGATTTGAAGGAACTATTCAAGCGGAAATTCTTATTTAGAGATGTCGCTTTGGAAATCTTTTTCGCAGATGGGCAAAACGCTTTGATCACAGCTATGGATACTGCGGAAAGGGACAACTTGTACAGCAAGCTGCTGTCAAGAATAAACCCATCCGCTAGCTCGTTGGACTATGTGATTGGCGGCAATGATCTCGAAAAGCTATCCGAGAGTACGAATCCTTTCAGACTTACCAATATATTTGGATCTTCGTCTTTCTCAGAGTTGACGCAAAGATGGGAAAGAAGAGAGATCACGAATTTCCAATATTTAATGGATCTCAACACCATCGCTGGACGCTCGTATAACGATCTTACCCAATATCCTGTATTTCCTTGGATTTTGGCAGATTATGAAAGCGAGGAGCTTGATTTGGAAAATCCATCGACATTCCGAGACCTCAGCAAACCAATGGGCGCTCAAACAGCTGAGCGAGAAGCCGAGTTCGCTGACAGATACAAGCAATGGGGAGAGACCGATGACCCAGCACCTGCCTTCCACTATGGCACACATTATTCCTCCGCCATGATTGTATGTTCATTCTTGATTCGTCTCGAACCATTCACTCAACATTATCTCAAGCTACAAGGCGGTACATTCGATCATGCCGATAGATTGTTTGATTCCATTGGAAAGGCTTGGGATTCCGCTTCTATGAGGAACATGAGCGATGTTCGTGAGCTTATCCCAGAGTTCTTCTACTTGCCTGAATTTTTGGAAAATGTCAACAAGTTCAACTTTGGTACAAAACAAGGTACAGGCGAGGCCATTGACTCTGTCATATTGCCTCCCTGGGCGCATGGAGATCCAGCTGTGTTTATTCACAAGCATCGTGAGGCATTGGAAAGCGAATATGTTAGTAGTAACCTGCACAATTGGATTGATTTGATCTTTGGCTGCAAGCAACAAGGCCCAACAGCGGTCAAAGCAATGAATGTTTTCCATCATTTGTCCTACGAAAATGCTGTTGATCTTGATGCCATTACTGATACCATAGAAAAAACTGCAACCATCGGCATTATCCACAACTTCGGCCAGACGCCACGACAGCTATTTAAACGACCGCATCCACGTCGCCAGCCTGCTCCTGCTGACCCGTTATCAAGCGGACGATACCAATTCTACACCAATGTCGATAAATTGATTCAATCTGCCATGCCGCTACAGGGTTAGTATTTGCGCTCAAATTAAATGTATTGCGTGGCCTATACTTACTTTAATGGTGCAATAGATGTAGGTGAAGGCATTAGAAAGTTAAATTTGTTTGGCGAAAAGGTAGCAGCTGCAACCAAGGAACAAGCTTTCATACTCCCCGATGGTGCTAAATACATCGAGTGGGGATATTCGGATAAATCTTTGAGATTCCATTCAAGCGAAGGGAAAAAGGTAAAAGAATGCAAAGCCGTAATTATTTGACAAATAGAGCAGAGCTAACCCATACTTCCATACCCTAGTTGATCAATATCTTTGAGAATATGCAAGTGGATGAATTAACAGCAGCAACGTTTGCTGACCCACGAACCCTCGTCACTGGTGGAGCTGATAATGTAGGTTTAAAGCAACAAAAGAAAATCGACTTGTTTACCAAGACTAATGCAATGGCTTATTTTCGCTGAAGATGATTTGTGTGTGGAACATTAAGCATGACAAGTCTACGGACTTTGTACTTAGAGAGTGCTTGAGGGGCCATACGGACTCTATCACAGTCATCACAGCCTCGCGGCCGTTCAGTTTGATTCTCAGCGGGTCATTGGTGAGCTAACGATGCATGAAGCAGCCGCCATGTTGCACACGAATATACTGACATTTTATGCTGTAGGATCAAACCATCATATTATGGGACTTGAACCGCATGCAGTACGTAAGGACTGTGGCGGGACACGAAAGTGCAATCAACGACATATCGGTGAACGACACAACTGTGAGTTCTCTTTTTTCTTCTATGGGATACGTGTAGTGAATCCTTTTGCTAATAAGAATACCAATCTAGGGAGAAATCATCAGCATATGCTCAGTTTCATTGAGAATTTGGTCGGTCAATGGCGAACCATTGATGATGCTCAATATTCACTCTGATCCAATTTTGACTGCTACATTCTATCTTGTAAGCTTTCCGAATGAATTAATTGTACTTAAACTTAAACCTTTGAAAAGTAACACATGTGATTTCAGGGACGAAGCAATGACTGGTTCTCCAAGGATCTTATTGTCACTGGGCATGCCAAAGGAAAGATTCAATTTTGGCACAAGACACTTGCTCCTGTTGACAAGAAAACTCAGCATGAATGGACTCTTACCCCTGTACATACTTTGCAACTCGAAGATCGAGCTAATATGTGCTACTCATACACTGATATTACATCGCTTCATATCGCCAAGTAAGTTACTCGACCGCTCAATTTCCCGTGAAGAATTTCGAAGCTAATAATCGTTTACAGGCGATTGCTCTTGGCTGGCGACGCTTCTGGTAAACTTCACTCCTTCGCCCTCCCAGATTGTGATACCACTTTCCACTATGTTCGCGAGGATAAGGCTAAAGAATGTTTCAATTGTTCAAAGATATTTTCGGTTCTAGGTAAGCTATTCCCTTGGCTGAAATGATGATCAGCACTTACTCACTCATTTCTTTTTAGAACGTCGTGTCCATTGTCGTACATGCGGTGGGGTGTTTTGTAACGCCTGTGTCAATCAGGTGACTCTGCCTGGCATAGAAAAGTCGTTCAAATACTGTGGTTTATGTACAGAAAAGCTGAACAGAATGATGCTTTGAGCAGGCAATTTTGTGTTGCGCTCGCCTTTACACACTAGCTTTTTCCTCGTAGCATAGTTTTAAGTTGTAACATGGTTCTCTGTAATATATTTTATACACTTGTGTAGTCCTTTTGGTACAGAATGACTTCATTGGCATCATGAGCGATGCTCACCAACCACCTTTAGTGTGGCACTTTAGTTTTCAACATTTGGGACAAACACAATCATTAGGATCTCTTTATCGCACAAGATAAGGTGATGGAACAGTGAATGCCAAAGATTTTCCTACGCTCAAATATGGAGTTTAGATGTTTTTAGTGAAGTACGATGGGATCTTGGATCACAATGTTCCCATCTGAAGGCAGCATCATTGAATCTTCGGATGTAACACGTCTTAATTTGGACATTAGTTTGTTAAGGTTGTGCCATTCAGTCTACGATCGCTCACATCAGAGGCTGACACCCCGAGTTTTTACTCCCAGCAAGCGGGATTAGTTAATCAGATTATGCTTGCACGTAGATAGCAAGATTGGCTGACATGCATAACGGTTGCTGCTTGTCTAGAAATCACCCCATTCCATGGTAGAAGATGGTATGGTATGATCAGTGACAGGGCAACCTTACACAAGTGTCCTTAAAAGGATATTAATGAATTGTATAATATATGGATCGTGGGTGTAACGACAGCGCTCTTTGTAGAAAAAGTCATACAACCATATGATACCATCTTCATGTGCGAATTGGGGCAGTTTAGGCGAGGGTAAAGATGTGGAGTTCGTCAAGCCATTTCTCGGAACTCTGCAGAGGCAATGGCAAGGGGCAGCAAAACTAGAAAGTCAGTCAAGCAGGTCATGCATAGTGACATTGGCGAGCACACTCACGAGACGATTAGTTCTCTTATGTGCGTTGTGGGGTACTTTTCTAAATTAGCGACGAAAATTCTAACTGGAAACAGGCGGAAGAAAGGAAAATGGTACGGCGGGCTGGTCATGAAAACTCAAACGGTTCCGATTTAGCGGTTGAGAAGACATATTTTTTGCCACTCAACGTATAATGTTAGTGGCGTAAGTTGGAACTGACGACGCTTGTTCTTTTCGGAAAACCACTGAAAAAAGGACATTAACAAACGGAACGCTCTCATAGCAAGAAAAGACATTATCTTCAATATCTAAAGGAGAGCAATGACCAATTGAGTAATAACAACAAAAGATGGGAGAGATACGAGAGGCGTTTCGGTAGAAGCGTTAACTCGGGCAACGGTGGGAAATCTCTGAATAAAACAATTCCGCGGCATAAGTGCAGAGATTTTCAGATTGGCTGCAAAAGATCTCTCTGCCCCACAATGCTGGTCCCAAAAAAACGGGGCAGCTCATCTGAGTTTCATCCCTACAACTAATGTCCATATTTGGATAGCATCATGGATGGTCGAGCGGTGAGGTGGGGCAATTGTGGATTCTATGGAGAAGTGGAGAGAGGGGTGGGGTCAGATTGATCTTTGATCAATTCAGATATAAATACCGCGTTTCATCAAGTCCTCCTTTCTTCATTACAACGCTTCTTCTCCATCCAACAAGTGTCTACAATGCTAGGATTGAATAAACCAGAAAATGTAGCTGGATCGGCTCTTCCTGCCATCCTCATGGGGTACATGCCATCAACCGCTTCCCGTTCATAAACTGGAATTAAATTAACATATCTTCTCTTTATTTAGTGCTTTTGTCGCCTTCGGTGGTGTTCTTTATGGTTACGATACTGGAACTATCGGTGGTATTCTTGCCATGAAGGAGTTTGTTGATACCTTTGGTACAATGGATGCCGCCACTGGTGAAAAAGTGATCACTTCTGCTACATCGTCACTTGTCGTCTCCATTTTGTCAGCTGGTACTTTCTTTGGTGCGCTTTCTGCCGGTCCCCTTGGTGATATTCTTGGTCGTCGATGGGGTTTGATCTTTGCCGTTTTCATTGTATTCAACTTTGGTATCATCCTTCAAATGGCTTCAAGCGGTATTCCCTTGTTTGTCGCTGGTCGATTTTTTGCTGGTCTTGGTGTTGGTATGATGAGTTCTCTAGTACCATTGTATCAGGTAACATAACAATTATTTTTTCGATTTTTTTTATGCGCGAGCTGCGCTATACACCATGTGAACCCTGTACTGATGCATATTACCCCTTATCAGTCTGAGGCGCTTCCCAAATGGATCCGTGGAGCTGTCGTTGCCTGTTATCAGCTTGCTATTACCATTGGACTTTTAATTGCTTCTATTGTCGATAACGCCACTCAAGATCGCCCTGATACCGGTGCTTACAGAGTTCCTATTGCCGTTCAATTCGCCTGGGGCATCATTATCACCGTTGGCATGTTGCTGTTACCTGAGACACCTCGATATCTCATTAAAAGAGGTAACATGGAAGGTGCTGCAAAATCCCTCAGTAAGTACAAGGAGTACAACCATTGTGCATGGAGAATTATATGTTCTAATGAATTTTACTTTCTTTCATCGTTGTGCACAGGCCGCCTTCGAAGTTTGCCCACCGATCACCCCGAATTGCTTGAAGAATTGGAGGAAATCCGCGCCAACCACGAATATGAACTTTCTCTTGGAGAGTCCTCTTACAAGGACCTGTTTTCCAACGAAGGCCATTTGAGAAAGCGTCTCATCACTGGATGTCTCCTTCAGATGCTTCAACAACTTACTGGCATCAACTTCATTTTCTATTATGGTACTACTTTCTTCAAGTCTTCCGGATTCTCTCAGCCTTTCCTCATTAGTTTGATCACCAACCTTGTGAATGTTGTCTCCACCTTCCCTGGTCTATACCTTGTTGAGAAATGGGGCCGTCGCCCACTTTTGCTCTTTGGAGCTATCGGCATGTGCGTTTGCCAATTTATTATCGCTGCCGTCGGTGTCGCTTCAACCACTATTGCCGCTTCACAAGCTCTGATTGCCTTTGTATGCTTTTATATTTTCTTTTTCGCCTGTTCTTGGGGTCCAATTGCATGGGTTGTCACTGGTAAGTACCGATTCTAACATCAATGTTGATGAACTTTATTTCATACATTTTTTAACTTTTTGCTAATAACTGTTTGTTCTATCAGGTGAAATTTTCCCTCTAAAGGTGCGATCCAAGGGTCTTTCGCTTACAACCGCTTCCAACTGGCTGCTCAACTGGGCTATTGCTTATGCTACCCCTTACATGGTTGATAGTGGTCCAGGAAATGCCAACCTTGGCGTCAAGGTCTTCTTTGTCTGGGGCTCTGCCTGCTTTATTTGCATCGCCTTCTCCTACTTCATGATCTATGAAACCAAGAACATGACTTTGGAACAAGTAGATGAGCTTTATGACAATGTTCCTGTGGCTTGGAGATCAAAGGGATATGTACCCACCGTCACCTACGCTAAGCAAGCTCCTTCAGATGAAAAGCAACCTTCTTCAGATGAAAAGCAACCTTCTTCAGATGAAAAGCCACCCATTGCTTCTGAGAACAACGCGTAAATCATAGCATGTAACATATTTAATAACTGTAGTTGATATACGAGTTTGTATAAGATATAATAAAAAATAAGCTGCAACAGTATTATGGGGAGTTTTATCATGCAATGTTACTGGAAGAAAAATGTGGCGAAAATCATGACCCGAATCGAAGATGTGCATTCGGCACATTGCCCATTTAGGACTTAGAAGCGACATTTTGTTCATACATTGTGCATTTGCTTAATAAGGCATTATGATCGAGGCTTCCAAGAAGTAGATCTGATGGCGTCTTCAGCAGATATTTCTTACTGCTACAACCCTCAACCAAAAATGTTAAAGCTGCTAGAATTATCAGCAAGAGTAGGGTATTCCACCGATAAGAGCGTTTGATCGTCTAAGAACACAGACTGGTCTGAGTCTTTCTCTAATTTGAAAGATTATTCGATTTTGGTGGCGAGTGTCAGTTACCCCAGGCGCTCATGTAGAATTTCTGGAACAAATTACATATTCTCTGCTTTGAGCTTCTGCTTATACGATAGTATCCAACGAACTGAGACATATAAAGAGACACTATGGAATACGCATTCTCCATCATGGCCGCATGGAAATTTGGGATGTTCTGACCGATCGACGATTTTTTGAAGGTCGCGGACATTATGTTATGTAATGGTTTGCAACACTTCTTCGCAAAATGGCACAATACAAATTAGCGAATCAAATCTCCCGAATTTTTGCTCCATTTGTAATTGCCGCCAATGAAGTCCATTGTCGCACTAGCCTTACATGATGGCACCAGATGAGCAGACAAAACATAAATATAAAATAAGTCCCTCTGATAAGCACTTTAGCTTTCTTTACCTCTCTCCATGACTGACACAGAGCATAAAGTAGCCGATCACAAGTCTGACGTCGAGTCCTCCGCGGCTAACTCTATAACCGAGAACGAAGCTGTTTCGTCATCCGATGATCCTATAGGTCATCACATAGGATTATTTGGTGCTGTCATGTTAATCGTCGGTCGTGTGGTTGGATCTGGAATTTTCGCATCTCCTGGTCCCTTGTTCGCCCAAGTGAATAGTGTTGGCATGGCGTTGGTGCTTTGGACCGTTACAGGAATGATAACGGCTGTTGGAGGTAATTAGAGATATTGATGACATGATCTCTTTTCCATAATCAAATACTAAACATTTGATATTGAATGTTTTATCAGCCTTAGCCTATGCTGAACTGGCTACAGCATTTCCAGCTTCAGGAGGTGAATACATTTATCTTCGTAAAGCTTTCGGCCCACTCCGAAAAAATCCCATCCCTTTTGTGTTTGCATGGGCAGCATCGTTTGTTGCCTTTCCTTTAGCCATGGCCAGTATCGCCAACGTCTTTGCAAAGTAATTATGATATTTGGTCAATTGCCTGACTACACGAGATACAACTTGTTTACACTGGTTTTTAGGTACTTGCTTTACCTTGCCTATTATCATCCTGGCATGGCAGCGGACAAGATACCTACTCCACCAAACTACGCCGTGAAACTTGTTGCAGTTGCATGTATATGGGCTGTAGCCATCTTCAACATGGTTTCTCGCAGTAGTGGAAACTATGTACAAAATGTCACGGCCGTTGCAAAATTTATAGGGTTGTTTATCATTTGCATTGTGGGCATCGTTTGGCTGGCCAAGGGAACCTACCTCTTTCACTTTCAGAACGCATTTGAAGGGTCCAGCACGACTTTCTGGCCATATGGAACGGGCATATATTTGGCTCTATTTTCTGTAAGAACATGTTCAGTATCAACGAGAATCTCGCTACAGGAAATTAACTAGCGTTTCTACAACAGTACAACGGCTGGAATAACGCAACTTATTCTACTGGTGAATTACGAAATCCTCATCGCAATATCCCACTTGCAGTGACCATTTCCACCATATCAGTGACATTCATTTACGTATTGACGAACGTGGCTTATTTTGCAACTCTTCCCTTGGATATCATCAAGACCAGCTCAGTCACTGCTCTAGTAAGTTACACTTTGCGTGTGATAGAAGACATGTAACATTATGAAGACATATACTTATCATTGACACAGAACGTAGGTGTTAACACAATGGGGCCGCCAGGAGCATACATTTTGACGATCTTTGTCATGTTCTCCACCTTCGGTACTGTTAACGGTAACATGTTCTCAGCATCAAGAGTTTTGCTTGCGACTGCTCAAAACGGAATTCTTTTGCCTAAATTTCTTGCTTACGTCCACCCTACTCGAAAGACACCCATTGTTGCACTCTTCGTCATAGCTGTCATTACAAGTGCCTTGACCGCACCTGGAGACTTCACATTTTTGAGCAAAATGGTGACGCTAGTTCAATGGATTTTCTATTGCGCAGCCGTCGTCGGTCTTTGCTATATGAGGATCTTCCACTCCGAGCGATTAGAAAAACGTGCCATCAAAGTACCTCTACCTCTACTATTGCTCTTCGTCGTCGTTGCTGCATTCTTGGTCATTGCTCCATTTATCGGTGCAGGAAATGGTTATATACAATATGTAATTGTGGTTGTCGTAGTTGCTCTAGCATTCCCGATATGGGTTGTAAGAGTCTTGTTCGGTATCAATGGAGGTGGTGGTAAAGACGGAGTTTTGGCAATGGAAGAAAGCCAAAAACACGAAGATTAGGCCAATAATTTTTATACAATAGTCAATGGTCTCTCCCTCCATTATACCATGTAATCGTAATAAAATTCTCAATATTGTTAATTAAGAGCACACTTCAGTCAATACTTTCTATTTTCATTTTATATGAACAATTGCGTCTAGTTGCAATAAAGCCAAAACTACGTTTATGATCGGTAATCGGCGTTAATGCTAACATACTCGTAACTGAGATCGCATGTCCAGAATTTTGCTGATTCTTTTCCAAGGCTCAAATCAACTTCAATATTGAGATCTTCCATTTTCAAGATTTCTGCTGCCCGCTCCTCGTTAACATTTTCGGGTTCTCCTGAGATCATAAGGTCCAATTTGGGAGAGCCATCGGCTGGAACAAAAGCTACGCTGACTTTAGAGGGGTCCACTTCAATGCCGCTGTGACCCAAGCTAGCGCAAATACGGCCCCAGTTAGCATCTTGACCAAACAAGGCAGTCTTTACCAACATGGAGGTGGAGATATGTGACGCAGCTTTCTTTGCGGACTCAAATGTTGAGGCGCCCTAAAGGAAACCATGTCAGTAAGAAATTTGTATATTTTCAAGCCATATTATCTATCACAAACCTTGACATTGATGGTAACAAACTTGGTGGCTCCTTCGCCATCATGAACAACCAGCTGAGCAAGCTCGGCAGCAAAATCAGTGAGCTTTGATCGGAAATCGATGTAATCTTGCGAAGTTTCATCGACAATTTTAGGAGCGTTGTTGGCGCCATTGGCCAAAACAGCGATGGTATCATTGGTACTCATATCACCATCCACTGAGATGGAGTTGAAGCTTCGGTCAATAGCGTGTTGAAGAGCTTTCTTCAACAATGGAGCATCAATATTGACATCGGTGACAACGAAACCAAGCAGAGTGGCCATGTTGGGGTGGATCATGCCGGCACCTTTGGTGATACCAGCCATAGTATATTCTGAACCTGAGGACAAGCTGAACTTTCCTGAAAGAAGCTTAGGGAAAGTATCAGTTGTCATGAACGCTTCAGCAGCATCCATCCAAGATTGGTGACTGTTTCCAAGGGTCGAGTGCGCTGCAGTAACACCTTTTTCGATTTTCTCGATAGGTAGTTGCTGGCCAATGACACCAGTTGACATAACCAACGACGATTGCTCAACTCCAGTAAAGGCGTCGACAGCCTTGCTCATACGCTTCGCATTTTCAAGGCCATTGGCTCCGGTCACGGCATTGGCACAACCGGAATTGGTTACAACACCGAATACATTCTCGCCATTCTTCTTTTGAAGAACTTCACGCGAAACAAGCACAGGTGCAGCTTGGAAAGCATTGGTTGTGAACACAGCTGCGGCACTACAGGGTCTATCGGATAGAATCAAAGCCAAATCTTTGATCTCGGGCTTCTTCTTGACACCACAGTGAATACCGGTGGCATTGAAACCTGCTGGATACGTGCCACTGGTAGGAATGAATGACTGCTTACGCGCTGAAAGATGCGCATATTTTGTAGATGTAGAGTAGTATGCTCGAAGAGGTAGTTTGGAAACGAATCGGTTTGTAAACATGTTAAGGGGGAGTTAAAGATGGAAGCGAGATAATTCTGCCAATTTTTTATTTCAAATTTGATTGCAGTCTGAGTCATTTTTGGGTAACTGAGAATAAAAACTCTATTCGATGCAAGATGAAGGGTTTTTTCTATTCAATGGCTGCCAACTGGACCAATGACTTGTCCATGCGTTTCTCGTCGAACATGGTCGTATTCTTCTCCACCAAATCTATAAGAAAAGAAGATTGGCAACCCGTTAATATGGCAAAAAATCATATAAATGTTTAAGCAGATCTATCATCAGTCCTCACCCTTCCCAAACAAAGTCTGTCAAAAGCCAGTAGATTTCCCGATTGGCGTTGTGGGTATTGATAGAATGATCGCTGTCAGTATAAAATTGAACGCGGTAATTATGAACCGAAGCCATGGTAAGGCGATCAATAAGCGCAGCGGCATTTTGGAAATGAACTTCAAAAAAGTAGTCAATGAGAATGAGTCAATATGAGAAGCAGATTGTCATGCTTCTTGTAAATAAAATTATGTCTTACCATTATCATCGCCTGTTCCATGAACAAGGAGATAGTTGGTGTGGTTGAAGCCCGTCATGTTATTAACTGCACTTCGTTGGTAACCGTCAGCATTCAGTTGGGGGGTAAGCATGTAACGTTCAGTGTAAATGGAATCTAAAAGGGTCACAGGTCAGTAAGATGACGGTTTTAGGTCTCCCGCACATAAAATAGCAATACACACCATAGAATTTCCAATCAGTGACGGGAGCAACAGCCATTCCAACTGAAAAGACACCGTCGTCTGCTTCAACGACCTTGCTCGTCATGAAACCTCCATAAGACTAAAACAATAAATCGATGAGTCGGTTGTACCGTTTTGTAGCCCAGTAATAAGCATATACATACCCATCCCCAAATAGCAATTCGTGTAGGGTCGACATAGTCAAGACTTGCCCAGTGCCTGAAGTGATATGTCGTTAAAAGTCAAATCTACCAATCGACGTACTAAAATGTCTAATCAATTTTACCTGCCAGCATTGACTTGATCAATGGTTTCCAACTCGCCAAGGCGACCTCGAACTCCTACTCTGTATTTGCGGCCTCTGTATCCGGTGCCACGACCATCAGCCTGTATAGTCCAAATGGTCAGTTTAATAAATCGCTTTTACATAAAGTGATAAAGCTCTGGTTGAAACCCTACCATGACAACGATGTATCTCAGTTTGCTTGCGATGAATGTGTGCCAGTCCAGCTGGAATCTGTAAGAAGCCATTTGAGATCCTGGACCGCCATATACACGGAAGACGACAGGGTATCGCTGTGCTGGGTCAAAGTCCGGAGGCAAAATTTCAATGGCATTCATATCTGGTGATTTTGAGGTAGAGTTAAGTGACCGGCTGTTACATCTTATGACAGTATTTAAAACACCGAGGCTTACCAACACCACCGCTTTTAACGGTGACCATGCGAGATTTAGGAAGGTTATATTGCTCCAATAACTCGACAAGAGCCGTGTTGTTCTCGAGGACTTTGCTGAAACTGATATCTCCAACCTTGTTGACGACGGTAGTGGGGACTTCTGGACCTTCGTAATTCAGGACATAATATCCAGCTTTCGGTGAGAACGATGCAGAGTAATATCCGTGGACTTCCTCATCTTCAAAACAGGTTATGCAATGTTTGCTTATATCATCCGTTTCAGACATGTTGAGCATATAGAGGTGTCTTTCCAAAGGTGACACTTCGGTTGAAATATAATGGCTATCAGGCGTACGGTTAGTATTACGTCTAGTACAAATGTCAAATTCCATGTTACCTACATCAAACGGTTCACGCTATCCACAACAACTGTGCCGCTGATAATTTCCCATTCTCCAGTGGTGA
Organism: Umbelopsis vinacea; assembly: GCA_016758895.1. Taxonomy (NCBI): domain Eukaryota; kingdom Fungi; phylum Mucoromycota; class Umbelopsidomycetes; order Umbelopsidales; family Umbelopsidaceae; genus Umbelopsis; species Umbelopsis vinacea. Next base: position 961,835 of record JAEPRA010000009.1, on the reverse strand, counting down.
GCCAAGTTGGATCGCTGCTTCCATTAACAGAGTATAATGCCAAGTGCATATAACCATCCCCGTTGTCAGCGATGTCAATGTATTTTGGTGTATCGTCTTTGTCTTGTGGTGCAAAAAATTTGATATCCTGATTGACTTCTACCCAGCCTCCATCTTCAGGCTTGTATTCCTTTGATACCTTGGATGTCATTGCCTTGGCTGTTGTTTTACCGGTGGTTGGCAGAGAAACAGTGATCGTCTTCTCATGGTCTTGAACGCGATTTGTTTGTTTGTAAACAAGATGATCGTGAGTTGTAGTGGTCCAAACAACTTGAGTGATCAAACGGTCGTTATCTGCAAAATCAACAACCTCATCGTCCACAGCAGCGATTCCGACAGCAGTTGAATTATGATTGACCATCACAGAGGTATCGTCAGCCAATGAGTATACGTGCAACGATACAGTAGGATTGGGATAGCCAGCCTAATAGATTGTTGCGGAAGAGTTAAATTAAAAATTGATGTCTAGGGCGGTAACGATAAGCAAATAATATTTACCTTTGGATATTTAATAACAAGCTCTTGCGGATATGAGTCGTTGGATTTGGCATAGAGCGGTAGTTTAAATTCGGGAACTTCAGTTTCGTTGAACCTCAGGTATGCAATATGAGTGGCGTCGGGAGACCACCATGTAGCGAAGTTTTTGCCGAAGACTTCCTCTTCGTACACCCAATCCGGAACACCGTTAAAGATAGTTGCGGTGCCATCAAAAGTGATACGTGTGTGCTTCGCCAGATCGGTGACGTATAGGTCATTGTTCATAACATAAGCAACGCTATGGCCTTTCGGACTCCATACAGCATATGAGATTTGGGGCTCCTCATCAATATTGCTAACATCATTCAAAGGTGTAAGGGTGCGTTCAACGAGGTCGAAAATATAAACATTTGAGAAATATGAATGGCGGAATTGTTTGGTTCTATTTGTCCAGATCATCAAATACTCTGTGTCGGCAGATATCAAGTAGTTGTCTACCGTCACAGACTTGTTGTTAATTTGAAGTTCGTCTGCTTTGACAAAAGTGCTTCTGACTTGATCTTCAACAGACTCTAGGATGATGTCGCCAGTATTCGGCTGAACATATGTAAAAACACCATCTTGTTGCGAGTTTTGAACCCAAACCAGGCTAGGACGAGCAGGCTTGAAAGAAGAATTGAACACATCATTAAATTCAATATGGTTGCCAGACGAAGTCAGCGTCTCTCCTTGTTGAGGCATGATGAGCAGAACAAAAGCCCATGCCATCCATCCCACTATGAGCACAACAAAAAATCCAGTGCAGGTCCATTTGATCGGCGTTTTAGAACTTTTCCCACTCCTTCCATTCTCCAAGTTATCGTTCAACCAAGCATCCGGATGGTCGGTGTTGTCGTCTTCATCATCCTCTTCATATTGACGAGCACCACCAAGTAAGTTACTTGTGCTTCTGCGTTCTTGCATTTCTAACAGACTCTCCTGGCTAGCATTTTTGCCTTGAAATTCGGAATTATCGACCTTATCAGTGGGGGAATAGTATTGGAAAACTACGCTTCCAGGTGGGTTCCTTTCGGGGCGCTTCTCTTCGCTTGAGGAGCTCCAAGAACTATCCTCTTCCTCATCGTCGTCTGATGCAACTGATTTTATATGTTTTCGTCCATCCATCATTTGCATGTAGACATCAAGACTGCCGTCTCGTTGCTTTGTGATGTCTGTGGAGGCGACCGGCGAGTAGTTTGGAGAATTCGACATTTCAAAAATGGTTTTATACAAAGTATCAGGATGTACAATAGTTACAGGAGGTGTCTCTTTTTCCGAGATTTCCGCAGACATGTCTATCCTGCGTAGGAAGACAGTGTGAAGGAAAGAAGAGCGAGGCTTAAAAAGGCACAACGAGCTAAATTTAAAAAATAAAATTATTTAAGCATATGCAATCGAAATAACAGGCACGGTTTTATCACACCACGGCTTTCCTCTAAGCTGAAAGACTCCACTTCTGCAGATATAAAGGCCAGGTTAATAATAATGTGGTGAGGTACATCATCTATGATATGTACATACCGTGGTATCTGCCAATATCCGAATCTTGCAGAATGCTTACAATCGTTATGGCGTCGCTGATAGCTAAATTAAAAAAATTAAAAAGTGTGAGAAACTCGTGCTACTACAGTCAAACATATACACTGAAAGCACCTACCTTGATCGATTCCAATGAGCGTAACCTCTTCATGTTGCTGTAAACAGCGCCCAATCTATAATAATGATGAGATTATGGTGATGGTAATATCTTGATGCTGTTAAACCTACCCATTGTACATATAGTTCACATCCATTGGCAATGGCTAGGGCTGATCCCTCTCCAGTCACAAGGTTAACAGGCTCTATTGCTTCCATAATTGCTATACTACTTGCAGGGTCCATGTGCTGAACTTTGCTGGTGCTTTTCGTTTTGATAGATGATGCTATAAGGCTAGCTCTTGGGTCTATTGCTTTATGTTTACCGGCCGTTGCGGCTCTATTGGTGGTTGGTCGGCTTTTACCGCCGTCTACTTTAGCTTTTGTCTCATTCTGCTTCGATGAAGATCCTTTTCTACCATGCGCTGCATCTGGAACAGAACCTTGTCGTTTGGCCTCTGGTTTATTTTGGTTAGGTTTACTGTGCCTTCTCTCTGTGCCAACATTCTTGCCATTATCGACGGTTTGTTTCTTTGCTTTTGGCTTTTGTTGCGGAGTGCTATTTACGTTAGATTGGGGGTTGGATTTGCTTGGTTGCGGCTGAAATGAACCGGACGGTTGAAATTCGGTTGCTGTAGGATTCAGCATGGTGAAAGCGGCAGAGGCATTCATTTCAAATTCCGGGCCAGCAGACATTTATGCAATTTTCTTTGCTTTTATTTAAGTACTAGGCGGTAAAAAAAATAAACTATGGAACTTGGCTATACGAGAACATCAATAAATACCTGAATTAAAGAGAAGTGTATTAGTAAATGGGTACGAGTTGCAGTTTGAAATGGTAAAAAGAGGGTACAAACCAGGAATAATTTTGTATGGTACGATCTTGCAATATTTGACCCAATCCTCGCCATACTTTTGACGACACTTGTGCTCGTCACGACCTTGTCTATGCCAAAGGAGGAAAGCAAAGTAGAAGAAGTAAAGGTAAGGAATGGGAGATGAGAAGCCAGTTGGAAGACACCATGCAAGGGCCATCAACAAGTCACCAAAATAGTTGATGTGACGAGAGTATCCCCACCAGCTGTTGGTCATAAGGCGGGTTCCGGCCTTGGTTTCGATATACTTGATATCTACACAAAGTAAAAAAGAATCAGTGTGCTGCTCATTGATACAGAGAAGAAAATTTAAGGATAAGCTTACCTTTGAGCGCAGGGTCATTGGGGTTTGTTCTGAAGCTGTTCTTGAGAGAATTGGCAGAGCGGAAGATGTAAAAACCAGTCAACTGAAGGGCAATAATAAGGATAACTTGGACAATGGTAAGATCAAGAGGGAAATCAACCAGATAGCGAGCTTGAAGGCCGTAAACCATAGGGACCCAGCAGAGATTACCGAATGCCAGCATGAATCCAAAACCATCTAGAAGATTTGTATGAGTAAACGGACTTTATATCCCAGAAGGAAAAATATACCGTAATGTAGCCTTACCATTTGTAATATCCATGGTGGTCAATACGAGAGGCTGAAATAACCAGATCAGCACCAATTCGTCCATAATTACTATGCATACGTACTTTTAGCCTACCTCATTCCAAATGGAATCAATTGAATACCAGGCTTGGAAAATGACGACCAAGGCCATACTGTTAGTGATTCTCCCCAAATTATGATACTGTGTAAGGGCCATGCAAATATTTGTAAGAAGCCATCCCATCTGCGGTGGACGAAGTTCAACAAAGAACTTGACATCCAAGTCTCCAATTCTAGGGTTCAGTTCGCGGCCAATCATGAACTTGTGATATGTATGAGCATGCTATAAGTGACTATATCGTTGGAGGTATATAAGGCTTACATCATATATCATATTGCCTGTATTTCCTCCGAGAGCCAAAAGAGCACCGGGTTCAAAACTGTTGCTGTATGCCCAAAAGGATGCGGCAAATGCGAAGAGAATAGAAGCAACATTGATGCCAACCCAGTGTTCATATACCCAGATAGCAGGTGCAATACCAGGGCCCTTTGCGCAATAAATTGCAAGGGAAAAGAATGAGAGGAGTACAGAAAAACCTGTCAATGGCAAGATGGTTAGACCGGCACCTCTGACAGACAAACTTACAATTGGAGCTCTCAAAGCCCGAATACGAACCATTGCACTCGTATTTCAGAATCTTCCCATTCCTCAGCTTGGAACCTGGGTATTTGTCTCCCTTCACAGTTAAAGTGAATGCAACGAGCCAAATAATGTATGCTATGTAGCCACCAATAGCCATTGGATCAAACAAAACGCGGAGTGAATTCAAGCTAAACAAAGCTAGGAAATCATCTCTGGTCATTGATAAGACTTTCTGGCTGGGATAGCCTGTCTTGTCACATCCAACTGCAAGAAAGAGTACAAGGAGAGGCAGGAAGGTCACCATAGCAGCAGCTCCGAGAGGTCCTCCAAATCTGCAAGCAATTGTGTTAAGGTTTGTATAGATTCAGATCTCGAGATGAAGATACCTACTCATAGAAGGTGGTCTTAGGGTTGAGTTCGACTGCAACAGAAGTTTCTGGAGCATCAGATGATTCTGCCTTCGATTTGGCGGCAGCAGTTCGCTTGATAGCCATGCTTCAAAACCAGATGTCAAATATAAAAAAAGAAACCCAAGCAAATTCGACAAATAGAGAAATTTATGGCCATTATTCAAGGTCAGGTCTCCATCGGTCACCCTTGCCGCGATGGATCTTATTGCCGCGCACCCGTACTTTACATGGCGACAGGAACTGGCTCATGAAGAAGCTAAAAAGGATCCTGCAAAGGTATTTGGAATAAGTTTATTGCAATTGTGTTTGCAATTAGCTAACACGTACGCTTTAGTTTGCCCCGACATCCGTCAAAGGCAAGGTAACCTACACGTCTCCAAGTTAAGAAGTGCAATTTATGTTTTAACAGTGCACTTACTTTTGCACTGTCACCAACGAATAGGCTTGGAAAAATATAACTTCTATACTCGAGATCGACAATCTTGACTCGCACAATTGGACTTGTTAGTACTACGCTACTCGTTTTGCAGTATTCTCAACCCAGCCATTTAATGTCTATTCTACACAACAGTGCGACATGTTCAGCTCCGAGATAACCTCAAAATTCTACGAAGAGAAGGCATAAGCTCCACTAAAGTTTTAGATTGGTATTTGGGTAAGCAGACATCGTTTGATAAGGACATTGAATGTTTGGTATTGACTAAGCTTTCCATCAGATCAAGTGGAGGAATACTTGGACAACGCAATAACGTCTCACTTTCAAGAGAAGCAAAATGATATGATGGTATGTCGCTGAACTTGGTGATGGTTTGGTCAATACACCTTGATACTCCCGTGATTAAAATACTCTATTCAAAGGCAATGGATGACAGCGATATGGTGGCAGGTTTCCCAGACGACATTGCTGAACTTCACTCCCTTTTTCTCAAACTTGAACAACCAATAGAGAGCATAAAGCCCGGTGGTATCTTAATGCAAACTGATTATCATGGGCGATACCGACAGGTGTTTAAAAAGCAATTACGAGCCTTGTTGCCAAAAGGGTTTGAGGTGACAGGTCTAAGCTATATACAATTAGTATTTGAGCAAATTGAAAACGTCCAGCCTTACCTGAGGAAATCGGACAACTTCTTAATCAATTTCAGCATCACATCCTTGCCATACCGTTGGACCACACTGCGACGTATACTCTCCACGACTCTTGAGGATGAAATGAACCAGCCGTTTACGGATACGTTCTTTCCGAAGGCTGAAAATCTCATTTCCATTTGCAAACGATTGTCCAAGCTAAGCGAAGATAATATGGAAGGGATTTCGTACTCTACCCCAAAAAATTCTATTGAGGATGAGGCTGAAATGCCAAGTGAACTTTATGCACAAAGTGAAGAAATGTTGCAACGATTTCGAGACACGTTTGCTCAAGTGAGCGAGATGGACTTGGATTTGAATTGGATGCAAGTTTGCAGGGACTCTATCACCAAGCGACTTAAGAAAGATGATTGGGCAGAGTGCTGGGATGAAAACATCTTGACGAAAGGTCTCTCATGGGTCAGGGAGTTTATACTGCCTCTTGTGTCTTGCATAGAAAATCATGCTGTTGATGCAAGTAAGTGAAATTGATGTTGAAGCGCATAGAAATCAAATACACAAGATATTCATGCTCATCACGACAGATGTTAAAGATCCTGCCTGGTTGCAGTATTTGAGACACAAGATCATTTTGGAACATCATTTCTACCACACATTCGTGCAATCGAGGTATGTTGGATTTAAATTCAGAACTATTCGGTTTCTATACTTATGTCTTTGAATTCCTTAGACTGGATAATATTTTTAGTATCATTGTCGATTTTCCTGCTTCACTTCCTGCGATAGAAGACTTAAAGGTATCAGCAAATTTTGATGAATGTACTTGTCATCTAATGTAAACTTGCGATGCTGACGAGTTAAAATGCAGATTGCGTTGGAGAAAACTAGCAGAGAAGACCATTTACGCGCCCAGTTACTTTCGGAGTGAGTAGAAAACGTTGAGCTCACAGACTTAATCTACCAGTATTGACATTTCCACATATACAGAATTAGCAGCAGGCTGCTACATCAAGGCGCTAGTACATCCGACATTTTACACCAATACCTGTCTTGTATTCGGTGCCTTCAAATATTGGAAGTAGCGCCATCAACAAATAGAAGCATTCTGGCAATGTTTGTGCGTTACCTGCGATCGTACCGTACAGATACTGCTGCCGAAGTTATTGCTATTATCACAAATGGAGACCAATTATCGGCTCTCCGTGATGCTATGGGTGATGAAGATACTGACGAAACACTTGACCAAATCGACGATGATGACGATGAACACAGTGCCTTTGGAAGAAACTCTGCTGAACCAGCCAAAGTAAGCTGGTATTTGGATGACCCGAATGTTGCAGTGGGTAAGAACAGTAATAGCAAAACGAAGTGCAATGCACGGAAAATCGATGTAACTTATATCATGTTACTTGCAGACAATGATTTTATCCAAAAACTTTCATCCAATCCTGTGCAACTGTTGATTGCAACTTGCAAATCCAAGAAAGCGTTTTTGGAAGATTATCAGCGCTTCCTAGCTACCAACTTACTTGTAACTCGCAACTATGATACCGACAATGAAGTACGGCTACTGGAAGTACTGAAGCGAAGTTTTGGTGCCAACAAATTCCATGAATGCGATGTCATGATAAAGGATATTGATGATGGAAAGCGAGTGGATAAGATGATCCATGACAAAAATCGTGATATTGCAACTGACTTTCATGGTATTATCCTCTCCAAGCATTATTGGCCAGAAATGAAAGATGTAGAATCAGAAGCCAAACTTCCAGAAGATTTTACACCTTACATGGAGCTTTATGGCGATTCATACAACACACTCAAATCAAACAGGAAGTTGAAGTGGCTACCAGCGCTAGCAAAGGCGAATGTTGATGTTGTAATAGGAGACAAAACAATTAACGTTGATCTCAGCCCATGGGGGGCTAGAATACTGGCACTCTTTGAAATGAAACGTAAGTGTACACCAACCCCTTGGAACAAATGCACAAGATCTAACTCGAAATGTTGCTGTCAGCCATGTGGACAAAACAAGATATCTGCAGGTCAGAAGGATTTGATGATAAACGTGTGCAGTCAGAACTGGCAGAGCTGGTTAATCTACGAATACTGCGACGCGCGAAGTTTGGCATGTACGTCAGCGCAGATTATACGGATAACGGTGTTGACAGCTCTACTACTCGGTGACAATACACATAGCTTCATTCAAATCATGTATTTATAAACATAAAAGTCATATGCTTGCTTCACTTTATTGTCTCGTTACCGGAGTTGCTTTCTATGAACTTGTGGTGTAAAAAAGTAATTTAGCTAGATAAGCTAGTATTGTGTATGGCCAATCAGCTTAGATTTTGCCTAGTGAATATTGATCGTGTTTGGACTGCTCCCTCACCCAACAGTAGGCGGCTAAACCAGCACCTGGACCTAGCACGAGACAGGATAAACCGTAGAGGATCAGGCCATCCAATCCGCCATCTAGAGCCGCCCAGTATGCAAAGGTACATACGAGAGCAATGAGATTGATACAGATATACAAGGTAGCAGCATTCAGACCAGTACTATCAGCTGTCATCCAAGGCTGAGCTCGTAACATGCTTGCTAGAACTTGAACAACGTTAAGTTCTTGAAGAAAAACATTGGCAATGATACCGTAATGTAGAATCAGATTGGTCACGGTAAGTGTCATATAAAGTTGCTGTACAAAGATTTTACTCTGCATAGCGTCTGCACGGGTGATTTGTTGCTGATTGTCGTGGGCAAAACAACTGGATCGACTCAGGAAGGTGCAAACCCATTCGATAGTCGAATACATGATGGGACCCAACTGTAGTATAGTCAAGGCAGTTCTAAACTGGCTTGGGGTTTTGGCCATAAAAGGAAGAGCTGATACCAAAATTTGCCCAAATATAACGGCTGCCATGATAGCGAGGACGCGAAATGGGTGGATATAATTATGATAGCTGGAATTTTTGTATCTGTTCATGTATTGAGTGATTCCATTCAATGGAATCCAAACAAGTGGTAAGATGACAGAGATGCCGATTGTATTTCCGGATAGCAAAATAATTGGGACGACCAACGCTTGAATGCGATATGCGTGCTTTCGGCCAGCCTCAACGGATAAAACTGCAACAGCAGTGGTGGTAGCCCCGAGTAAGGAAGCCATCAACACAGATCCAAATGCGTCTTTGAAGACTTCTTCGTATAGTTTTGTTACTGAACATGGAAAAGAATTAAGCTTGGCGATGAGTGAATAGGTGTAGCGAATATCTAGGCTGCTTAAGTCTTGCAATCTCCGACAGGCCTGCTGTATAAGGGGAGTCAAGGGTTTAATTGATTCTATGAGAAACAAATAGTTGACATAAGAAAAAGGAATGGAAAGGAGCGACAGTAGCAGAAAATCGAAACTGCTCTGAATCATTGCTAAGAAGAAAAGGAAGTTATACAAATCTTAGAGATGGTATGATATATTTTATCACATTTCATCGGGTATGCGACCGGAACAGTTTTACTAAGTGTTTCCGTCTATACTACTAAATATTATAATAACTTGATTCGTCAATGATAGGCTTGATTGTCAGACGTATCTGGAAAAGGATTCAAAAACGGACGAATATCACGCTAGAATTTTCTAGTTGAAGAGAGTGACACTGCAAAAGTATAATTCGAATGGCGCAGTATGCAGTGTTGTCAACGATCGTCATTGTAAAAGGCGATGGGTACATATTTGAAAGAGCACCGATCTTCACGCCAATCGATCATATGGTGGAATATGTGCAGTTCTATCACGATGTCGATTCAAGGCACCATGTTCAGGCAAGCCATGGCGAGGTATGTCGGTGAATCACGGCAAACCTGCAGAAAATTTGGCTACCTCCTAGTTCTTGGCAAATGAAATGAAAAATTTAATGCAGTTAAATTGATGTCTCAAAACTTGTCTTTCCTCTTTTCTGTTGTTTTAATACCCTTTGCTTAAAACCTTGTCTTTATAACCTGAAATCTGCTACTATCATAAAGAAGCATTAAACGTGTTCCTGCTCCATTATGCAGAAGCGGCAGTCATTGCGGCACGCATCGTCATGGCCAATACTACCGCACGTAACGTTCCAAGATGAAGAAGAAGAAATACCTAAGCAAACTACGTCAATAGATTTGGAAACGCCCAGTATTCGCTTCTCCCATGAAGCAGTTGACATGACAGATACATACCGATCACCATCCGATACCCCTTCAACGCTTTACGAAGGCACATGGGTTGAAGATGATTTGGATGAGAAACAACAACCAGACAGCGAATTGGTGTCAGCTGCGTTAGAACAAGCAAAGCTCGATGGTTTCAGTGAAGAATACGCGAAGCACATTGCGGAATCGGCACGGATAGTCAATTCAATGTGGGATAACAAGCGAACTCGATTCAATTCGAATGTGACCACTAACGGCAGTGTTCTGTCGGCGCTGATTCATTTGGAAGAGTCTCACAAACGAGGAAAATCGCGTAGACGACAAGGGGCTAGAAAAGTGAGTTTTAAGTAATCAACAATGTGATATCAAGATAGAATACTGTAACTATTGATCTTGCAGAAGAAGCGGCGATCTGGAGTTATGGTGGACTTGGGAGACACTTTGTATTCGACCGCCAGCTCCGCTTTGCCTGGATCGTTCAAGCGACCTACTCTGCGCAACAATCATAGAAATAGTTGGATGTCCAGTCAGTTGCACACTGTTCCTAGCTTGAGAAAAGCTTCTGCTGCATCACGAAGAGGATCCATTGACAGTGTAACTACAACTGCGTCTCAATTCGAACCGATCTCTCTCGATGACAGAATTCGATTGACGTTTGAAATCGCTAACATACTGCAGAAGCAAGCCTTAATAAGGCAATTGACACGCTGTCTGATGAGGTATGGTTGCCCGTCACACCGACTGGAAAGTGTAATTCGTCAAATATCCAAGACCCTACGCATTGAAGCAGATTTTGTATACATCCCTAATATTATGTTAATGAGCTTCATGGATTCTTCGACCCATACCACCGAAACCTACTTTGTTCGAGAATTACAAGGATTTGATATGGGTCGACTGGAAGAGATATACCGACTAGAGAAACTTCTGTTACATGGAGAAGTGACAGTTGAGAGTGCCTTGGAATATATAGATACTGTGATGAACAAACCAGAATTCTATCCGAAATGGGCTATGCTCTTGTCTTATGCAGCAGGCGGCTTTGCTTCAGCTGTTCTATTCTTTGGAGGCAGCTGGAAGGATGGTGGTTTAGCAGCAGGCCTTAGCTTTATACTATCCATCTACGAAATATTTGCTACTTACGTGGTTGGCTTGGGTCCATTGTTCGAAATTACCATTGCCATTTTTATCGGCTTCACTGCAAAAGGTAAACCCGAACAACATAAATGACAGAATCTAAACTTTGATTGAAAAGTTTATTGATTATATTTCTCTAATTTTGGAACTTTGACAGCTGCTACCCATGGTGGCTTCTGTTTTGTGCCATCTTCATTTGGAAGCGTGATTATGCTACTCCCTGGTTGGACCATGACAAGGTATAGTTAAATTATTATACATTTCCTTCTCGCTCATACGAAGCTTACATGGCAACTTCAGTGCTATAATTGAAGTGGCAAGTCGAAGCTGGATTAGCGGCATCATTCGTATGGTATATGCAATACTGTATGCTTTTCTATTAGGCTATGGTTTGAGCTTGGGTGAAGAGATTTATGTCACTGTGGACCACAGCGTCAGCATTAAGAATCCTGATGTTTGCCCAGGCGCTCCTAGCCAATGGTTCAATTTCCTGCTTGTACCCCTCTTCTCAGTAAGTTTCACCTAACATGTTAATGAGTAGAGCATCTTTTCACTACACTGATCTAATATATTCCTAGATTACCTATTGCGTTTATCTACGCGCAATGCCTCGACGTTACTTGCTTATGAGTACTGTAGCTTGTGCAGGATATGCTACTTCATTCGCACTGAGTAATTGGGTCAAAACCTCACAACAAGTCGTTCAGCTTGTACCAGCATTTGTAGTAGGATTTCTTGGTAACGGTTGGACAAAATGGAGAAAGGAAATGTCTTTCGATGCTTTGCTCTTGGGCTCCTTTTTCCTTTTACCAGGTAAAAAACGGCCCTATCCTTGCTCATGGCTGTATTTCATTTACTAATGATCGCGTTATAGGGAGTATTGGATTAAGAAGTGGTTTAGCAGTATTCAGTGAACCTGATTCCGGACAGGGTTTGAGTCTGGCTATGTCTATGATTCAAGCGGCCATGGGAATCACAGTAGGGCTATTCCTGTCTACTTTGTGTTTCTATCCCCGTGGAACACAGCACACACCGCTGATGAGTTTCTGATGGCGCCCTGACGTCAGTTTTCGGCTCCTCGTTATGTACGATATATTAATGATCCCGCCTGTATTTACATTCTATTCTTTCCAAACAAAATACTCATTAGTTAAGTCCATGATTTCAAACGTATAATAGTATATTCATGTAGGACGTGAAAGAAGCTTGAAGAGGTACCGATGTGGTTTTAACGTGTTATGAGGTGGAGAAATTGCCGCATTCGGCCTGCAGCTGAGTGCATGTGACCACCGATCAAAAATGATCCAAGCGTATAAAAAATGGCCGTACTTCTCTGCACCCGTATATTGGCGCACGGCGAGATCTCCAACTTTTAAATGATCACTCTCAAGGCCTTTCTGATAATATACTTCCTGGGAGGGATAACGCTAATTCCCCTTGGATTTGCCATTGCCCTATTTCTCATTTGGCTTTTCCACCACCACTTGCCACCGCTTTTTCACAACAGCGACACGAGGGAGGAGGAATCACAACCACTGCTGGATGCAAAGGATGGAGTGGTTGGAAAAGCGCAAACGGATGGAAGACAGTATCGACGGGGATGGATTCGGATTCGTACAGAGTTTGCTCCCGACGATGCGTCCGCTAGTATCATGTCTGGTATTCAATCCTATGTATCGGGAAAATCTACGCAGAAGAAACGCAAGGAAAAGTACTACGCATTGCTCAAGTTTGGCACGCTATTTCTGTTCGATAATGAAAATGATTCCGAATGTAAATTGCTCATTCCGATCCACAGCTATCAAGCATCGCTGTATCCGGAGAAGTTGCTAGATCATGAAGTCTACGCTCGGCCGAATGCTATTAAACTCACCCGCATCGGTCCCAAAGACCCCGAAAAAGCTACTCTCGCATCGGCTCCTGTTGCAGATCAGAAGAAGTCGACAGCAAATGAAGATGATTTTGCTGCTGGTGAAGTTTTCTACATTTTCTGTGACCGACCCATCGATAAAGAAGACTGGTACTTTGCATTTTTGGAAGCAAATAGTGCAATGCCGGAGGACCCAACTGTTCCAAATATAGAATATGTTGATAGTACACGCTTTGACCAAATAGCCCTTAATCAGCTTATCAAGACCCTGCAGGAAGACTCTAGTCACCGTCATGCGCAATGGTTAAATGCCATTCTCGGCAGACTATTCCTTTCAATTTACAAGACAGAACGCATCAATGAGCTCATCTATCACAAAGTTTCCAAAAAAGCAAGGAAGGTAAAGAGACCTGGTTTCATCGGAGAAATTTCTGTTCAGAATGTCAAACCAGGAAACTCCCTGCCTTATATCACTCGACCCAAACTTTTGAGTATGAGCCAAACTGGCGAGCTACAAGCACAGGCGAACATTCACTATGCGGGAAACTTCCGCCTTGAAATAGCTACTGATATTACTTGGAGCTATTCATCCATGATGAAGCCTATCAAAGTACATGTTGTATTATCTGTGATCCTCAAAAAGCTGACTGGTAAAGCATTGGTAAAAATTAAGGCACCACCTACCAACCGTATTTGGATTGGTTTCTATGAGGCTCCTCATATGGAATGGAAGATTGAGCCAATTGTCTCCGACAAGCCTATCAAGCTCACCATGGTCACCAATGCCATTGAATCCAAAATTCGTGAGTTCATGATCGAAAATATGGTGCTTCCAAACATGGACGACTTTCCTTTCTTTGAGACCGATGGGCTTGGTGGAATCTTTGGAGAAAAGGAAGAGAGGACCAAAGCTACAAAGAAGCAGCAAGTGGAGGAAGATCAAGAAGTGTCCCAGAACGTTGAAAAAATTGCTCAAGATCTACATGCAGAATCGTTTACGACATCCTCTACATCCTCTACTGAATTAACTGACGACAATAGCATTATTTATCCTGATAACCATAGCTCTATCAGCAATCGGTCAAGTATGGGGTATGACGATCTTGGTGGACCATTTGACCATCGTTCATTGCCACCAAGATCTGCAACTGATAAAGACCTTCTACAACCAAAAGAGCTGTACAAAAATGTATTGAACGACCGTAAAGCATCGCGATCTGCACCCAATCTTTTCGGAACAATGTCATTGTCACACGATCTACCATCCTTATCTTCTGAAACTGCCACCATTCACTCCTTTGAGTCGACTGAGTCACAAGAGACTTTGGATTCTAACCAAGAGATCGATACACCGAAGCGATGGTCGTCAACACTTTCTAAGCTGAAGAAGCACATCATTAAGGATAACAATGGAGACAGCGACCAAGGTGATTTGAGTGGCTCCGAAAAATCAGATAAATCAAATCGTCGATTGTCAGATAATGGATCGCAAGATGGCCAAGAACAGTCGCGTTCTCGTTCCTCCACTCTGAGCAACAGCGAAGGTCGCAATAGGAACAGTTTTATCAGTCGTATGAATGGGTATCTGGAACAGAAACTGAATGACGATAGTGACGCAACTACCGTAACTACCACTAGCACAAATGAAGGTGGAAAACGCGCTGCGTTCCGAGCCATGGCTGGTAATTTTATCAGCAAGGGAAAGGAGAATTTGCAAGAATTTCGCGAACGACACCCAGACAACAAGAGCATGCAGCTGATAGACAAATTAAGTAGCAAGGACAAAGTACGAAGTAACAGTGTTTCAAGTCAAACTAGACCTTCTGTATCATCATTTGAAGTATCGCCTCCTTCAAATACGTCTACTGCTCAGAGGGATCGCTCAGCAACCTTTAGCGTATCGTCTTCAACTGATACCCAACCAATTGGTTTTTCCAAGAGCCCTGCAAATGATGATGATCCGTTGATGGAACTCCAAGCGGAAAAGCTGGAGCCCATTGCAGCGTCGCCAGCTCAAAAGTACAAGGAGCGAGCCTCTGAAGCGTTAGGCCGACGGGACAGAGAATTCGAAAAAGTGGTACCAAATGATTCGAGCGACCAAATGAGTGATCCTTCAAGAGAATCCAATACGACACCAACCTTATCAAGCGTTACCAAAGGCGCAGACAATCATACCGTGGCCCAATCTTCACCTGAACTTGTCGTGCAGCCTGAAGATAAACTTTCAGCCAAGTCCAATGGACAGTCGGATGCAGTGTCAGAACCCACTAAATCAAAATTGGAGCATGCACCTACCGCACCAACACTATCTACGAAGTCCCGTCCAGTACCGCCACCCCCTGTTCCTCCCAGAGCACCAACCTACGATGAATTATGGGACTCACAATCGCCGAAGCGTACGGATACAGCTTCAAACGCCACGACGGTACCAGCAGTAGCGCCAGTAAAGCCCAAAAGAGCACCACCACCTGTACCTCCTAGAATTGTAGAGCACCTTGAAGCGACTGAAAGACCTGCTTTACCTCCTCGAGAATTGCCAAATGATACTCAAACCAATTAAGTTTCGTCACTACTTATTGACTTGAACGCAACAAATTTGGAGATACCCGTTGATTATTTGGCGTCAATCTAATGTTCAACTTTATGGATTTCTAGATAGAGTCATTCTGTACACTTTATGTAAATGTAATCCCAATTTAACTGATCAGAACTACAATATCTACAATATTTAAGTGAATTTACAGCTTTGAAGAAATGGTGGAATGTGGCGATCAAACACGTGATATGAGTCAAAAAGACCACAGTTTTTTTTTTTTTTTTTTTTTTTTTACTGTGCGAAAGGTGTATGCTTTGGTCCTTTAAACTGAAAGCACCGTTAACGAAACTCATACCAACATTGTCTAGATCGTACTCTCGTGTTCCCATGTTGACCAAAATTGAGCCAGTACGGCCTCAAAACATTACCTTTCAACCGGGGCAATCCGACAAACCGCCGCTTTACGATCCTAAATCGATCTTCTCAGTTGCATCCGAAGAAGCTGCGCTCATGGAGGCTGTCAAGCTTTTGAAGGAAGACGAAGTTATCGGAATGCCTACGGAAACTGTTTACGGACTGGCAGCCAACGCCTTATCGGAAATTGGTATTTCAAAGATCTATTCTGTCAAGAATCGACCTCAGGATAATCCTCTTATTGTCCATGTATCATCCTTGTCTATGCTGGAAAGCATCATGCCTGAGAATCGCATCCCCCCTATCTATCTTCCACTTTTGGAAAAACTGTGGCCCGGTGCCCTTACTATTATTGTTCCCAAAGCCGACATTATACCTTCTGCCATCACTTGCGGGCAACCAACTGTTGCCATTCGGTTTCCATCTCACCCTGTTGCTCGCGCATTAATTGAGCGTTGTGGATTTCCGATCGCTGCTCCTTCAGCTAATTCCTCGGGAAAGCCATCGCCTACGCTTGCATCCCACGTTATGGACGACCTCAACAACCGTATTCCGCTCATATTGGATGGAGGTCAATGTGATTTTGGTGTTGAAAGTACTGTATTGGATGGGCTCAGAAACCCACCCGCTATCCTTCGACCAGGAGGTTGTACCTATGAAGACATTCAGAAGCTTCCAGGTATGGAGAAATTGCAAGTGTATCGAAAGCACTTTGTCGACAAGCAATTGGAGATGATGCCCACTACACCCGGCATGAAATATCGCCACTATTCCCCTGAAGCAGCTGTTGTGCTCTTAGAACACCCCGTAGACGGAAGTAATGGCCGTGATACAGTTGCTGCCATTCAAAAGGAGATCGACCGGTTGGTTGAAGCAGGGCAGCAGAATCTAAAGGTTGGCGTGTTGCATACTAGTGACGAGTTCCAAGATTTCAGCGACAACAAGGCTCAAATCATCAGCCAGCAGATGGGTAGAGCTAGTCACCCGGAAGAAGTAGCCAAGGCTATGTTTGTTGGCATTAGACATTTAGACTCGCAAGGAGTAGACTACATTTTTATAGAAGGCATATCGGAGGACCGTGAAGGCATGGCAGTGATGAACCGTTTGAGGAAAGCTGCTTCAACCATCATTCAGCTTTAAAAAGTTACTAGAATTTACAGTACATTGTATAATACATTATTTCAGACTTTAACCTACTGTTGCACCATATTTATAAAAAGCAAACAACGATTTTTATTTCATTTCATAATTTACGTTTATGAGTTTTTAGCTCAGGAATTGAAGCTCACAATTTGGTGTTAGTGGTATCAGCCATCTCGATGACAAGTTTTCCAAATTGTTCTCCATTTCTATAGAGTTACCAGATTAGAAAACATATTGATGACCCTATCACCATGCTCGCCGTTGGACTCACCTCATCACGGAGAAAGCATCTTCAATGTTATCAACGGTCAACCCCTTCCAAATTTGGGATACCACAGGCACAATTTTATGCTGATCGATGAATTTGACCATGTCATAAAACTCTTTGCGAGAACCCATAGTGCTTCCACGAAGGTCGATGTTCTTCAAAACATAAGTCATCGGGAAAGTCACGGGGTGCTGAGTCGTAGTTTGGCCATAGTTAGCGATGATACCACCTACTCTCATTACTCGAGGATAGACTCCATAAGCGGCACCGCCAGCTCCATCAATGACGGTTGATATTTGACCCTTTCCGAGCAAGGCCTGCAGATCCTTGTGCCAATTTTCTGCACGTGCAAGTCAGTAACAAAACGTGGTATACGTTTATCCTTTCATTCCGTCGACAACCATACCTTTCCTGTAATTGACTCCTCCTTTGGCACCCAACTCGATGGCACGCTGGATCTTGTCTTCCTTAGAAGATGTAACATAGACGTTTGCACCAGCAGCAACAGCAAATTGTAGTGCGAAAAGAGCAACGCCGCCACCGATACCAGTGACAAGCACGTTGTCACCCTTCCTGACTTCTCCTTTTGTGAAGGTAGCCCTAACAAGTAAACCGTCACATTAACGTCACTAGCTGAGTAATCCATAATCTCCATCATTCTCCTTACCTGAAGGCTGTCAGTCCAGCAAGCGGAAAAGCGGCAGCTTGCGAGACCGAGAGGTGTGATGGGCATGGAACAACATCTTCCTTGTCTACAACAACGTATTCTCCCCATGTACCTTATTTTGTGAGCAAATCAGTTAATATCTTACCCAACTATGACGCTTTTCACATATGGTTGAACAGAAATGCATTCTCACCAGGATGTGGGAGTAGACCTAGAATTCCATATTTTCCTTCGGGTCCACGAGGATCATTATCCCATCCCTTGCCAGGAACAATGACTACCTGTTTTCCGTTCAATTCATCATCACCTTCCACAACAACGCCTACACCGTCTGATCCAAGGACTGAGCCGACTTGAATTCCTGGGTATAGACCTTGACGAATCCAGTTATCTCTACCAATTGATTTCGGGTTGAATGATAAGTCGCAATCATTATACGTTTTCAGCCAGCGTGTGAGTTTTGTGTGCTTACCTGTGATTGTAGCTGACAGCTTGAATTTTGACCAAAACCTGCTTTCCAGGCACAGGCTTTGGTGTATCAATCTTTCCGACGGATACGGAGTGTTTATATTTTGTTTCTGCAGCGTTAGCAGGTACGTCGTTTGTCAAAGTAACAGCGAGCATAGTGGGGAAGAGAATGAAAGGCTGACATGAATTGTCGTTAATTGAATTTGTCAGGCTCAATATGAAAAGCAGTCACAGGCGGGGGATGGAGTTGTTGCACTTCGGCAAGACCGACCGGCGACGGCATTGAAACCATATAGCTTGATAAACTTTCAAAGTATGAAGGATAAGTTGCACGTTTGGGGGGATTCAAAGATAATCAAAGGAATGGATGCCAAACATTAGAAACCTGGATAACACGAGAACACATCCGAGGTGAGGCGGAAAACCAGTGTTTGCTGTATGGCACTGTTCTCTCTCGCAAATGATGACCTAATCTAAACGAAAATTGTCGCTATCGTTGCTGCATGTAAGTGTTACTAAAGTAAAAGCAAAAATAATAGCGATCGTAATAATGATCATAATAATAATAAATTAATATATAGGACTTGGAATTAGAATTACAGGTAGATTTTACTGTGACGGAAATGTCGATTTTAAGAGCTGCCACCCGCTGCAACACGCGACTTTTTACCGCTTGGACAGACCAATGTTACAGTTTGGTGCAACTTACGGAGATTGCCAAAGAAAGTTACCAGCCAAAACAGAAACATGGTCAGTGTGTGTGGATAAAAACATGCATTTTTCAGGCGAAAATCACAACACTGGCAGTCAGATCTTCCTCCCATTGCATTCAATCAAACAAACATCGGCGATGCGGGAAACACCATTTTCCCGAATACAGCCGGCTATCATAATGCTTGACCTGATCCAATCGTCCCAGCTTCAAGCGATGCACGTGATCTTCTCCGGTTGATCAAACGATTGTGTTCAATTATCGCCTCTTCCAATTGGACTACTGGGCAAACTTTTCCAGCGGGCACCGTGTGATGTTCCAGGCATAACGAAAGATATAATTCACGATAAGAAGAGACAGCAGTACCGACTTCAGAATTAACATTAAATTCTTGATTTCATAAACACTAAGAGATGAAAGTAGCCTGTTTTTCTTTTATCGATTTTGATCATGTCATCTCATGTTGTCCTGCTGTTTCCTTTTCGAATGAGACTATCAAAATGATGGCAAAAAAGCGTGTGGCAAACGGCGTTCATTATCGTGCGCCGAATAAATAAAGATAAACGATTGGCCAATGGTCAAAATTACACTTCGTGGTTGGTTGGGCTTATGCAATCCTCCATCGACGCGCCATCTTGGATGAAGGTATCAAATCTGATAAACTTCTTACTCCTATAATCCAGGGTATGAACAATGCCTGATGATATGAAGATGTGCTCAGATGGTTATCTGTACTTAAATAAGAAACTTAAGTGGAGGCGGCTAACATGTGCTTGAAAGCGATCCTCACCCAAACATTTTTTATTTTTATTTTTTTACTATCAATGCTCTATCAAACCTATCGGGGTCCCTTACTTGGAACATTACGACTATTAGTCAAAGGATGGTGTTTCGGTATTGTATGACAATAATTCCATTCGGGTTTATCACCATCATTTTTTTTTTTTGTCATTATAATTTCCTGTACCTCTATTTTTGGTGTCAACTTGAATGGTATAAAAGAACGTTGATTCTTTCAATTCCTTCTTGCATCCCCTATTCTGCACCCTCCGAACTTTTTTGTATATGATTCCCTCCCTGTGCCCTGGTGGCGCGATTGTAAATACTCACACCTCTGGATCGCAAGACGCACCAAAGAACGGCTCAAATGCAGGGTTTGTTAAATGCGCAATATGCGGATCGAAACGACATCAGACTAGGGTAAGTTGTGTCCTATCTCAAGACATCCATCCGCCCGCGTGCGCACTAATATTTTTGTCATCCGTAAAGAATTGTCCGGTATCACCTCGCCATTGAGGCGCCTACTCTTTATATCCAACGCTCATTAGACAAGGTATCGGCAAGCGATCCACAATCACTGTTGGAAACCCATCACTACTGCTATATGGTAGTACTTTATATTCAATAGACAATCCTCCTTTATTTTTCATTTCCTTTGGCATTCACATCAAACAGACACTTACCGGAACTCCCAACCGACGGCCAGAAGGTGGTTTATCCCGGTGTAGCTGTGAACTTATCGTCAAATCATTTCCCAATAAACTCACATCAGTAGGTCAGCATTCATCTATGGGAGCATCAGGCGGATTTTAGGATGGGGTTGCGATAGGGCTGTGTATTCTCACATTCGGTTACAGTAGGGATGTGTCATGACGATTTTTTTTTTTATTTGGGTTTGGTTGGTTTGGGCAAAAATCTTGCCATGTGGGCGTGACGGTTGTAACGGCCACAGGAACCGTGTTACTGTAATTTCGAAAAGCCTCGGTGGATTGGGAGCAATATGGCAAGATAAAGGACAGTATGGATCGGCTGACACCCCAATGACAATCATAACAAAATATGTTATACAAAAATAGGCGATGCCGTGTGGTTGGGGTTACGCTGAAATGGAATACCCCGTTGTATTGTCATTCACCAACACAATGTTACTGCTTATGCATTTGCTCGGGCGTTTTACAGACAACTCTTCGTGATGCAATCTGTTGATTTTATTGGTGGCTGTATAAAGTGATATGCATTGGTTTATACTTTTTGAAATCATTGGGAATTCTGAGAGCTCATTGTCAGCACCGGTTTGAATATGTGCTTTGTTAAATGAAGCACAACGGAGTCTCTTATCTTGGTGGTACCTTTAACTTATGTATCAAAGGTACCGTGGTTTTATCGATCTACATAGAACTATGTATGACAGAACTCGATCGCTCTTTGATGACGCTGTGATCGAAAAAACCTTAAGGGTGATGAAGTTCGAAACTGTAAATTAATCTGCGTGAGGATGTTTCTGAAAAGACGGGATCAAGCGCTTATCCAAAGAGTTATTCCTTGGATCTTGGACGCTAGCGCTTGTAATCAGTACTCAGCGGCTCGGTCGCGGGAAAGACGTGAAATTAGTGGACTGTATCCACCTTCTATTCATTCTCCGCCTGCTCAATAAATTTTTGTGCAGAGAGGTTGAAGTGGTTGGAACACTGAGAGTAAAGACACCCAAGTGAATGAAATGAGCACTGGAATTGCACGAGCACGTCTGGTAAGCAAACGTGAAGACGTATTTCCGTGTTAAATAAGCATGCTTTGCAAAAATATATTGGCTCACGGTTCATTTCTGTTGACAGGGAGAAGAACGAAAACAATGGCGAAAAGATCATCCACATGTAAATACCAATCAACATTCTACCACCTGCCTTCCTTAGTTTCTGACATTTTCTTAATATAGGGATTTTGGGCACGGCCAGGTAAAAACGAAGACGGCACAATGGACTTGATGAACTGGTCTTGTGGAATTCCCGGCAAGACTGGGGTAAGAGCGACCACATAGAATAGTCATTATATCAAACCTGTGTATTAATCCGATTTCAATGATCAGACTATGTGGGAGAATGCTGTTTATAAGCTTGTCATGCTGTTCCCTGAAGGTAATGCGACGGAATAATTGATACTTCCTAAAATGATATATACGTTTCTCACCGTTTGACATTCTCGTAAATCGATTACAGATTATCCAAGCAAACCACCGAAATGTAAGTGTGTCTCTTTCTTAAACTCAAGAACCTGCAGAGAGATAGTAACACAACAGCAATCATATGCAGGTAAATTTACTCCACCCTTATTCCACCCTAATGTCTATCCATCCGGAACTGTCTGTCTATCTATATTGAACGAGGAAGAAGCATGGAAACCCGCCATCACCATTAAACAGGTACGTGAAAGATTCATAACTGTACCACATGAACACAAGTGTCTTCAGCACATTCTTATGGGGCTGCTTCAATAGATTTTGCTTGGTATCCAGGACCTGTTGGATGATCCAAACCCAGACAGTCCTGCACAATCAGAAGCATATCTTCTTTTCCGGTACGTGACTTTATGTTTAATTTGAGCACGGACGCTACTCAATCAATGCCTTTAACAATATGTACCGTTTGTAGAAAGGACCGCCCGCAATATGAAAAGAGAGTTCGCTTGCAAGCCCAGCAAAATATGGCATAGATGCAGGACATTCCGTAATATTGGCATCCTACTTTTTTGTTATTCACAACGTTATTTCACATGAAAGTTGAACTCTTTTATCCCGGTAATGCTTTACCAATTGATTTCCACGCAAGGAAGATAAAGACGACAAAAGAGAATTTTCTTTCTCTGGGAGGGATCATTCACACAAGCAAGTTGTCTCTCTCTTCGGTTTATCATAATTCATAAACTCAATCAATAGTTAAATAATTGAAACAAGAAAACATGGTATAAATATTTATGTCTTGGTGTCGCATTTACTCTGCATACCGGTACACGTTTGTCTGTCTCTGGACGAATCCAACCTTTTGGTACAATCGATTGGCTGCCTCGCGTTCGGGGCGACTAGTGAGATCGATGGACGCTGCGTGTAATTTATTCTGGGCGATCTGAATAGCTTCCATCAATAAGAGCTTTCCAGCTCCTTGGCCACGGCATTTGTCGTCGACCACGACATCTTCAATATGGGCTCGTCGTCCAGTGACAGCGTCGAAACACGCTAACGTTAACATGCCGACAATCTCGGCATGGTCATCTATGGCCACTAGAACTACCGTTAGTGGCGATGCTAGAACCGATTGCAAGCGTTCCTTAGTTAAAGGCGGTGCAGATTGAGATAGTTGAGGCAACAAGTCTGCAATGCCTTTGAACACATGATCCTCAATGGGAGCATCTGGCAGTTGGATAATTTTCACAGGCATTATTAGATAGGGGGGCCAAAAAAGTGATCCCCAAGCTCTTTCACACAGCGCGACCTTATTTTTTTCAAAAATTCAAACAATATATTAAAAAGTTTGGGATAAATTTGGTAACAGAATTACGAGAAAAACGCGTAGTGTCGCGCAGTTCACAAGAGTAGAAACATGGTAAAAGTGGGAAATCCTTTTTTGGTTGCATTGGACGTGAAGATGAGCAGGCAGAAAAAGACGTTAAAAAAAAAAAGAGGTGGATAGGGAGCACGAAATCTAGGCTGCATCTTGCAGTTGTGCAGCTGCAAGTCTGGCTTCGAGACTGCGTAGAGCTTCCTCCTTCGCCTGAAGTTCCTGTCTCTTCTCCTGAATTTCCTTCTGCACTTTGAGCTCGATATCACGGAGCTTCTCCTCCTCTCTCCTGAGCTGCTCCTCCTTCAATCGGACGCTTTGACTTGCCATCTCATCAGCATCAAGAGCAGCACCACTTTTTGAACGGAGAAATTGTTAGCTATGAGGCGGATATTCAGTGGCACCCATATTTAAAATATACATACTCTTGGTCACCACCATTGATCGTGCGGCTAAGCTTCTCGGTACGGTAGTTCTCGTACAAGAAATCGTGAGTGATTTCCTTGAGGTCCTGAAGATGGGAGCTAAGATAACGCGAAAGGGTAAGACAATGATTGGCGATGGGATTACGAGATATTAGGAAAAAAGACGTAGTAGATGGGTTACCTTAGGAGTGCAGATCTCAAGCGGGCGAAATCAGAGTGCTTGGGATTATCAACTATAGGGAACATTGTTAGGGAGAAGCAAGCAGCTTGATGGTTGATTGCGTGATAACTCACCTTCAACAGCACCCCATGGGTATTGACGACCGCGAACTGTACGTCCATTAACAACAATTTCTTCGTCGCTACCGATGATGGAGAAAGGCAAAAGTGTCTAATCCAAAAAAAGAGTGTTCACTACGAGTTTGTGATACATTAACATCTATATAAGCCGACATAATACTGACCCTCAATTCGCTGTTCTCCTCGACGGTATCCTCATCATCTTCCTCAGGATCGTAAGGGAAATTGTAAATGGGAATATTGTAGTGCTCTATATCCTCCATGATGCGTCGCTTGAAGTCGCGCAATTCTTGTGGAGTGAGTGAATCGGCGCGACCGATGACGGGAATAACATTAACGCGAGGGCTGAGGCGACGCATCAACTCGATGTCAATCTCTCGGAGACTATATGAGCAGCGGTGAGCAAGGATTGACATATATGGACATGCTGAGTTACTACATTGGAAACAATTACTCACGCATGGCCGGTGGGTGCAATGAAATAAAGCAAAGCATGCACACGGTTGTCACGGAATCGTGGGTTACGCTTGATTCTGTTTTCTTCGGCGAGAATATCGTCGTATTGGCTTTCCAAATAACCAACAATTTCCTGGAAGCTGTTATGGGCAGTGGATGAGTGGGGGGTCGTTCACAACATTCAGTTGGGGCCCCCTCTCCCCACGATGATTCACTTACCATTTCTCATTATCTATGTTATCACCGAATCCAGGAGTATCAACGATGGTCAAAGAGATTCTATCGAAGGAAAAAGAAAGATTCCAGTTAGGATCGTAAAGAAAAACGCGACTGCTGCCATCGATGGGACTGGCTGAAAATGTTGTACCTGACACCATCTTCGTCGAGTTCTGACACAATAATAAACAAAAAGATCAGCGATTGCTTTTCATGAACAAACAATAACATAAAGTTGAGCAACTTACCAACAGAGACAGGCTTGATCTTAATGCCTGCTTCATTGTGAGCTTCCTCAGGGTTATCAGAGATCTTTTTGGGAAGAACACCAGAATCACAGAGAGTGTTGACAAAGGTGGTTCGGCCAGTTCCCGAGGCACCTATGCGTAAAAGTTCAGTATTCAGATAATAACAGAAATGTGGTTCAATAAACTGTATAGAAACACATACCAACTACCATGAAGCAGAATTGGAATCCTTTTTTCACGTTCTTTCTACGACCGCCTAGTCTCTGTTGAATGTGATGATGACATGACAAAAAGGATTGTTAGACAAATTTTGGCGGTGAATGGTTGTACTCGACTAATCCAACTGAAGATCTCGCGAACAAGTGCAGATGAAGCTTACGTGTGCCATTATGAAAATGTTTCTTGATTGGATGGAGGAAGAAGAAGGAGCACCTGCTGTTGGTGCCAGGAGTTTCTACGCTACACACGCTTTAGTGCCCAGCCAATCAAAATCAAGCCCCGCCCATTGGGATCCCTCCGCCCTCTTCTTGCACGAGGAATACTGACAAACAACGTTGTCAGATCCCCACTACCTCCTTTTGAACAGCCCTTATTCGCATTCAATTCCAGTGCAAACGACAATTGGTTCTTCGTACCTTGTATGTAGCATGGGGACCTCCTTCTCAGCTCATTAATTCAGGAACAAACACGAACTAACGGAAGTTGAGCGGGAATTTTTTTGGGATAGTGGACAACGAAAAGGAAATTGCGCTACGGGTTCAAAATATTCACAAGCTTGCAAAATGCAGATAAAGTACTGACAAAACGATTGCATGAGTGTAGGCATGATGTGATTGTGCGACTCTCAAAGTGTCAAATTCGGATGTCTTTTTGAATGGGGCTATTTGCAGATCAAAATATAATAACTTCTAAGAAGGGTGCATCGTTTACTGTTTTGATAAACTCTATAACTCGGTTACCGTTGGCATACATATAATTTATAAAATATGCGATCAAAGTAATATGTGACTGACGCTAGTAAGACTACTACATCATAAGAGTACATTGATTTCGTTTTCTTAAAGCAGAGGTAATCCTTAACGAACCAGATGACTTGCGTTATTTACTTTCTAAAGAGGTGGTACTGACTGTACACGAAAAATTACCAGGTATTCAGCAGATATTATCGAGAAAGTGTTCATTAAACAGATAACCTTGGATCAGAAAAGCGGAGGTTGCAACGTGTCTCTAACATGAAGATCATTTTTTCAATATGCCTCTTACACTATGTTTCTGTACAGTTACTTCATCAAGATCATTTAAAAAAAATAATATATTATTGTCTGGAGTTTATGATGTATTCTAAGCACCATCCACAAATCACTGTAGTCACGGGCGACTAACGAGTCGCCAGTTGCGCGTAAAAAAGGCTGGCCACGAAAGACCAATATCGGAGTTTTAACCCCAAGTTGGATGGTGCACGGAAAAGCCGTCTCGCTTGTGGCAGGCTGGGACGTGGAACTCACTCTGACCACTAAGGACATCATGGCAGCAGAAGTCGATAGTTTTTCTTCTGCCATCAGCTTCTGGAAGAACGCCAACCTTAGTTCTTTGCAGAATGAGCTAGATCAGCAGGGCCTAGAGATTGTAGAAAAGCAAAAGGATGGCCTTATATCCAGAAAGAAGCTCGCTGAGCAAACACGAGGTACAGCCGCAACCAAAAGGGACATTCACCGATAATGCTGGATGCTGATAATACAATATGATTCAAATTACCTAGATTTCAAGAAATTAACAGATGAAGAAAAGTTACAGCAAATCAAAGGGCTGCTAAAATGTACGTTCTAGCTCCATTGCAAGCATATACTTTCCACGTCCATTCCAACTGATATCCTCCTCTTATACCAGCATATCAGACAGAAATCGACTCTCTCACAAAACGAACAAAGTATTCTGAGAACTCGTTCCTATCAATATATAAGTTGTTAGCAGATGCACCCGACCCCACTCCCTTCCTCGAAGCGGCTGTAGTAAGTTTAGCACCTACAACAACGGTATTAGCTTTCCATAGCGTTAAACCATTACCTTTCTTATAGGATCAAAGTACAAAACTGATTGATCAGGATTCTCTTATCACAGAGAATCAAAAGTTACGGCAACAGCTCGAGGAAGCGAACAAGCAATTGGTTGCTACAACACAATCTGCATCCGACGCATCTGAATGGAAATTAAAGTATGAGCAACTTGATTCCAAGTTTCAGGATAGCATAAACGAAAAGGTCGAGGAAAAAGAGCAGGAAAGCAAATTGCAATTGAACGAAAAAATCAGATTGTACAAGGAACGGTATGTGTACTTACCGACAAGTTCAGGTGTGATGCCTTACATTAAACGAACCATCCTTTCAGCGAGCATGATTTGCAAAGGCAACTCAGTCAAGCCCATGGTCAATTGACGCAATTGAAACATAGCCATGACGATTCACAGGCTAGGCTGATAGATCACAGCTCCAAATATGGTGGGTTATGAGGAAGCAGGCTTAGATATCCAATATGATGACGACTAACACCACATTCAATAGATGAAGAAGTTGTAGCCAAATTGGCAGAGCTTGATATCGTCGTTATGGATTTGGAAAGAGCCAATGCCAGAGTGATTGAAGCTCAGAGCAAAAATGTAAGTTACTGGCATAAATGGTTATGAGTTTTGTTCTTTCCACTAACGAAGCGGAAATTCAACATAGGAAAAGCTAAAGGAAGAAATTGTCAAACTCAAGAACCAGGCTCAAGATCAAGAAATGTGGGTAGATACTTTATGGCCATATGCATGATGATTCACCTACTGAGCTCAATATTCTTTGCAGCACCGTTGTACCGAAACAAAAAGAAGCTGAGATGACACGACTTATAACTGACTTGGGAAATTACAAAGATGTACTGCAGAAAACTGAAACTCGACTGGGTAAAAAGATAAAGGATTTGACTACACAGCTTTCAGCCAAAGTAAGTCAAATTAGCTGGCTCATTATAAATAACGATCAGTTCAGTCCTTGGATAACTGACCATGCTTCCATGAAATTTAGTCCACGGAATTAGATGCTATGCGCGAATCTATGAAGAAATATGAAGACTATGAGGAAATCAAGCGAGAGCTTGAAATTATGAAGGTTGGTGCTACTGAATATAGCTTGTGGCCAATACCAGTACTTATTTAAAACCTTCTCACAGTATGTGGAGTTCTCAACTGGCGATGACGATGACGGATATCAATTCGATGCCGAAGGTGTACTCAAGACAAGCCAAGATAGCAGAGATTCCTTGGAAGTACGGTTGATGACCAAGAATAAGAGGCTAGAGAACACCAACACTGCATTCAAGAGCTCACTGGCGGAGAGCAAGAAGGAACTAGATGTTGCACGTACAGAATTGGAAGCTGTACGAAAAACAGTTGAGGAGCAGAAATCATTGATCGAGAAATTAGAAGAGGATGTATACCGCATAGATCAATCGAAATCAGAAGCAGGATCTGGTATCCTCACGCAGTCATCATCCACTGCAAACTTGAATTTCTTGTCGCAGCCAACAATGAGTTCCCCTAGAGGCAGCTTTGATGTCTCTTCAAGAGAGGACAAGAGCATTCTGCCCATTATCACTGGACAGAGAGATCGATTCAGGCAGAGAAATGCGCAGTTAGAAGAAGAGTTGAAAAAGCAAGAATCACTTATGGAGGACCTCCGAGGCGAAGTGGATATGCTCAAGCAGGATAACTTGAAACTATATGAGAAGCTTAAATTTGTGCATGTGTGGAAGGAAGAGAGAGTCCATGGCAAACAAGTAAGTACTAGGGGACCATGCAGAAACCTGTATGTCTGGTGGTCATAACTAATGCTATGATGAATAGGGCAATGCTGCGGTCGTGAATATGAATGCTGATTCTGCCGGATCACCCTATCGTCGCGCAGGGGAAGGTTCATCCAATGGGAAATACGACGACCCAGCCGACAAATACGGCAAACTTTATGAAGAAAACATGAATCCATTCACGCAATTCCATCGAAGGGTATGTATAGAATAAATGCTTGCGCATCACTAAGCAATGAAGTGACTCACCCCCATTTTTATCATCTGCTATAGGAGGAAAATAGACGCTATCAGTCTCTTAATCCAGCAGAGAAGGTGACACTTTCTCTTACTCGGCTTTTTGTCTCCAACAAGTGGTCGCGTTACTTTTTCATCATTTATTCTTTACTTCTCCATTTGCTTGTGATGGTCACTCTGTACCAGTTAAGTCTGTGGGAGGAATGTCGTCATGATCATGAAACTCCCAACTTTGCAAACCCAATGGGAATGATCGACAACGGCGAAGGCATGGCTGGCGGTTTAGGTGGCCAACTATAATAATATTGTACAATCATGTAATTAAAACATACCCACTTCTGCGCAAAGCTGGTTAATTCTGTTTTTCTTAGAATTTCACTCTATTTCACAATGCTTTTTATTATAATTTTACTGGTTCTCCAAAAGTGCAGATTGACCCCACTCTATAACTTGTTGAATCCGGTCATCAGAGAGCCCCTTTTTCCGAGCAAAGCTCACCAACGTATTGACGGTTTTGGTATCGATGGGAATACCCGAATCAGAGTGTTGGCTAGTTTGCGGTATCATTTCCTTTTGAGCAATAGCATATGCTTGTTCCCAGCCCTCTTCCCCTTTCATTCGACACAATGCCTCAATATAGGAATTATAGTTGTTGGTATTGAGCGGGAACTGGTAGCGTTTCAAGCTATCCCATATCTGCTGCGCCTTGTAGCCGTATCCATTGTGCGCACAACTATCCAATACAATAGACACCGATGCTTGGTCGATGTTCTTGTCTTGTGTAGGACTCGACGAGAGACTCAGCGTGTCCCAAATTTGAACAACCTCGTGACCTTGACCAGTTCGATTATAAGCATTCATCAACCCGTTATAGATGGCGATATCTGGATCAAGATACAAATCCATTTTGATAAGTTTGTGAATTTGTTCTAATGCAAGATCATCTTGGTGTTTGGCTGCCGCGTTCAACAGAGTAGTATAAGTATGTGCATTAGGTCGTATTTGTAACTGTCTCATATCGGTAAACAACGCCAATGCTGTCGCTAATGCCGCAGAACCATGGTCGTCTCCATCTATAAAGTGTCTTCTATCATCGTCTTCCTCAACAGAGTATATGTAGGATGGGGCGTATGATAACTGGTGGTCGTCGTCGTCTCTTTCATAGTTAGCGGACCCGGCGTCTGTAGCAGTCTGGGTGAAGGAGGTGATCAGAGCCGTGAAAAATTGCGTATCCAGAGTGATGGTATTTGACGAATCAGTCTTACGACGTCTGGCAGGAACATGCTTCTCTTTTACAGCATAATAGATATCCAATGCCGTGTCGAGATCGCCGCTTTTCGTGTAAGCGGTGATAAGACTGGTGTATGTAGCGGTGTCGGGATGGTGGAATCGAGAAGCATTCTTTTCATGGAACACCGTATCAAACAAATGCTGAGCTTCTTTTGCCTTTCCCTTGATAGTCAAAGCATTTAATAATGCATTGAAAGCAAGCCGGTCGGGTCGAATGCTTTCTCGATATGAGGTGGTTTCAATAGTATCAACCACACCCGCAATTTGTCGTTCGTCACCTTTCGCCGCTGCGTTTACTAAGCTTGAGAGAACTCTCTCATTGGCTCGTATGCCTCGCTCAGACATTTCGCGATATAGCGTCATTGCCTCGTCAATGTTATTTGACCTTGCCTGTGCGTCAATCATGATACCATAGGTTACCACGTCTGGTTTCAGGCCAGCTTGCGACAAGTCGTCCATTATTTTGACGCCTTCAGATGGTAAGTTTTGCTTTATGCAAGCATCCAACATTGTATTGTACGTTATGAGATCGAACTGCAGGTGAGGGAAACTCGAGTTCGCTGTGTTATAAAGTTCGAACAATTTTTCAAAGGAACCTGGTATATCGCTGAGAAACAGTAGCATACTGTTGAAGGTGGTGATGTCCGTTTCATTCCTTCTTGCTTCATTGTCACAAATATATTCGAGTACATTATTTCCCAACCGTTCGTCATGTGTACTTGCTGCGATTTTCAAAAGCGTTGAAAATGTGTACTGATTAGGTTGGATTCCACGTTGCTCCATGTCTTTATACATGGACCGAGCCTTGTCATATTCTGAGTTCGATGCAAGTAGGCTAATCAAGGTATTGTACGTATTAACGTCTGGTTCGACTTCTTGTTGCTGCATTTCTCTAAGTAACGACATAGCCTTTGAAGAATCCTTGGCAGCTTTGTACACACCCATCATTGTATTGTATGTATAAATATTTGGAATGAGTCCACGTCGCTGCATGTCTTGGAGAACTTTATAGGCTGCTGCTGGATTTCGCTGTACGCCATAACAGTATACAAGAGCATGCAATTCGAAATGAGAGACTGGAATATTAAAAACAGGTTCCATATCTGCTATAATTCGCTGGAGCAGCTGTACATCTGAGGGTTTTTTGCCTTTTCGAAGGGTTAACACAAGCTTCCTCAACGCTTCTTTGTCAAGCGCCTGTGGGTTGGCTCCAGCCACCAAAGCTCTGTAGGCCGTATGTATCCGTGGTATATCACCATCGTTTGTTGCCTCCTTCAGTTCTTGCAAAGAACTCGATTTAGTTGTATATGATTTTGCAAATTGAGATTGTGCCGAGATGGTTTGTTTGGAGGTAGCCCGTGGCATAGATGAAGCAGCGTGCGGGAATGAATATCGCACATTGGGCAATCTAGCACCCACCACCCTCTCAGATGCATTTCGAGTACAGGATACTGTGGTAAGTCGCGAGAATCCTCGGATTTGGCGAGGGATCATATAGGTTGAGGCGCCAAGGTGAACGGTAGCAGGACTATGGATTTTTTTCTTGAAGGTGTTTGTTGAGGGCAAGTGACTGTTTCTTTGATCAATTTCCAACCTGATAATTCAATGTTCCCATCTCCCACAGCATGGCAAAGTTTTGTTTACGGCCTTTGGTATAAACATATTACCAACAGAGCTTTTTATAGCATAAAAAAATAAGAACTATGAATGTGTTATAACAGAATAGCAAAAAGCTCGACTGCATCTCCATTATATTGCAAATCGCCATACATCGCCTCCATTGACTTGGAAAAACTTGCAGACTCTCGCATGGGTGATAGCTACAACATACACTCAATTTTCCATGATACTGCTCAACTTATTGTAAATGATGAATCATTATCCAATATAGAAATATGTATGGATATGGAGACTTGCCGAGAAGCTGCTATGACTATTCCAAAGTTGGACGAAATCTCTCATGTATTCAATGATCAACCTACTTCATCTCACTGAATTTGAAGATATACTATGAGCGACGTCTTCCGATAGCCGGAGCATAGTTTGAGTGATACATTAATTTCAGTATTATATGAGATGATTTTATGCATGGATAAAGCAAGGTTATTATCATTCAAACGCGTAAAGAGAGTAATGTCATAGCTGATATAATCCATATCGGCGTAGCGATCAGCTTTGATGTCCATCTGGCACATGTAATCACTGATATGATAAGAGCTCGCTCTTGGAAGCAGCACGGATTGAAAGTGAGTAACGAAAGCGGAGGAGATTGAAGATTTGTCTAATGTTATCGAAAGGGCATTTTTTGATTGCCGCTTATCATCTGTGCCACTTCCACTACCACTAAATTTCTTAGCCTGACATTTCCTGCCTTACACAATATACTTAACAAGCTAAATAATGTGCCAAATGGGAGTTGATGTAGATCCCGTTATATGTACACTCTCTTCAATTATCCATGGAGCATTGAATACATAGATGATGAATGTGAACCACTTGTACGACTTGGTGCTATCTCCGTGTAGATGGGTTAATTGGGTATAAACTGACAGCAGCCAATAGAACATAGGAAGAAAGTTCACAGTCATACATAAAAAAGGCCAGATGGGGATCCATCTAATGGTCGTAGGGAGTCATGGAGTTACAAGGGGGAACATAAGTCCGGTAAGTTCTGTATGCGCATGACTGAATGGACAGACAGCATGAAACCGTAGACGTAAGGAAATGATAATGTGTGGGACCGATTCATGAATGATCAGCCCAACTCTTCTGGGTAACATTTAAAAATATTAAGGTTCTCACACAGTGTTTTCCCAGACGAAATGTAATGTCAGCCAACGCCTGTGAAAAGACATGTGCGGCAGAGGGACTAATAAAGGCAAAACTTAAATGAAAAGCACATAGTCTTATCGAAATGGATACGTAGTAATTGCAAGGTCTACCAGCCCAAAACCGTGAATGGTAATTTAGTGTGATAGGGAATGTGAAAGAAAACAACGGTCCAATGGCTAGCTGAATAACTTGGTCATTAGCCAATAATATTCGAGAGATGACAAATGGTAAATCCGTGAGCACTGGGTTAAAAAGGAACAATTGCGAGGCGGGCAGATAGCGGTTCGGGCATTGTTAGATTAGCTTTTTCATAGCTTGATATCATAAAACTACATGCCAAAACATTGAGCTTACGTTGAATTTACAATTTGTTATTTTCAAGGAAAGAGAAGTAACCGTGACAGCTATTTTAGAGGACAAATAGCCAAATCGCAGAGCTGAAATACCTCCTTTACCCAAAGTCTATTAACTCAAACTCTCACGAAACATGCTGTAAAAGGCAATTTATCTACATGTGACCCGTTATGGCGCTCAATTTCGTCCTACATCCGTTATCGGAAAAAGCACTTTGAGTGGAGGCTGTCGCGAAAGTATAAATACCACAGCATCTTTTTGTTCCCCCGCTTTAGTTGAATCAAAACCAACCTGGCGTTTTCCTATGACTAGTCTCACAAGCCACGAGAGCGAGAAAAACGCGAACATACAACATGC
Organism: Umbelopsis vinacea; assembly: GCA_016758895.1. NCBI lineage: Eukaryota > Fungi > Mucoromycota > Umbelopsidomycetes > Umbelopsidales > Umbelopsidaceae > Umbelopsis > Umbelopsis vinacea. The sequence goes on along the minus strand of JAEPRA010000009.1, from coordinate 927,759 downwards.
CGAGCACACCACAGCTGATGAAAGCCACCAAGTATTGAACGCAGATGAAGAGTTGTTGAGATCTTTGGGTTACAAGCAAGTAAGGAGACTACCTTTTTTTTGGGCAGTCTGGCGATCACTTCAAACAATCGTTTAACCTATCGTCTTCCTTTTAATCAGGATCTGAGTCGTAACCTATCAAAATTCTCGAACATGGCCATTGCCTTTTCTTGCTGCTCAGTTCTTTCAGGTCTTACTCCTGTAAGTTTTTTTTCCTGTCAGGAGGTTACTGCATCGCATAGTTTTACTAAGCATTGTATTTTTGTTTGCTGTAGATGTGGGGTACTGCCATGTATGAAGCCGGCTCTATGGCGGTCATTTGGGGTTGGTTCGTCACAACGATGTTCACAATTTGCGTTGCGGTATCTTTGGCGGAGATTTGCAGTGCTTATCCTACTACGGGTGGTCTTTATTTCTGGGTGAGCCGACTTGCTACTGCCGACTGGGTTCCTCTTGCCTGCTGGCTCACTGGATGGGCCAACTGGATGGGTTTGGCATGTAAGTGAACATAATTTTCTTATTTTCGTCTGATTTAGTAAGTTGATTGACACTCGTTGCTAACGTGTAATTTAAACTCAGTCGCTATCACTTCTGTCGATCTTGGTCTGGCTCAGTTCATCGGATCTGTTATCAATATTTGGTATGTTTGATAGAATGATTGAATTGAACCGAGATAATTATTTAAAAACAAAGCACTTACATCACTTCTATTTTCACTCGCTCAGGCAACCTGAAGTTAACACTTCAGTCTATATGGAATATGGCATTTTCGTTGGCATTCTTATCATTCACGGAATCATCACATCCGTCGCTGTCAGATGGAACGGTATCATGAACCAACTTTCCTGTAAGTATTTCTTTTCATTTATTTCCCAACGATGACATTCAATCTAATCTAAATTGCATGTATAGTCTGGTTCAATATGCTTGGTATCTTACTCATTGTCATTGTCGGTTTGGCCCTTACCCCTAACAAGCCCTCTGGTAGCTGGGTGGTAAGCATAATTATTTTACTAGAAAGCAACACAGCTGAAAGTGCAGAATTTCTGACATTTTTTTTATTGTACGCAGTTCACAAGCGAGTCTTTTGCAAACAACTCTGGCTTTTCATCCGACGGCTATGCTTTCCTCCTTGTCATTCTTCAAAGTCAATATACCCTCTCTGGCTATGATTCAGCCGCCCATATGTCTGAAGAAACAAAGAACTCCCAAAGCGGCTCTCCATTCGGTATGCTTTTCTCTGTCATTGCCAATGGCGTCAGTGGTTTCATCTTCTTGATCGGATGCAGCTTTATGGTGCAGAACTTCGATGCTCAAATCACCAACGCTACTATCCTTCCTGAATTGGCCCAAGTCTTCTATGACGGTGTTGGTCCTGCCTGGACTATGGTCTTCCTCATCTTTGTCATGGGTTCCATCTTTTTCTCTGGCTCCGCTTTGACTCTAGGAAGTTCTCGTATGGTTTATGCTTTCTCCCGTGATGGTGCTATGCCTTTCTCCAAGTATCTTCACAGCCTTAACGACAAGACCAAGTCTCCTGTCTGGGCTGTCTGGTTCAACATCGTTGTTGCTGGTCTTCTTGGTCTCCTCTTCATCATCAACAGCACTGCATACACTGCTATTGTCTCCGTTAACACCATTGGTTCTCAACTTTCATACTTTTTCCCTATTCTCCTTCGTATCACCATCTCTCGCAAGACCTTCGTTTCTGGCCCCTGGAAACTTGGTGTTTTCGCCGTTCCTCTTGGTGTCATCTCCTGCTTGTGGCTTCTCTTCACTTGCGTTCTTTTCATTTTGCCCACCGAGGCTCCCATCGATGCTGAGAACATGAACTACGCTATCCTTCCTTTCGTTGTCATCATGGGCGCTTCAACATTGTACTACTATTTGTTTGCCCGAAAATGGTTCACTGGACCTGTTCGTGTTGTCGATGGTGAACAAGTCATCCTCGAAGAAGAAGACCTCGATGCTGTCACCGCAGAAAAGCAGCATCAATAATTTGATTTTTTTTTAAATGCCATTGCGGCTTAAGTTTGTAAATAACAATATGAAATAAACCGATTTCTAATTATTAAGTATGTAACATGAGCAGCCTACATTGTTAAGAAGTATTACAAGTACGTCATGCATGATTGCTGTTGGGTTTAATGCATCGTTCCTCAATTTGACAGTTTTGCGGACTGTCAAGTATGATTTTATTATGGCGAGACTTTTTTTGTTGTACCATTCATCGGTACCTTGGGTGTCTATGGGGATATTACATGTTGGCCAAATTGTCTAGAGCTTTGCCATCTACACGCTGGATGATCCATTGCTTTTGAGGCTGAGCTCCCAAAGCCTTATAAAAAGCAATAGAAGGCTGTTTGGAAGAAAAAAAGCAAATGAGTGACCTACAAATAAAAAAGCTCGATATTGGCAGTTGAGAAAATTTACCTCGTTCCAGTCAAGAACAACCCATTCGTAGCGACCGCAATCTCGGTCTATAGCGAGTTGGGCAAGATGAGTAAGAAGCTTCTTACCATATCCGAAGCCTCGGTATTCCTTCAAGACGAATAAGTCTTCCAGGTAAATACCAGGTTTGCCAACGAATGTAGAAAAGTTGTGGAAGAACAAGGCAAATCCAACAGGAACTAGACGTCATGGTATATTAGAACAATATTAATCAATATATATATGAATACATCAACATACCTTCTTCGCTGGCATCGCTTTCCTTGTGATATCCAATGACGACCTCCGCGTATTTGTGCTCGAAGAGATTCTTGTGCAATTGCTCTTCGGTGGCAGTGACCTCATGAGAAAGCTTTTCATATTCGGCCAAAGACTTGATAAAACCCAAGATCAAACCAGTGTCGGAAGGTTTTGCTGGGCGAATTTCAAAGGTTGCAGTCATTGTAATGAGATAAAGAAGGTAGGAATGACAAAAGAAAAAAGTGCAGGCAAATAGCGGAGTGAAAGGATCCAAATCACAAAGTTCAACTCAGCATTTTGTGATGAGTTTCCACTGGTTATGTTTCCACTGGTCAAGTAAAACTAATGCTATCTTTTTGGATTATATGTTCCTATTAACTTTGTGGATGGAAATCGTGATCATAATTTCGAAATATAACATTGAATTAAAGCAATTGCTCCGTACCCTGGTGTATCGGTTGGCAGGAGTGAGGTTAACCGCAGTTGGTATGGTAGAGCATGTTTGTCAACAGAAATTTATTACTTCTTTCCAAAACAATTAAAGCTGTACATCTAGTAAAAAAAAATCTTATCGCATGGTGGTGTCTTCAGATCGCCACAAGCGTACCGTCTTGTCGAAACCGGTACTCGCCAGGCCAGTAATCGGATCAAATGCTAGAGATCGAATCATAGCAGTGTGCCCAGAGAGCTCGTATGAAACAGTTGCGGTCTTAACCTCAATGACTCTAATACGACAGTCATTGCCACCAGCAATATACACGTACTTTCCATTAGAGTCCCAGCAGTGTCGTGGTGCCGCACTGAGACTGTCGGTGGCCGATCCATAGAAGTTACGTAACTGAACTGAGCTGTGAATGCCGAAAAGAATGACACGTCCGTTACTATCATCCGTTGAGACTAGCACGTATTTTCCATTGGGACTGACGGAAATCCACATGGGAGTAAAAGAGACCCAGTCGTCGCCGTTGGAGTTCATATTATATCGGGTGTCTGTAAAGTCTTTGAGGGAGATGTAATGAAGGTAGTTGTCATCCCGGACACCTGCTACAAGAGCTGAAGAATCGGGCAGGAAGCAGATAGCTTCAACATTGCCAACAAGAGGACCAAACTTTTTGGTAAGCTGATAGCCAGATTGCTCGTTCCACGTGTAAATACATAGCGATCGATCATACGATGCAGTGGCCATCCACTGTCCATCTGGCGAAAAGATACCACGGACGACAAACTTGGAATGATCGGTGAATCTCTGAATAACAGCTTCCGTCTCAGTGTCAGATATAACTGTTTGTAGGTCCATAGAAGTTGTCAGCATCCAATTTGGCTTCTGAGGATGAAAGTCAACACTGAGTACACCGGCACGATGATGGTTGAAGCATTTGACTATGTCGCCGGTAGCCAAATCAGTGAACTTGACAGATTTGTCTCCAGATGCAGTAACAATAACTTTCATAGATCCCAAATTATGAATGGAAACATAGAGAATATTTCCTTCATGAACGCCTTTCAGAGTATTTTCGAGAATTGTCGGATGTGATCCATCACCTTCGACCAAATCTTTCTCCCAATGGTTTCTTAAAGTGTCAAATATGATATTTCCATCAGAACCTTACTTTCTCAATAAAAATGGTAATCTATGGCTTACTTGTGAATATCTGTATTTTTCATGGCTCCAACCACCGAGTTGAGCTCGTGTTCCTGGATCAGTTGAGATAAGGGAACATCTGGAGTTGTCTTCAAAATGTGTGAATCTACATAGGCTACGCTGTGAGATTCCTTTTCAAACAGTTCTGCAGTTTGTGTATATCCGTTTAATTGCAGGAATTGATACACTAAGGCGTGTGCTTTGGCGTTTGAATCAGCGGAAGACATTTACTTTAGCAGAGCATAAATTGTGCTGGCTGGTGGCGGAATGGAGAAATTACCCAAACTGAGCTTATTTGTGACTGACAACGGCCTCTCATATTCCCAATTTACTGGTTGAGTTGAAGTTCATCATTTCTTGTACCTGTCATCATGTTTGCAGATGCACAACATGTGCAGTATATCCTGCTAGCAGAGTTCGACATTGACAAGGGAGCATCTCTAAATCACCAATACCCCTCAGAAACTGGAACAAATGAACAGTAAGCTGCCCCAATTTGAGCTGCACTTCCCCGCCTTCATCTCTCGAATGTGGCACACGCATAGTCGGATCTTGGTCGCTAACCTTTCTTTGTAGAATACTATCAGAACTTATGTTACCAGATGGTGCTCATATGCGATCTGAAGATTGGACAGTTTTCTTTCTTAACCAAACAATTGAGGAAACCGAGAAATCAAATCAGCGCAAGCTTGAGGATGATGTTGAAGAGAAGCCATTGTTATACGTGCTAAACCTTGTGCGCACTAAACATGACATTAATGCAAGAAGGTAATTTAACGTTACTATTGAGAACAAGTTTTAAAGCTCGGTTCGTACTAATTGGGCTCCTGTCATCAAAAGAGGTGCTACCGTTCGGGCAATGGCAATTTGTACTAGACACCAGTACCTGCATATCTACAAGGTAATTTCGAACAGCGCGTCGATCTACGTTTGCATTTTCATGACAATTTAATCAACAAACACCAATTTTTTACTCAATGGTACAGCCCGTCCTACTACTGGCTATGGAAAATTATTTCTCTGCTCCATCCATCGCCATTCTCGAATCGCTTTACAAAGCCGTCAACTCTATGGACCTATCGCAGATGCCTGACTTCACATTTCACGAAAGGCAGATATTGAGAGCTGCCGAAAGCAAGAACATGTTTGAAGAGAAGTTCGAAGCGATGGAAGCATTACAATTAAATGGCGCAACTGACTCTGCAAGTTTAGCAAAATTAGCGGACATGGGCATATCAGCCGCATATAATGGATCCAACATGCAACTGGCCACATCTAATGGCAACAACGCTGCAAATGATCGAATGCGCCGAGGAACTTACATTGATTTGACATCTGGGCAACGACGCGAAGTCCTTCCCACCATCAGCAAGGATCGCCATTTTTTCGAAACAAAAGTTATTTATGATGGTATCAAGCTTCCTATCCGTGTTCCCTTAACACTTAATACCGAGGAAGTAGGCGATGTAAGTGCCATGGCGATTAATGATCTCTATCGTGTTCCGATGTTAACAAACTTGCCCTAGTTTTCATTGATCCAACTTATCAGCACATTTTCACCATCGACTATCACTTCATCCACCCATGCATATCATCCACACCTCGACTCTAATGGTGCAACCACACACCCTATTATCATCCTCTTGAACGCACTTATAACACAAAAAAGAATTATATTTCTGGGCCATGGTCACCCCTCTGGCGAGGTTGCTAATTATGTTTTAGCAGCATGTGCCATGGGAAGTGGATGTGGAACCACTTTGCGTGGCTTTACTGAACGGGCTTTCCCTTACGCCAATCTTACTTCTGTGGACGATCTCTCCAAGTGGTAGGTTTAGTCGCCAATTCAAGATCTACATCCTATTTCTTCTAATTCTCAACATCCTATTTCAGCCCTGGCTTTATCGCAGGTGTCACAAACCCAACATTTGAAGACCATCCTAGTTGGTGGGACGTAATGTGTAATATTAGTACGGGCAAAATCACTGTGAGCAAAGAAATTCAACCGGCAAACTCGTCAGCATCGTCTACATTCCCTGATGCTATCGAGGACATTGCTATGGGCTCCTTATCTATCGGTAGATCATCAACAACGTCTTTGGCTATGAGTCGCAACTTCGGTTATGAGATGAGTGATACCAATTCAGATAACGAGTTTATGAGCGATGTAAGTATTCTACAATGCCATCACTGTTGACTTTATCCTAAACGTGATACTAATTGATACCACAACACAGGTTTTGGCAGCTATTCAAGCGCATTACGGAGAGGCATCCATAAGAGCGAAATTTGAAGATTTTATGCAGCGATTCGTTCGATTGGCTGCGCTCTACGAGGAGGAAACATACCATTCCACTAAAATAGGAACCATGGGAAGCAAGATTCCTGATCCATTGGGTATACATGGCCAAAGCTTGGTGTTTACCGATGAGACAGCCCGACAGCGTGAACTAGCATATAATACAAATCGAATCGAAGGATGGCGTCAGACGATATCCTACCGCTATTATCAAAGGGTAAGCTGGCTGAGAATCTGTGTAGTAAGCCATGAATTTTCGCTAACTTCGGGCTTTAGGATTTTGCTACCTTTGGAAGGAAAAGTGTTATTAAGAATATGGATGTCTACCGTCACATATCTAGACTTAAAATGTTGAAACACTTGCCAGAAGAACAAGTCATTGCTCTCTTCAAGCTTTTCCTGGATGTCATCAAGACTGATGATCAGATCACGGAGGTATGTCAAACAATTCTCTTGCTATAACAACAAGCTGGTCCAACTGACATATATTTTCTCTCAGCTTTTATCGTACTTACCTCAGAATCAAGGCGGTCTTTTACCGCTTGGATTCGGCCTCTTCCATCCTTCAGCGCAAGTACGAGGTTACACTGTTGAGTTCTTTAACCGCCTTGATCATCATCCAGTATGTATCCTGTGTAAATTATGCATAATTCCTTTGCTCAGCTACTAACCCTTGACTCAAAGGTTGGGCGAAAGTTTATACTATCCTTGAACCGTTTTCAAAAGCTGGCTTATGAGCGGCTCAACCATACTTCACCTAGCAACGAGCAATCATCGAATCGTCCTAATACGCTAATGGAGCGCCAGAGTAGTTTTGGCAGATCACCTACACCTAACGCTGATCACCTAGCTGTAGGTTAACGCGATTGCAATCCTTTAAACTTATAATTGTATAATTACAGTATCTTTTATAAAGAAAACCCCCAAATAAACCCCATGAAAGTCAAACATCAGTCACTATTGGCCGTTCACCATTTCAGTGTAGAAAGCGGTAAAATGAGTTGACATCACACGAAAGACCGATGGCAATTATATATATCTCTATCAAAATAAATTTGTGAGCCCTCTAGATTTTATTGCTACGTAAACTATGCTTCCTAACTTGTATATCAAATACAATGGGCTAATTTAACCAGTCTACTGGTAGTGGATGAAGGAGGTGATTCATGCCTCAAGTAATATACGATACATATGGCTTACTCCACATGGAGAATATGGTATGAACTCTTGCCGACTCGAAGCACGCATAACTTGTCATTCAGCAGGTCAGTGGATTGTAATTTGACTCGTGGGTCGGTTACTTTCACATTGTTCAAGTAAACACCTCCTGACTTGATCAACTTTTGCGTCTCAGCTATATCGACAGGTTAGTGCTTCGCATATTTTGCAACGATCAAACTTTTTTTTTTAATTTGACTTACACTTTGATCGGGTTGCACCAGCCAATACTGCAATAGCGTCAAGTCCAACATCAAGGACCTGATCACGCTTAGCAGCACGTAAGCGTTGGTTGTCATGCGCAAAAGCTTGAATAATATTATCGGCTCCGATTTCTTGTAAATCCCCACCGAACAAGACCTTGGTGGCAGTCTTTGCTTTGCTTACGCTTTCAACTAATGGGAAATAATGTCAGAAAGTGTTCAATCGAAGCATTGATTCTTAAGTATATTATCACATACGTCCATGAACAAGTTCTGTGACTTCATCTGCAAGCTTATGCTGAGCAATACGTTTTTCTGGGTTTTGCTGTAGAATGTCATAAACGCGATTAGCATTTACGGTTTCAGCCCTCGCGCATACATACGTGTAAGTTACCTTATGCTCATGCATTAAAGAGTTAATGTCTTCAGGGCTTAAAAGAGTAAACAAAGGCAGGTAGCGTTCGACATCTTCGTCGGCCGTTTTAACAAAGAATTGGTAAAAGTCAAACAGTGTAGTCATGGTTTCGTCAATCCACACAGCATTGCCTGCTGACTTTCCAAACTTCTCTCCTTTAGAGTTCAATAGCAAAGGTATAGTGACACCGAAAGCACGATCTTCTAAACGTCTCGTTTCTTGATCATCTTGACTGGCTGGAACGTGTAATGTCGTGGAGTTTGGTTTCTTCTTGTGGATCATGTCTATACCTGCTGTAATGTTGCCCCATTGATCACTACCTCCAAGCTACGAGCAATTTTTCCTATCAATTAGCGGCTGACTGATACACAAAGCATCGATACTGCTTAATTACCTGTATGCGACAAGAATGGTTGTGGTAAAGATACCAATAATCATAAGCCTGTAGTAATTGGTATGCAAATTCTGTAAAGCTAATGCCATGTTCGGTATCCAAGCGAGCCTTAACACTAAATTTAAAGATTACTTAGTTGATGTTCCATGTAGCAGGTACTATGTACGCGTTATTTACCTCTCTCGTGCGAGCATCTGTGTCACACGGGCATATCTTCCAACATCACCAATGAACTCCATGGCGCTCATACTCTTGAACCACTCGATATTGTTGAGCACTTTGGGGGTAGACTGTTCGGTTTCCTTGCTCAACCACCCTCTTCTTTTAGCATATGCTGATCCATTTTCAAAAAAGCGATGGATTTGCTGAGTAATGTTCGAGCTGTTGTCGTCAATCGCTTCCTGTGATAGAGGAACTCGTTCTGATTGTCTTCCCGACGGGTCGCCAATTGTACCCGTTGCGCTTCCGATCTATTATTGACACATCAGCATATTAACCCTATTAAATTTTCAGCGAAAAACTGTACATGAGTCGCTTACCAGAGCGATTGCTTGATGTCCTGTGATATGAAAGTGAAGTAAGCCCATGAAAGTGACCAGGTTACCGAGGTGTAAACTTCTAGCGGTGGGATCTACACCACAATAAACGGCAGTTTTGTTCTGCGTGTGTTTCTCCACATCAGGACTTTACGTTCAAAACTACAGTTAGCTCAATCGCAGGGAATGGTATGGAAGTATGCTCAAAGGTAAGGTACCTGGTCAACGACGCAACAAGCCCTCTGCCGGTCATGTTGGAAATCACATTGCGAGTCAAGGTCGTGGCATGAAAAAATCGTATTCTACTATTCGATTTTTGAGGAAGTAGACTTAATCTTCCCCGAAATAGAGACTCAACATTCAGCTTTGGAACGGCTCTCATGTCAATTGAAGCTGTCAAAGCTCAGGCACCTGGATTTTTTGGGATGCTTGATTCTGAGTTGTGTGCAAACATTTGTGACTGCATTTATATAGAAAGCTGAGGGGCCCTCAACACTCCCGATAGACCTTAAACAAAACGCTTTGAGAATTGTTGCAATATTGATTTTACGTCAACATTAAAAGGAGGAGTTCTTCACGTAAAGAGACTTATAATTAGACAAAGATTGATATGTTGGAGCGAGTAAAAGGAGAAGCTGGCTAGTGGTATGTTTATATTGAGGGAAAGAGCAAAAACATGTACGTATATAAGTGAGGTACTCTAGGCTGAAATCACGATATTTCAATTACATATGGAAGCTGTCAAACTCTCTGAGATGGAATTCAAATTGATATGAATTAGCGGTCTTCTCCACTAGATAGCATATTGGAGATAAAGACCTGTTAATCCAGCATTTGATACTGAGTCTCAGCACCAGCGGAGGTTTAAATATTACGCGAAGGAGCCAATAAACGATTAGTTTAAACCTGACGCCCGCTTTGTACCAATCATCAAATTGCGGCCTTTTAAAATTGATATAAAAAGGGTTCGTATTTCGTTCATGTCAAGCATCTGCATGCCTGAGTCGCCTTCGTCTGAGAAACAGCCAGCGGCTTATAGGCAAATCCGCCCTAAGCCAACGCTGTCATTCCATATTCTTAAGCCTGCGAAAGCTACTCCAAAGTTTCGAGTGCTCAAGCCACGTCCGTCGCCCTCAGTATCACTACCGTTTCGCCCTTCCAGTGCCTTTCAACCGTACCAAGGTTAGAATTTTAAAATGTGTGCTACTTATTGTTCGTGAAAGAAAAATTATAACACTTTAAATTAAATTACTAGGACCATCTCTTACGCCTTTACTGCCAGACTCATCATCACGACCCCGTGCAATCAGACCAGCTTCACCTTCTCATCGCCATCACAGAGTTCTTCCTAAGCTATCGTTAAAACGACGAAGACGAGGATACGAAGCTTCCAGTAAAAATAACACTACTTTTAGGAACATTAAACCCAAAGATGACCATACCTATACTGCTCGTTCACCATCGCAGGCCGACCAAACAGAAGCAGCGTCAGCGCTAAGAGCTGCACAACAACTATCAGGAGCTTTGTTAGTGCCTTCCACCAACAATGTTGAAGACGATAGCCAATTTCCTACCAATACAGCTGAAGGAACCCAAAGACACTCACCGACATCAGTTTCCAGCCAATTAACAAACGAGTCTCTCGATGATATCAGAATCCACCGACCACAAGCAATTAAACCAAAAACTACATATCCTCCTATTGCCCTAGCAACCAGCAGTAGCTCTACGCCAGATGTTGCACAAAACAAACCCAATAGTGTGCCACCAGCATCGACAACAACGCCAGTTATAAGACCCAAACTTATGCCACATTCACAGCTGCCGCCTCCACCCGCTTTACGGCCACTTGTTTTCATTCCAACACCAGGAGGAGAAGCTCAACTATACCAGCTAATACCCGTTCCGTCTTTTCCTGGCGCATCATCCATTCAATCAACTCCTCGACTTCCACTCGTGGCACCAAGGTCGATAATCAATAAGACCGTCGTGGTACCAAAAAGAAGGACAAGAAGATGTCAAAACTGCAATAAGCTTGGATGTCGCGGTAGCCAGAGAAGACACTTATGTACTGAAAAGTAATTTTAATAAATATTATATAGCACCATCTTTTGGAAAATAGTATCAGTTGTATGGATACTTTACTTGATGCGTGTACGGGGCAAGCCACTGAGTTGGAAAAATGGGCTCAAAACACCCTGCCTGACTGAAAAGAAAAAAGTGAGGCCTGGCTAATCAGTTTGCAATCCCCCACTCTTCCTGCACGCTCTAGCCCATCATGTCGTTAGTCGAAACTAGAGAACGGCGTGCCAACGCAGGAAGCAGGTAAGTTTTTTGTGGAAATCCCTGTTGCTTCACATGATTTGAATCTAACGCTCAATGACACTAGAATGAAAGCCCTGCTAAACGACGAAGCAGAAATGGAAGATCTGTTTGAGGCGATCGAAAGCGACGAGGAATTCGAAAACGCAGGTATGAATGGCCGTCTACTGATTATGCTCTATGAGAATCATCACACATATTGACTATGACACCATTTCGACACCTAGTGGAAGAAGAAGATATTGTGGATTCCGATTTTGACGTTGAATCAGGCGACAGTGAAGTTGAACGAGAAGCTGAAGGAGAGCAAGAAGATAAGATGATTGAAAAGGAGGAGAGACAAGTAAGCACTGTGGTCATGCAAAAGTTGACGGGGACTGGGTACTAACGAACATAACGTAGGCTAGGAAAGTAGTAGTTCCTACCCACAAACCACCGGCGGTAGCAGCGGCTAAAAAGCAAGTCTCCATACGAGAAACAAAGCAGCAGGAGATTAGAGTAGTACGTGCTTTAAAGCCGTCTATGGCTGAATCCATGGCATCAGCACCGCGACAGTCATCACGTTCAGCAACGTTAAAAAATCGCCAGCAAGTCGAAGAACAACTAAAAGAGTATGAACATAGAAGGGTTAGTACCGTCTGCACGTCTAATGCAAAAAGGAGCCTGTGCAATGGACGCTAACTATGACCCTATCTTTCCTTAGGCTTTACTACCAAAACGCGATAAGCCTGTGATCAAAACTTTAACGCAAGAAGAAATGTTAGCCGAAGCGGTCATTACAGAACAAGCCAACAAGGCGTCTTTAGAAAATTGGCAGCAAATGGAAGCAGAACGGATGGCGAAGGCAAAACGTCGAGAAAAGCAAGGCATCATTGGTCCATTTATACGATACTTCTCCTACACAGACGGAGAGGAAAGTGAGCGACCCAGAAAAAAGAGGATCATGGTGATTGAGGAAGATCATGGGAACAACGTTGTTCGAGAGATTACTGACAAGGAGGTAGTGGAATGGATGGAAAAGGATGTATTAGAAAAGAGTGACATGATTGGAAGAAACTTGATCTCGTTTGAAGGCGACTTCACATCTCCTCAACCCATCATTCCTCATGGTCGACGCGCTGCTGCTGCCGTAGATACCGAAATGTATGATCAAGATGTCGAATATGATTTGTCTAATCTTTCCGATGGCGAACTAGATCGCATCGACCTTATACCCGCTCTAACACCATGGTTAGACAAAGAGTTGCGACCCATACAACCATCATTGTGTCCGGTCACCTCCAAAGTTGCCCACTACAAAGATCCAGCTACCGGCGTTCCATACGCAGATCCACAAGCTTTTCAAGTTTTGCGAGATTGTTTGAATCATAAAAACGTGTGGTCAGAAGTATGCAACGCCTTTGTCACTCTTCCCGGTCACACACGTGGGGCTAAAGGAGTACCTGAAGGGTGGGAGTATTTCAGCGTCGGCAAACTGGATGGGCAACCCGACTGGATGATCGATGGCAAAGTTGCTATGCCCGAATGGTTCAAGAAGCTTCGAGGCATTCCAGAGCCCAAGACTGAAAGCACAATGACGGATGGGACTGAAGACGCAGGCAATCAAATGGATATGCCAAGTGCTCAAGAACCCACTGCAGTAGCATCGGATCCACCAGTAGAAACTGCCTCTATACCACCCACTGGTACACGACGAACTAGATTACGGTCCAAATAATGCTGTCAAATTACCGAGTAGCTCTAAGTTGTTCGTAAATGTGATGGATGGCCCGTCGTAACCTATCTTGTAAATAACTTGTATAAACTGTACTTCATATCGACGTGAGGTTGTTTGATTGTCTCTAACAACAGCTTGTCTCCCATGTAAAGCGTTTGTTGTTGACATAAACAAAAAACTCCTTTTGCGTTTGCATCCCCTGCCATCAGTCTCAGTAAGCCAAGCCATTCGATCCACCCTAACTTCACAGCCGCTTCCACATCCCCCTTGGATACACATAAGCAGCCATTATTAACTTTTTGGTTTAATGCAGCATTTTGTTTAGAAGTTTGTGTCTAAAGTAAATAAAATATGGCATCTCTATTTTTTTTTTCCTTTGTGTAAGAAGTCTATGTCGAGCTCACTCATTTACTTGTCGAAATCCACTTTTTTGGTGACAGATTATTATATGTGTGCGGAGAGACACAATGGAGTACTCGAGCTGTTGTAGAGCATTTAAAGCTTCTTGCTCTTTCCGCCCTTCTTGCTAGCACCATTGGGCTTGCCCTCAGCCTTCTTAGCAGCGACACCCTTCTGGTAGGTCTTTGCGTAGAAGTTAATGAAAAGCAAGAGGTAGCTGCTGAGCAAAGCGCAACCGAAGAAAGCAGCGTTCTCAGAACCAGCACAGTCACCAAAGGTGGGAAGAGCAGTGTAAGCATAGGCGAAGTGAGTGTAAGTGCAGAAGTAGATGACGAAAAGATCAATGACAAACTGGATAATTTGCATGGTCTATAGGAAAGAGAAGCCGTTAGTTATTACTTGGTGTGGCAGTAGATGTTAGATAGGATGTGACGAGCTTACAGTAAGATACTTCTTCCACCAGATTCTAGCACCACCAGCAGTACGGAAGTAGTACCAGTACATAAGGACATGGACAGTCAAGTTAAGAACAATGGGAACCCAGGACTAATGAAACGTGAGAGATTAGATGCTGCATCAATGTCCCTTTCAACATCACTTGTCCAACCAATAACTTACAACGGAGGTAGAGCCGACAAGCTGAGTGTAGCAGAGAAGGGCAGTCATGCTGTGGTGGAACCAGTGGAGGAATTCTGCAAGGGAAAAGATTAAAAAAGCGTTCCTAAGGCATGCCAATTGAGTCACTAGCACTTACCAAGCTTCTTCTTCTTAACAACAAGGAAGACAGTGTCAAACAGTTCCCAGTACTTGACCAAGTAGTTGAGGTAGTAGAGCAACTCGAGCTTTTGAGTCCAAGCTTGAGGAGAGCAGATGGCGAAGAAAAGACCATGCTTAGCTACAATTGGAACCAATTCCTCAATCAACAGAACCAACAAGATGAAAGAAACGGCGGTCAAGAGGATGTTGTGAATCTGGAACAAGACCTTGAACTTGAACGCGGGCAACTCCTTCATGAAGAACTGTCCTCCAAAAATAACAACGAGGTAGGTAATGCAAGCAATAAGAACTGTCGAACATAGAGGTATGATGATGAGATCAAGATGATGATGAGATTTGAGAGCTTTTGACGCAGCTTACCTTCATTGTTGGTGGAGAGCGGAGTGACACCTTGGATGAAAGCGAAAGTAGATGCTGGCTTTCCAGTGACAAGTTCATATGCTTGACTGAAGTAATCCCAAAGGTAAATACCAAATGGTCGTTCTATGCTGAAGGATGCCATTTGCTTTTGTAGACGTTAAACAGATGTGTTTGCTTACAGTTGGTTCCTTTTTTTTTTTTTCTAATTTTCTGGTTCCAAAAAATTTCCAATTTGCAAATCCATAAGTCACGTGTACTGTAATTTTCGCAAGAACGTTCCCCAAAGGTGAACATGTCAAAGTGTCTAGCGCCGGCAGATATATACTACAGCAAGGTCGCTTTACTCGCTTTACTCGCTTTATAAATTTCGTTGCTGTTCCATCCAAATATTCATCCTCTTATTGATTATCATTTACACCCGTATAATTAAACACTAATTCATCGTTTGAGCATACTGGAGGTATAGCTCCAGGCTATTAGTATGATGTTGACGTCGTCCTATTTATGGCTGGCGAGACAAGATGCTTTATATCTTTTTCATCGTACACAATGGAAAAGAGGTGTTGAATTGACAAAGTCCAATGAGGTAATAAATTCGAGCGGAGCCATCGAGCGGAATCATGTCTGTTGTATATAGTCCATAATCGATGCTTTGGTCCGAATCAAAGGCGATTAGAAATTTGCTTGTGCACGAGTGCCTGTTCTATGCATGCTGGGAGACCAATCGAGTAAGTTACAAATAGGGAATGACCGCAAAGCCGATGGTTTGTATCATCGAACCTGCCTAACTGGAACCCTGCTACCATCGCCCCTAGACCTTACCTACTTGAGAACAATAGACAAGAGATGATGATCCTCATTATTATCACCAGCATACACCTTGTTATAACAAATGTATATTTTGCAGTTATTCAACCCAATGTCGCTACTGCCAAATACTATCCATCTTAGAGTTTTGTATATGCATTATGGCCCACTACGTTTCTAAATGATGTCAAAGGCACAGAAACCTTTGTTTGGATGTCTACATGCCATTTGATTTCTTTTCGCATCAGAAAGTAACAGATGATCGTGTTTGCCACAGTACCCAATAATGGATGGCAAAAGAACGTGCTGTATCGAGAAGTCAACTCCTCTTCTTACAATTTTCTTTCCCGGATCGTCATGCACCCCTGTAAGAAAAAAATAATCGGTCAAAAGGGGGCTAAGGAATGTATTCCATAGTGAGTGAAAAATTGATGACAAACCGGTGAGCAAGAGAAATTTAGAAGCATTTAAATTCTGAGAGTCATACCGTGATGCATTGCAGATTCGTTCATTGTATATTTCCAACTATGGCCATCAATGGGCGAGATGAAAGGATAGTATATGAAACATTTTGCTACAGTGGCAACGATTATTATCATAATAATGCACAGGTAAAGCTGTCAAAATATTCCATTTCAGATCAAAAATTCAGTTGCCATTGAAAGCTATGCTCGTAAGCATCTGTATAGGCACATTTGCTTCCAACAAAAATAGCTAAATGTCAAGCATACAACCAAATAATCAAAAAATACAACGACTGATACAAGTAGGCAATTTTAGCTGCATTTTGTCACAATGGAAGCAAAGGTACATGACGCATTTTTTATATATTTTTATTTTTTATAATGAAGAAATGAAGCCACACAACAGAATGCAGAACTATTAATTCAGTAGCAATGGCTACTATCATTCGATGGAAGTTTTCTCGCTGCTGTATGTGTTATTCAACCCCATGATACAACTGACTTTGCAAGTATTCCTCCCAAGAAATCAAACCACTGGAAAAACGACACACATGTTACTTAATGTTGTGATCACGTACTAGCCCAAGGAATTAAACTTACTCTCCGTTCAAATCATCCTCTTCCAGAACATGATCCACCATTTCAGTGACTTCATCTAGGGACACGACGGCAGTGGCATCGTCATCGTCAATATCGGTGAAAGCAGCACGGAGTTCGTGCCCGTCCAAAAATCCATCCTTGTTATAGTCATGCAGAGTGAATACGTAAAACAATGTATCCTTTTCGTCCATTTCTGGAATCTCTCCGTCGTCTCCTGCAAGTTCTTGAATATGTTCTTTGATATGTCTACAAAGGAGATCCGTCAGTACAGCGGAGAATGGCACTCAAGCTTTCTAGCAAGGATCTGAGCATTTACTCTTGATTCGTTTTCTCTTCACCATAGTTAGAGTGGGGCATTTGATAACGGTGGGATCCTGGACCTCCAGCCGCCACTATTGAGACCAGGAAGGCCAGAATCAGACAGGGCAAGATTGAATGCATTGATCGAAAGGCCAAGGAGTGGGACTGCTGTGCTGGCTGACTTTTGACGTGCACGAAGCCAGGCCAACCAAACCAAAATGAAAAATGCGCGGGGTTTGAAACTCCCCGGGCAACATCTTGCAAAAGGGGGCAGAAAGGGGGAAATGACTTTGGGGGGATGAGCAGTTTCAGGTTGAATATCAACTTGGAGGCACTGCCTGCCATCAAAAAATAATGTTTTGCTATCACAATTTGAAATGATCACTTGGTGAAGGAATAAGAAGCATGTAATTCACACAACAACCGCAAGATGCCGGGATGCCTTTTGCAGTATACTACCCCAATTGAGTTCACGTCTCACAGCGAGCAGAAGCCATTATTTTTGGGTCCCCCCTCGCTCGTATTGCCTCACTTTTTTTATTTTATTTTCTCTCTTCTTCTTTCCTCTAAGCTCGCCTCCTTGCTTTGCATTTCTCTTTACTCAATTGTAAAGATGGCAGTTGGAACTCATGAGCAACCCAAAAGACGCCAGCGCAACCCGCTGTCCTTCTTCTTTCCAAAGACAAAGCAAACATTATTCACTATCCACTCGT
Source organism: Umbelopsis vinacea (assembly GCA_016758895.1). Classification (NCBI taxonomy): domain Eukaryota; kingdom Fungi; phylum Mucoromycota; class Umbelopsidomycetes; order Umbelopsidales; family Umbelopsidaceae; genus Umbelopsis; species Umbelopsis vinacea. Next base: position 909,863 of record JAEPRA010000009.1, on the reverse strand, counting down.
CTTCCTCTGCAAAAAAAAGTAATACTTATCTTAGTGGGTTACACTGAACCACACTTCGTCTTACTCACACTTTGCTTCATAGGTCCTTCTGATGTGAATGGTATCTTTGGAGCTCCCCTAGAATATGCCGCTCAGTTTGGCCCGCTTACTCAAAGCGGCCTACGAATTCCAGACATCGTTTATAGATGCTTTTCCGAGATAGTAGAACGAGGTCTGACGATACAAGGCATCTTTCGCCTCTCTGGAGCTGCAGCTGAGGTCGATGAATTACAAAGAGAATTTGATAAAGCTCCATCTTATGGAAAATATTTGGATCTCTCCAAGTACGATATCCATGCTATTACTGGCGTATTGAAAAAATACCTTCGAAGTCTGCCACAGCCTGTCATACCACGTCCATACCATGACCGATTTCTCATGCTAGTTGGTAGGTTTCTTAACTTTTTACTCTCTGTTCATCTACGGAAAGTTCTAACCGGTTTTCTACCTTCTTTAGATCGACCATGCTCTCGACTCGAACTGCTAAAGGATGTTGCTGACTTGGCACTGGATATGCCCAAGGCGCATTCGGATTTATTGCAATATCTTATAACCCAGATACTGGCGGCTGTGCAACAGTACTCCCAGTTTAATCTTATGAATCACGAAGCCCTCGCTATCGTATTCGCACCCGTCTGCACTGGATTGGAGCAGTCCCTATCTAGCGTCAACCAAAATACTATTAAAAAGCAACTGGAGCAGCGGCCCCTGCAAAATGGAGATGAAAAGCAATTTAAGCGACATTCTATACATCATGTTTTGAATATGGACATTATTCGAACCAATACCAAATGGACTCAGTTATGGACTATCATGATTGAACACCATGATCGACTTTTGCAACTGTGGTCTATTGCTGATATCAGTCAGCAATGGCAATCTTCTCATGTCCATACACCACCCAACAGACGTTTCGCTCATCATACTGTTCCTGGCATAATGTCAACGCCTTCTCCAACTCCTTCCCCACGACCCCCTTCTTCAGCTTCGTCGTCCGGCTCAACGGTACTACCGTATCGCATCCTCATGTCGCAGTTCCATGTGGCTGGAAGCACAGAGTCTCCCGATCAGAATTTGGTCAGTATTGCACCACCGTTACCTCCTCCTGCTGAAGAATTATTCGAGGACCAAGAAATTCATGAAACCGCTTCTGCAACCTCCTCGAAATCAAAATACGGGGTCGTGGTAATGCGCCGAAGCATGGCCGCAGGCTATCAAGGAGGCGGGCGTCGAACCGTTCGACGAACTAGGTTGCCTTCGAGGGACGATTTGGATGGCTATTATGAAAGTCAATTTCATGTATCGACCCCTAGTCCTGGTCGCCCAGCGTCCCTTTCTTCCATTGGCAAACGTCCTATCGCCGCATTGGCTTGGGATTAGCCTATTTTTTTTTTTGCGCGCGCTGCGACTACCTGATTGTCTCCTGCACGCCATGCAAAAATCTATTCTAACCATATATCTCTTCTCCTCCTCACCCATTCCACTACCCTACTATTTATTTCTGCTGCTACTTGTTCCAGATATGTTCAGATACCAGAGCCCTGGCGCTCGTTGTACATACGATAACTGAATTTGACGTTTTCCTCACTTCAAATCCTTCTTTTTTTTCCATTGCCTTGCTTTTAACTCCTTCAATTACCCGCCTAAAAGCTCCACTTGGTCACTTCATTTCACTTGAATTCCCTCCCCTTATATAATTATCTAAACCAACGTACGCGAGATCGAAAATTTTAAATGGTCCTCGCAATCTCTTACTCCATTATAATTGTTTTAAAGAATAAAAAAGAGAGAAAAATTTACAGTACGGCCTTTGATAGCTCGGGCTCTCTAATTTCGATCGGTAGCTCTGGGACTGCTAATGCAACGCGTTGTGCAATGAAACTTTTTTTTTTTTTTTTTTTTTTTTTTCCAAAAAACGGTAACAGGTGGCTGGAGGAACTCAGTACTGGTACTTGCTTCTTTATCCCACCCGTCAATATAACTATGGCCACTGAAGAAGAAAAGTTGACAAGCAAAGACTACTACTTTGACTCTTATGCTCACTTTGGTAAGTGTCTCGTCTGCCTTGAAGTCTGCCAGCTCAACTGATCCGATCTAACCATTCCTCCCATCAGGCATTCACGAGGTAACTAAGCTGATCCGCGTTGACAGCAACCACGGCAAATCAACTTTCGATTCATATTCTGACCATGGGTTTGCCTTTTTCTAGGAAATGTTGAAGGATGAGGTTCGCACTTTGTCGTACCGGGCATCTATGTATCAGAACAAGCACTTGTTCAAGGACAAGATTGTTCTCGATGTTGGCTGTGGTACTGGTATCTTGTCCATGTTTGCTGCCAAGTCTGGTGCCAAGCATGTCTATGGTGTAAGTGATCAGGGTAGCTTGAGGTGTGGAGAAAAAAAACTTTTAGGTGGAAAGTGGCAAGAAAAAAAATAATAATTCCAGTAACTAATGGCTCATTACTCGCTGCAGATTGATATGTCCAATATCATTATCCAAGCTCGCCAAATTGTCGAAGATAATGGTTTGACCGACAAGGTCACCTTGATTCAAGGAAAGATGGAGGACGTCCAATTGCCTGTTCCTCAGGTTGACATCATTATCTCCGAATGGATGGGTTACTTCTTGTTGTACGAATCCATGTTGGATACTGTCTTGGTTGCTCGTGATAAGTACTTGGTAAGTTGGAACACTCCTATACTCTTTTTGCTGTCTCCTTTGACTCATCTCATTTGTGTACTGTAGGCTCCCGGCGGTTTGATCTTCCCTGACAAGGCCACCATGTACATTGCTGCTATTGAGGATGGTGATTACAAGGATGAAAAGATCGGATGTAAGTGGATACCATGATGAAAATTCCTACTGTAGCACCGTGTATTGACTTGTTGGTTTCGGATGTAGACTGGGACAATGTTTATGGATTCGATTACTCTTCCATCAAGAACCTTGCCATCAAGGAACCCCTGGTCGACACTGTCGATGTCAAGACTGTCGTTACTAGTCCTCATGCCTTCAAGGTAAAATACTGGGTTCATATTGAAAAGTCGCTCTGTCAATTGCATTTCACTGACCGTCATGTTTTACAGGAAATTGATATTCTTACAGTCACCAAGGAGGATTTGACTTTTACCAGCGACTTCAAGCTCACTGCTGCTCGTGACGATTACATCCATGCCTTCATTGCTTGGTTCGACATCTCTTTCACCGCTTGCCATAAGCCTGTACGATTCTCCACCGGACCTCACGCCAAGTACACTCACTGGAAGCAGACTGTTTTCTATACACCCGAGACTGTCACTATCAAGGCTGGTGAAGAGATTAGCGGAACCGTTCGCTGCGCTCCTAACAAGAGCAACCCTCGTGATTTGGATATCGACATAGACTACCGATTCCAAGGTATTAATGGAGAGTGTGAGGAACACTGCGACTTCAAAATGTGCTAGAATACCAAAAGACAAGACGACGTGTTTTTCCAGTCTTTGTACTTGCCCCTCCCTATTCATCTTTTGTTACCACATGTATCCTTCTTCTTACACATTCCGTCTTCTTTCATTATTTTTTTTTCATGCAAAATCACCCCCGGTCTATTTGACAGACACATTTAGAAACTACCACCTTTTTCTTTTTTCAAATGTATTTACATAAATTACATATCGCTTGGAGAAAGGAAAAAAAGAAAACGCAGAGCAGGTGATGGGATAGTAGACTGGTGGGTTTGGACTTTGCAATTGGACTGTTGAACGCCTTTGAGACCCAATTTTTTTTTTTGCTGTCGTCAGTACGAGCCAAGCTTTATACACATTCCCCATCCATCAGTACGCAGTCAGGCTCGAATTCTAGTGTCTTCGATTCCATTCTTTTCACATTGTAGTCGTCGCTTTACTTCGCTATTTCTGTTTCTTACATGTCGTCCGCCAAGCCGTCAGGTGGCACGGTGCATGGACATGCCACACCCCGACGCTTCCATTCACCTACATTTGGATCGCCGGCAGGTATTGTCGTCCGTCCAACTCGGTCACAATCCCCTGTGATGTCGAATTCAACCCCTACTAAACGACTTTCTGATATCAGCCATCGAAAACGGGTGGTCAGTCTCACCCCTACTCTCGGCACCCCCTCTCACGTCACACCCACCTCCAGCAACAGCGCGCCACTCATCTCACACTATCCCAGTCATATGCCACTCGACCTGACTGACCATAAATCATCCGTTCCTTTAAAAGAATTTGAAAAGGTAAGTAGATGGCTTGTCGGGTTCAGGGAAATCAAAGACAAAGCAGTCAAATGGACAGATTTATTTTAATTTTGAGATACCTTAACTGATGCATTTGCTGCTTCGACAAATACGTTTAGGTCATTACTGATCTCAAAAAGGAGAATTTTAATTTAAAGCTTCGATTATTCCACTATGAAGAAGACAATGCTATAGATGCCATTGAAAATGATGAGGTAGGTGCTGAGTTTTAAGGTCGTGTCTGTTTGGATCATACAATTAAATCCTATGGATGCTGCATTTGTTTCATCTTGTTCCTCAAGAATGAACGGTTAGTGAGCGAACTGAATGAACAAAAAGACTTGGTAGAGTCTTTGCGTACGCAATTGATGATGGCACAGGATCAAGTTGTCTTATTACGACGAAAAAGCCAAATTTCAAGCCGATCGGTTGGCGTTCAGACAGACATGGTTCGGCACGACTTTGACTTTCATGACAGAGTGTCACCGCCCCTTCACTACCTGAGCAACATCAGCTCAGATGATATTGTTGATGAGGATGACCTGGTCCTGTCGCGTGAGTCATCCATCTCTGGCAGTACAGGTAGCATTCAACAACAGCATCAATTTGTTGCTAGTGCGCATGACTTTGGCCTGGCTCACCCGGTAGATGATTTGGATGAAGACTTGATGCATATTACCCGGCAGTTGCATCAAGTGAATTTGGTGTCTCCCACTGCACAACGAAATCGAGCGATTGGCGGGTGGTTAGATCGTGTTGAGATATAATAATGTCAGTCAGACCCTTTCAACCCTTCCAGCCATTAACAAAAGTCCTTCTTCAACCCAAGCTTTTTTTTTAAAAAAAAATTTAACCCTCAGCTCATCCGTCTCTCTCCATATTTCTTTTCTCTTTCTCTCACCTTTTTTCTCTCTCTCTCCTCTTCCGCTCATTCTTTCTCCAGTTGTAAATAACACTACAATACAAAACATATCTCATCTGCACACATCCCAAAAAAGCTTCCTTTCCATTTCCTGATTATCCTTGGGCTACACAAGGTCACATGGCAGCCATGAACTCTGACGAGAGAGATAAGGCCCAGAGGGTTTACCATATGGAGTAATCGGCAGGTCAAATTTCTGCCAAACTTTGCTGTTGGACCCGCCAGTTTCTGAAGTTTTTGCCCTGACTGATGAGGGGATAGAGATACAGTGGTTTTTGTAAGCGTGTATCCGGTGTACAGTTCAGGTGGACAGGCAGTAAGGAAAGAAAGAAATAGACTACTTCACTTCATCCTACCCCACCCCGATCACTTTACTTGAACTGACCTAGGAATTTTTCCCTTTTTATATGATTATTTTTTTTTTAAATTTCCCCAGCTCATTTCCTACAACGCTGTTCATGATTGAAGAAGGAGTTGCTCCTAATCGACCAAATAATAGCACATCGACTACTCTGTGTTTATATACATTGCACAGAAAGAAAAAAGGTATCTTATCTGCTGCCTCATATGGTAGTGACCCAATCACATGTCTTACCATGATAGCTGTTTCCGTAGAGATAAGACAAGCGAGTACTCCCGCTACAACACCAAATCTTGATTTGATGTAGGTTGACGGTACGGTGGTGAGATGATCTACACTTACGATGGATGTATTGAGGTGGCTCTGTCATGATCTAAATATATCTAAGACAAAAAATGGAATGGACAACAAGACTTGGGTTGAAATAAATTTTTGTTGTTGTTATTTCCAGGAGGTATAAACAGGCAGACTGGCTGGGTGAGAGTGTGTGTGGGGCTGTCGGGGCTGGTGTAGATGGACGGAAATGATAACGGACTATTCAAGATTTAACTGAAAAAATTTATTATACTTAAATGATATGATAGGCAATTCGAGGGCAGATGGTATAAAAGCAGCCCATCATCAGCAACCACCACGACTCGCTTGGACCTTGTTGTTTTCACTCCTCCCCTCTCTTCTTTTAACAAACTTCTTTCTACAAATATGGCTTACAAGTCAAACGCTCCTCTCTTGGAAAAGTACTTGTCCTTGGATCAAAAGGGCTCTATTCAAGCAGAGTACATTTGGATCGATGGTAGCAACCAACTTCGCTCCAAGACTAGAACCTTGAAGGACATTCCCAAGTCTGCTGCTGATTTGCCTGAATGGAACTTCGACGGTAGTTCCACTGGTCAATCTGAAGGTCATGACTCTGATGTCCTCTTGAAGCCTGTTGCTATCTACGCTGATCCTTTCCGCAAGGGTGATAACATCCTTGTCTTGAGCGAAACCTATAACCCTGATGGCACTCCCAACATGACCAACTACCGTGCTGCTGCATTGAAGATTATGGAGGCTCATGCTGATGCTCATCCTTGGTTCGGTATTGAACAGGAGTATATGTTGATCGATGTTGACACTGAGAAACCCTACGGCTGGCCCAAGGGCGGTTATCCTGAAGCTCAGGGTAAATACTATTGCGGTGTTGGTGCTGGCAAGGTCTTTGGACGTGATATCGTCGAAGCTCATTACCGTGCTTGTCTCTACGCTGGTGTCAACTGCTCCGGTGTCAACGCTGAGGTTGCCCCCGGTCAATGGGAATACCAAGTTGGTCCCTGCGAAGGTATCACCATGGGTGATGACCTTTGGATGTCCCGTTACCTCCTCAACCGTGTTGCTGAAGACTTTGGTGTCACCGTCAGCATCCACCCCAAGCCCGTTGCCGGTGATTGGAACGGTGCCGGTTGCCACACTAACTACTCTACTGCTGCTATGCGTGAGGAGGGTGGTATCAAGGCTATTGAAGAGGCTATCAACAAGATGAGCTTGCGCCACAACGAGCACATTGCTGTCTATGGTGAAGATAACAACCTTCGTCTCACTGGTCGTCACGAAACTGGTCACATTGACACCTTCTCATATGGTGTTGCTAACCGTGGTGCTTCCATCCGTATTCCCCGTCACGTCTCAAAGGAAGGCAAGGGTTATCTTGAGGACAGAAGACCCGCTTCCAACATTGACCCTTACCGTGTCACTGCTATTATCGTTGAATCTTCATTGTCTACTTAAAGACTTTATTGTAATCATTTCTCTCTCCCATTTACTCACATCACTCCCCGATATCATCTAAGCTTGATGCCCCCGCCCCTTTTTTTTTTTCTTTCTTTTATCTAAAACAACATAAACTATAAAGAAAGCTTTCCACAGAACTGATTTGGTGTATGAATCAACTCCTTTCATTAAGGACATATCGCAATGAACAACCCCTCTTCTGGATTCATCGATATGGCAAGAAAAAAAAAATGCAAGGGTTTGGACACAAACACAACAAATTTGGGTACCGCCTATCGTATCTGTGCCCGTGGCCACATTTAATAAACGCCTTTGTGACTCCTCCATCAGCTTTTACATTGCATCGACTAAACACCCTTGCCAAGTCACGCATCCTTAAAGTCGTTAAAGCTTAAATGCAGTGCTCAGGCACGCAAGAAAAAAAAATGGCAAGCATAGTGGCCGTGACATGTGCATATGGGTCAGCCAGGAGATAGCAGTACCGCAAAGATTGCCACCATATTTAAAATTAAATCTCAGTATTTCCTGTGTACTATGATTTCATCGCCATCAGATGTATTGATACTTCATCTATATAAACGTGCTATTGAAGCTGTTTCTCAGTTTTATTGATAATAGGATGAAAGTATTTATGCACTTTCAATCCCAAAGTCTATGTTACAAAATAGTTTAGGGGCGCGCGGGCACATCAAAAATGATTGGTTTGATACTGCTGATCAGCGTCACTGGGCTCAGTGGTAGCGGTGGGCTGTGTAGTGGAGGGCCGGTGTGGGCGACGAGGGATGCGAACGAGCCGACGACGGGGTGAACGACTTGAGGAGTCTCGGCTCGTCTTGGCCAAAGCCTTACGTTGCTTGTTTTGACGGATGACAGTCAAAGTATTCAAGAACTCATCCACTTCCGTATGTAGGTTATGCTCTTTGAGCGCTTTCACCATCCGTTGTTCTAAAAATGCATCAGGGAGAATACCACGCTCAGCAATCATCTCCTGCATGACAAGTTTATGCAAGCTTTCGATTTGGTTGTTGGCCAGAAATCCGTCGGTTAACCGCGTCCATGCCGATAATCCCGCCCGAATTTGATAATCTTGTTCCATATCCTTCATCACTCGCTTGGCCTTGCTAATCTGCCACTTGCGCGACCATCCACTGATCATATTCTCATACACGGACAATGGAGGTTTAATGCCTCGTAATCGCATGTCGCGGTAAAACTTGTTAGCCAAAGCCATGGTGGCAGGACTCACAGTGGCAGCGTCGAGAAAGATCTTGTAGGTCATACCATCGAGAGGCACACGCGCAGGCTCTTGTTGCATTTGGAAGAAATGCTTGGCCGCAGCTAACACGCCAACCTTTTGAATCATTCTGGTATACATGACATTGCTGACTCGAACCGGTTTGAGATTAGGAAGCATTCCTGTGCTCACAATGCGAGACCACATTGCATCCGCTTGCTGAGGTGCAACCTTGTCGTATATTTGTAGTAATGTCATCATGGTAGAGTCGTCGGTCATGACATTCAGTCGCTTCATATTCTCCAATATTGAAACGATTTTCTGATTGGCAACTTCAGCCGACACCTTGGGAGTCAGGACGGTTCGCAGTAGAACGTTAAAGTCGTGGGCATCTGGCTTTTCTTCGGATTGTTCCATAAACATCTTGAAAACGGCTAGTGCAGAGCGTGAATCCCCGGCTTGAACATAACATGCCATGAGCGATGTGTACATCTTGTGAGATAATGTAAACCCTCGCTTGGCCATATCTTGGACCACCAGTTGTGCAAATGCCGTATCACCAGAACGTCCGCAGAATGTCATTAGTACATGGAACGTGTCCAGGTTGGGTATAATTCCTCGTCGTTGTAATCGATCATACACATAGCGAACATCCTTGGCGGCATGACCATCGATCAATCCTCGTAACAAGGTATGATATACGCCATTGCTGAATCGATACGGTGTTGCTTTGTCGAGGTCTCGAAACAGAATCATTGCATCCGCTACTCTGTTGCTATGCGCTAATGCCACCATTAAATCTCGTCGAGTAACTAGTGGCAGTAGCGACCTGCGTTTACTACCCGTGCGTGTATTATTGTAAATCTCCATGGCGTGCGTCAAGTTTTGTTTGGCGACATATTGCTTGACCATTCCATTTGCGATGCCAACGACACTCTTTTGATCATCGGTTGATTGAGCAAGCTCGAGTAGTGACCAAGCTAAGTCGGGTTGCATGGTATACATACAGCGGTCGGTAATGAGGCGTGCAACTGATGCCCCAGATAAACCAAGTTCTCGTTTTCGTTGAAATAGGTGAATAGCCATGATGGTATCTCGACTTTCTCGTACCATGTGAGTAATCAGTCGATCAAGACCGTAATCCATCACATCTCGGCCGGGACTAGTGACATGATGCGTTTTGATAGCTGCTTTGGCAGCTGACACCTGATTCATCTTCAACAGCGTATTGACTTGCTCGGCACATACTTTTAAGTTGGGTGTAGACTCGCACATGGCATCGGACTCCTTGACCCGACCTTGACGAGCCAAGGCAATAGCCAGTTGTTCCCGCATACCACTACTCAACGGACCTTTTGCTTCGAGTCGATGGGCTATAGCCTCTGCTGCATGAATTTCATCGATGGACACATGCAGTTTGATCAATAGCTCCAGCTCCTGGGTATTCAAACGACATACTTTGAAAACCTCCATGTCTTGTAGAATCTTGATAGTTTGTAACGTCAGTTGCTTGGCGGTGTGGGTTCCGTGAATACTTTGACTAGGCACAAAAGCGTTCACCAAAGCTATCATATCTCTCCGGGCGATTGTTCGAAGCACTTCTGGTCGTTGTCGCAATTGACCATAGAGGTCTGCTAGTTGCTTTCGTCGTTCCCTTCGTAGGATGCTCCGTCGGGCTATATTGGAGATTTTAGTCAGTCTAACCGTTTTATTGGTATAGTGGTATAAGTTTGTTCGCAGTTGTTGTACAATGGGATGTGCTGATTCACTAGAGTGCTTGTCCAAAAGCTGCGGCGGCGATACCGATGGACGTGAAATCGGTGTGATGCGATTCGATAATGCATTAGTTGTATACAAACGAGTGAATGGTGGATTCCTCAGTATTCTTGGTGGTGGTGTGGAAGCTCTTATTAGCCACCACAGACGACATGAGAGTCGTCGGCATAGCATTGGATTAATGAACAAGTAACCTAACAACTTTTTTTTTTTTTTTCTTGTTTGACTCCTGGAAAGTACACAGTGCAATTTTTTCGTTATTTCTACCGTGGCAAAAGAGAAATTTAAGTGCCAGCGTCGGTTTGGCTGGGGGATGGGATGGGCATTGGCGTTGGGGCGTAGAAACTTGTATTTGTCAATCATTGAACTACTTTGAAGTAAAGGAGATACAACGTATATAATAATAAATCATCATTCCTCAAATAAATCCTTTTGACACTTATCTCTTTCCATTCATCGTCATATTGCAGAATGAAAAAATTGGCTTAATAGACAATAAAAGGAGCATTGACACGTGTTTTTGGCTGTGGCACTCTGCAAACCAACCTTCCCAACCAACCTCTGATATTTGTACAGCATTGAATGCTCGGTTAAGAGCAAGGTGTAGCATGACCACTTTGATGCCAGCATCAGATCCTTCGAAATCACATGGAGTGCCAATGGTTGTCCTGAGAGCTCAGCTCACTTGTTTGGTTGCCAACTATGATGAGAGGAAGCAAGGCACCATCTTGACTGGAGATCTATTGGACCTCATTGATCAGTATGAACAAGAAAACCAGGTCACATTATTGACCCAAGAACAACGAACAGCCATTCAACCTTTTACCCTAGCCAACCCTGACCTGGATATGTCGGCAGAAGACATCATGAACCTCGTCAAGTTGGTCTCGCCAAATAATAGTAACCAGGATACCCCGCATACCTCTAATATCCCTAGCCCCTCTATACGTCCACGGACCTCTGCACCACTTCGTCATATCAAACCACTATCGCAGAGGCTCCGAACATCGAGATCACCCTCCTTGGATGAGCCATTCGATATAGATACCAAGGTATGTGGTTGTTAGCAGCCTGTCATGTCAAAAAAAAAAAAAAAAAACCACAACATAGCACAGCACAGCATGGTATACTAATGACCTTTATCATCTTATTGTATTCTAGTCGTGGAATGATGTTTCTCGAAATTATAGCCAACCATCACCTACAGATGACAGTATGTCCATATCCGCTTGGTCGGCTTCAGACCTTGAGCAAGAGGTTAGACCCGTTATGATTTATGCAGCCTACGAAAATGTCGATGGCGTCCCCGCTACGTCCCGCTTGTGTACTAAATCAAGCTCACGCTTTTGCTTTTTAGATGATGGATGATGCTGAAGTCGAACAAATGTCTTTATACTATCAGAAAACCTTACTGCTCACCAAGCGACTAAAAGAATCAGAGCGCAGTTTGGCTAGTATGACCCATGAAAATGAATCACGCATCGCACATCTACAAACTTTTGTAGATGATATGAACAACAATATCAATAACCAGAAGAAAGAAATTTTAGAATTTAAAGGCAAAGAGAAGAATAGTTTGGATCAGATCAGTGCGGTATATATCGCCTCCCAATGGTTTTGCACTGTCAATTCAACCCTATTGAACACATCCTAATTTGCCTCCTCTAGCTTGAAGCGCATATTGCACAAATACAATCTTCTCAATCTGATCATAAGCAAGTATATGTCTCGTTAAAACGATTAGTTGACGAGAAATGTGGTAAGAGCTAGTGCCTCAGCGCATATCGAAATCAACCTACATTATCTAACTTTTTCACAGGAGAAACTCAAAAGTTACAGGATGCTCTAAAGAGCAAAGAAATGCTTTTGGAACAAACGGAAGAGACGTTTTCACATATGAATAAGGAGTTCCGCCAGTTGATGGATGAACGCGATCGATTAGTGGAAATGCAAGTCCAACTTGAGCAAGAGCTCATCATGTCACAATCTGCTCATATGAAGTTAGAAGAGCAAAGGTGTGAAAATGAACGACTCAAGCAAGTTATTGATGAACTGAGTTATGATTTAGACGAGGCCAGAAACAGTCGACATCAGCGGTCATGGTCTCGATCCGATATGGCGGATAATATCAAGGTACTGCCCCATTCACTTCATACAACTGTTACCAGCCGTGCGTCGACCAATGGGATTAATTTTGTTATGACAATTTTTCCTCAGGACTTGCAATCCGAATTGGCAATGCATTACAATACCATACAAAACCCTTTTCAAGGAGACAACGATGAGTTCGTGAATATGGTGGTAAGTACCGTCTGAGGGCATCCGTCATGTCGTATAGGATCTCATTTTACCTTGTGATACAGAAAGAGCAGCAGGATGCTACGGAACGACTACGAACCGTCGAGAATGAAAAGGACTTTTATAAAGCTCAGGCAAATGATGCTATGCAGGATTTAGACAAAGGTGAGCATAGGAGAGATACCTTTCATCATCAAATTGTTCCATCGTCTTATATGATTATCTTCCTAGTTAAAAGCGAGCTCGACAGCCTTAGGAAGGCACTGCAACGGGAGAACAAATTTCTTGTCACTGAACTTGCTGATCTGCGATCGAAGGCTCCAACCACACCACCGCCGCCTTCCGTATGTGGCTATCTGATTAATGTTTGATACTATGATAATGAATCTGAACCATTCTCTTTACCTTAGGATAAGGATTTCGACGGGCACAGCGCAACCTCGACTGGTTCAGACATGAATTCCCTGCGACCAGGTGTTCGACAGCGTAGAGCGGAGAGGGTTCGAAGATCTCGGCTGGTGTACGACCTGAACGATGTAAGTATCCGCCATCTTCAATTGGTACTATATATTCCTGCGTACTGATTGTTTTCCCCCTTTCTTAGCCAAATGCTCAACCTTTGCTAATGCTGAATCAGCAGGCGTCCTCAAATCCTCAACCACAATCCCCACCACCCTCCCAAACGATAGTTCGAAAGAGCTCCGTGCCAGACAAGGCTCAAGTACTGCAACTGATGCGAAAATCAGACGATCGTATAGTAGCCAACACCATCACATTTGCACTATATACCCTTGTAGTATATGCATTTGGTATTGTAACATCAACGTTTTTGATAGAAACTAGCAGCCAAACGATATGGAATGTTGGTAATACGGCGGGCAAGAATAAGGTGCTCGAAGTACTACTGTATTGGCTAGAAAAACTTTTATCCGAATAAACTAATTCATCTGCATTACATCGAACAAGATATATGTGAAGGGGGACGCCGGTGAAGGATGAGTGGGACCCAGCTTTCAGCATTAGTAGATCGTGGGAAACTTGGGATTATTTTAAATTTTTCACTTTTGTCAGCCAGCTTGCTTGCGCTTTCATAGTTTTACCTCCACCTTTTTCTCTCCATGTTCTCTGCTTTGAAAACAACTACTGTAAGTTGGATCAATACGGTTTGATTTTTAGAACAACCTAACTCATTAGTTGTTCAGTTTGCTCGTGGTTTTGCAACCCAAGCTTCCCGCGGTCTCAATGTACGGTACCAGTTCCAACTTTTTAGCCCGCCACTTTTTACGTACAAGTGCTGACAGTAGTTTCTATATTATAGGAAGTTGTCATCGTCAGTGCAGCTAGAACTCCTGTTGCTATCTTCAATGGCTCTTTCAAGTCACTCTCTGCTCCTCAGCTTGGTGCCATCGCGGCCAGAGCTGCCATCGACCGTGCAGGTACTAGATTAGGTTTATGTTACGTGCATGTCAAATCGCCATCTCTTTAATCTTGGATCCTTACAGGTCTCAAGCCCGAGCAGATTGAAGAAGTGTACCTTGGCAATGTTCTCCAAGCTAATATTGGTCAAGCTCCAGCTCGTCAGGCTACTTTGGCTGCAGGTACTTGGTTTCGTTTGATACCTCTTGCCAGGGTTCCGTACCTGGGTTGCTGACAATTTTTCACGTGCTGACATTGGTAAAAAAAAACGTCCATTGAATAGGCTGCCCTGAATCAACTGAAGCTACGACCATCAACAAGGTGTGTGCTTCCGGTATGAAGGCTGTTATGATGGCCACTCAGAATCTTCAACTCGGTGTGCGTGATATTATGCTTGCTGGTGGAATGGAAAGCATGACCAACGCTCCGTAAGCTATCCCCGCACATTGCGAACTCCGAGCGAAATGTTTCCGCTGACACATTTCTAACTCACAGCTACTACTCTCAACGCAATATTGCCTTTGGCCATCAGCAATTGAGTGATGCTATCATCAAGGATGGTCTGTGGGACCCTTACAACAATTTCCAGTACGTTTAATTCAGATTTTGTAGCCTGTAGGCAAACCATGGGGCAAAAATGCAATATTGATACATCTGATCTGTGTAGTATGGGAAACTGCGCTGAAAACACCGCCGTAAACTATAAGATCTCTCGTGAAGCACAGGATGAGCATGCTATCGAATCATACAAGCGTGCTGCTGAAGCTTGGAAGGTGAGTCTCCAGATATATCGCTTGGATGGGCAGCGACTATATCTCTATGCTTGATCTACCACTAATACACCTTTATGTAGAATGGAGTCTTCGATGCTGAAATTGCCCCTGTTACGATCAAGAGCAAAAAGGGCGAGACTATCATCAAGGAGGACGAAGAATACAAAAATGTAAAGTTCGATAAAATTCCAACCCTTCGCCCAGTTTTCAAGAAGGATGGTGAGTAGATGGATTGCCAAACTGTATCTGGAAGGCTCGTGTCGATTTTCCATGGCTCAACCTTTTTTTTTCTCCTGCATCATAGGAACTGTTACTGCTGCAAATGCTAGTACCATCAATGACGGTGCCTCTGCGCTTGTTTTGATGACCCGTCAAAAGGCACAAGAACTTGGTGTCAAGCCATTGGCTCGTATTGTCTGTAAGTGCCACTCTCCCGTTTTCTCCTTTTGACCCAACCCCCACTGGACTAATGCACTACCTTCCGAACAGCCTATGCGGATGCAGCCACCAAGCCTGTCGATTTCACCATTGCACCTTCTCTAGCCCTTCCTATTGCTCTCAAACGTGCAGGTCTTGAACTCAGCGACATCAGTTTGTTTGAATTCAATGAAGCATTCAGTGTTGTTGCTCGTGTTAACGAACAGGTTTGTCATCCACCTCCTGACTTCGCAGACTTGTAATATGTATGCTGAACCTAATGGTCATAATATTATTAGATTCTCGGTCTTGACTCTGCCAAGGTTAATGTAGCCGGTGGTGCTGTAGCCCTTGGTCACCCCATTGGGTAAGTGCTCTCCTCGTGAGTCTCCTGAAGTTGCTTTGGAATGCTAATAAGCGTTTTTCTTGTCTTTTTTCTCCCTACTTCTTCCTCCTTGTAGTTCCTCGGGATCTCGCATCATTGTTACCCTGACCCATCTTCTCAAGTCGGGTCAATTTGGAGCTGCCGCTATCTGCAACGGTGGAGGTGCAGCAAGCTCAATCATCATCCAGAAAGAATAAGGAAATCTTTGGGTGGTCCCTAGATCATTGTGTATTTTCATTCGTTTATAAAAAAAAAAAAGCTACATTTCCCATGATTCCAGGAAGGCATATAGCACCAGAACGGGCATTTTGACATGTGTTTAAAACAGTGTTTTGTTCGAAGAGGGTTTCATTTATGCAATATTGTATAAATGCCAAAAAAAAAAAAAGAAAAGGAAAAAAAGTTCAATATTCCCATAAAGTGTGCGTTTATGAGATATTACTACGTTGGTGTTGTAAATACATACTAAAGGCATCTGAAGCATTTCATTATTTTCTGAATCGGGGTAAAATGGGCAGTAAAATAGGTACATGGTGAGGAGGGGAGGGGGTGGTATCAAAGTTGTGTATCATTAGGTGAAGGAATGTAAATGCAGTGGCGATAGGCACAAATGTCTTTGGAGGGAGAGATTTTTTTGAAGAGTTTTACAAAGCTAGGATGGAGGGGGAAAAAAATCTAGAAGAGGTTGAAGGCACAAGCGGCAGCAATGACGGCTACGGAGGCAAGAGCGGGCTTGATCATACCGACAGCACCGCTTTCAGATTGAGCGCTGACAGCATCGGTAGGCAATGCGCTGGCAGAAGAGTGTTCTGCGGTATGGGTAGTAGCTGCCTTTGAGGAAGCAGTGGCAGCTGCCTTGACGGGAGTGGTGCTTGCAGCCGAGCTGGAAGCAGAGGTTGTAGAAGTAGTGGCAGCAGCAGCTGGGACACCAGGACCAGAGTAGTCACCTGGAACGACACGAGCACAACCAGCTTGAGAAATACCTCGGTTGCAGTTGACGGTATCGTTACAGCAACGAATACAGTAATCGTTACCAGAGGGTTCGATCAAGTTAACATAATATTGCCAGCCAGCGCATGAAGAACCATCGGGAGCCTTGATATCGTATTGACCTCCATCATCGGTGACGTTCAAACCGGCTTTTGAGGGATCGATTTGTCCAGTGATCTGAACATAAGCGGAGGTTGACACATAATGAGCAGAGAGAATGAAGCCGTCAGGAAGGACTCCAGCTCCAGTAGCTTCAGGCGTCTTTCCAACGCAACGAACAGTAGCATAAGTTTCGGTGTCGGCGATGTTAACGTCGGCAGAGCCAACGGGTGGCAACAAGATACAAAAGTTGCTGGAATCAACAATTTGAGCAATTTGCTGAGCGGAAGCAGCAGCAGCCATGGCGACAAAGGCTGCGACGGTGGTTGACAAACGCATGGCGGTTATAAAAAGAGAAAGGAAATAATCAAAAGGAAAGGAATGCTTCACAAAGAGGGTGCAGGAAAAACCCCAGGCATTTTATACTGTGGGTTGCTGGATTGAATTGTTTCCTATTTCTGTACTTTTTTTTTTTTTTTGTGCGTCGCTACACTGAATGGGCCAGGCACAGTCTGTGATTGGATATCATATTTATAGCTTTGTGCACTTACCACGATAGTCGCACCCCTCCTCCCCAAATCTCGTAGTTATATCCTGTGAACATTTGCCTGCAACGGGTGATATTATCTAAATATAAAGATGTTGTTCCCTACCCTGTGACTGACCATAGTGAAGATAAGTGGGTTGGGGGGCGTGGTCAAACATTAGAACTCACTGTGAAACGTAGTTGGAAGGAAGTTAAGTTCCGCTTAATTGGTAGTAGAGATTGGTTAATACGATCGCCCCGAATTATGCTTTCTAACCCTTCTGTACAAAAGCGGGATACTAAATTCAACGTGATTTATTTCGTGACTTTCTTGCTAGTCAGATGGATTGTGCCGAGCGAATCCATGAAATGATGATACGTAGTTAATAGAACGCGAGGCGATAACCTATATTGTTTCAAGCTCAGTGATAGTCTCTCCACCTTGTGTTCAAAGACCAACTTTGTTTATAGGTGGACTGCTCGCTTGCAACTTTCGTGATGCCCGTGATAGCGGCGCGCGCCATCTATCAAGCCATGGTGATCAGGGACTTTATTTATGCCCATATATTGCTAAATGTTGTCAATTTCTATACGATATAAATGCGGGTAAATTGAATTACAATAGTAACAATGTATGCCTTGACTGATTCATAAGAATAAAATCAAACAGCGCGCGACATAGTTAATGCACCGGAAATCCACAACTTCCATTCTCATAGATCATGGTTCCACCGCTGAGCTTTTTTCGTAAACAATTTGGAAATCCGAAAGGTGGGATGGAGAGGTTATTTCAGAAAGATAATAGAACATCAAGTTAACCACTTCCATCGGACTTACCAATATCTCCAGCTGTACGTCCTTGTTTATCTAGTTTTGAACAATCAGCTCCGCATTCCTCTATAAGGAATTTGCTAGTCTCACGGTGGCCCTCCCTCGCTGAATGCATAAGAGGCGTCCATTCATCCCAGCTATCTGCCCTATCCCAGTCTATCTTGGTTATATGCCGTCGTTCTAGATCACGCAAAACCACCATGACGTCCATGCACCCGATCATCGCCGCATGGTGGATGGCGGTTCGGCCTAACTTGTCGGGCACGTTAGCATCTGCTTCATAGTCCTGTATAAGCGTCTGCACGAGTGGAATATTTTTAGCAGCAACTGCATCTTGCAACAAGTTTTGACCGGAATTATCTTGGTGGTTTAAAATAGCTTTCGGACCATGAGGCGAGTGGGTTAAAAGATACAATGTGAGGAAACTATCCTCGTTGCAACGTGCTGCTGTTTGCACGGGTAACCTTCCTGATTTGGAGACAGCCAAGCTAGCCTCGGGGTACTTGTCAATTAAAAAAGTGCTTAAATCACTAAACCCTATATCAAAATCGACTTAGTCAAGATGCCAATTGGCCATCACAGTGTTACGAGAATACGTCGCCACCTTCTTTCACCGCCAAATGGAGTGCATTCCATCCGTCTCGGTTAATCATATCAAGTCGTGCTCCATGTTGCAAAAGAAACTTGACCGAATCCGTCAATCCTTTCATAGCTTGAAGTGAGAAGCTCTATAAGTGTCTGCACCTTGTAATGCCTTTTACTTCTCTTAAATCTCATTTACCTGCAATCATAATGGCCGTCCAGTCTCCACGTTTCATGGCGTTTACATCGACTTTACATTCCGAAACAAGAAACTCCATGCATGACTGAGAATTAATTGCTTCGTGAAGTGGTTGTCGACCTGAATAGCAGACATAAGCCAAAAAAAATATCCAAAATCAGATACACCTCTCTTTCAACGGATTCATTGCTCCTCTCTATAAATCATCGTACTATGTATCGTACCGTTTTCATTCGAGATTTCAAATGGACACTGGTGCCGAGCGAGAACCTTGAGGATCTCAAGTTGATGCTCCCTGGCTGCAAAGTGGGCGATCGAGTCGCCATGTGTGTAGATGGTATGCAAGAGACGTGATTTTTCCTCCTTGTCTATTTCTTGTAGGGTTTTATCGAGCTGTTCGGCATCGCCTGCATGCACTAGCTTCACTACCTTTTTGTCCATGGTTGATACCCGGGAAAGATGATGGCTGTGACTGTCAAAATCATCTAAGATGATGGGCCAAATTGAGTCAAGGGAAGCAACTCAGAATCTTGGTCGAATCCTTCCCCCAAGCATTTTTAAATTACTTGTGCCTGACATGACCAGTCGCAACTATGAATACCCTACACAGTTAGGATCCACTATACCTGCTAATGAACCCCACGCTGTGTCTGTTACCCTTCCCAAGTGGAAGGACAACGTTGACTACGAAGAAGGTTCTGAACGAGTCTTCTCCAAGATGCAACTGGGATACCCTCGATTCTTTATTCATCCCACCATTCAAAAGGTAAGCATCCATGTTGTTACTAGGTATCTTTGTAGGATCAACTGTAGGCTAAACGTCATTGCGTCTGTATTAGCTTGCAAAGCGATTGCTCGATAAATTCGGCTCACAGGATGAGTTGAACTTGCTGCTTCCTTCAGGCAATGCCGCCAGACGGTGCCGTGCCTTCATACAACGATACTATGGCGCTGAGAAGAAGCTCACGGTGAATGATGTTCGAATTGCTGAATTTGAGATCTCACCGACCTCAACCACAAGCGAGATGCAAACTGTTCCCATTTTCATTGTCTTGTTCCCCAGCGAGGCTTTCAAATTTGCAAAGACTTTCTGGCAACATACAGGCGATATCATTTCCTCGAGAATGGCAGAATATGCATTGAGAATCTTGGATGAGAATGCCGAAATTGACTTGAAGGGTAACGGCTCTCCTGAACAAACCCAGTTTGCTCCAAAGCCGAAATCCCGATCTCACAGACACTATTCTCGCAAGGGTCCTGAAGTCCTGGCTACACCGGATGTTGAAACTCCAGACCATGAACATTTGACCTATGTTGAGGAGCGTTATGGTCGAAACCTTAATCTCAAGTTTGCCGACAAGGCTAAAATTGCCTTGCGTCGTCGTATCGCTGGAGTTATGACCGACTCTGAGCAAACCATGAAAGTGGAGGATTTGGAGGAGAGCTTATCTGTTATTGATGAACAGAAAAAGCGCCAAGGCGAAAGAGGTATCATTGGATTGTCAGAATCCGATGTCTTCCTCTTCCCGTGCGGTATGAGTGCTATTTTCAATGCTCACCGATTCGCTATGGGTGCACTTGATGCTACACGCAAAAGTATATGTTACGGGTAAGTGTGTGTCGAAATGACCAAAAAAAAAAATGGATGTTTGCTTGTCTTCTCTGATGACTAACGTATATGATGGCGGTTAGATTTCCTTACACTGATACTCTCAAGATTCTTCAAAAGTTTGGCCCAGGATGTATCTTTTATGGATTAGGAGAGGAGAAGGATATTGATGATATACAAGCCCGCCTTGAAGGCGGAGAACGCTTCTTGGCCCTCTTCTGTGAATGTCCCTCCAACCCTCTGCTTAAAACTCCCAACTTGCGACGCTTGCGAGCTTTGGCTGATGAATACGACTTTTTGATTGTCATCGACGAAACCATTGGCAACTTTACCAACCTTGCCGTACTCGACATCGCAGACATCGTTGTCAGTAGCTTGACCAAGGTGTTCTCTGGTGATAGTAATGTCATGGGTGGCAGGTGAGTTTCCTTTTTTTCCCATTGTCTTTGTGTACGTTCATGACCTCCTAACTCTTCCATTTCGTCACCTAGTCTTGTTCTCAATCCTAATAGAAAGCACTATCAAGAACTCAAAGACTACATGTCCACCGAGTATGAAGACTTCCTCTGGTGTGAGGATGCCATCTTCTTGGAGAGAAACTCTAGAACGTTCAGGGAACGATGCCAGCAAATCAATGTGAACGCAGAGATTTTATGTGACTTCCTCAAGGACCAACCTCAAGTGGACGATGTATTTTATCCAAAATATGTCTGCAAGGAAAATTACGAGGCATTTAAATGCCCTACTGGAGGCTACGGCGGTCTTTTCTCCGTGGTGCTCAAGTCAGAGGAAGCTGCTATCGCTTTTTACGATGCTTTGGAAATCGCAAAGGGTCCATCACTGGGCACCAACTTCACCTTGGCCAGCCCTTACGCTATTTTAGCCCATTATACTGAACTCGACTGGGCTTTGGAGTTTGGTGTTGCCCGCCACTTGATTCGTGTTAGTGTTGGTCTTGAAGGCGGCGAAAGATTGCTTAACATTTTTGGAACAGCTTTGAATGCTATAAAATAAATTAGATTCACTCCACTGCAGCTTCTGGTCAACCATAATTTTTCAAATGTATTAAAGCGTTCGCTAACTAAAAATCAAATGGTGAAAATCTCTATGTAGTTTTTATTTTTGGGTTGCAGGGTTATACTATTCCCTCACAGATTAATACAGCATAGCAGAAGCTATCAAGCTAATCAAGACAAACAAAACCACCCACTACGAATCGCTATTTACTGTTGTGCTTGGGGTTGAGCCTGTTCAGGTTGGCCAGGTTGAGGAGCCATAGGTTGACCAGAAGAAATCTGGCCCATCATTTCCCAAACCGTCATCTTCATTTCCTTCATCTGCTGCTTTTGTGCTTCAATTTCTTTCTTCATCATTTCATCCTGTTGTTTCTGCATTTGCTCGTGCTCAGAGTTGAAAGTTTCACGAACGTGTTTGCGCATTTGTTCAAGGTAAGTCAGCGGAGGCTGGTTTTCGGTTTGAGCAACCGCGCCGCCACCGGATCCAAACAGATTTCCCAAGTTGCGCTTGACCTTGGTGGTCTTTTGTTCCTCTTCCCACTTTTGACGAGCAATGGCGTTCATTTGTTCTTCACGAGCAGCCCACTCGGCAGGAATATGGGTGCCGCTGAAACTGGCAAGAACGGGTCTAACATCCTCAACGTTGGTCAAAGCAATAGCTGTCATGATAAAAAAATTGGCATGGTTAGTTTTTCCCGGACCCTATGCAATATCCCCTCTCAAATCAAGATTCTCACCTTCCAAGAAAGGAATGAATTCCATAAGACCATTGTCATTGGCTTGTCCTTGCCATGGCTTCATAGCGATACCGTTCTCAGGCTGCTTGGAGAAAGCTTGAGGGTTGGAATCCATGATAATAACTTTGCTGAGATCTCGGTTCAAGTGTGACAAGTCCTTAATGTATTCACCATTCTCGTATCGAGTAGCCTCGCGGTACAGACGGTACATGGCGTATTGGTAAGGGTCGAGTTTATCCAAAATAGGCAGTGCGTTTGCAAAGCTTTGAGATGTGAAGATAACAATTTCGTAGAATTGAGAAAGGTAAGCCAAGAAATAATCGACACCAGGTCGCTTACCGTGACGCCAGCCATGTTCCTTGTCCCAGCTTGAATGAATCAAAGTATCGTCCAAGTTGATGACAAGTGTGTAGGGGCGTCTGTAGGGTTCGGGAAGCGGGTCTGGCAACAACTTGTCCCACATGGGTTCGCTCATGGTCTTGGTGAATTCCTCATATCGATCGCGAGCGCGGTGTGCAGCAGCCAAAAGTGCATTTTCCGAAGCATACTTGTCTTCCCGACCATCCTCGAATGGTCGACCGTAGTGGAAGAATCCAAGACCCACCAATCCAGTAGCGACACCACCTACACCAGCATATATTTTCCAGTTGCTGTCCTTTTCACCAGCTGCTTTGACGGGTTTCTTGTCGCCTTTAGGAAGGGTAGCCCTCTTTGCTGGGCTGGAGCCAACTTTCTGAGCAAGCGCTTCGGCAGCTAAACCTTGGCTGGCATTTTCACCAACGTTGGAACGCTCGGTTGCGAAAAGTCGCTGCGACGTGAATCGTGTTGTAAGTCTTGGTTGTCGAACTTGCGGTACAAAAGCTCGCACCAATCTTGAAGCCATTTCGCAATGTTGTATAACTGATTCTTTTGTGCTGGCGGCCATGGAACTTTTATGGCCCTATATACTAAGCCACCAAAATGATGCACGGGATTCAACCGATTGCCCAATTTGGACAACGGTGGCATTTCAACCACACAAAAAAAAAAAGTCCCTTGACAGCTCTATAATTATCGTCATACAACACTTTGGTTTTCCAAATATTATTAAGCTTTTGGTAGGGGAGCATCGTCTAATTGAATGTAATTTATGTTTGTACACGTTCAACCGCAAACGCCTAAAAGTTTCCCTACTTGCAAGTCGTAGTATTAGGCAATACAATGAATTTGTTGAATTAATCATGTATGGAGTGGGGATAAGTTACTCTATAGAGAGATGATGGTACAAATATGACAACATCAGTGAACAAACCAGCTTGGTATCTGCTATACTTGCGCTGTATGCTTCAGTAGCTTGTACATGCTTGGAGTGGATGAAGAGGTCGGAGTGACAGTCAAAGTAACAGACGCAGCGGCTAGGTACAAGTCTTTTGGTTTAGACGCCTTTTGTACAGGTATTTCACCTAGTTTCACTGTCGCGCTTTGACGTCCAGCATCGTGCTCAGGTCGCCAGCCAGTAAAAAAGGTATCAATCCATGACTCGACAACTTGGTACATTTCCACTCGCTCTCTTTAGAAAACGAAGGCATTATTACCAGGTATAAATAAGGGTAATTCAGTCTCAAGCTTCTTACGTTTCATGATGGATAGTAGTGTCGTCTGGTGAAGCAGGCAGACTGAAGACAGGGCTTCTGTGGATAAGCAGCATCATCAACATTGTAATCAGCAATTTCGATGAGTGTAGTAGCATCTTTGATCAAACAAAGGACCCTTCTGAAGGATGGAACAAGAGGCTCTTCAATGGCATTCCGCAATTAAATCTGACTTGAACCACCAGGCAAAACTCAGTATGCTCGTCAGAATTGGAATCTGACTGCCATTATTGTTAACCAAGAACGCTGCCAGGTGCAACACAAGTTAGCATTCTAACGTTATGGTTTCTCGCGTAGGAGATAACGATTCAAAAAAACGACAATGATATTTGCGATATGGGGAAATGAAAAATAATGGTAATGGCCGCCGCCGCTAGACATTAGTTTCTTATAAGGAAAAAATTTACTGTTGCTTTATTACGGGTATAGAAGAATGCGTATATCTTTTGGATGGCGCTTAAACCATCTACAAATGTCTATTTAATAACATTTCCTTTTTCTCTTCAGGTGGATCTAATA
Organism: Umbelopsis vinacea; assembly: GCA_016758895.1. NCBI lineage: Eukaryota > Fungi > Mucoromycota > Umbelopsidomycetes > Umbelopsidales > Umbelopsidaceae > Umbelopsis > Umbelopsis vinacea. The sequence goes on along the minus strand of JAEPRA010000009.1, from coordinate 885,498 downwards.
TAAATGTATTCACAAGACTGATATTTGGATAAACACCAATCGCTATTGAGAGAATATGATGGTGTTTAGATTGATCCTGTTGGTGCAGGACCCTCAACATCATTTTCATCGAACTCAGAGAAGGATTCAGCAACATCGGAAGGAACTGCCATGTACAAGGTAGTCATCTCAGGCTTGTGGCTATAGTGTGATGCCTTTGCCTTCTTATTGACCTTGGCAAACTTTGGAGCGTCCATGCGTCCCTCCTTGTGGACAAAAGGGGCTGTGACGGGAGCGGGGAAATCACTATCACCAAACATGTCGCGCTTGTTAATGTGAGTGGGTTCGGCAGCGGCAACTTCGTCAAAGGAATCTATATCAGCATCAGAGATTGAGAACAAGGGCTCTTCAACCTTGGTCTCATCAGCGTTGACCTTTGTATCGACAGCTGAAGCATCGGCGACTGCGGCGTCGACGTTCTTAAGAATTTTCTTGGCTTCAGCAGAAACCATGTCAGCCCATCCAGACAACCAGACGGTATCAGGCAACTCACCAACATTGATATTGGGGAGTTCCGTAGCGGCACTAGACTTGGCAGCGTTTTGGACTTCGCTGGGATTCAAGAAAGTGATAGTAGAAAACTTTTGGGTGACGGGCTTTCCATTGAGAACAGACTTAAACTCTCCAATGAGACCCTCAGCCTCACTGATGATCTTCTTGATTTCATCCTCAAAAGAAGCGACTTCAGCAGAAGTGAAGCCAAATTTGGATGGTGGTGAATCAGATCCTGGAAGAAGTGGTGCCATAATAGATGTCTTCAAGTCGTCTTCCAATCTGCCGATAAGGTTGACCAAGATGAGGAGAACAGTGAAGGGATTTGCTTGGACCTCGTTCAAAAGAATGCTGGTACGCTCAACGTTCTTGGCATCGAGGATATGGGTCTCCAAGTACTTTCTCAAGTCGGAGCTAATGCCGTCAAGAGCAGCTATCAAGGTGCTGTTCGTTAGACAAGCGATCAAAAGATTGTGCCAATTATAAATAAAAATTCACGTACCCAGAGACATCTTACTGTATGATGAAAGCAAAAGTATAAAATAACAATGGGTTACATTCGTCAATGGGAGGGTCTATTTTTATGAATGCATGGAAAAAACATCGATATTCACATACATTGAATCAGCAAGCTTGCTGTTTGTAGCTTGGACCTTCTCAGAAACTTTAGGCATATTAGGCAGAGCGGCGGTCTTAGCCTTTGTTTTATCGCCAGCGACCTTAACAGCAGCTGCGCCCTTCTTCATCTCAACACCAACGGGGTGAGCATCTTTCATATTGCTGCTGAGGACGTATACCTGATTAGATATTTTTTCTGTTTAGAAAATGGCAAACACATTGATCTGACTGCTTACTTGACATTAGCCTTGATGCTTTTGTCTGCTTGTTGAGCAGGAAGAGCCGATACGCTAATAGCAGAAAGGACGGCGGTGGCAACGATGAACAATGACAATTTCATATCGAAGTATATTTTGTATCTGAAAAGATTACCAATTCTAGCTTGCGAATCCTATTCATTTATATATTTCATGGTATCATCTGGTGTTTGGAATGTATACTGTTGAATTCGTATACCATTGGCTGACTTTCCAATTCACTGTATGTCAAACACCGGTTTATCTCATGTTTTAATACATTTTCTTTTAAGAGTTTTGAAAGTACTTGGCTATTTGGAATGTTTACGACAACAATCATCGAGAAAATTATGTCGTTAAAAAAATTTGGGCCGGGATGATAGTGTTGTACTGATACTGCGAAATGAAGTGTTTTTTTGTTTTTCACCACTTCAAGGGATCAGTGAATTGCATTAAATTTTCAATGGTAAGTCATGGTCATGAATGATGAAAAGGCTACCAATTGACAGCCTCGCTCTGGTCAACGATTCTCATATCCGTCAGTATCTGAATATTCGGAATGCTAACAAAAAGTAGGCTGACTGACCAAGAACGTCATATTTCAAGCATCGCGTATCACACATAATTGATCTATTATAATTTTGTATTATTTTAGCCTTGAAGGTTCTATTGATTATAACAAGGCTGCTATCTTAGCATTAAAACGAAAACAAAGAATAGTAGCCCTTTCATTGGTGGCTGGTTGGTTCGGCACTCTTGGCCATTACGGTAATAGTAGCATCATTGACAATGTTATCAAACTCCTCAAATTTTTCTTCAGACGTAGTTACAGCAAACAAATTGGACTGACGAGGGATTTCCTCTACCGCTTCTGCTGGCTTAGGTGTGGATTTTGAGGAACCGAAGTCACCAGTAGGTGTAGCAACGGCTTGGACGTCGTGAGCTATGACTGGCCCCGAAGACATACCTTGAGCGATACTATCCAATAGTGCTTGTGTCTTTTGGACATATTGCTCAGTGTATTCCGAGAACAGATCACTAGACATGGTAATGCGAGATATGTCGACCTTTTCGTTACCTTTCAAGGCCTTTTCAATTTCGACGGGGTCCAGAAAAGTAACGGCAGTGAGATCAATTTCGGATTTCTTGCCATCCATGCTCTTTCCGTACTCTTGTTGCAAGCGGCGAACTTGATTCAAGCTTTTGCGGCTGGATGCAACAAGTGCTTGAGCGTCTTGAAGAGTAATTTTCTCTTTGCTCATTATGGCATGAAGTGATGCTTGTGAATCAGTAACGATGTCCCTAAAGAGCTTGAAAGTGTATACCAAGTTGGGCTGCTTGCTTTTCTCCATGATATTGAAGGTATCAAGCTTCTTTCCATCAAGAAGGTGATCGGTGGTGAATTTGTCAATGAATTCGAGAAGCTTTTTGATGAACTCTAAATTGGCGGTGAGTTCAACGTGAAAATTTGGAACATATCGTTAATATGAGAAGCACTTCAATTGAAAGCAATAAAAGATCGACTAACTAAAACGTACCATCAAGCTCTGTCCTAAATAATTTGGTATCATCCAGGGAAGGTTCAAGTGATTGTGTAAGAACAGCGTGAAGTAACATTATGTTTCACCCTAAATAACTTTTACTTACAGGAACTTTCTAAAGTCAAAATCGAGAGGGAAACCAGTTGGAATAGGGTTAGCAGCTTTGCTAGTCTTTGCGGGAGGATTGAGAATAGCGGAAATTAAACCATCCAAGTTGAAGGCGGATGAAGTAGCCGTAGATGTGGCGGTTTTCGTGGGAGGATTGAAAATAGCGGAAATCAAACCATCAAAGTTGAAGGTGGATGAAGTAGCCTTAGATGTGGCGGTTTTCGTGGGAGGGTTCAATACCGCAGAAACAAAACCAGGGATATCAAATGCTGATGCAGTAGGTGAGGCTTTGGCAGATGTTCCAGTGGCAGAACTTGTGGGGTGGTTAAACAAGTCAGAAATAAAAGCATTGAGGTCAAATACTGACGTAGTAGTTGCGGTTGTGGTAGTCTTAGATGCTGCAACTATAAAGGTTATTGATAAAAAGTTAAAATTTGACAGGTCATAAAAGTGGGAATGATTAAAATATAGCGGCTATGAATTGCTCTTACTCGTTGAAGTTGACGTCGTGAGGCTCTTCCCTAAGTGAATGAAATATATGATCAGCTTTAATGCTTCACCACTCTACACCTTTAAATCATTCCAGGAATCTGGACGTTTCGATAGGATTGACTCGCTTTCGATGAAATGGCTTTTATCCCTAAGACTTACCACTGAGAGCTGCTGAAGCTGCAGCGGGGATTACCTCTTCCATTTTTCGGACCATATCTGCGGGAATCAAGGTAGGCAAGGCATCCTTTCGAGCGGGATCATCCGACTTTGGCTTTGTCTCGACGGCAGCTACAAGTGATGCGCTTTGGACAGACTGGACTGATGCAACGTTGGCTGCGGAAGCTACGGGAGTTACCACAGGAACAAGAGGTTCAGGGATCGCTTTTGTAATGTGCATATTTGCAACTAGCTGCTGGAGTACAACGGAAGAGCTTGCTTCAGCTATGGGAACGGTAACGGTCAATAAGTAGTCAGGCTCTTTGACGGCGGCCGATACGTCTGCAGCAGCATTTTGATGAGGAAGTTGTTCAGCATTGTGGACAGCTTGGGGCACGGATCCATGATGACCATGCTGTTTGCCACCATTGTTTGCAGCGCTGTTGCAGTTCAGAGGAGTTAGCTATTTACACTGATTTAAACTGTACTTTCTGCTTGTTTGATAGGTACATACAACAAACGAGTTCCTTTAATTGCGGGTCTTGCAGAAGTACCCGTAAGGGTAAGCACCAATGCAGCAGCCAAATAGAGAGAGAATTTCATACAGGAAGCAGTTCAAACAAACGGAGAATATGGTTTTGGTCCTCATCCTATTATTTTTATTACTTTGGTATCTCGCCCACTAGAGTATGTTGCAAAACGCCCGTCCTGGACGAAATTTTCATGATCGATTCGCTTTTTTTGTGTGACAAATAGGATTATTCTCCTTTTGATGGCTTTAAAATAAATGCTTTTCCACCACTATGGATCGCTACATTATGATTAAGTAAGATAAATAGCATCGCTGTAAGATGCTACATTCCTATGGTAGTCAGGCAACGCATTCTTAATATTCAGGCATAGAGGTTTGTTTTATGCTAAGTCGCTTTCATCCATCAACAACTTCATTTGCAAAGCGTGTCTACCCTCTATATAGTTCTCATTATGGTTTGTGTGCAACCCTGTTATCCGAGTGAGGCGAAATGACTTTGACATGCAAAATATGTTTTTTTACGTTATGCGTTGATTTCGCTGAACTCTGGCATCAGTTTAGATTTTCATGTATGGGTACGGAATAAATTATTTTATTGATGAAGAAGCCTGCTCCTCAAAGCTACCGTGCTATGCCTATATATTTATGTTATTGATATTCAAGGCTACAACGTATCAATCTAGGGGAAGTCGCAATAAATGGAAGATCCACTAGTCTTGCAAACGGTTCCGCTACCACAGGATTGTGTAAGCCATCCGCCGTTGACGCAAGTTTGGTATTGAGCGCTTGTTCCAGATGCTACGCAAACCATAGCACCGTTGTTACTGGCAGTGCAAGTAGCTGAGCCTGTGGCTGTGGCCGATGCAGAAGTAGTAGTGGTAGTGGTAGTCTTAACGGTAGTTGACTTGGTGGTAGTGGTGGCCTTAGTAGTAGTAGCCTTAGTGGTAGTAGTAGATGCAGTGGTAGCCTTAGTAGTAGTGGTGGTGGAGGCAGTAGTGGTGGTGGAGGCAGTAGTGGTTGAGCCACTTCCTCCGCAGGTTGCAGTCTTAATAGCATTGACAGCGGTGAGAAGCTCTCCATTATCGTTAGACACATCCCAAACCATGGCACCGGCAAGGCCTTGGCAAACAGCATAATTAACCTTAACAGCAATGGACGTTGGATCATCATAGGAAAGGTAGACCTTGGTATTGGGGTTGAATAACCAAGGGGTTTGGGTGACATTGTCGAAGTAACGGACCCATGGGGAGGCAGCAGTGGTAGGAGTTGTCAAGAGACCTTGAGAACGCATTTTCTTCCATTGCCATTGGCCAGACAAACCACCGGGATCAGCACTGCAGTAAGGATCCTGCCAGTAAGCGTCAGTATTGTCACCTTGTGGGACAACGGTAGATTGAGCTTGGACTTGTTTTCCAGTGATGGTCATGTCCTCCAAAGCTACACAACTCAATTAGTAACCATTCTCTTCATCTATATGTTATTCGGCAGTAGCAACTTACCAGTGCTTGATCGACCATAGTATGCCATACCAGCAACAAGTTGGCTAGCGGGAACTTTAGCAGCCTTCCAGTCAGTGATAGCTTGAACAAACGAAAAAGGGTCTGATCCAGATAAATAGTTGAATGGAGCATTGGGACCTGTCACGGTGTTCCAGGAACCGTTGATGTCTAAAATATTATACCGTGAGTATAACAAATCAGCATGTCATAACGAAGAAAGCGCTTCTACTTACCATAAAGCATGAGGTTGAAGCGAGTGACCACCTTTGCATAGGCAGACATGTCGGACAAAATGCTTCCGTTCTGATCAAAAGGCTGAACTCTCACGGCCAAAGTGATTTCCTTAACACCGGCACCAAACTTGGTATCCAACGCACTGCGGAGCTCTTGGAGAAGGGTCAAGTAGTTGGAAGCGTCGTTAGCTTCATCAACGCCGTTACATCCAGCACCTTGGCGACTTCAGAAAATGAATGTTAATCATTGGCTAAAGGGGCCAAAAATATTACTCACAATCCATGAAAAACTCACCCTGGGTATTCCCAATCAAGATCTACACCGTCAAGGTTGTAATTAGTGATCTGAGCGATGTTCCATGCAATAAAAGCTTGTCGGCTAGTCTCGGTAGCAGCAGTAGCACTAAACTTGAGGCATCCAGTCCATCCACCAACACTGATAGAGACCTTGACATTTTTGTTATGAGCAGCAGTGACAAGGTTGGGAAGTTGAGTCACTGTGTTGTCAGGATCAGTCCAAGTTGGGGTGGAGTTGGTATTCAAGATAGCAAAAGCTGGTTTCAAAAAATGAATTAGATGAAAAGATCAGCTTGGGCCAAATCAATAGCAGCAATAAAATTACCATAGTTGATGTGAGTATACTTGGTCATATCAATGCTGGAGACTGGGTAATCGGAATAGAGCCAGTTGGGGAAGTAACTATACAAGGATGAAATTAGTTAGATATGTTGCTTATACCAGATGAACCGTTTTTGAATTTGAAGCCTACCCAACCAATACACTTGAAGCGCTGGCCAAGGTGGCGGAAGCGATGACCCCGAGAGCAGCTGTGAATTTCATTTTTTACTGTCGAGTTTGAACTTGTATCTCAACCGTTATATGGATGACCTTTTATACAATTTTTTGGCCCCAAAAACCAACTATGCCGTATTCCTGTTACATATTGTTTAAGCCCGATGGATACGGAAGTTCCCAGCATATCAAGCAAGTGTGGTTACAAGCGCCACTAGATTATGCCCGAAAATTCACGGTGAATTTCTATGGATTCGTATGAGGTTGTACTACTTCTTTGATGCACAAGGAGCACACAGTCATCTGATGTAGACCCTGGACTAATCACAAAGGGTTTTCGTTGTACAGTGTTACACTCTCTAGAATATTGGCAATCGAAAGATGTGTAGGATGATTCTTTATCAGAACAGGCTTTTTGAGCTCATTGGCAACGTTGATGAAATTATTGATGCGTATCGTTCATGGAAAAATTGATCACCCGCTTGGAACGAACAGGTTGTCGCACATAATAACGTAAAATGAATATTGAACGCCACAAGGATTACCATCGTTAATGCCAAAGTGCCTTTTCAAGAACTGACCGACCATACGTTGGTCTTCAACGGACAAGGCCCTCCGATTTTATTTTATTTTTTTCACACAGGGTTCATCCCTGATGACCCCAATCTATTGCCGGCCGAACATTTCATCCATTTAAAGCTTACATCACGTATATTTGCATTGCATTGCACCCTCGTGGACATATTGATCGGTTTAATTCATGTTCATTTTGCCCCCATTTTTCTCACAGCTTTACCCCCGATGCACGCAAAGGTAAAATGCGTGGTAGTGCAGAACAACCAGGCTAACGGTTCCATTTTGCGAGGTGGTCATGTGGATCCAATTTTCAGGGTTCTTACTTGTGTTCAGGGTCTTGCGACACCTTACGCGACATTACATGACAAAGCAAAGTAAGAGAATATTTTCAAGGTGTGTGTGCACAAAAAACCACACCGCAGATCGCGCTTTATAATTTCCAACAAAAAACTTTCATGGCTAAACATTGAGACTTTATGCTTGAGGCTCTGACGAAGAGATGAAAGTAAAGCATGGTTTATAGTTAAGCAGGTCCGTCCAAATCTCTCTAGTCCGTCTCCTCTGTTGGAATAAAAAGCAAAATGAAATAAGAGTTAGTAAAATTGGTCATACACAGAGACTAGCTTTAGAAATATTATCCGACTTACCCGTGTGATAACCGCTTCGTCTGGAATAAGATAAAGTAGTGTGAGCATTACCGGTTTTATCTCATGACGAAAAAGTCAATTAGTAGTACTTACCGCATTTCAGCCAAAACACGTCTGGCTTGAACAAGATCTGCATCAAGTTTGAGAATCTTGACTTGCTGTTCCATTTCTTGTCGCTTGAAGTCATGAACAGATAGATTATTGAAGTCCACTCTCAGGTTTTCGTCCTGAGACTGCTTTGCCACTAATTGCTTGACTTGCTTGACAAGTCCATTGGCGGCTTCTTTTACAGCTTTGGCTGCGAGTTCCAGTCTTTCTTGGGTTCTGGAAGCAAATGTGGCCTTGACACGAGAAGCAGCCACAAGTTGAGCGGTGGCCGCTGAAACTTCATTGGAGGCAACAATCAGCTGTTCAAGAGAATGAGTCTTGCTGATAACGCCATCAGCTGCTTCCACGAGTAAGTTGGTGGCCACAGCAACTGCCTTGGCTGCGGAAATGAGACCTTCGGTCCATCGGTTGTTCTTTTTGTAAAAAGCTGCTTTGGACGATGTGCCTCTGCCTTGTGCGACAATTTCCTGTTGTGATGCAGTGGCGCACTTGATCAGGTTCGCTATCGCGTTGGTTAACACCAGGACAGAGTTCAAGATCAATTGGTGTACTTGTAAATCGGTGGCCGAGAATTCTGGATTAGCGGGCTTATTGAGAAGCGCCTGAATCTTGGCAGAGGCTTCCTCAATTGCTCTGGCGGCTTTGGACATTTCCTGCTCCACCAAATCACCCACTTCTCTTTCACCGAGCTTGTTGATATCAGTGGCGCCCTTGGCAATAAGATCTTCAGCCTTGCGAGATACACGCATCAAAGCTTCCTGAACTCTCATATCGCCTTGAATGACTATTTCAGGTCGTTGGGCAGCGGGAAGCATATTGATATAGGTAGATGTCATGTTCAAGAAATAGGTATTGGCGGCTTCAGCTGAAGCCTTTGTAACGCGAATGATATCTTCGGCTTCCTCATCGCCAGCTGACAATCGTGTGATGCCTCTGCAGTTAACCATGACATCTACAATTGCTTCAGCAAGATTGAGTGAGCAGTTGATGGCGTCAGTATGGTTGCCCGAATCGGTACCATCCAAGAACTTGCTGAAGGCCGACATGAACTCCACTGATGAGATACTAGCCTTTTCAATGGTCGTCAAGGTCAACTCTGGAGTAGCATTTTCATTTCCATGCTGGCCAGGAGCTTCAAGTTCGAAGACACCGTCCTTGACCTTCTGGATACAAGTTTGCAAAACGCTGTCTATAATATGTGTTGTATCATGTTAGTCGTCAAAGCAGATAAGACGCACTGGAAATTGGCATTGTCATCATCTCAAATCATACCTAAAATTTCATTCAGCTTGTATGATTGCTGTGATTCAAGACGATCGACTTGTTCTTGCAAAGTCGATTCGTTGCTTCCAACATTTTGCTGAAGATCAGCCAGCTGTTGCAAGCACTCATCCATACCAGCCTGCATGATGGCAATTTCTTCATCCTTCTCCATGCGAATACGCTCAGCTTCGCCCTGCTGAAGTTCAAGCTGGCTTAAGAACTCGTCAATCAATGCTTGCTTTTCGGTCAAGCTTCTTTCCAATTCAGCCTTTTCGCGGTTGAATTTGCCAAGGAGAGCGGTAACTTCGGCTCCCTTGTTCTTACCAAGATCCTCAACTCTAGCATTGGAGTCACGCAGTTCACGACGTAAGCGCTCGAGTTCTTCTTGTTGACTCTGCAATATCGACAAAAGTTGATTAGGAGGCATATACAAAAAGAAAAATGAATTTGGCGGCACTTACTCCCTGTAGACGAGTCAATTCGTTCTTCGCACGATCTCGCTCTCTAATGAGATCAGCAAGCTCCATGTTCTTGGCACGCATTTCTGCTTGCAAAGCATCCAATTTCTCTGTAGCTTCCTTGGCATTATTAGCCTGAAGTTGCAGAGACTTGTATTTGCCCAGAAGATCCAGATGCTCTTGTCTCAATTGCGAATACAGCTTAGCCAAAGCTTCATACTTATTCTTCCACATTGAGATTTGATCTGATTTTCCATGACTCAATTAGATTCAACTTTTTGTGTATTTTTATATCCATCCTGACATTTAGCTCACCTTGCAATGATTTAATAAGTTCATCCTTGGATGCATCACGTTGTTGTGCGTGTTGGCTGAGCTGGCCAAGTTCATCTTCTAAAGCTTTTACTCTCTAAATGACATTGTCAGTCGGATGGTTGGTAGGTAGCTTTGATAATGAGATGAAGGCATTGGACTTACTCTGTCATACTGCTCAAGGAGCATCTGATCACGCTCGAACTGGTTGCGCATAGCAAGTATTTCTCTCTCCAGTTCGTTGACACGTCCTTCTGCATGTCGCTGCATTTGTTGTCGCATCAATTCCTCCTGTTGCTGTCTTTCTCGCTCAGCTTGTAGTCTTTGCTGCTCCTCAAATTCGCGCTGTTGTTGCATTTGCATCATCCTCTGTTTATTCTGCTCGTCATCGCGTTGTTGTTGCAGTCGGCGTTGTTCATCTTCATACTCGCGTTGCTGCTTGGCTTGATTCTCGGACCAGAAGTCAATCACTGGTTCTGGTGATGCAGCAGCTGGTGGTGGAGTAGATACCTTTGGACGTGCAGGTAAAGATGGCGTATCGGAATCAATTAGAGATGGAGGATCTTGAGGCAGCTTTGGTACGCTAATCAAACTTGTCAAGTATCGCAAGTTGGAACATTCGTAATAGAATCGAAGTAGGGCATAATGTTGCGAATTGTAACGCGCCCTCAGTTCACTTAGTGCGTCTACGGCATCCGTTCCTGATTGAGAACAATAGTTGAATATATTTTCTGCTGCCGCATACCCAAATATGTAAATTATACTTACGTCTATGCATTGCGCGCAACATACTGGTGATGAACTTGTAAATTCCATAACTCTCCTCTACTAGGGGTACGAGAGCAGCAATTCGGCATTCGTTATTTGAAGAGGGTCGGAAATGCGCAAACACTCTTTTTTGAAATGAATCAATACGATCTTGCAGGCTCATCAAATCGCTGATGGTTTCGTATCTAAAAAAAAACACCGCGGAATCGTATATGAGCATCTACAGCATCCTATCTCCACCTTACATTTAGATATGTTACTTACCCTTCGTTAGGATCATCGATATTTTTCAAACTGATGTACTCTTCGTATTCAAAAGTGCCATTGAATTCTGGATGCTGTCTATGGTAATTCAGTTTGTGCAACAGAAGCTCAACATAATTTCGAATAAGGCTGCCATAACCACGGCTTCCGTCTCCTGCAACACTGCGAGAACATGTTTCAATCCATGCTGTCTCTCTCAGACCGTCTTTCAGAACCTGAATACAAGCATCAGTTATGTATTCAAACATGACCCCGGTAGCATGAAAATGACTACGGCTATCTAAAACTTACCACTGGGTGTCCATCCTTAAGAATCTTGTGGACCATAATAAGGGCTTTGAAAGTTTGTACTTCATCCGCTAGGATGGGTTGAACCTTCAAACCACTCCATATGAGCGCGGATGAATGGTGGTCCCAAGTGTAGACAATGCAACCTAGAAGTAGTCGGGTTAACAAACCATTGAAATGGAAATGATGTAGGTAGTTTCTACCTACGTCGAATATGTTTCTGCTTTGGAGCAGTTTCATCTGGAGACGTTGCCTTCTTGATACTTTGAGCAAGCTCGGCCTCAGCCTTGTCCGATGAGAGATACGACATTGGGAGGAAGATGAAACGTACTGGGACGAAACTTGGAAAGTCGGAATAAATAAAGTCCGCCTCTTCCATCATTTTTTGCCGAAAGTGTTTCAGCTCGACGCGTACCGAACTTTTTTTTCTGTCCCCACAATGTCTACATTTTTCCAGAATGCTCGGGTTGCTTCTGCAAATAATGGACAACTTCCTCCTGAAGCACAACCATGGGTAGAGAAATAGTAAGTTGCGCGCGATGGGTTTGCAGGGCTTTCATTCTCGATCGAAAATATTAATCAAGACTTGATCTACAATTGCACCGAAGTCGGCCGAAGTCTATGAACGAGATCGCATCCCAGGAACAAGCAGTACAAGTGTTGAAAAAAGCATTGACATCAAACAATGTAATTAGTTGTGTTCAAACTACGGAATCTGACTACACTTTGGTTTCAAAATCTAACGTGTCTCGATTATAGCTTCCTCACTTACTGTTCTATGGACCTCCTGGAACCGGCAAAACCTCAACGATTTTAGCACTTGCTCGTGAACTTTTTGGTCCGGAACTTATAAGATCTCGTGTTCTTGAACTTAATGCGTCTGATGAACGTGGAATCCAAATTGTTCGCGAAAAAGTCAAGAACTTTGCCAGAACCACCGTAACCGCTACTGTAGAGTAAGTGCTTTTTATTTTTTCTGATCATTTTCTCGGTCAACAGTTTAAATACTAATGATGATATACAGTGATTACCCATGCCCACCGTACAAAATTATCATTCTTGACGAAGCTGATTCTATGACCACCGATGCTCAGTCCGCACTACGACGAACAATGGAAACATACTCTAAAACCACTCGATTTTGCCTAGTCTGCAACTATGTCTCAAGGTAATTTTATTGAGCATTGATATGACATTGGTGATCTGTTTAACTCAGTAACATCTTCTCTAATTAGAATTATCGAACCCTTGACATCTCGCTGTGCAAAGTTTCGATTCAAGCCCTTGCCGGTTGAAAAGTTGAAGGAGAGAATTGCCATGGTTTGTGAGCAAGAAGGCGTTCAGATTGAACCTGAGGTGAGGAGCAGCAAAAGTTTGAATCAGCTTATCAGAAAGGCATACTAATCCACCTCTCCCTTCATTGGAAAAGGCTACTAATACGCTGATTAAAGCTTCCAATGGAGATCTTCGTAAAGCCATCATGTTTCTTCAAAGCGGCGCAAAGCTTCATGCAGGAGAGAAAATTGTGGCTTCCTCTATCAATGAAATGGCAGGCGTATGTATCAGTGTTTGTGGCAGTTTCTAGAATGAACACTCGCTAATACCAAATCCAGATTGTTCCACCAGAAGTCGTGAGCTCCCTCACTGCAGCCTGGTATAGCACTGAATACCAGGAGATAAGTAAGATTGTGGACGAAGTGATGAATGCTGGCTTTTCTGCTGAGCAGATTCTATCACAGGTAAGCATCCCACTTGCCACTTTCCTAACCACAGTCGCATTAACCCTATTTCTAGATGCATGACCATCTCGTTACAGACGGAGAACTGTCAGCGTACAAAAAGGCAAAGATATCACTCGTTCTCGGCGAAGTAGACTTGTGCTTGATCAACGGAGCAGATGAGCATTTACAGATCCTCAATTTGATGCTTAAAGCAGCAGACATTGTTACTCACTAGAAGCGGTCCCAGCGAAAGCAAACCTTTTCTGTACACCCTAATCACAACCTTTTTCTTCTGTACAATATCTAAAACATAAATTCATTCAATAACAATAAGACGAAACAAAAAAGAAAAAGAAAGGATAAAACATCCATTCGCTTTGCATGCAGCTGAAGAAAAGAAAGAGAGAGGAAAGAATTACAACGGGAAAGAGAGAAACAGGAGATATTGCAGGAAACGATGGCATTTTTTTCTTTCATATTTGTGAGGATGGTACATGGGCATGCAATATGAAAATAAAGGTTGGCAGTTAAAAATGGTATCAAAGGTGGGATTGGTAAAATGAAAGTAATATAAAGAATTAAAAATCTGAAAATAACTGGACATAAGGGTCACCGGTGGGTATTCGACTTGGATCGACATCTACAAGATTTGGATATTTCTCAAAATTTGAAGTATCTCCAGGATGTCGGTATGGGGGAACGATGGGGGCCTGAACCTTTTTTTCCAACAAACCGAACCAGTCAACACCACGAAACCATTTGTGACGCTTAACATCTTCAGCACCGCCTTTGAGATTCCCTAAGCGACGACTTCGGTCTCCTACTAATAATCTCTTCAAAAGATCCTTAGCATATGGGTCAAAATGTGCTGGAAACATGACTTTGCCAGCCAAGATCTTTTCGTATATGCCAAATGAATTATCGTCATAGAACGGTGGATACCTGCCAAGGGGGTTACAGATAAATGATGTGTCACTTTAGATTTATCCGATGCCATCTCAAGACCTACCCTGCCAGCATTTCAAAAATGAGAATACCCATAGCCCACCAATCTACAGCTTTTCCGTGTCCTTTGCTTTGAATGATCTCCGGGGCTAATTTGTCAAGAAAGGAGTAAAGAAGAAGTGTTAATATCTTGACATGGGTCATGATGCAGCACGAAAGAGGGAAGGATTTACCTAAATATTCTGGAGTTCCACATAAAGTCCAAGTTCTGTAACCCAACACACGCAGAAACGAGTTAGAATAAGATATAAATGTAGGAGGTGGTGGCAGATCATAAGCTACATTTGCTAAACAGCCAACTTACCGGTCAAGCACGGTTTTTGCAAAGCCAAAATCCGTAATCTTAATGTGGCCTCGATGATCCAGCAGAAGATTCTCTGGTTTTAAATCACGGTATATAATATCTTTGGAATGCAAGTATTCAACTGCCAGTAAAATCTCACTGGCATAAAACCGAGTAATATCGGTCGTAAAGCGACCGGCTCTTCGTAGATGAGAAAATAGTTCTCCACCCACGACGTATTCTAACATCATGTATAGATTTCGATCGTCCTGGAAGGTACAGTAGCTTTGGAATGGGGTTAATAACATTAGATAATAAGGGGGTCAAATGAACAGAGGAAAAAACTCACAGGTTCACTATAAATGGAAACTTTACATAAGAAAGAATCTGCTTTTCTGAATTAATGTGCTCGACTTGCTTAAGACGCACAACTTCTTGTTTCTTTAAAACCTTCATAGCATAATACTTTTGTGAGTTTTTTAGGCGAGCAAGATAAACTCGACCAAATGTACCAGTGCCTAAATGGAAACAAATGTCAATTAATCTGAGAGCAACTAGCGCTAGCACTCCGCTCGACACACTGTAGTCCTTACCTAAAGTATCTAACAACTCCACATGGGTCAGATTGAAAGAAGGTTTTTTAACGTAAGAGCTGGTTAGGTGATGCCAATAGTGCCAATTTGTCCTGTCGTCTTGTTGTTGTCCTAGGTGGTGATAAGACGATAGGGTGTTCTCAGAAGTGGACGCAGGAAGCTGGTGATATAAAGTTTGCGGGGATTGTGAGATGGATTGCATTGCAGGTTTTTGAGGCTCCTGGGATGGTGGTGATGGGGGATTATTAACTTGACAATACGATGGACTTTTAGTGTGCTCGTGGGGATGAATCAGGGGGGACGGTGACGGGTGCGGTGATGCCGGTGATTGCGGCTGCTGACTATGTGACGAAATGTCAACTGGGGCAGCTGCTGCGTACCCTGAGTGTGTGAGCATACTTTAAGAGCACACAAGGAAAATCAAAGAAAAAATAAGAAAGTGTAAAAATACACAGTATAGTCAAAAGAGAGGAAGAGAGAGGCGTTCTCGAGAGTTTGGGTCAACGGGGCAGGTCGATTTACCGCTAATGGCAGCACGCGTGTCCATCAAAAAAAAATATTTCCATGAGAAAAATTTCAATTCCTTCCACACCGCACAGCTCGACTGATCTACTTTGATATGTGTTTATGGATAATTACACACAAAAGCGATTAGGAAGATAGTGAACCTATGAGCGATGAATGTATCAGTGATGATGACCGACGGTGACATAACGAAACTGACCGTAGCTGAATTTGCTTTCCTCTTTCCTTGGGCTCACTCACTGTAGTTTACAAGATCTTTCCTTTTTGATATCCGCGGATATGCTATCTATGGTGCCGTGCAGTCTAACGCTACGGCTTGCACATTTCATCTTTAAAGAAGACACCGAGAAAATTCATACTCCGAAATGCAGATTTCACAAAAATATAGCTTGAGTGGTGCCAAACAGCGAAGTGGCCCATGTGGTTCCAGTGCCACCAACGTAGAAATTCACATCCACTTAAAGTATTCCCGCCTGTAAATTGACATCAGATCTCGTAAAAATAGATGCTTTGGTAGAGAATTCATATAGAACGGTTCACTTTCAGATTCACAATGAATACCATTCTGCAACAGAATTTGTGCCCTGCACGATGTCGTTCATGACAACTGAATGCTCTTCTTAACGGTCATGCCAATACCGTTTTCTTAGGAGGTGCAAAGAACGAAGAAAGATATGGATGGTTTTGATGTGGCGAGTAACAGTGTGAAGCTATCACAATGCTCCGTTCTTAGACGAATTATTCTTAGTTACTGTACTTTTAATCAGTCATGTACTACTTCACTTCAGAAGTGTGCCTTGTAGGCAGCTTTGGTCGGAATTAAAGGAGGCGATTCCAAACTTCAGATACGCTATCTCCAAAGATAACTCTATGAAAGCATTTCTGTTTATTGTAAATTTTTTTATTTGAACAACAGTAGAGAACACGAGCTCTATTTACTTTTGGTAAGACCAGACGTTCTTGAGAACTATTAAGATAAATCAGTACAGTGCTTAATTTTGCCTAACTAACATCACACACTCCAAAAAGAAAATAAACTTACGGCCATCCTTGGTAGCAAGACGGTTGATGGAATCATCAGCCTCAGACTCCTTGCGGACGAAACCAGAAAGAGCATAGGTGGTGAAGCTACCGGTGTAACGACCGCTGGCATCGACCTCACCGACGTTGATCTGGACGGAAGCGTGGTCCTTAGCAGTGATCAAACGGTTAGTGGCGGAGCTAAGGAAAGAAAAAAAGAAAAGACCAGTTAATAAACAAGACCAGTGGCAAATGTATAATGGTGTCAAAACAACAATCGTCTGCAATGTGGAAAATGGCTTGATCCGCATATACAGTTTGTAGGTGATGCGTAGGTCAATCGACTATTGCGATTACCACATGTGAAGCATGTCGTTCCTGACAAAACTCTCAATGATTTCTCACACACTGCATGCTCGTTCATTTTCATAGATGCTGATGATTGTGGTCGCGAATGCATTGCTCGGGGGCAATATTCATAACTAAGAATATAAACTCACCACTTGCGAGGGATGTACAAGTCGACGAGTCTGCCTTCAGAGTTTTCCATTGTTTATATGAATGCAAAGAGAGAATGTATCAAACAATCGAAAAAAAAAATATTTTTTCATTGGCCAAAATTTCACTGTCACACTGAACGGATGGCTTTGATTTTGGCTTCACGCCATTCTACATAATCACGGTACCGCTTCGTGTCCTTATAGTGCTGACCTGGTATCTATAGCCAATTCTTGTCAATCAATGCGATCGAACCATGAGTAAAAGAGAATATACAACTTACCATAGACACGATTCCAGAGACAGGAGCCTTTCTCTTCTCTAGAACAATGGATATTTTCTCTGGCCTGCTTTCCTTCGTTTTCACGGTATCTGTTGGCAGTTCATCCAATTTCGACTTTTTTCTGACCTGTGATTCTTTTGAATCCTCTTCTTTGTTCTCTTTTGTACTCAAGTCACTCTTGGTGCGCTGTCGTTTGAGATGTCGCTTCTTTTTAGCCTCACTCTCTTCTTCCTGTCCTTCATCATCATCTTCGTTTGCCTTGCGAGAGGGTCTAGCTGACCGGGTGTTTTCCTTTTTAAGCTGCACAATCAAGTCTTTGCAGTGCTCATCCATGATTTTGGCGACCCGCGTCAAATCCAGAGATGTACAAGAGCATAATTTAGAGAGTGATTCCTTGTCTAATTTGGCCTACGATAACATATAATGATCAGAGTTTAACCTTTGGCTCTTTCATTATATTCAACTTTACTTACACCTAGAGCCTTTGAACATATATAAAAGGCGCTGGCTTTCCAGCTAGCAAGTTCGAGATCATCACCAGCCGCAATTCTTTTTGCAGCAGAGAGCGACTCCAAGTAGCGTGCCTGGAATTCTTCAAAGAATTTTTCAACATATGGTATCATGGAAGTGCAACCTAATGCAACTCCTATTGTCTTCATGGTCACTTTTGGCTGTATATTTAGACACTTTCTAACTCCATTCAATGTATTCGCGTATGTTGGTGGTGTACACATGGCAAGTCGGGTAGCTATAGTCTGGTCAAAGTCTGATATACCCAAGCTGAAAGAGTACAAGATGAGTGAGGGATTCATGGACTTTTCAAGAGCTATGGTGTCGTACCTTTCACATGCAAGGTGAATGCTTATGATGGGGCGTGCATTCATTCCTTTGCTGAAGACTCTCGGTGGCACCTTGCTACATTGTGAATAATAGTATTGCGCTCTCTCTTTCAGCTTTTGATTATCGCCAAGATTAAGTCGATTGAGCGACTGTTCAATTGGATCTTGGCTTTCCATTTACCAGTCGAATGCAGATCACCTAGTTGTGGCCCAACCGTCTTTCATGGTAAAAAATTTAAGCCTGTGATTTTTGAGTTCAAAAAATGTGCCGCGCATGCAAGCCGATTTTTTTTTATGCGACTCTTGTGTATTCATATCAATAGCAAACAAATGCTGTACATAGAAAATTGTATATAACGGACATAGGAAGGATGAGTAAATCCAACAAAGAAAAACGAACAAGTAAAAACCACACACGATGATTCGGTCCGAACATGACTGAATCGTCTCATTCGTACAACAACAAAGGTGCCACCGTTTGTTAAAAAAAAGCTATGTCCGGATTGTGAGGAATACTTCAGCAGATTCCAAGATATGAAAAGCACATATGCACTCAAAACGGCATGGATCTCACATCACGTTCGAAGAAAGACCATGGCAAAACAACAGACGGAGTTCCAGTGCATGTCTACAACACAGGCAAGGTGAAGAAATACACACAAGAAGGCATAGCAATTATTATTGATTTCGCTTGCCCAGGCTGTCGCGAGATATTTAACACTGTTTTAGAACTCGCGCATCACGTCGTCAATAACCATGTAAAAAGAGCGTCATCGCTTTAAAACCTATCAACTGAAGACAAACAATGGGCCCTGGATGGTCATGATATTTCAAGCCCATTCCACGAATATCGCCGATCTTGTATTACTGCGTCGCATACAGCCGAATTTGCTGTCGAGCGCGTATATGAACGTAATAAAAAACAAATTGGCACCAAGGAAACGAACCTGTAATTTGATTCTTGACTTTTAAATGTTAGCTGTATCCCGCCCCCGCCCCCAAATCAAATCTTTGCATTTTCCCTCTTCCACCAGTGATATCGTGTGTGGTTTTTACTTGCTCGTTCTTCTTTATTGGATTTACTCATCCTTCCTATGTCCGTTATATACGATTTCCTCTGTACAGCATTTGTTTGCTATTGAAATGAATACACAAGAGTCGCATAAAAAAAATCGGCTTGATTGAGGGGTTTGCTCAAGTGTTCATGATTTGCTCATGTTTTCTATGTTCTGCTTATGGTTTTTTATGGATTCGCTCATGATTTCTATGTTCTGCTCTTGCTTTTTAATGTTCTGCTTAGATTTTTCATAAAGAGTAACTTTTTAAATTGCTGAAGTAAATGTCCTGTCACTGTTCCTCTGCTATAACCACTAGTCTCACATCCAAGCTTTCTCTTCTTGATACGCTTTGAACCCGCAAACTAACATAATCTAAACCTGTGGCAGAAGATTGCACTTGAAGTAGAAGTTGCTTTTGCTTTAGTCATTGGCACTGCAACTACTGCAGAATTGTCTTCCATTATCTTAGTGAAAATATAACATGAAAAATTTTGCGGCTTTATTACAATGGATCTAAAGACTGACGCCTAATACGTCTGACTGGGCAAGTGCAAGCAACATAGGATCATCAAAGTATTTGTTGATGCTGACGTCTTCGTTAAGACCCTGATTGAGGAAGAACTGTATTAGCATTTGCGCTCAATTGACTACCCACATATCATACATAAATTACTTGCCTTTCTCCTTCGTGTCTTTACCATGAAGTCGCGTGCAAGATGTTGAGCAGGACTAGGCTCAAGCGGTCGCAGTTGTATCGATTTATCCAGGGGATCACCTGGTACAATCTGCCAATGGTCAAAGATTTGTTGACAGAAAGCTTGTCCTTGTGTATGTGTTCGTAAATCTGTTTCAAAACCATTGGAATCTATAACAGGAATATACGCTTTGACTGTGTAGAGAGGAGAGCCAGGCTTGGGAATGTCTTGGGTGACGTGACCTCTTCTTCTCTGAAGCACAGCATACACCGATGAGACACAATCTGCTGGTGCTTGAATTTCGACATAGTATACAGGCTCCATCAAGCGTGGTGTTGCCTATATGATTTTTATGAGTGAGTAGGGATCGTATACAACAAGAGATTCCATGTATATACGTACCATCAAAAACGAAGAATAGCAAACACGTCTTGCAGTAGGAATGATTTGACCGCCGCCTCTGTAAATAGGCTCCTGAGCCAAAGTAGCATCAAGAATCTTGAATTTAACGTTTCGAATGGCTGTCACGGAAACATTAGTATAAAGACTCTTATGCTACGTGCGTTTAGTGTCATTCCTATCAATCACTTACGTTCTTCGCACAATGGGCCTTCACGTGTACCCCACTGGAAACCCTGTCTTATTGAGTCACGAACCGATCCTAGAAGCTTCTTGTCAACTTCAGAGGGAAGTGTGTCGTCCATAAGAACATTAGGGCCATTATCATCTGGACCAAATGCCCAAACTGATCGTGCCGCCAATATATCCCACTCGTACTTTTGTTCTAAGTGTCTACCCAAATCCTTGGCAGGCATTCGAATATTGATTCGCCCGCTTTCAATGTCTTCTGCAAGGCCTTTTTCTAAGGGCTCAGCAATCATAGTGAGCTTATTCCTGAAAGAGATAAAAATTGAAACATATATAAATATCAGGTCCATCAGCACAATATTGAAATAAAACGGTGGCAACATACTTTTTGTTAGGGGTTTCAGCGAAGCACTTGAGAGCAGATGTTTCCACCACAGTCTCACAGAATCTGACGACAGGGTCTGCAACCTTGAGATCGATTTCGGCATATAATCGTCGCAAATCGTGCAGCACGCAGTCGAGATACAATTCACCGGTACCAAGTATGATGCGTTCTCCAGATTCTTCAACCTAAGAATAGAAAAATCATGAATACAATGCTAAAAGCACTAATGCCACTTTCAAAAAGTCAGCTTACCTTAGTCACCACTATAGGATAACTCTTATTAATTTTTCTCAGACCATCCAACATCTTGGGCAATTCTGAAGGGTTAACTGGCTCAACAGCAACCTTGAGTACAGCAGTGGTGGGGAAATGCAATGGGCGGAAGATATATGCGTCTTCATGCCACTTCTGTTGAGTAATAGTGGCGGTCTTGACAATGGAGTTATCAACACCTCCAAGAAGTACCCAACTACCAGCTGGAACACCGTCAACATCAATTCGATACCTATAGAAAGACAGGGTTAGAAAATCGGTGTTTACATTCTCATCATAATTTGGACGCTTACCGAGATTCGTTAATCCAGACATCTGAAACTTGTTGTAGTGACATGTCTTCTTCGTCGTCAACAGAATAGCCTTCACCCAAGACGCGAACAGTTTGACCGCGTTTGATAGTACCACTCATGACGCGTCCAAATGCATCAAATCCGGTTGCTTCGACATTATTGTACAGTTTTGTAATATGAATCATCAAAGGTCCGTCTGCGTCGCAATTTATCATGGCGTTGGCAACTTCTGTGTCTAGGTCACCAGTATATATATCTCGAACTTTAGCTTCAGCATTCTCAGCAGGCGAAGGTATGTGCTGCACAACCATCTCCACAAATCCAGTTGAAGGTCCAAAGAAGTGAGACAAAACAAGCTGCAGCAAAGGCTTGACGTTGAGCTTGAAATGCTTTTCCTTCAAGAAGATGCCAAGAGATGACAGGGTTCGCTTCAGGTCTTTGCTTTCTTCGCTAAGCACCTGTGAGTACAGCTTGTAAAGAGGTTCGAGAATAAAATGTATGAAAGATCTCTTGCTGCTAGGCTCTAGTGGTTTGCGACTGAATGTTCGTCTGTCCGAATTGAAATAAACGTCTCCCCACAAGCGTTTTGAGAACTCTTCTGCGCTGAATCCATCTAGAGAAGGGAATAGTCAGAATCAATACTGACCAAGTCGTTTTCATTCATATTTAAAGCTTTTTTTCTTTACCATATGTATCAGCATAGATCTTAGCAAAGGATTTCAACGAGAAACACCATCCGAATTGCGAGGAAGCAAAGCAGACGTTTCCGAGCTCAGGACCCATTTTAATATTCTCTCCACCAGCTGTTGCTCTATCGAATGTATGTGAAGTTAGCGCTTATTTCACATTATGTCCTCGAAGTCGGTATCTTCTCTTACCTTATGACAGAGTTGACTTCCTCTATAACATATCTAAGTTTGAAGTAAGCATCGGTGGGTGGTAGCTTCAACTCCAAGATTAAACGATCAACTTTGTTGACAACCAAAGTCATCTTGAGGTTTTCGCGAATACAATGTCGTATGATTTGTTCTGTGTTGGCCATAACCTGTTAATGCGACAAGTGCCCGTTAGCAATAATACGTTTTCGGTTTTCTTCTAAGCAATGCCATACAACATACCCCCTCTACAACATCAACGACGATGACAACACCATCCACCAAACGAACAGCAGCGGTAACTTCATCAACAAAATTGACGTGACCGGGAGTGTCCAGCACATTGAGAAGATAAGACTTTCCCTTGACGTTTTGCATTACGAGACTCATGGGCATAGACTTGATGCTAATGCCTCGCTCTCTCTCGAGCGTGTGCGTATCAGTGTACCGTTCCTGCAAACACGAACACTTGTCAAACCACCTTCTCCAAGTTCCGAAAATTCAAGTACTCTTTCCATCTACTTACAGGTTTTTCAGGGTTAACAGGAATATCGTGAGTTTCGGCAATGAGCATGTCAACAAACGATGACTTTCCATGGTGAAGATGACCGACAATGGCGACATTTCGAATAAGATCAGGCATGTTCATAAGATCAACCAAGAACCTTAACGGGAAATCAATCATTAGTAGGAACAATGATAGATTCTACGCGTGGATCGATCTTTCTTACTCTTTGTTATAAGTAGTTGCTGGCATCTCTTTCTCGGCAATATGAAACTTTCGAATCTTAATAGGAGCAATGATAGGCTCTGACAGAGGTTGGGTATCCTCCTCTTGCACAAGCGTTTCGACACCAGGTCCATAAACTTCTTCGGCGGAAGGATAGTAGTTTTTGTCTTCGTGAAGAACAATCTGGTTGTTTGGCGCATCTATAACAAAGGTAAGGAATTTCGCGTGAGATCGACTTGAATCGTGATAATGCAGCAAACTGCTCTTTCCTATCCAGTGCCGTTCCTACCGTCAATATGCATCAATTGCATTCCTGTATCTTGTTGATCCTCTTGATCTACTTCTTCTTCGACATATTGCTCTCCAAGACCGTAATCGTCTTCTTCTTCCTCTTCTTCCATCAATTCCTCATCTTCTTCTTCTTCAAGATCGGGGCCAAGGTAATTGCCGAATTCATCGTAGAGCGAGTCGTCCATCTCGAGAACTTCAACAAAGTCTAAGTGCTACACGAAGGGAATTCTGAATGGAATTGACGAGCTGTGGACTTTTTGTTGTTCGCGGGTGACGTAGAAAATTTATGACAAATTTATATTTTTGAGGTGGGGCAACTTGTTGGACGCTAACTGCGCTATCACCTTCTGACCCAATCTCCCATGACGCAATGAAACGTCCCAACGGAAACCAAGGCCAACCACTGGTACAAAAACGGTTGAAAGAGAAAAAAACGAATAGCTCCAATGGAAATGAACAATCTAATGGCGTTACTCTGAAAGATTTTTTCAAAAATCCGCCACATGCCAGCCATTCCAAACCAGCCGATCAATTCGAACAAGACATGGAGCTCGCTATCCAGTTAAGCTTAAGCTCCGCAAGTTCCAAAGCCTATGAGGAATCTCCCTCTGTCTCTACACCTATCAAATTAGAATTGCCGGAACCTTCAATCCATAGCGAGTTAAGCGGTATTGAAACAAAAGAACATTTTGCCACCAGTAGCGTCGACTTTACACAAGGTGACATTCATGCTCACAATCTTGGCAAGCAAAAAGAAAGTGATGTAAAAGAACTTTCACCGGCACTGAACACTATTAAAACCGAGACGCCAGTGAGCTGTCCTATATGTAATCAAATATTGGAACACCTTACACATGAACAATCTCAAGAGCATGTCAATTCATGTTTAGACAAATCAACTGCCAAGATACCAACACCTGAACCAGTTCCGAAAGATGACTTGAAGAAAGAATCTCAAGCATCTTCTTGGTCTCAATTGTTCGGTAACATTCATTCTAAAATCAGCGGGGTCTGGAGCTCTCGAGGTGACCAAGCGCCCGGAATGCGTGGCAATACCTCGACGAAGCAATGGTTCGGCGAAGACAAAAAGGGGAATGCCCCACCTATGAGAGGACCAAGGAACTGTCCTTTCTACAAGAAGTTACCAGGTAAATAAATTCTTCAGCCAAACAAATTGCTCTCGCCAAAAGCACTGACACTAAGTACTGCTACAGGAACTACTTTGACTGTGGACGCCTTTTGCTACGGAAAAGTTAGTGACTGTACTGGTTATTTCTTATCTCATTTTCATTCTGATCACTACACTCGATTAGCACCGAATTGGCGCCATGGGCCTATTTATTGCTCTAAAATTACGGCTAACCTTGTCATCCAGAAGCTGGGAGTAGATTCCCAATGGGTCAAATCACTTCCTATGGATACTGAATGCAAAATGGAGGACAGCGATGTGACTGTAACCTTATTAGATGCCAATCATTGTCCTGGTTCTGTCTTATTTCTCTTCAAAGTACCTCAACCCAATGGCAGGCCATGTTTGCGATACCTCCACACTGGCGATTTTAGAGCAGCGCCAAAAATGTGCTTGCATCCGCAGATTGCTCAGCCAGCCAATCCTCCAATCGATATATTGTATTTGGACACCACGTACCTGGACCCTCGATATGCGTTCCCAGCCCAGGAAGAGAGCATAAAGGCAGCGTGTGAGATTGTCAAGCAGCAGATATTGAAAGACGATTCCATTCTGAGCAGCGATCCTATCAATCCAAGCTTGGAATCTTTCTTCAATTCATCAAGGAACACAAGTGTAACTGATGAGAGTTCTGGCGACAAAGAAGAAAACACAAACACGGAAGAGATCGGCGAAGCGTCATGTTTTAGTACACCTGACGAGGAAGAGCTTATTGAAGACTTTAGCTATGACGCTGATTTCATGGACAATGTCAGTCAGGTCGAACAAAACGGGTCAGGCAATGAGACTTCATCGTTCAGTCTCTCAGCCGACGATTTGAAAATAACCAGTGGTAAATCTTCGCCTGGAGCCAGCATACCACATAATCGAACCTTAGTTGTGATCGGAACGTATTCCATTGGAAAGGAAAAGATATTTTATGGTAATGAACGTCATGTGTATCTTTTGGCTTGACAGTTTTTGTGTCATCTACTAATCCTCCTCACTTGACCTTTTTTCCCAAATAGAAATTGCCAAATTACTCAATTCCAAGGTCTTTGTTACCTCGGCAAAGCGACGGATCCTTCTATGCGAAGAGAACGAAGAACTGGAAGCTATTCTTACAGATAATGCAAAGGAAGCACAAGTCCATGTTATACCGATCATGCATCTCAAAGGGGACAATTTATCAGCGTATGTCAAAAGTTTGTCTCCCTATTTTACATCTGTATTAGCTTTTCGACCCACAGGATGGACGTTCAGGTCATCCTCTGCGCAAACAATGGACATGAACTCGTCGAGCTTAGAGTATATCACTGGTCACGTACCCAAGTTTACAGCCAAATCACTGCGACCGACGTTTTCATCTCCGACTGTGACCATGTATGGAATTCCGTACTCAGAGCACTCCAGTTTTCGAGAGCTCGCGTCTTTCATTGGCAGTTTAGACATTAAACGAATCGTTCCCACTGTCAATGTTGGAAGCGAACGAAGTCGACAAAAGATGGGCAATTTCTTCCGCAAGTGGGAGGCGGAAAAGAAAATGAAGGGGAAAATTGAAATGGTCCCTTACCGAGCGATCTCTCACTGGTAGTAGCTATCGCTCTTTTGTAAATATCTGAATACTTTTCTATGTTATTTGAAATCTCCCCTTGTTGTGTTGTTATTTTTGTTGTTGTTGTTGTTGTTGTTGTTTTTGCTATTTTAAATGGCCGCATACCCGTTCAATTGACTGCCACACTACTTGGAGATACTAAAAAGGTTTAGTGCCAAGGTTATCTGAAATAAAAATATTCAGGTTCTCTATGAAGAGAGATCTGTCCATCATCAAGGATTTCGTTATGCCGAAAGTGCAAGCTTGTCAAACCACACTACAGGAGAATTGGTCTCGATCGAACACCCGGAGTTTCAAAGTGCAACCTCCGTTTCCTTAGGCCGCCTGCAGCGTTAGTGGTAAGAAGGTGGGGCCAAGTTTGAGAGAGGTATGAGCGTGTCTCATAAAGCAGGACTGATTGTGATTGGATAATGGGAAGTTGATGACGATAGCTTCCATGGTCTATTTCTTTACGCTTGAACAATAGGATTTGGAAACGGCTTACCTGGTGTGAAAAGCCCCAATAAGTTTCTCCTTGAACGGCTTCCTTCCGCTTGTCTTCTTCTCTTTTTTTTTATTCCCGCCCTTGACCCTTCTTCTTCCGAAGAGCTGTATTCCCATTCAAGGCACTGACTGTGCCATTGCTTGTTTTTCCACAATGTACTCTCCAAATCAACAACAGCAATTCTTTGATCAAGAGCAATCTCTCAATGGCTTGTCAGCCCATACCAGCGTTAATGCCATGCCCATGCAAAGCTACTCTACCAGTCATCCTACTCTTCCTGCCGCTATAGCTCGTCGCCGCCAAAGCAGTTTCAGCTCCGTCATGAGCCCACCGCTCTCTGCCGGCCCTTCCTCATCCTCATTCGATCCTGCGAACTCACAAGCCTGGTTTGGTACCAGCTTGGACTCTACTGGTTCTTCATTCAGTCAAAATATGTTCGGTGGCAGAGATATTATCGTCTCTCCTTCTACTTCCACTCCGATGGACGGTTTTGGGACAGCTGATGATGATGAGGCAGCTCAAAGAAAGTAAGTCTTCTTATCAATGAACACGGCTTGGGAAAACTCTACTTCACTCAATTTTACGCTCTGACCTATATTCCTAACTCTAATTTTTTTATTCAGCTTACAACAAATGTTTGAAAAACGCCGACGAAGACGCGAATCTCATAATGCAGTGGAAAGACGAAGGAGAGATAATATCAATGATAAAATACAAGGTGAGCCAATGTGACAAAAAAAAAACTATCCCCCAGAGCGCGTGCTGACCTCAAGTATTGTCCTAGAATTGTCACTGTTACTACCTGAGCACTTATTAGACAATCCCCCTCCCGGTTCAACCAGTGTCGTAACGACTCCTGGTGCAGCAAGTGGCTCAGCAGCACAGAAGGCCATCAATAAGGGAACAATCCTGAAGATGTCAGTCGATCATATCAGAAACTTGAGAAGTGATGCTGCCAGATACCAAGCTAGAATCAAAGAATTGGAGACAATGCTTGAAGCTGCCAAGAGCGGAGAATATGTAGATTTTGATACTTTACAATTAGGTCGTACTGGACAGACTCAACCCAACGAGATGAATGCATTCCCCCCGCAGTACCAACAACATCAAAGTTATGGTGCTTCAGCACCTGTTCCGCTACGTAGTCAACAACAGTCGCTTAACTTAAATGATTCCAACCGTCGTCCACAACCACATCAGCGTACTGGTTCATTGCAGTTTCAACAACAATTTGGAAATTTACATATCGACGCTAATCCTCGAGGTGCAGACGGTTAGATAGCAAAGTATATCTTTAACCCCCAGTATATCAATCTTTTCATATCTTCTTTTTTTTCTAAGCTCTCTTTCCCGTTCATTCCACTATCACGTTTTCTTCTTTGCTTTTGTAATGAGATATTTATGCCTTTTCATCAACTCCTTTTTTCTATCCCAATTTTTTTATTTGCACCCGTTCTATACGATTACTTCGTCCTTCCTGTATTCTGATAACTTCTCCAAGCTTTCCATTCGAGTGTTTTTAGGAATGTCCATGCATTTGAAAAAATATCTAAATGGAAATGATGTATATTAATCCACTCTTTCTTTATGTTTCTTTCCTTATTCATTTGACAACAGCGAGCATAATGATGTCCCCCATTTCTTTCTCTATAAAAATACCCAAGAAAAAAAAAACCCACCCCACACAACGATCTTTTCCTCCTATACTCACTTTCGTCATCTTCCTGAGAGCACCCTCTCCTTAAAAGGGGACCTCCTAAAGCCTCTAAACGCACGGTAGCCGGATACCCTAGATTTTACTGCCTTTTTGACCACGAAATGATCATTATTTTTGTGGGATCTGTCCTCATCCCTTGCCACCTCTTGTTTGCTGCGTCCGATCACTCGCCATGGGTACCTTTTGTTCCAAGTTGGAACTCCCACCCTTGTCACCAAAGAGTCATGAACGCCATCCACTTTCAAACGATGATAAATCAGCTCGGTTCAATAACGAAAAACAGGTGACAACACTGGTGAAAATCCCACCAATGGCTAACTGGCCCACGTCCACTATAGCAACTGACCTGGACACCAGTCGCCGATCGTCCATGAGAACGGAAGACGATTTCATGGATGGCGCATCGATTCGCAAAATGAGTAACGCATCCGCTTCAAGTGGAAGCACCCAGGTGGAAGAGCACTTCCACTACCATAGACTCAGTTTACAGCAAGACAAGGAGTATTTCCCTGTGGAAATGACCACTGGGGGCGACATGCTGGAATCCACTATTTTGTCTGATTTCAGCTGGATGCAAAGACCATCCAACACATTCCCTGTCCCTTCCGGAAAGCAGCAGACGAACAAAGAAAATGTCATCCATTACATTATGCGATATGTTATGAATGGGTACGTCAAAGACGCTGCTTCAAATAGGGAGATCACATAAATGAAGCTTAAATGTTATTCTAGATTTCATACTGCGCCATTACAGCCGCGGTCTAGTGGCGTTGGTAAAATCTTGGACATTGGGTGAGTTAAAAAAAAAAAAAAAAAAAAAAAAAAAAGGCAAAGCTCCTGTCTTTATAGATCACAGATCTAAAAGCTATATTTTTTTCAATACTACCTTATTGACCTTTGTGTATATCAAAAGTTCGGGATCAGGAATATGGGCTATCGAAATGGCTAATGCTTATCCGCGTTGCGAAGTGGTTGGTATAGATCTGTTGTGCCCTGGAATAGGCCATGACAATATACCTGAAAATTGCAGTTTCAAAACAGTGGATGGTAAGAACTGGTTTTTTTGTTCTTTTCTTTTTTTTACATACCGTTGTAATGGTGTATATGCTATTTTTTTCTAAAGTGTTGGCTGGTCTTCCATTTAAAAATGAATCATTCGACTATGTATTTGTACGAAATATGGCGGTAAGTGTCGACACAATGTACATCTGATAATGGTTACCTGACCCTCTTACGGTTTATTGACCTTCTCCATCTCAGCTGGAACTGAGCGAGAATGGTTACAGATCTCTCATCAATGACAGCTATCGAATACTGAAGCCAGGAGGGTATCTAGAAATTGTTGAACCAGGTAAAAAGCGATCCATGGATTACATGAGTTGTATGCAATGTCTCTTACTAACTTCCCTCACAGATGTCGAGCTTAAAAATTCTGGGCCAGTCACTCGTAGATTTCTTAACTTGTGTAAGATTAATATACCCTCCACCCTATATGTCCAAATTTTCTTGTCCTGTTGCTAAACTTGACATTTTGCAGATGCCAAAGCGTTCGAGTGCATCGGCATAAACGCTCAGCTAGCAAATTGTCTTCCATCGCTCATCAATACATCCTGGTTTGCTACACAGGCGTCTTCAGCATGTACGTGGACTGTGGCTATTCCCGTGGGCAAACGATGGAAAAGCCGCATTGCTAGACTTTTGGCGTTATATCTACTATCGGAATTTCGATCGTGCAAAAATATGGTGTGTTCGGTTGCTGAATTATCGGAAGAAGACTATGATGATGTGATGTTGGCGGTTAAGCAGGAGCTACTTTCTGTTGTCGATACACACATTATTTGGCGGACTGTGTTAGCTCACAAAGAAGACTCCACAGCAAATTGTGGACGTGGATTCCACATGAATCCTAGAACCGTGTTGGATAAATAGAATCAACTACATTCTATAGACTTACAGCATCATACCAGTATTTGTTTTTTATTGTAAAAATGTCAACATCAGTTACTAAGTGTTAATTTTAAATTTGTTATTAAATTTTAAGCTGTATTCGTGCTTGCCGGCTCGATCGTTGATGGGCTGAGTGAGTGATAACTACTGCATAATTAACGGTCTCGTTTTGGTTTTATTACGAAGCATGTGAAAGATCGCAAGTGACACCACGATAATTTCATGGCAATTTATTGCTTGCATGACTGCGATACTGCACTGCTTCCAGTGTATTATAATCCATTGAGTCGAACTAATCTCTCTCGGTCAATGAAATTATTTAATGCATTCTATTTTCTGAGTGGTATGAAAAGCACATGTAGATGATCACAGTGTGATTCCTAGTATCGATGCAAGCGCACAACATGGATCTACGATTGGAATCTCCCAACATTCATCGGACGGGAGAACCTTGTTTTTACATTGTCTGTGCAACTCAAAGCAAGGGCAATGTGCACATATTGCACGCTGTATATGGCAAGGCTGCCTTGATGAGTCGAATTCGTCCAGGCTACGGCACCTAATTTAGCTTTTTCCCCACATTGTAATTTGGTGTCATGAGTAAAATGAATAGCACAACCTTGGTTCGTACCGTTTTTTTATGTGTTACTAAGATTATATAACGTGAATTGTATTAACCAACGTACCCGAATATGTTACAATGAGTTCATTGCTTGTACCCACCGGATTGATAAAAAACCCTAATACCGATCCCTTTAAATACTTGGCTTTGGGCAATGCTTGAACACTTCGGATTGCACAGATTTCATGAAAAAATAAATATCAATGAAAAAAAGTATATAACCTGCATGCCCTACATTATTGATGTGGCATTATAACCACATCTTTCGAAAATGAAGATTAGCTTATTCAAGATACTTGGAGCCGTGTCGGCCATTGCCAGCAGTGGTGTAATTGGTGTATCTGCCAATAGTTTTGCAGGCGCAAGCTCGTACTTTCGTAAGTAATCACTGTAATGTTTTGGCAAGCGGAATTGTCCAACTCATCCGTCAACAGTGTACACTCTTCAGCAAAGTGATCGTCTTGCTGTATTGGATGCTATGCAAGCGGCCGGACTCAAGACATTACGAATTTTCATTACTCAGGTAGCTCAAAATATCAAAGGATGCACTAATAGTGCTGTCAATGACGTTGAGGTTGGAACGCCTGGCAATTGGGATGATACTATCCTTGGTATGATCGATACCTTGATTTCTGAAGCTATGCCGCGAGGCATCAAGCTCATCATTGCTCCTCACGATCGATATGCTCTCGGTATGAATCACAAAAATTTCTGTTTTTTCATCAGAATGCATCTCGTATCATTGATATCTTTATATCCAACTAGGCTGCTGGCAAAGTGATGTGTACGTTTCCAAGTACAAAATCCCCACCACCAATTGTGCCACTGCTACCAATGATGCTTCTATCTTCTACACAAATGCCAACGCAATTGCAGATTATGACAACCGCTTGAAACACATCTTGGCACACAAGTACACCGATGGTACACCATGGTCTCAATTATCAGTAAGTTTACACATAAGCTACCACAAACCACATGCGCTGTTCTAAATTAAAGTCATTTTTTATAGAAAGGTATCTTTGCTTTTAACATTGAAAACGAAGCAATGGGGCACATGAATATGGCGGATAATCAGGTATAGTATGAGAAAAGGAGGGGGGGGGGGGGCAAAGAAAAAGAGTGAGGTTCAGCTTATTTATCACAATATCCTCTCCCGACAGTGGTGGTGCCATCGCTCTGGTACAATCAGAACTGCAGTGAGTTACCCAATGCATTTTTTTCCCTTCCAGTGTTAATATATCACCTGCTAACATTGTAACGTAGCTTGGCAGCAGCAGCATCTATGTCAGTACTGGTGGCGGCGCAGACTGGTCTGATAGCTTGAATTACTACAATTTCTATTGCACGGACATTGATATCATCGACATTCACAGTTACGACGGCACGTCAGCCATCAATAGCAATATGCCCGGCGCCATCAATACAGCCAAGCAGCAAGGAAAGCTGCTTATGATGGAGGAGTGGGGAGTAACTGGTAACGATGCTGCGAAAGCGTCCGGTATGGCCGCTCAAATTAAGGCCCTAAATGGATACGGTATACCCTGGTCGCTGTGGGAAGTCGTCAAGCCGTCCTCTACCGATTTTGAAACATTCACAGACCAAACCCAAGCCTGGAGTGCTGTCAAGTCTGGTGCCCAAGCTGCAAACAGTGCCAGTGGCGCCTTTAGTTTCCGTAACCTACCTTAGTTACCTGCCAACAATAAATACTTTGCATAACTTTCGCGTCATACTAAGTTCTCACCCAATGAATCTACACGTGACCCATGAAGGGCGTTTGGCGTACTTAAACATGGATATAAGTTCAAAAACCCTTAGTGGAATCTCTACCTTATTACTGTTAACCAATATGTCCAGCAAAAAAGCACTTGTTTTACTTGCCGATGGCACAGAAGAAATGGAATTTGTGATTCCTGTGGACGTTTTACGCCGAGCCGAGATCACTGTCACGACCGCCGGCGTGGGTTTAAAGAACGGTACTTATGCAGAGTGTAGCCGTGGCGTCAAGATACTACCAGACGTGGAGGCCGAACACATTGGTGTCAGCTGGAATCAGGTATGTATAGCTGCTGTGGATTGGATTAATTGTGAGGATTCTTGCTCACTTTGTGTATAGGAGGACTTTGATGCCATCATCATCCCAGGAGGTGTTGGCGGTGCGAAGATACTCTCGGAAAGCGTACTCGTACAAAAACTCGTCTCGTCGTTTTACGAAAGGCAAAAGATTGTTGCCTTCATCTGTGCTGGTAAGAGGTGTTACAAATAGTTGGTTCCCGCAATGGAGACTAGAACTAAATCACAAATTCCATTGTATCATTTAGGCACCCTTGTTGCTAAATCTGCAGGTGTACCAGAAGGTCATAAAGTAACGTCACATCCTAGTGTGAAGGAACAGCTCGAAGATGGTAAGCACATTGATCTTATCATTTAGCAACAGCGTATTGTGTACTTACATGGTTCTAATTACACCGTTCAGTATACAAATACTCGGAAGACAGAGTTGTGGTGGATCAAAATGTCATTACCAGTCGTGGACCTGGCACAGCCTTCTTATTTGCGTTGACTATCGTGGAACAGTTGGTTGGAAAGCAGGTATGTGTATAAATCCTGATATGACCTACAACCGTACAAATGACTGATGGTGCATGCTGCAGGTTGTCGATAAGATCAGCCCTCCCATGATATTATCCAATGCACTTTGAAAATGGGATGATCTTACATTTGCTGTGATAACACCAATATTCTATATATAATGAAAATTCAAAATACTTGACGAAAACACCCCCCTCCCAACCATTCTCTAGCTCCAGCATAATAAATGCATTTGGATTCATTGTTCACACGAGTAATATTTATAAGAGATTGGTAGATATACGAAGAATACAGCGGATTGCCTTGCAGTAAAGAAGAAAAAATGGGAGATACAGATGGGGTAAAGGATTGAGTTGGATATTTAACAGAATTCGGTTGAGGGGAATATTGCAAAAGAAAGAAAGAGGAGGGGGGCTTTTTCTGATTTTTTCCATACAACACATCAAAAAATTACAGTGTTTGGGTTGATGAGGAGGGGGAGTAATTAAGCACACACAAGATGACAATAAGGAAACACATGAAAGTATTAAAAATCACAAGTTCAAGAGAGATTTACGAAAAGCTTCCAGACAGTCTTTTTTCGGCCATTTTGGTTCGGTTGACAGACGACGGTTTGGCAATACCATGATCCCTTGCCCGTTTCGTCTTGAGCATCACTTCTACATTCTTGCGGAATTCAGCGAGTCGTTGACGTTCACGAAGAACTCTATCTACTTCGCTCGTGACCAAAGTTTTCACCTTGCTCCATCTCATTGAATGATCACGCATTAAATCCAACGCTTCTGAATACATTTGGGTTAAAGACTCTTGGTAAGGATCGTCCATTTCCTCATTGATGGTGTCGCTGTCAGCAGTGAGAGAAGGAACAGGGTCAAGCAAATCCGTTGTCCACGATGCCGAATGTGTATGGGCTCTGTTCAATCGTCTGTGTTGCGAGAGGGTCATAGGTGGTGGCATCAATGCATCGTCGATCGATTTTTTACGATCTGTGCTGCTTAATGGCCGTTCGCGGTAAGCCCCCAGATCAGAGTGACCACGTAACAAGGTCTTATTAAGGCGCTTTTGCCTTTGCTCCATGAGTCGTCGACTATTGACGGATGGTGGATCGTCATCCATATCAAGCTGCTCTTGATCAAGGGAGTCGGATAGGGAGAGATCGTCGCTTTTGGAGAACGAAAAGCTGGAAGGCACAATGGGTCGTGGGGCGATGAATTTACCCTGAAGTGGCTGCTGCCGAGAAGAAGATCGTCTTGGTGAACCCTGTTCGCTTACAGCGCGTTTCATTTTTTTGTTTTTCAGCAGTTGTTCGAATTGTTCTGCGCCATTGCTGTTCGCACGTTTAAGCGTGTTGGCATGATCATGTTCAGAGGACAATCGAGTCCATGACAAACGATGAGATGATTTAAGTTGTCCCTGGTCTTCCCTTTGACCAGCGGTGGCATCGTTATTCCACCAACCAGCAACTAAGCCCATGCGGACAGTGATACGAGCAATTTCCTCAGGAGCAGAGACACAAAGCT
The DNA here is from genome assembly GCA_016758895.1 of Umbelopsis vinacea. Classification (NCBI taxonomy): domain Eukaryota; kingdom Fungi; phylum Mucoromycota; class Umbelopsidomycetes; order Umbelopsidales; family Umbelopsidaceae; genus Umbelopsis; species Umbelopsis vinacea. The sequence continues at coordinate 850,456 of JAEPRA010000009.1, read as the reverse complement.
CTCTGGTCTGCAAGTCGTACACAGGAAAGCTTCGTTCAGGCAGCACTCGTTCGATGGCATCCTGCTCTACAGAGCCATAAAAGTAGTCCTCGTTATCATTGATGGCTCGTTGAAGTCCATTTGCAGTCGAAAATGCCACACTGGATAGAGGGATTTCACATACGCCGATAATCTCATCGTCTTCGTCGTCCATATCGGATTTTACAATCAGAGTGACCACCAATTTTTGTTGTCGCGTAAGCCACGACTGAATATCATGGGGGTGACCACGGAAATGAAAGCAGCATGTCACCTTGTTTTTTGAATCTCTAAATTGTCGTTGTTGAATTAAGGAGAGTGACGAAGCGGGGGCTGTGATGATGTTGGATAAAAATTGATACTGGAAGAATGGTCTCGGTCGTCGGCGGGCATAAGAAGATTTGGCACGTAAGAGACTGGTAATATGGTCTGCGTGGACAATATTGAAATAAAAAGTGATTGGTTTAGACCCTTTTCCGATTTGGCGATAGGGGAGAGTTGAGGATGAAGAGGGGCTTTGGTTATTGGACGCAGCGGTAGAAGCAGAGGTCTCCGAACTCGTTCGATCATGTCGTCGTCTTTCAGTCATCGTACCATTAGTAGGGCTAGGTTTCCCATGCGGTTCAATTTTCATGCCTGTAAACGCCGTAGAAAGTTTTTCCAGGTTGACTTTTGGTTGGGATGCAGATGAGGAGTAGCGTTTTCGCACATATTCCGACTCCGTGGCGATATGCTTAATATTATTGTGGGATTGTACACGTCGCGGCATACCAGACGACTTGAGTTTATTGGAGGATAAGCTGCTTGACCTTGAAGGGTTGGGAATATCCTCATCGTCATCGTCGTCCTCTGATGAAAGTTGGCTTAGGCTGTGATCGTCATCATGCTCCATGATCTGACTACTTGAGCATAACTCTAAGCCAGGGTCCGTTTTGGTCAGGGCCCTTTTCGTGAAGGTAGCAGGCACGGGCGTAGACGACCTTGCTGCAAGATCACTCACCGCTTGCGGCATATCAAGAACAAATAATCCGGCTTTGATCTCGGGATTTCGTGACGAAAGAGATGTCTTTGCACCGGCTGGCGGGGATAAGGGTAGCCAGTTGCCTTTATCCACGACATAAGCTTCAACTTCCCTCAGTTCTCGCTTTCCATCTTTCATAAGTACCATTTTGGCGTCCTTTACATCCAAAGATACCGTACCCATGACCTCATGGCGACTGTCAAGGCTGAGTGTGGCTACATCCAGGCGTACCTGAGCGCCTTGTTTTCTCAGACGGCGTAACAATTTGGCCGATACGAAATATGCGAGCGTGGTGCGCCAGGCAGGACGAGAATGAGTTGAAACGGGTACGGAATTAATAAGCGTGGCTGGAGGAATCAAGTCATCCACCACAGATGGCAGAACTAGATTAAGTCTTGACTGAATAAACACATCCTGGTCGGGATTGTCAGGAAAATTACGACCTGGAATGCAGCATGGGATTAGAAAAAACGATGGGCAAACGGTTGAAGTCCGCCTAAAAGACAGTGAAACCTGCCCACGCACCTTCTTCGATGGCCACCAGCACGGCATAGTGGCATGTTTTGGTGAGCAACAAGGTCATAACCAAATATTGTTAAATCAAAGAGGGTTTGTGTAAAAAATGGAAGAACGGGGATTTTTTTTATATTTTATATTTTTTTATATTGGGGGGGATTTTGAAAAAAAATAAAAAGCGTCTGGTTTACTTTATTGCTTGGAGCCAAATTGGAACCCTCCGGAAGGCAAGTTGACGTCTTGCTGGAAGGCAAAGGATCCATTATTAGAATCCATCTCAGGGACCATATCAGCATCTTCTTCTTCATCTTCACTGAAGTATCGGTCAATCAAGTGGTAAGCCTTCTTGAAAATTTCCTCATTGTCGTGGTTTTGCAGTTCTTGAATAATTTCAAGACCGCCGCATTCTTCAACAATGATAGCATACATGTTGAGGCCTTCGTCTGAATTGGTGCGATCCAACTCACCAACTCGCAAAATGTTTTCAATGCCGTCTAAAGCGACAAGGATAATCTTGTTGTCCATAGAATTGAGGATATCGCAAAGAGGTTTGATGCACCCTTCGTTAACAAGGTACTTGATCTGCTCAGGTCGATTCAATCCACCGGAAGTGGCATTGCAAAGAGCCCAGCAAGCTTCCTTCTTGGTCTTGAAATCCCCGCTGCCCAAGATATGAATCAATGGAGGTATCATATTGGCTTCGATCACGGCCTGAATTTGAGTGGTGTTGCCGGCAGTAATGTTGGAAATCGTCCAGCATGCTTCTTTGCGGATGCCTTCTTTTGGACTGCTGAGCAAATGATAGAGAGCAGTAAGGACACCGCAGTTGATGATGGTTTGTGTTTGCATGTCATCGCCAGTAACGATGTTTCCTGCTGATCGCAAGGCAGGGGTTTGCACAGTGGTTGAAGGGTGGCTCAAAAGTTCAACAAGTCGACTGCAAACGCCTGATTCAATCACTGCTTGTATGCGCTCATTGGGTCCATCTGATAAATATGAAATGGCCCAGCAAGCATCGATCAAAATTTCCTCATCGGTGGCCTGTATTAAGTTGGCCAAAATTGGCAATGCGGGATATATCTATTGGCGACAACAGCAGAAGTGGATTAGTAGGTGTGCTGTAAAAATTTGGGCAATTATAAATGCTAAAAGGAAAAAAAAGAACTGTTCATTACATACCAAATTCCAGTCGGGTTGAGGGTTCTTGCCACGGCAGAAGTTGGACAAGGTCCAAGTTGCGTTTCTCAACATTGAAATCTTGCTATCTTCAGTGAAGAGAGACAAAAGTGGGGGCAAAGCGCCTTGGTGGAGGACATAGTCTCTACATCTAGGACTATCACCAGCAATGTTACCCAAAGCCCAAACAGCCTGTCACGATCACGAAAAAATTAGTACGATAGAACGGGCAAAGTCGGCTCAGGTCGATCGCCAACAGTATCTTACTCAAAGCGTGAAATTTTTTTGTTCTTTTACCTGTTCTTTGACATCTGCGACAGGGTTGCTGAGAAGTTCGACAAAGAAGGGAACAGCACCAGAATCAATGACCATTTGAGTTTGTTGTGAGGATCCGGAAGCAATGTTTGTTAGAGCCCATGCGGCTTCAAACTGTGAATCAACACTTATCAGTACAGGATATCCATAATTCGAGTATATACCCCTGCCTCGTAACTCACTTGCACGTTAGAATTTGGTGATCGAAGGAACTCAACGAATCGAGGAACGACACCGCAAGCAATAACTTCTTCAATAGGAGGATTTTTCTCCTTTGAAAGTAGCTTTCGGAATCGAGAGGTAGCCTGAAGCTGCACGTCAACATCATCGGAGTACACGCTTTGAATCATCTCTGGCAAGATCTCGGCAAGCTGCAGGTGTCATGGTGATTAGATTGAGATCGAATGGACTTTTAGATATATCACTGAAGCCAAAGATCTTACCTGATTCTCTGAGTTGCTAATGTCAATGTCATCGTCGCTGTCTTCGCTAAACTCATTAGCATTGAAGTTGCGACGTTTTGTCAAATTTTCTTCTCTCTTTTGTTTTCTAATCTCGACCTGTTGCGCTTCTCGACGTCTTCTGATCTCTTCAGGTTTGAACACTCCTTTGCTCTTGAAAGCATTTCGTCTGCCTTCTGAATTTCTGTCCATGATGAGAGTGGTAAGACTTTACTGATTTAAAAATGGTCCGTCCAAGTTTTTTTTTTTTTTCTTTTTTGCGCAAGTGCGTCGATTGCATAACCTCAACACGTGAGTCATTCAATGGGCCCAGAAAATCATATCAGCTTTTAGATTTGTCTATGAAAAGGCAAGCTTGCCATTTTAAATTTTATTCATGTATTCTTGTCATTGTGTTGTAGGCACCATCTTCTTTTACAAGATGAATGTATGTACCGTCACCTTTTTATATGAAAAAGTGGTCAGATTGGTTTAGAAAGAAAGAGGGGTCATAATGGACACAAAAGTGCGAAAAGAAAAAAGAGGTTTGTTTTGGGGGTTTTTTTGGAAAGCAATAAGGGTAATTAGGAGACATGATTAGATGCTGAAGCCTTTAGAGTATTTACAGCAACATCTTCAAAGGGTTCTCCATGTAGGTCTTGAAAGCCTGGAGCCATTGAGCACCAACGGCACCATCAATAACTCGGTGATCAGCAGAAAGAGTGACTTCCATAACAGCTTGTGCAGAGAATCCGCTCTCCTTGGTTTCATCGGGAACAACTCTCTTGATGGTGGATCCAATAGCCAAGATAGCGCTTTGACCAGGTTGCATGATAGCCTGGAAATGTTGGATACCGAACATACCGAGGTTGGAGATGGAGAAAGATCCACCTTGGTATTCATGAGGCTGAAGCTTGTTTTCACGAGCACGGCCAGCCAATTCCTTAACTTGCTTGGAAATGGCAGAAAGACCCTTGGTGTCAGCAGAACCGACAATGGGGGTGATGAGACCAGCAGGAGTGGAGACAGCAACGCTAATATCAGAGTTGTGATATTGGCGAATGAAGTCACCTTGCCATGAGGCATTGACCTCAGGAACCTTCTTGAGAGCAAGACCGGAAGCCTTGATGATGAAGTCGTTGACAGAGAGCTTGTACTCGTTGTTGGCAGAGGAGTTGAGAACCTCACGAAGCTTGTTGATCTTCTCCATGTTGATCTCAGAGGTGAGATAGTAATGGGGCATGGTGGTCTTGGATTCCAACAAGCGGGAGGCGATGACGCGGCGCATGTTGGTAGTGGGAACATCAGTGAAGGCAGGTCCAGCAGCAGTGGTAGGAGCATTGGCAGCAGCAGGCTTGGCAGCAGCAGCAGGCTTAGAAGCAGCAGCAGCAGCTATAAATGCAATGCAAATGGTTAGCAATCGTGTACCTTTTTTTAATTTTTTCACTCATACAAGTCAAGGGACGTACCAGGCTTGTAGTTTTCAACGTCTTCCTTGACGATTCTGCCACCAGGTCCAGATCCCTTGACTTGGCTCAAATCAATCTTACGTTCGTTGGCAATCTTTTGGGCAATGGGAGAAGCCTTAACGCGATCTACCGTTTGAATGATATTAGTAAAAAAGAACCCTACACATATTCACTGCACTTATACATGATATATTACCGTCAGAGCTGCCAGACTTGGCTTCAGCCTTGGGGGCATCAGCCTTGGAAGCAGAAGATTCCTCCTTCTTCTCTTCAGCAGGAGCAGCAGCCTCCTCCTTGGGAGCAGCGCCAGCGTCTTCAACGGAGAAATCCTCGAAGGCAGCAACATCATCGGCATCATCAACCAAAATAGCGATGGGCTAAAGTTCATTCATGTATCAGATGTTGAAATGGATCGAACGCGTTTCACACTGCCGCAATGCATTGCGAAAGTTGCTTACCTGACCAACAGCGACTTCCTTAGCGTTGGGTGAGGTCAAAATCTTGGCGATAAAACCCTCTTCTTGGAACTCAAAGTCCATCTGAGCCTTATCGGTCTCAATCTCGACCAAAACATCACCGGGGGCAATGGAGTCACCAACCTTCTTGCTCCAAGCACCAATGTTACCTTGGGTCATACTAGGGTAGGGGAAAGTAAACACAAAGTATTAAATTACGGTATTCAGCTTAAACGTGGTTCCTGGTATAAGTTTGTATACTACTTACGTAGGAGAAAGGGCAGGCATGTTGATGACAGTGTGTGATGGGTAAGCTAGATAAATGAGAGATCTGTCGTGAGCAACAATGAACGGGGTAGTATGGTGTACACAGGTAATATAGATATGTACACTTGGAGCTGTAAAGTCTGACATCCTTCAAGGTGGCGGGTTGCAAAGCACGAAGAGCATAGAAGCCGTTGGAGCTATTAAAAAAAAAGCATCTATTAGCTGGTTGCAGCCGAAAGATTACTTCCCATTCGGCGGGTACACTTTACCTGGTGGTGGAGAAAGCGCGAGCAGCGTTTGCAGAAGAACGAACCAAAAGAGGGGTGGTTCTAGCAGCAACCTTAGGAGCAGAGGTGCGAAGGGCAGCAGAAAGCTGGGTAGAAGATCTCAATAGCTGGCGTCTGGCAGACATTATAGAGAAGAAGGGAGGAAATAAGAAGAACAAAAAATTTGAATTGGTTTCGTCTGGGAGCGTTTTCCCGTTTCCCTCGTCGATTCCGGAACAGAGCAAAAAAATTGGGGCTGTCTGAATTGGTGACTGCGATTGATCTCTATCTGATGAAGCCTCGATTGAGCTATAGGAAGTCTTTCTACTTTTGTTTCTTGACGTTGACTTGAAATCCTTTTTATAACTGTTTTAATGCTCTATTGCTGATTTTCTCTCAATTTTTTACAGTAACTATGGCAATATTTTCTAGTACGGCACTTAGCTTTGGGAATCAAATTGGTCGCTTTCCGAGGGAACAAAAAAAAAAAAAAAAAAATTTGGGTATTTTTCCTTCCCGTCCGACAACCACCGCTGAAATTGGGTGACATCATTTTTGAAGGAAGTATTCTTTGATTTTCGTCGTGAAAAATGTCCGCCTCTGGATAGGAACTGAGATCGCAAGAGTCAACTCTGTCGCAGTACGAAAACGACCTCTATCAGAAGTTGTGAAAGCCAATATGATTTAGCTAGCATAAAGCGGAACAACATTGTGCAATACATGTCCTTATGGTAAGATCTTCGTTTCATCCTCGTCTTGTCATGTTATTTCGTAATAAAACAAGCATAAATGGCTGCTGTTACCGAGAATTTCAACAACTTTGTTATATCACTTTGCAATTCTGCGATTGTGTATTTTAAGCCCTGCTTCAAAACTACTGAAAATCGTGGAGTAAACTTTGAGGAAGTCAAACTTTAAACAGGAGTCCTTCATTGCAGCTCGCAACTATGGATTTATTATTTTGCAAATATGACCTTGAAAAACAAGTATCTCTCGTATTATCTGGCTATTCTATCAAATTGACCTACCACCAGCAAAGATAGGAAATGGGATTGAAGAACTGTTCAATGTCTATACCGTTGTGTAGAAGACTAAGAAATTCATATGGAATACATCCTGTATTCTCACCAACCTCTCTGTTGGCCTGTTGTGTTATGACCCCTTTGTCAACTTGGTACAGGTCAATTTTTAAATTTGATCAACAATTAATTTTGGTCATAAAATAGTGTTACGTCACTAGTGGCTTGCCCCTCACTGGTAGCTCTGAGAGTGGTCAAAGACACTCATTTTTTTTTGCAGATGCAAAGTGTCTGATCTCCAACATGTCCGCCGTCGAAACTGCTCCAAGTGTTGAACCAACGACACCGGCACCTGTAGATTCTACTCTTGCCTCCGATGTAAATGCTACCCAGTCTACAGAAACCAAGGGTTCCGAGGACGATCAACCCATCACCATCTTTCATGATCGCATGAACTATAATGTCAAGCACCCACTTCACAATGAATGGACCTTGTGGTTCGATAATCCTGGAAAGAAAGCAAACGTTCAATCATGGTCACAGAACTTGAAGGAAATTGTTACATTCAAAACAATCGAAGACTTTTGGGCGTACGTTGATGCATTCCAGATTAGCCTGGATATTACTTCAGTTGTTTCATAGATATCAAGGGGTTACTGATTTCGATTTCTTCCAGGGTCTTCAATAATATTGTCAGAGTTAGCCGTCTGGACATTAGCTCAAACTACCACTTGTTCAAGAAAGGTGTCAGACCCGAATGGGAAGACCCTGCCAACGAACACGGTGGTAAATTTAGCGTACAGTTGCCCAAGAACAGAACTGGTGAAGCTATCAATGATCTCTGGTTGTACACTGTAAGTATACATATGTTTTTTTTCTTTCGTTCTTTGAAGACAGAATACATAACTGAACCATTGTTATATAGTTGCTTGCATGCATAGGTGAACAGCTGCCCAATGAAGATGAAGTTACTGGTGCTGTCGTTTCCGTCCGAAAGGTGTTTTTCAGAATTTCTTTGTGGACCAAGACCAGCGACAACAGAGAAGTTCTCGATGGTATTGGGTACGTGTTTTTCTCTTACGATACATAGTTAAGTAGCTTTTTGGCTAACCACAGCAAACCTTTCCTTCCATCATAAAGTAAAAAGCTGAAGGAAACCTTAAATATCCCCAACATGCCCCTCGAATTTACTCCACACAGTGATGCAGCAACAAAGGGCCCTTCAGAAACTACTGGTCGCTTCACAATCTAGAGAACGCGCGTTTTAACCTCGATAGCATAAAGAACAAAATATGAAAACATGGCAAAGGTTACTAAGAACCAAGAACCAAAACATTGTACAGCATTTCCTCCGATTATAAAGAAATTGTTGCTCTCATCTCCATTTTGTTACGGCATTATCTATCCCGTCTTCAGATACATTGATAGTATTTTCTACTTTTATGTTTTACCGAGAATACAAAGTAGTAGAGCATCCTTGCTTGTCAATTCTCCATTTCACACAGTTTTTATGACAAAATCCCGTCGGTTTTTGAAAATTTTTGAATTGATTAAATTTGATGGGAACTGGTTCTATCCAAACATCCTCCTCTTTGATTACTATCTGATAAAATGGTACGTTATAATCTGATCATTGATCGAAGTCATCGATCACATATTCTATCCATGGATGGATGGATGGATGGATGAATCTGTGGATGAATAGCTATTGACGTGGATGGATGAGATTTTTATACTAACAATCTTCTGCTCACAACAGGCTCGCGGACCTAAGAAGCACATGAAGCGCCTTAACGCTCCCAAGCACTGGATGCTTGACAAGCTCCTTGGTAAGTAGTAAAATCTATATTTCGTATTTAATAAGAACACCCGATACCCAATATCGCGAAACTACAGCCCTATGATGATATGTACAAAAATCTATGTCAAGCTCAACAGGCTGAACATAAATATGTTGAAAACTTTTGTTCTGAGCTGGCCCTCCAAAAAATATATAGTTTTTCTTACACAACCAAACATGTAACAAAATGTATATCAAAACCAGTTGCTAACCAACTCTATTCACTTAGGCTCATACGCTCCCAAGCCCAGCGCTGGTCCCCACAAGACCCGTGAATGTCTTCCTCTTATCATCTTCTTGCGCAACCGTTTGAAGTATGCTTTGAACGGAAAGGAAGTCCAAAATATCCTTATGCAACGTCTTGTTAAGGTTGATGGAAAGGTTCGCACTGACAGCACCTACCCTGCCGGTTTTATGGGTAAGTTCAATTTCATAAGAATTTAGAATATCATAACCCTTTTGTGTTTTCACTTGATTGCCCGAAGCTGGAACTCCCTCCTCCAACTGGCTTGCCCAGTACTTCCCCCACAACAGGGAAGGGAGAGGGAGGACAGCTAAGAAGGTTTGACGAAAAATGATATGGCGTAAGGATTCTGCGGATGAACGTGATCAGTCGATACCCCTTGGCACCTCCCTTTCTTTTTCTCTGTAGGGTAAAGCAAGCTGTGTGCTCTGCTAACTGGCATGCGAGGATCTGGCTTCTGGCTTCAAGATGAAAATGCAATCGGAAGTGATAGCTTTGATGAATAACGGATGATTAACTCTGCCTTTATCTTCTATGAAGATGTCATCTCTATTGAGAAGACTGGTGAGAACTTCCGTCTCATCTATGACGTGAAAGGTCGCTTCACTATCCACCGCATTACCGAGGAGGAATCCAAGTACAAGCTCTGCAAGGTCCGTAAGGTCCAATTGGGTGCTAAGGGCATTCCCTATGTCATTACCCATGACGGCCGTACCATCCGTTACCCCGATCCTTTGATCAAGGCCAATGACACTATTCGTTATGATGTCGAGACTGCCAAGATCTCTGATTTCATCAAGTTCGAAGTTGGTAACGTCTGCATGGCCACTGGAGGTCGTAACATGGGTCGTGTTGGTGTTATTGTTCACCGTGAACGTCACATCGGCGGTTTCGAAATTGTCCACGTTAAGGATTCCCTTGACCGTCAATTTGCTACCCGTATGTCCAACGTTTTCGTTATTGGTCAAGGCAATAAGCCCTGGATCTCTCTTCCCAAGCAGAAGGGTATCAAGCTCACCATTTCTGAAGAGCGTGATCGTCGCAGACAACAACAGCAATAAATTTACCACCCATTTTTTTTTTTACTTATCTGTCTTGTTTTTACCTATTGTAAATAAATATCATATCTTTGCTTATTGAATGATTTCATTTTGGGGGCAAATTTTTTTTTTTTTTTTTTTTCTTTTTTGACAGAAAAAAAAAAAATGTGACTGAAGCTCTTTGAATTTTTCTGGTTTGTTTCGGCTGAGACATACTGACTCAACCTTTTCTCATTCCAAAAGTTTTTTTTTATTTGCTATTCTTGCGAAGTTGCAAGAAATAAGGCTTGAGTACTAGGGAAATGCGCACCTCTCGAGGCTTGCGCATTACCTCAATACTGGTGGTCCTGCCAGTAGCCCTATTCTTCATTTCATTACTTCTCATTCTTTGCATTGGAACCCTGGGACAACTAAAGAAATGGCTCCATCCAATATTACCTAATTTCTCAGTCCTGCACTCAGTTTTGGCACCTTTGGCTTACATACTGGTTATATCAGCCGTTTTAATGCTTACATGGTGGTTTGTCAAGGTAAGGGGCATTTGATTGTTATTTATAAAACTTAAGGGAGGGTGGTATATTCCTGACACCTTTGACATTTACAGGCAAATCCTATTGGGGTGGAAAAGGCTAAAATGTATATGATTCACTGCTGGAAACTATATCGGGAGCCGACTGTCACTGCTAATAACATGGATACGTTGGACAGCCTGTTTTCAAGTGATGAGGATTCAACTTCTGGGAATATCCCATCATCACAAACCCGTACCCCCAAAAAACCTACCAATATAACCAAAGTAGCTTCTCCTCTTTCACAACCGAGACAACGTCATCCACCTAGTTCAGCACGACAATCATCGAAAAGGGTAAGCAGCAGCTCCTCCAAGCCTACACCAACTCAAACACCCTCCGTGGAGGAAGAAGAAAAAAATCTCGAAGACAATCATGGTATAGCGGATTCCAAGGAAGAAGTATCACCACCTATCACAACGAACAATAACGACTCATACGAAACTATCACCGAATCACCAACTGAAGATCACTCCATGAGGACCGACTCGGCTGAGAACCTTACTGCCACCGATGCTAGCGCTTTTTCTCCCACAGAGGAAACGAACGCAGTTCCTGAAGCCAGTACAGTTGATCTCGCCGAGGCTGATGATGACTTTATCACAGCAGCAAAAAGGAAACGGAGAAGAACCAGAGGTGGTGCAAAACTTCAACGCCAAAAGATGGCTCAGATGGAGCAATGCAATTCTGCCTCTGATCAAACACATGTAAAGAAACCAGCTAGGAAGACTTCAGATGAACAATACACTTTACCAGGACCCAAGTCAAACCCGAAAGCGGGAAATGAAAAATCTATGCATCGTCATAGCCAACCCAACCCCATTCAAGCGAATGAACCAGTTCGTAACACATCCAAATCGTCGCCCAAACTGACCTCCGTTAGTCACGAAGATGGTGTGTGTGATGACGTTCAAGGGACGCCCAAGTCATCACCTCGCGTATCGAACTCGAATATCACCTATGCCGATGTTGCTGCCAGTACGTCGGCTCCTAACCCCGTTACCGAACACCGCACCACCGCTGTGATCTCATCACCGCAATCACCAGTTTCTCCTGCACTGTCCCAATCATCGATTGTGTCCAACAATGAAAAACGGCAAAGTTGGTATTCACCCTTTTCATCTGGCTTGGAGCTTGACATTGTACCGCGGCCACAACCATCCTTGTCTTCGGAATCCGTCCTCTTTAGTGGCGGCGGCAGACCAGGATCCATGGGATTCGACGCAAAGACAGGCAATTATCAACATCCCGATGTCCTCAATGCCCTCTTTCGAGGAGGTGAAGGCTTTCTCTCCTCTAAAGGAAATGCTCTTGGACTTGTACCAAAGTTTGATAACAGCGAAGTGCGACCTGAACACCAGATGGCATCTGCACCTTACCTGCGCTGGGATTTATATAATAATACCAGGACACCTATTGCTCCGCCCTCTTCCGCAACAGAACGACCAATGAGTATGTTTAACGCAAAGACTCCACAACAATGGGATAGTCTACTTTCGCAAGATGAGTTGGAAGTTCGTCATCCTCGCCATAGCTGGGGTGCGATTGGTAACGTTGAAACCGAGGCATGGTCGACACAGCCAACACCCATCCAACACGAACGTAAAAAAAGCAACAGTGGATTCTCATTTTTTGATAGACGGCTTTCAACCTTCTCACCTCGTCGATAGATGACGAAAAGTAGCAGTTTCTCCCGATTTTGGTTTTTTCCTCCCTTTCCCATTTTAACGCATATATTCAATTTGATTTTTTGTCAGTTGTATTGTTATCGTTGGATCTGGAAAGTAATGTTCTTAGTTGTCATTTTTAGCATCGTCTTTCCCTTCATTCTTTCAAGCACTGTACAAAGGTTCATGAAAAATACAAACAAGAGACTGCATTCAGTCGAGCATACATTCGCATTAAGAAAGAAAGAAATTTATAGCAAATTGAATAATGAGAAATTGGTAGATAATACAATAACGAGGTCTACACTACATGACCACGCAGCAAGAGTTTGTCTTCTTGGCAGTTTTATAAAATACTTTGGACTGACTTGACAGTTCTTCTGATCGCTCTATAAGAGAGTCCAACTTTTCACCACGTTGAAGGACACCTTCAATGGTTTTATGCTGTCACATTTTTCGAGATCGGTTAGTTTCAATGGGGGATACTTTTCCGGTCTGTCAAGTGGTTTGAACAACTTACGAGAATAACCTTGGTATCATCCAAGTCTCTTTGAACCTTCATAATCGAATCAGCTTGCTTTGGATCTTGGTATTTCTTGAGATATTCAGCAAGTTCGGGATATTGAACGGTGCCGGACCATTTTTCAACTGGGTAACGCATGATGAATTCGTCCAATATTTTGTTCAAAAGCGAGAAGGCAACACGTGCTGGGTACTCTTTGTCTGTAATCACAACACCGGCAACTCCCTCAGCTCTAGCGTAGACATGACCGACATAGTCTAGTAAACCACATGAAGAGTTAATGCTAGTGTTTAGAGAGATCAAGGTTTCGGTGTCATTCATTCTAACTTACTGCTTTCGTCAACACTTTGACGTTGTCCTGCTAATGTTCGTTCAGCGACAGTTTTCGAGAAGAAGCCCATGAACTCTTGGACACTAGTGGGATCGACGAGAGGATGGTCAGTTGGAATTTCAGTCTGACGACAATCATGTGGTTTGAATTAATACCTTGATTTTTGAAAATAACCAAATTCGGCGAGGTTGTACTCTGCTGCCAAGGGATGTGCAGATCCACCATCGTTACGTAGAACGGAAATGGAGTATATTTTCATAGTGGATTAGTAGATGAGATAAAAGAGGCGGTACGAACCGCTGTCAGCTGTGGAGTGACAGACGGTTGCGTAACGTGACTGTTTGCGGTTGGTTCTTGGTAACCGCCAAGACGGTCAAGTGGAAGCTCTTAGGTTGATGTATGAGACTTATTTTATCTGTATGCATAACATATCAGCTCTATACATCCATGATCTGACCTTCAGTTTGATCTTGTAAACTGGCACATTTCAACAGAGTACTTATATCAATGTCTACCAAGGACAACCTTTGTAAATGACGTATGTATTCTGGTTAAAGTGATATCCTATTTAAAGCTACCTATGTGATAATTAAGTACCATTCTCGCAGCAATTTCATCCACGGCGCTCGCGAATTAATGAAAGATGGTTTGAATGGAGGCAACATTTTTTTAAGCACTGTACACTATCTTATACGTTAACGTCTCTTCATCTATGATTTAAGTAACAACGACGCTCGAAGGAATGGGGAACGGATCTTTAGCACTTAGAACAACAAACTGTTTTTCATGAGATAAGTATCCCTTAATATACCCCTATAGATCGAGGTCAGTAAGTTGAACATGGTTATGAAATCCTCTAACCTATGAATAACTTACCTTGAAAATTAGCACAGCTAGCATACATTCAACCTCTTCCATATCTACTTCAAGCCCAGCAAATTCGAGAGCCTGTTTGAACGTTTCCATTGAAATTCTTGTAGTATTCATAATGGAATAAACTCTTCGACAGAGTGTTCGAATCACCATACTGCGCGCCTTTTCTATTGTTAGAAATGTACCGCGATCGATAAGATGCGCATATCCAGATTCCATTGCAACGTCGAACGCTCGCACATTTCCTTCGCGAATAGCGCTCACAAGAGGAGAGTATAAGGCAGATATCGACGGATACCGATTAAGAAGCTTTCTGGTAGGTAATTTTCCGAGGTAAATTCTAACAGGCAATAAGTAATGCAATATGAGCCTGAAAACGAGGTTTTTAGAAACAATGCTGTGTACCGCGAATTGAAAACACATTGGCAAAACTCTTACTGTTTGTTACGAGAACTCCTTGTGGAGCATTCCAGGAATGCTAATGACAGTTCTTGCTCAGCCTAAACGCAACGTTAGTATGAAGTAAATTTCGAAAATCCCAATGCATTATCCAAGCATACCTTTATGTACTGCTCCTCCAGGAAATAAAGTCGACCTAAATAGTATCTGAAAGTAACCCTATCAGCTTTAGGATAGTTTTCTAAAGGTGGCAAGTCGTTCACCCGAATGGCTTTGAGCACATTGCGACATAAATTTTGAGATTTGATCTGAAAACCATTGACTTAGTATGGTGAAATTGCTTGATGGTATACAATTTGTATATTGTCCAAATTGACTGCTTACCTTAAAGTAGGTTTTGAACAGTAGATTACTGATGTGATATGTTCCCCATTTCCTTGACTTGACTCTGTCGAGGGATCGATCTGTAATACAAGAGCTAAACGATTTACTCATAACATTAGCAGCCTCCTCCAAGTTTTTGTTTTCTTTCTTGTCGTTCGCTTGCTGTACATCGGCCTCAATTGCTAGGTCTCTCAAGTCTTTGTTTATCACATAGAGAAAAGGCAGGCACCACTTGTCGTAACTATTAATTGCTCTCTGGAAAGACCTAAAACGCTAATGTTAATGACAAGCAAGCGGTCTTTTTGGTTGCCAATGCCAGACACCTACTGTACGAGCTCCTTTTGATCCTCATACGCTTGTTGCAAATCGCCTTGATGCTGAGCTCGAACGATCTCGACATGGAGTAATAGTATATCGTCCCAAGGATAGTTCAACTTTGCCCTTGCCGTTTCAACGAGATTCGCAGACTGTTTTGTTTTCCAGAGGTTGTCAAACAAAATGAACATCAATTTAAACACTGAATTGGGTAAGCCACGCGTACCTGCGCATTGTGTTCCAAAAGCGTATTGACATGGGCATCGCTTAGCGATAGTAAGGCGGCAAGTTGCTTTCCTCTGCATGTTATTGCAGCGTTAGAAACGCTATCCAGATATGTCTGTATTGCTTTTTTCATTTCACAAAGGTGTATGGACTGAAAGGTGAAAGCTGGTTTTGAAACAGTTCTGGCTTCGGCCGTTGAAAGTTCTCTGAAAAATTAAAGCCTGACCCTCAGTAACTGGGACTGTCAGAAAGCAGCACTCGTCCTCTGTATAGATTAGCTTTTATAATGAACAAGGTAAGGTACAGAAACGTTTATTTGAAAAGAAAGCTTGATAAGCTAACACTATTATGTTGGCTTTTAAAGGCTATAGTTGATACTCGCGAATACAATCTAGAACAAGAAAGTGAACTTCGATTTGAAGTTGAATTCTCTTCAAAGGCATCGGTCAAGGTAAGCACACTAATCGCAGAGAGATCGACAACTTTCTGAGTTCTCGAATAACTGACAAACACGTTTTGTAGCTTGTAAGCGGAACTGCCGAAATCTTTGGAACTGAATTGGCAACCGGCGTCACCTACCACTTCTTTGGTAGAAAAATCGCGGTGTTTACGTGGCATGGCTGCTGTCTCGAACTCACTGGCCAATGCAGTGTTGAATACACCGCGAACGAAACTCCCATGAGTAGTTATCTTAATCTGCATCTTGCACTTGAGCAGCTCCGAGAGAATGCTGCTCAGCAAGGAGAACAAGGTCCCAGAGTGAGTGGATCTCCACAAGGATGAAAAGTCAAATGTGGTCATCTAAGTAAATACATATTTTCAGGTACTTGTCCTCGGACCCCATGATGTTGGAAAAACATCCCTTTGCAAAATATTACTAAGCTATGCACTGCGACAAGGACGACGGCCGTTACATGTTTCCCTTGATTGTTCTGAGGTATGTTGATTGTGGTGATGGTTCAGTGACACCAATCGAGGTTGCTAACAAATTTATGTAGGGATCTATTACCATGCCAGGAACAATGACAGCAACATCAATCAGCCATATTATAGATGTAGAGGAAGGATTTGGGTCCACTGCTACTACAGCTGCCTCTATGGGATCAACCACCATGCCACTTGCATATTATTATGGATATCAAAATCCCAGCGAAAACCTTCAATTGTATAAACTGTTGACATCTAAACTTGCTCAAGGAGTCAAAGCTCGAAGTGCTATAGACGATGAAACTCGTCTTGGAGGACAAATCATAGACACAACCGGTTTAATAGACAATGTCGGCTACGATATCATACAGCACGCGATCGAACAATTCTCGGGTAAATAACAGCTATGTTAATCACCTGCTACGTACCTTGCAATTAACTTGCGTTTCTATTATAGTCAATGTGGTTGTTGTACTAGGACATGAACGATTGTACAGTGATATGACGAGAATTCTTCGGGATAAGCCTGAAATATCTGTTGTTAAAGTTGCAAAGTCAGGAGGGGTGAGTGCGCACAATGCTAAGAAATATAGACAGATATTCAGTATCACAATCTAACACATGTCATGTAGGTGGTGGAGCGAGATCAGCAGTTCCGAACACAATTACAACGTAGCAAGATACACGAGTATTTCTACGGCACTTCCAAGTGCGAGCTGTCACCATATTCTACACTGACGAATTTCACGGACGTATCTATATGGAGAGTAGGAGAGAGCTCGCTAGCACCAACGTCAGCATTGCCTATTGGTATGGATCGCCAACTGAGCGAAACTCAATTGGTCAAAATTGACAACGCAGACATATTGCTACATTCCATTCTCGCCGTTCTAAACGCTGATGAAACAGACAACGAAGCCAATGCTCTAGAAAGCAACGTTGCTGGGTTCATTTACGTGTAAGTAGTCTGAAACACTTTTGCAAAGAATCGTAAGACAACCAGCCTTTAACAATAACCCCTTCATAGGTCGGATGTGGATGATGCAAAACAAAAGCTAACAATACTATCTCCAGCACCAGGACGGCTGCTGAAGCGGCATTTGCTCATGGGATCATTCAAATGGATAGAATCATAATAACGGTCGCAAAATAAATGACTAAGACCAAAAAAGCAGCATTTTATACATTGATGAGGAAATATGAAAAAATTGGAGAAAGTGACAAGAATTAAGTTGCACAATGAATAAAGGAGGATGAAAATGAGAACATTTGTGGAGGGTAATTTTGAATTTTGTAGTGTTGGTTGTCGACGGGCGATCAAAAAGGTTTAGAATCTCTCCTTCATGCGAGCAGAAATAGTTCTCAGCGTTGCGTAAACCTTTCCAGGTGGACTACCAAGAACCAAGCTGACCAGAGCATCTCTAGCAATTCGTATGTTTTGGAATGAACCGAGGATATGTATTTTGCTGTATATTCAAATAAAAAATTGCAAGTCAATTAAACTGAATGCTGAGTGCAACATATATTTTGAGACTGTATCAACTTACGTATCAGCCAACACAATGCGAGTTTTGCTTGCATTTTCAATGGTGAACTTGGTCTTTCCGTCTTTACCAGCAATACGGCCAATAGCACGAGACAAATGGTCTCCGTGCAAAGTCTTTACATCCTTGATTTCGAAAGTGTCGACATAAAGGTCATCCAATCTGAGTAGAGCAATGGCGTCCTCAACTTCGAATCCAAGAGCAAAGGCACGAACAAAATCAGCTCCCTTCTGAAGAGCTCCGGTTTCCTCAGTTTGCTTCGACATCTGCACAAAATCCGTTAAAAAAAACGTGCAGATCAATTGTGGTTCACTACATAAAAGTACATACTCGGATTTCAACAGCCTTTGATTTTGTGTTATATCTCACTTGCAATTTCAAGTGCTCGACCAAAGGTGAGTAAATTTGAAGCCAACTCTTCTTCAGTGGGGACAGACGGTGAGGAGGAATTGGGATTTTACGAGCTTGATTGCTGGTTGACTAAAAAAGAAGTGCAAGTTTAGTCATTTACCCTCTTTACTATTGCATCTACTGGATTCAGTCAAGTTTTTCTTACAGTCATTTGCTTTGCCTTCAATGCCTTGAATTCAGGTTTGTCTGAGCTGCTACCTTCTTCGCCCTGGTCTACTTGCATGCCAGCATCTTTTTCGAGGGTAGAGGTAGGAAGGCTGTCGGCTTCAATGAGAACTTCATCTTCATCGATGATTTCTTCGCTTGCTGTGTTCTTGTTGGTCAACTTGGGAGCCTTGAATGAGTCTATAGTAGCCATATCTGTTTAAGGTAGATAAAAAAAAAAAAAAAAGGCAGCAAAAAAAAAATTTGTCTGCAGTGCTGAGAAACTTGGCAGTCACACAAGGTTGTCACGTGTAGCTCTGAAAAGCCAACTTCAGCTGAGGGCAAAAGACCGGAAAACGTTTGTGTGTATAGTCTGCAGCAAAGCCTTTTCCACATTCCACTTTGAGATCATCACCAGATGTCGCGAGCTTCACTGAAAGATGAGGAGAAACTATCAAGTAACTCCTTCCTCAGTCCTGAGTCGGTCTCTCAGAAGCAAACAGGACGGAAACGGCCTACTCTTTTGAAGCGTTTGTCTTCGTCGTCCCTGCTTACCGTCTCCACCAAAGAACTCAACAACGGAGACACAATACAACCACCTGAAGCTACCTCCAATAAGAATATCAGTGGTGATGAAGGATCAAAGATAGATTCAAAGGACAAATTCACACACCAACGAAAGCACAGTAATACAATTTCTGGTGATATGTCCAGTTACTCCCATGCAATTCGAGCCCCATCGACACCTCGTCGCAGCTCTGATGGACCCCTTCTACATGTAACTTACCCTACCACCATCAATATCTCTGCGCCAACGCCTACTACGGCGACATTTTCCGATGAGGTTTTCTCCACGTCCGCGACTGGTCTAACATTCGAACTCCTCCAAAGCCAAGGAACTCCCTCAAACACCGATTTCGGCGACGATTTGGGAAATAATAAAGCGCCAACACCTATTGCGTCCCCTGAACATCCTGAGGAACCCATTACTTCTTCTACACCTGCCGGCCGTGAATCAATGGACTCCCACCGTCCTCGAGGCATTAGTGTATCCACGATCAGCTCCACCACCTCCCTAGGATCGTCTGGAACTGACTTAAACAGGTCAATCAGCTTACCCAGCCACGGTAAAATTGCCACGCGTAGAAAAGCCAATTCACGCAGAACGTCTTTAGAAACCACCACATCCTCTGAAGGTGGCTTCTCAGCGGCTGGAGGGAGTGTGGCAACAATATGTGGACTTGAGATAGCTAATGCTAAGAGAAACGCTGAATTTCATACATTATTTAGAAGCGTTCCTGAAGACGACATGCTTATAGAAGGTAAGGAAACTTTTTGCTCGGCGACAATGTCCGCTACCGACTTAAATTTTCTTAAAAAAAAAAAAAATTGTCTCTATGTATAGATTATGGTTGTGCACTTCAGAAGGAGATTCTAGTTCAAGGACGTATCTACATTTCTGAACATCATATTTGTTTCAACGCCAATATTTTTGGCTGGGTGACCAATGTAAGCAGCCTTGAGTGTTTATTTTACGCTGATCGAATAATCCCACATGAGTTTAATTCCTTAATGGGCCTTCCTTCCATATTTAGCTCGTCCTGGCTTTTTCCGAGATTGTTTCAGTAGAAAAGAAGATGACGGCTATGATTATACCTAATGGGATACAGATCTGCACCCTCCACGCAAAGGTATGTGAAGATGACAGTGAATATGCACGGATGATAGTGACTAAGCGTTCTATGATAGCATTCCTTTGCATCGTTCCTTTCTCGTGATATGGCGTATGACCAAATGATAGATGTATGGCGCGTGGCTCATCCAACAAATCCGGCAGTACAAAAGATTGCACTTACAACAGAAAGTGGTACTGCTCAACATGAAACGTCTTCCGATGAGGAAACCGATGATTCGGATGCGACCCTGAGTGAAGGTGATGACGATGATGATATCGAACACACGCGGACAGAGGCATCACTGGTTGATGCTCTCGGCATTGCCCATCCCATGACATCCCCTGAAAAGACAGAGAAGAAGATAGAACCCACCGAAGAGGAGCTGGCTCGCCGAAGGGCCATATCAGATGTTGGACCTCGACCTAATGGCCTAGCTGCCAATGTCTCCGTAAAGTCACCAGTCACATTACCCAAGACGGAGTGCCAATGTCAACACTCTGGCAGCCATTACCCCAATGTGGCATTGGATGCTGTATTCCCTGGTTCCATCGAGGCACTTTACAATTTGCTATTTAATAGCTCATTTATATCCAATTTCTTGGTGGAAGGCGAGAAGAGTCAAGGTAAACTTTGAAACGTGAAGTAAAAACCTCTGCGACAAAACAGCATTGACACAAAAGTGGTTTTTTTAGATGTTAATATCGGTAATTGGACCAAGGATGCAGATAAGAAAGAAACTGTACGCAAAAGTACTTACATTAAATACCTTGGAATGCCAATAGGTGAGGGACAGAGATGTCTGTTTTGGAATCACTATCAAACTCTTTTTCAACTGTCTGACCATATGTTTTGTGTACAGGGCCCAAAACGACAAAGTGTCACTTGGAGGAGAGATGCTTTGAATGCGACTTCAACAAGGCGATCACAGTCTTAACAACTACGCAAACACCAGATGTTCCAATGGGCTCATCCTTTTCTGTTAAGACTAGAGCTTGTATCACTTCCACTGGAGAGGGAAGCGCACGCTTGCTTGTGACGTTTCAAATAGAGTTCACAAAGGGAGGGTTCCTTAAATGTAAGTAGGATCAAAATGGGCTGGCCACAATGGACTTATCTCTTATTTGGTTGTCTAACATCTTCATTCCCTCGCATCGTCTCTATAGCAACCATAGAGAAAGCTTCGACAGATGGTCAGATAACCTATTACAAAAACCTCGCAATCGCTATAAGAGCATACATTACTAGTCATCCTGGAGAATTCGGACAAGGTCGCAAGAAGAAGCGTGACAAGCACAGTGGCAAAGTTCGAAAGGTAAAACTGGCAAAAGTCTGTGAAGAACTACCCGAGGACGTCAAGAGAAAGTCACTGGTCAAAGCTACGGAGAGCAACTCCAAGGCTTCCTTATATCGCGCTTTGGAGGATTCGATATCTGGAATGGCCACTTTGAGTGCCAACATCATCCGGTTTTTCATTGACCATGTCGGAATTCCTTCTAGCGCTCAAATCACCTTATTCTTCTTTGGCCTCCTTGTATTGTCAAACGTCTTTTTACTCAAGAAAATGTCTATTGTTGACAAACAACTATCTGACTTGTCATCTTCTCAAGGCATGCACGGCATTTCCACGATTGACTTGGATCAAGAACGAGAACTTTTGTGGCAATACTTGCAACAAAGAACTCAACACAAGACAAAGGCACAAGTCAACATTGCAAAACAATGGAACAAACATGCTATGGACATTCTTCGCAAGAAAGCCCTACTTGATCAGCAAATCCTGGGTATCCAATCGGTCATTCGCGGAGCAGAAGATCAATTAGATAAATTGAGCCCAGTCACCTCTAAAACCCATCATTGATCTATTCCGCTCTCTCTGAACGTCGTTTACCTACGGTTTGCGGCCTGTATTTCTCAACTTTTTTTTTTTTTTGAGGCAAGATGCCGGTTCATCTGTCCTCTTTCCACCCCTTCCAGTCTTTTGACCATACCCCCTTCCAAATCGACCCAGCTTTTTTTGCTTGTGTTTAACAGTTGTAAAGCTGATCTTCGGTTGAACTTTTATCTTCACCATTCTTTTTCAATTATCTCTTCCACTGAAAGATATACCTTACCACTCTTAGGTACCACTCTTATACCTATTTCACATTTACAATGCACACCCACACACTATATAAATTATACATATACAAAAAAGCTGCCAAAAGCTAAGGCATGTCCGAAGCCCACACAAAAACGTGGTGCAATAAAGTTTGGCATGCGGTTCTACCACAACAGGAAATTTGACAAGCTTTGTGATTCGTAGCTACGCTTGCTTGCCTCCACCGTTGCAGTGCCTTGTTTTCTAGAAACCTCTAACTGATTATATTCCACTACTATCGCTACAACAGAATTGGCGGTCCGATCATTTGTCTGTTCAGTAACTTGTACAGTTAGCGATGCTTTCTTTTTGTTTTTGTTTTTTCTCCATCTTTTGTTGTGAATCCTCCACCCCGTTCAACAATAACCCTTAAACCGAGAATGTGTTTTTTCTCTCATCTTCAAAGTGGATTCATCACAGCTCTGTCAAAAGCTCACACAGGTTGTTTCCTATCTGTATCATCTTCCGCCATACTTAACTAACCCAACTGCATCCTTCCCCTTTCCCTCCTTTTTCCCCTTCGGCCCCCATCAATGACGATGAGTAATCTGGTTACGGCATGGGAAATTTAGTGGCAAATAGATCCCATTGGATAACAGATATGGAAAAGCTTTCTTCTGCGAAAAGCTGCAGCGTTGAACCGACATAGCCTCAATTCCAGTCCTGTTCAGTGCCACTTGACCATGAACGACCAAAATGCCACTTTGTCATGAACCGCTTGATCAGATGGACAAACTTGTTTGGCTGAGTAAAAGAGTTCTTCTATCCGTTTCACACAAAGGTCTTTACCAAGTCTGTCTAGGTGCTTTTTTGTTATGAGGATTACCCAATCTTTCGAAGCAAGTAGTTTCACAACGAAGAAGTTTACAAAGAAAGGTAACAAATGTCAAAAACGTTCTTACGCATAGCCTCAATAGGAACGACTTGCTTATCATTGCTTCAAAAAGAAAAGCTCTTTACAAAGGGAAAAAAAATGAGAAAGATATGCAAGAGCACATCCCACAATAAATTATACACGTAACCCATTGTAAGTGCCTTTTTTGCCTACTACGTCTGAGCCCAGTGACCCCAATTCAACCCAAGACTGTAACCAAACATAATAAAAGCCGACGGAAGTCCGGTATCTACAGAAGTAGAGAGGGAACCGCTGACTGTGCTCATAAACCTGGGGCGGGGGTGTGTACAAGTTATTCGGGGGGAATGATTCGTTGACCAAAGTCTAAAAACTCGTCACATGCATTGTATCTGTCATTTCTAGAGTTGGCTATTCGGGCAAAGGCAGTCTGGCCAGCTGCTGCTTAAAGGGACAGTCATAGCAATATAAAAAACCTTTGGTGCATCTTATTCTTTTTGAATTCTTGGCCTTGAACATCTTGATCACTCTTTACCCATCACAATTTATCATCATCAGCATGACACCAATACAACTTGTTCAGGGTATATACCATGACATCGCCTTTCATGCAGTAATTGCACTTTCTTTGACCACCCAAGAAATTGTTTGTCTATAGATTCATTGTATACACTATGCTCGAACCTCACCTCCAAGCGTAACACTACTAAAATCCATGGTGATACTCGCCGAGCTTGCGTTGCTATCGTTATTCGCTGGCGTCGTGGTCAATATGATCGTACCCCCATTGATGAATCAAACAAAGCTCGAAACTGGTTGGAATTCGTTCAAGACAAAATGGTCCAACGAGATGGAGGGTACCCTGAAATCCTTTACATTCGCAGAGCCAAACGCTCGGGAGATCCGTAAGTTACTGCTCTTTTGATAATATGAATCTTTACTGTTTTCTTTGCAACGGTATAATGCTGTTTGCGTGCTCAAGGACCAAAGTTGATGACTCCTTGCCCTTGAAATTATTATTATTATTATTATTGTCGCCACTTCATAACCACTCCACCCCCCTTGGCATTTATCCCTCCCCTTGCCCTCCATGATTCCAATTAACCTTGTAAATTTTTTTTGTACTCCCCTATTCGTTTCTTGTACCAAAAGACGGTTGCACACTGTTTTTGTAAAGATACCTGTTTTTCTTATTTTTGTTCTCTGTAGCGTTGACGTTACGCATTCTGCTGCTGACAAGCCCCAATTTGCTTGTCCGCTACTACTTTTTTCCCCCTTCATCTCCTCTTGACTCTCCCACCCCCGAGAAAACATCCATATCCATCTCCTTGTACTCTATCTCAATACCTTTCTAGATGACCCCCCATTGTCTTGCAAGCCATCTTAACATTCCTGGTTTTCTGGACACGTTCTAACCAAATTTCATTTCTTTTCATGTGATCTCTTCTTCTGGTCGTTCGCACCTTTCAATCTAACAGATGGTCTGGCGATATGGCATTCCCAGGAGGACGTAATGAAGCCGGGGAGACTGATCAAGATACCGTTGTCCGAGAAGTTCGAGAAGAGGTTGGATTGGACCTTGATTCCAACGACTATGTAAAGCTCGGTTGTCTGGACGATCGTGAACTAACTTCTCTACTTGGAGGAAAGCCGATTATGATCTTGTCAACATTTGGTAAATATCTTGTAACGGGATAGAGCGAGCTGTCGTTCAATCATCTCTCTTTTGTGGTTTAGTGGGGGGAGGGGACGAAAAAAAAGCGTACGGCACACTGACCTGCCTATTCGTGGAATATTGCACATATATTTTGAGCGGGAATGTTGATCTCTTTCCCTTTCTAGTGTACCTACAAGTTGCTCCAGAGTCTCCTCAAATCACCCGCCAAAATTCAGAAGTAGCTGCAACCTACTGTAAGTACCGATTTTTTCTTTTTCAAGAGGCTCTCTGTATAAAGAAAAGATGGAGGCTCTTCTATATAATTTGAAGTAGTCTTGGCCTCGGAAGCAGATGCGCTATTGTTGGTCTTACAAAGGATTAATCTAACGCTTATTTGGATGGAACTTTTTTTTTTTTTTTTTTTCTAGGGATTCCGCTGCATCATTTTCTCAATACCAAGATCCATATCTCCAGTCCCATTAAGCTTCCAGTACTACCACTGTCACCCAAATTGCCCTCGGTCTTTGGCACTGTTGCCATGCCAAGTATGATCGTACCGGTAAAGGAAGAAAACATCGTACTTTGGGGACTCGCACTGACCATGACGAGTGAGCTTGTGAGCTATACTCAAAACACAAAAGAGATCGCCAGGCACGGTCATGTAGTACCACTGGTCCGCATGACCAAAGCCTACCCAAAATTGTCGCAATGGGACTTGGATGGATTCGTCAGACTGTTTTGTTTTGCCAGCACAGGTTGGCGTGTACTCAACGGAGGTTACCATTCTAAAATGTGAGTAATGAGTGTTTGTACTAACCTGTGACAAGTAGGCTGCGGTGTTGCCTTACACTGAAGCCATCAATACTCATCCCCATATCTCGGTAGTTCAACGTCATGGGCTGGCGGTCCTTCTATACCTGATTACTATGGTTCCGTACGACGGGCTCTGTACGTTGTTACCGCTCTAAGAGCCACTGCAGGTCTTACAGCAGGCGGCTTTTTGGCACACAGAATCATCAAGGCTGCGTATGGCAGGAGCTAGCCTCCTTTCCCTTCTCACCGTACCCTCCCCCCAAAAGCTGCAAATGAGTTGACCCGAAATGCTCACCTTTTTAAAAATACATATCTTCCTGTGGGCTTGGTCTAAATATTCTCATGCAGCTGAGGAAACCCCAAACTCCTATATACCTTGTCTATACTTATTTCTTGCAGATATCTTGTCTCTATTAGTTCCCCCATTCTCACATAATTTACCAAATTGTCGCAGATAGCACTTTCTTTTTGTTGATATAAACAACACTCAAAGTAACAAAAAAGAGATTGTAAAAGAATAGTAGGAAATGGCAAATATCATTATTTCGTGTAATTCAATGGGGCCAGCCAGTATTTGTGTACAATACAAGTTTTGTATGGATAATAACAAAAAACCGGTTGATTGCTTGAGATAAAAAAAAAAAAAAAAAGAACCCCATCCAAATTGGTTTGAGGATAGGGTTAGGACTGTGAAATGGGACGAAAAAAGAAAAGGCCTCTTTCACACTGGACTGAACAAAAAGCTTGGTGCCCGATCCAAACTTTTTTTTTAGATGTCACGCTCACATATCTTCCTGTTCATTGGATTCGAATTGCTCAGAGCTGTGCTTGGGGGTTGACAAAACCTTGACGGAGCCTTATTTATGACGAGAAAGATTGAATCAGATGTTAGAGACTCTCACGCTGATTGCAACGAAAAGAAGTTAAGCGCAATTCCTTACTTTGCAAAATCTCAGGCCTGGTTCTTTGGACGCCCTGCTTGTCAGTGTAATCTCTGTAGTTTAGCTTTCCTTCGACATAAACGAGATCACTACAAATTTCATATAAAAGTTAGTCATGTATCCCTCGCCCCGAGACGAATGTAGTCCATTACGTACCCTTTCTTGATTTTTTCGGGAAGAAAGTTGTTGAGACCCTGATTCCAGGAAGTAATACGGTGCCACTGTGTTTGTTTAACCAAATTGCCTAGTGATCGGAGCCATGTGAGTCATGGAAAAATGAAATTTGAACGCTGCATGACCATTTCTATATTCATCTTGACTTACCTTCCTTGTCACTTCGAGTTTCGCTGGTGGCTACGGTGTAGTGAATGACTTTGCGGTCATTATCCAAGTTAACTACTTCAGGATCAGCTCCCATGCGGCCGACGAGAATGACCTTGTTTACTGTGAAAAATAGTTGTTAGCTTGGACCCGGTGAACAAGGTGATATTTCTTTGGGCGTTGATAGCCATTTAGAACATTTCAAAAGGTGGCGTTCCAAACTAGTAGTAGCGACGGAAAAGTATAGATATGGATAGCGCGCACAATTCCGTTTTTTTCTTTCAAGTGTAATTTTGGTCGAGCCTCTCAGTGCTTCTAACCCCGCGACGCGTCCCAACAGAAAAAAAAAAGCCGGTGGTAAATAAAAGCTTAAAAAGCTTACCATTGTATCGTGCAACCGCTGAGGTTGAGAAAGCCTATTAATTGAATGAAAGTAACATTTTAGTCGGTTGTTTTGTTGTTGTTTTGGCTTTCCCAACCACTATTTCTGGTCATAGGGACCGCGCTGGTACATATCAAGGTTGGCGTCCAGTGAAACTGACCGAAGACTGACAGATAACTCGCTTCCTTTTTGTACAATGTTGAGATGCATTTACTTACGCGAGAAATGTTGCTTGCTTGCGAGAAGAGATTTCGGCTCATAGATAACATTGACATGAGTTTAAGAGATGTGTGCAACTCTGGCTTAGAGCACACGTCTGGTCACCTGTCCTAGGCAAACGTGCAGTGAAATGTGATGTCACGAATTTGACGCAGTAATTTCAATGATGGATTTGGTCCCGCTCAAAGTATCTCGCCATCCAAATTTGTGTACACACAACAATTTATTTTGAGCAGAACCGATGAAGATTCTATGTAATGGGATGAGTAACAAAGTTGATTATATTGAATGGTAGAGTATTCACACAATGTAGGCTGGTTAGATATCGACTACAGTAACTGAGGATGAAAGGAAGGAAAGACAAAGGA
This sequence comes from Umbelopsis vinacea, assembly GCA_016758895.1. Taxonomy (NCBI): domain Eukaryota; kingdom Fungi; phylum Mucoromycota; class Umbelopsidomycetes; order Umbelopsidales; family Umbelopsidaceae; genus Umbelopsis; species Umbelopsis vinacea. The sequence goes on along the minus strand of JAEPRA010000009.1, from coordinate 822,691 downwards.
ATGGGTAAATAGCCATCCGCTAGTGCATGCACTGGCAGTTTAGCTAAATGGGTTAGGGAGTGTTATATCGGATATCCCCAGTGATATCAAGATTTTTTGCATCATATGTTGTAAGTTTTAAGGGTTGCTCTTTGGTTATCAAACTGTTTTCTGCTTGATTGAACCCGTTCCAAGATAACCAACATTTCTTGAGTAGCTTCTTGTTCTGATAGTATCTTCTGCGGAGGGGCAGCATCTTGATTTTGAAGTCTAAAGGTCTGGAGTCTGTCCACCTTCTTGACTATGCTGTTAATGAATACAGCTCGTTCTTGTGCGCTAGATAATTGATATCGCTGCTTATTGAGCCGTGAGTTGAAGGAGAGTTTAGTGACTTTGTCTACAAAGTTCGAAAGTTCGTTCAATAGTTCATATTCCGTTTCAGGTGTCTCTGGGGTTTTAGCTGCTAGTTTTTTACTCGCTATGCTGGAAGGATTGAGTTCAGCTCTTTGATTCACAAAGCTTCTCTCAGCTGATTGGGAGATTTGCTGCATTAGATTTTTCAATGCATAAGAGTCTTCTGCCTCTCTAAGACTGGCTCGCTGTTCGTTAAGACGTCGGCCAGACACGCGTTCAATGGCCTTGCCAATAGCAAGCGCTGCCATTTCCCTTGCTTGCTTCTCCGTTAATTCTACTCTCTGATTGTTTAATCTTGGCGCTAAGCTTGAAACGCGTTCCATTATGTTCAGCAAACTGTCCAAATCTTTTCTTGCCTTCTCGTCGTTAGCAATGCTACTCGTCTCAGCTGCCATGTCTTCTTGTTCGTTGTAAGGTGGTAACTTGTCAGACGGAGCGGTAAAGTCCAAGCGCGATTTTTCTTCCTGGCTATCAAAGTGATTGGACTCTGTTTCTCGCACGGCTTCATCGTACTGCGGTGGTCTTTCAACAGCCAGGGCAGCAACAACATCCATCAATTTATCAAGTTCTTCCCATAGAGATGCCTGCTCGTTTGTGGTAGTACTTGGTGGTGCGTGCTCCTTGCGAATGGCTATCATTTCAGTTCTGAGGCTGTCTAACATAGAGTCGCGGTCTTGAATATCGCTAATATCAGTGGTGGAATGATTATCTTCTTCCAAGATTTTGTAGACGTTGCTTAATAGTGCAGCCAAAGCACATGCAAATTGATAGTCAGCGTTGTTCAAGTCGTTGCGTTGTTGATGGCAAGAGTCCAATCTATTGGCCACATCGCGTAAAGTGACTAAAGCTGGGCTAGATTCACATCGCCTCAAATACTTTGAGCCAATAGGTAAAGTGATACGCTCAGTGCAACGCACGATGGATCCGAGTAGACTAGCATTGTTCTGGACATCAGTACTGTTTTCTGTGCAAGATATGGATGGATCAGATAATCTTCGTGGTGAAAAGCTATCTCTACGGTTGACTGGCGAAGTAGATAAGATGTGTCGTAATAATGAATCCAATGTTCGTAAACAAACAGATTTTAAAGAATTCAAAGAAGAAGCGACCTGATGTTCAGAGTGGTCAATGGATTAGCAATTAAGTCGTTCACAGGTCTAGATCATGAAAAGACTTTGCTAACCTCGTCAGACATAGGTTCTTGTTGTATACTCCAGTCTTGCTGAAGAATTTCACGGTTGGATGGTTCAGGCGTAGCCAAAATTTCTTGCTGAGAATACTCCGGAGAGCTGCCAAATATGTGATCCAGTTCAATAGGATCCAAAGGCTCACTTGCTAGGAGAATCAACTCTTCGTGATTCGTTGTGAGATCTGATTCGCAGTTTTGTTCAGATGTACCAGCATCTTCACCTTGCTCTGGAGATTCAGAAGGCTTTTTTTTTTTTTTAAGAAAAAAATATAGAGAAAAAAAAAAGGTCAAACAAAAAAATCAATACCAAGACACCTTTTCAACGATTCATCAAAACGAATAGCTTAGTTCATGATCTCACATTGGTGGCTTCTTTCGCTTGTGGTTTCCTTTTGCATTCAAGAGTAGCCATATCGCAAGTGCTTGGATAGGGCTTATGTGAGAAAACAGTGTTTAGCCAAGAAAGCTGAAGGAAAAACACAAGAAGAGGAAAGGAAAGACAAAGTAATATATGATAAATCTAAAGTAACGACCAGGCAAGGAGTTAGCCAAGCACAGGAGGGAGGCTCATTCACTGCAAATTGTAATGTGATAATAGGGAGAAATAGTCAGCTCATCTTTCTTTTTACTCTTTTTTATTATTAAACAGGCGCGGAGCCAGGAGCTTCTATGCAAACTTCCAAGGAGTCATGGGATGCTTCAATTGAGGAGCAGAATAGAGAAGAAAAAGGCAAAAGATGTCGCTGCAAATATAAGGATGATGCTGTAGTGCGGCCATCGAAAGATTGACGACAAATGCACGATCAATCTCTTCCTTCATTTGACGGGTTTGTACCAGTCAAACAACGAATTACAATTTTGTGGAAAAAAAAAACATGATAAAAGACAGGTTAGCTGGCAAGTAATTTAGGGTATTGACATTAGGCGTTATGTACTCTAATCCCGAAACTTGGGCAGGTCTAAGACGACTGGGATCTGTGTAGCTTTGTATCTGGAGTTTGATGTACACGCGTTGATGTAAACAGTGCCGTCCTCTTCATGTACTCCGTATGCTTCATGAATATGACCAAATATACAGACTTTTGGTTTGATTTCCTTGATTTTCTGTAGCAAGTGTTCGCATCCTACATTTAGGCCACGTCGCGTGGTATCTTGTATCCCGTATGGAGGCGTGTGGGTTACCAAGATATCAGTGTCAAAAGGCACAGTTTTCCACACATCTGCGAGGACAAAACTGGTCAAAGATCGCCGAGCAGGTATAGAAACGCTGCACTTCAAACAGCCTTACCTGACAAGTCATACGGCATGAACGCCCCGCCAATATGGAAGGGGGCATATGGGCTTCCATAAATCAAATAGCCTCCTAATGACGCTGGCAGTCTGTAGCCAGTATTTTGAAGATATATTATGTCATGTTGCCGGAACCCATCCAGAATTTTTCGCCTTTCCTCCAAATAATGAAAGTCTGGATCCAGGACAGTATCATGGTTCCCGGCAATAACAATTTTAACCCTATGGATGCAGCAAATATAAATATTGTCTCATCAGGTTAATGGGTTGTCATTTAAAAGAAATACAATACAAATACTTACGAATGCGGTAATGAACTCATCCAGTTTATAAAATTAGAGAATTCTTGCAAGTTTGAGATTCGAGTTATATCGCCTGCGTGTACTGTTTTTAGACGACGTTAGCGCCATATTCAACGCGGCAACATGGTTTGCCACTGGGTGGCCTAAAATTGATATACTAACCAAGGATGTCTCCGTCTGGAACTTGGAAGTTGAATTTAGTTGTACCATGCGTATCAGACATACAAACTATACGCAAGTTGTTGGCAGGTTTGGTAGGAATGGTCTGGTCGGCATTGCCAAAGGCATTCTTATGTAGTTGATATACTTTGGCCGACATGATATATCGGCTGGCTGAGTTACTGCTTTTCAGTGAAGGTAAAAATAAAGGACTACCAAAGTTCAGAATTTACAGCGTGGTACATCTCTCCCTTCCTTACAGCAGAAAAGTCAAACTGAAACATCACTTACGTTTGAAAACCGTAAAGTAACTTACGCAAGAATTACAAGCAATCCGCAGCCAGACAATTCTATTTTGAATTTTTTTTATTTTTTATTGGGCTGCCTTATACCACGACAGACTGCGGTAATTGTGAAAGCATTTATGATGTGTTTCGCCCTCTCTAAATTACTCACACAAACGTAATCATAACTCTAGATCACACACTAATTCAACAAGGTCCAAACTATGAGCGTGTCCGCAACCGCTCTTGAAGCTGGTCACAATGTCTCAGATGAGGCTCGTTATACCGAAAAGTACCCCGATAATACCAATATGTCTACTTATGATACCACCGGTTTGCCAACGCTAGAGCAAGTTCTGTCTCGCAAAACTTTACCACCAGTATGTCTATACAACTTTTATATCATCATGCGGGACAGACTTCATAGCGAAGAGCTACTCGACTTTTACCTGGATGTTCAGCACCACGAAATTTTATGGCGACGTTATGTCAAAGGAATGAAAAAATCAGGACATATCGACGAGACTGATCTGACCGATGGTTTTCATGGACCAAAATTGGTCAGTCGACTCAGCTATGCAAGTCTTCGACGAGATGAGTTAGCTCGATCACCTTCCCCGGCCAGATCCAGATCCCCTGAACTTGGACAGAATACTAGCACTCAACAGCTCGTCTATGATGAAGATGGTCGCTCGGCCGATGATGGCGCGCGTAGAACTAATTACAGCAGACCAATGTCCCCTTCGATGCCTAGAGGACCTCTTGTTGAATCGGCACCAGTCGGGCAACAAGATTCTGCGTTTGCTAGCATTGTTCCAGGAGGCGGTGGCTCGAGTCCAACACGAGAAGACGTTACTGCATCTTGCGAGAAGATTTACTACACTTATATTGTCCAATCGGCTCATAAAGAAATCTTCATTCTACCTGGCTCTGTTAGGTCCATGATTGCCAAGCGTATTGAACAAGACGAACGTGATGACCCTGCTGTCTTCGCCGAAGCCAAAGACATCGTTTTCGAATCCATGCAGCGTCATGGGTTTCCCAAATTTCTTAGGTGCAAGGTATGGGGCAACACCACCATGTGGCAACAACTAGGTCGCCTGGTGTTTGGACTTTCTGCTCTATTCCTTGGTTTCGCTATAGAGCTTAGCTTGATTCTGTTGGGACATGAGCGCTGGGGAGAGCGCTTCTGGGTAAGCTTTGGCATAGCCGTACAAATTGCAGACACTGTTTCATAGATCTAATTCTTGTCTTTTGACTTTTTTCGTCTAGGGTTTGATACCTATCTTCTTCGGCATGCTGAATGTTATGATAGGACTTTCTGGCCTCGACCCAATATGGGCACTGGTGTTCAACATTAGGTAAGGATATTATGTTCTAGCAAGTCCATCAACAAATTAAACTAATCATCTCATATCGTATCATTTAGTGAGACAACCACATTTCATTTCAATCAAGTACGACAACCGCAAGTCAAGAAAATCCTAAAAAGTCGAGCAATGTGGCTTCTGACCCTTTCCATTGTATTGAGCGTTATCGTTACCGTCATTTTCGCAGCCATCCCTGGACACCGCTTATAATACAATCACCATGCCATAGCAACACAAATGCAAACTTTATATTCTGTTGTAACTTCTTCTATTACTTATGTTTAACTACCCTGCACTATACCTCTCTGTCGTTCCATAAGCGAACGTGTGTTCTTTCACCACCTTCATGTCCTTTTAAAGTCAATAACATTCCGCTTATATCGTACCATCCACACATTTTACATGGCTCATCCTGTTCACCTGGTTACTGTGGTTGCCCTGCATTTTTTGCTGCATACACCCCTGAGCAACAGACTTCTTGATGAAGTGCATCCTCTCCTATCTCCGTCTCTCCTATTTGCTCACTGTAAAGAGACAGAAAGCCAATCTCCGAATGACCGAACCGAACGCAGTAGTAATCTCTCCTCTTCCTCCTAGAAAAGATGAACGAGATTTGTCTGCTTGCATAAAAGGGATACAAACCAGAATATTACAAATGGAGAACAGTGTCTTTTATTACTTTATTTGGTTGAGGATGGCTTGGAAATGGGGTTAAAGCTGGATACTTCATTTTTTTTCTTTTTTTTATGATTTTCGTCTGGCTCACTCTGGCACATTGGAAAACAGATATGATACAGATTCGCCATTGTGCGTTCTAAAAGAGTAGATGTTATTAGCATCAGTTATCGGCCGAATTAAGATTTCAATGCACATACCTCCTAATGGCTTCTCCCAATGTTGCCGAGATATCAATGATATCAATCTTTGGACATATAGACTATAAGGAAAACAAGATGAGTCATACAACCTAATTTTTAGTGCGTGCTTTCTCTGTACAATCGCTTACCATTTTTTCATCATGAGGAATGGTATTTGTCACCACCATCTTCTCAATCACTGACTCATTGATAACCTTGATGGCCTTGCCAGATAGAATGCCATGAGCAACAATGGCATACACCTTCTCAGCACCATTTTCAACCAAGGTTTTTGCGGCAAGACCAAGAGTTCCGCAGGTATCAGCCATATCGTCAACAAGAATAGCAATCTTGCCACGAACATCTCCAACGAGGACCATACGAGATACCTCATTGGCCTTCTTTCTTTCTTTATGAATTAAAGCGAAATCTAAATTGAGGCGATCGGCAATCGAGGTGGCTCTGTAGGCAACAACACCAAGGTCAGGGTCTTGGTATGAGCAAACAATATCCGAAAGATAAAAACTCTACCTTTTGGCTCCGCCAGCATCTGGAGAAACAATAATGGCATTGGTCCACTCGGGAATGCACGTGCGAATGTATTTGATCATGGAAGGTTCACAATACAGATTATCCACAGGTATATTGAAGAAACCTTGGATCTGTGAAGCATGAAGGTCCATGGTAATGACGTGATCAGCACCAGCAACAGTCAGCATATTGGCTGTCAGCTTCGCAGTAATAGGTGCTCGCGATTTATCCTTCTTGTCTTGTCTAGCGTAAGGAAAGCAAGGAATGACGGCAGTGATACGGCGAGCGGAGGCCGTCTTACAGGCATTGATCATAATGAGAAGCTCCATAAGGTTATCATTAATCTCGCCACATCCACTTTGAATAATAAAGACGTCCTCGTCACGGACGGACTCTCCAATAGTCACTGAAGTTTCTTGATTCGAGTACTTCAAGACATTTACTTTGCCAAGTTCGAGGCCAATGCGTCGAGCCACCAACTTTGCGAGCTCCGGGTGAGAGTTTCCCGTAAAGATTTTGATGGAGTTGTCGGCCATTACAGGAATAATGTGTCAAGGAATCAAAGTCAAATTGAAGCCGCTTCAAAACCGCCAGTGGAGGATTTGCTCACATAAAACAAAAAAAAAAAAGTAATGCCCTATTCGACGTCACAAAAACTTTTTTTTTTTTTATTTTGTTCTGCTTTTTGATGGTTTATTATTGTAAGGCCCATCAACGATATTTGCCGCTTACCGCTGTTAAATTTGCGAGTGATGACAAAAATGAATGGCCATTGGTAAATGACATGATGCTTTTGATAATCATAGCCATTTTAGCTGTTAGATCAGCATGCTGCGGCTTCGAGCCAGGGTATGGAACTGCGCTCTTGCCTCTCTATTATGGTTTTAACGATGCGGAGATGTAAACATCAGATGTGCTCCCAGGCTGTCTTTGCGGTATGAGACGTAAGCGAGTGATAAGATATCCCAAAGTCAAGAACTATGGATGTGCTTTGTGTTATTTACCTTATCTCAATTTAATCAATCTGATAAACGAACGTTGTGCCACCCGTTATTGATGCTGACTTATTTCAGCTGATATAAGAAGTCATCTTGAAAGTTGTTTAATACAGATCAAAGAAGGAACCTGACTGAAACTAACTTTTCGATGAAAACTTGCGCTCTATGGTTTTTAAATCGGCAGTGCCATTGATCATGTATAGGGCTAGCTAGCTGAAAAAGCGAGATCATTTTGTAGCTGAGATTTGTTCAATACACTAGATCATTCTGCGATTAAGCTTTAAGATCTGTTAACGTTCGTGAAAATACTTTCATAGAAGGAGATGTCTTTCCACTTTATCTCTATCAATTGTCCCCATGGTTTTGTACCTTTGCCAATGTCAATTGTAAGCACCAGCAAACTATCAGGCAATATACTCACTATGCTCCCCACTCTGAACAGGATACTGCATGCTGGGTATCAAATATACCTCCAACCGCTCCCTGACGACCACCAAAATTCAGTAACCCTCTGAGCTGATACGAATTGACCAGTCAGTATGTTGCCCAGCGAATTACCATGTTGTGTTTCTGCAACCCTGGACTTGCGCTATATAAAGTCAACCAACACACTGTGCCTTCACCTTCGACTTAGATAGTAACGCCATCAAGAGTAGCAACTATGCAGCCTCATACAGGAGGCTTAGCCTATTATGTGTCCTTACTCAGTCATCAATTGGACGAATCATCAAATAAGCTTGTTTAAACACATCACTATGTGGCACAGGCTCGGTGGTCCGTCAAGCACGCAATTCTTTGATAAGCATTTAATACAGTTTTATTTCGATCCCTGCATTTTGTCATTTATCAAATCATTGTCTTGACGTTCAAGTATCAATGCAGAAAAAAGACATCACACTCCTGGTTTCATCACCTTGATAACTGATCTGATTTTTTTGTTACTTGGTTTCGTACACCCACTATCTTATATTTAAATACTGCTTAGGGCCTTCCGTAAGGTATGCCGAACTGTACGGGAATGCGCACGCGGGGCCGATCACACCGCTTACCCCCGCTGCTGGCAAATTCAGAAGCTTGGAACGAACATGCCTGAATACGTAGGGCATTTCGAATACCGACGATGATCTATCGCTTTTCCATTCTATCTACAAATCGTTCAGTTCTTGATATATCTGAAACATGATCTGCAACATGAAAAAAAGCTATATAACAATATGTATTTTTCGACTATATTTTTCCCGCAATACTTCATCTTTATAGATGTAAATCGATAAAGGACTTTTTTCCTTGTCAAATTGTATAGAAATCCAGGTAACCCTGCTGACCTCCAATTGAAGCTATCAACTGCAGCACGCAATCGTCCCAACGCTTTACCCCGTTTTTAGACGAAGCACGCAATAGCTAGGCCCCTTCGGCAAACACATATAATGGGCATACATCGGCATTAGTTTGATGTAAACATCTTTCACTATGCGAACCCATTGGTACCGTTCCACGATGTTCAATGCGTTTGTCATTGGCCTGGTTGGACTCACCAACCCCGGCTTGTGGAATGCTATGAACAGTCTTGGAGCTGCTGGTCAGGCCAGTCCATTCTTGATCAACGCTGCTAACGCACTTGTCTTTGGACTGATGGGCGTTTTTTGCTTGTTTGGATCTGTCATCTCTTCCAAAGTCGGACTCAAATGGACCTTGGTACTTGGTACTATTGGCTACCCTATCTACTCTGCTGGTCTCTACCTGAATAATCGTTGGGGAGTAGAATGGCTGGTGCTATTTGGCGCCTGTACCTGTGGTATTAGTGCTGGTCTTTTTTGGTCTTCGGAGGGAGCCGTCGCTCTAGGTTACGCACGACCCGAGAAAAAGGGAAAATATCTCAACATTTGGTTGATCTTCCGAACCCTCGGTCCAATGATCGGAGGAGCTATGGTGCTTGGAATGAACCATGATGCTAATGCCAAATCAAAAGGCAAAGTAGGCTACACTACCTACCTTATCTTCGTTTTTCTGCAATGCCTCGGAACGCCCATTGCATTGTTCCTGACGCCACCGGAAAAGGTTGAGCGTTCCGACGGTAGCAAGGTCAAGGTCTTAAAGGTGGAGAGCGCGCTCGATGAAGTCAAAGGAATCTGGAACACTTTAAAAAAGCGCCATGTCCTCTTACTGCTGCCACTTTTCTGGGCTGCTTACTTTAACCAATACACCGGTAACTTCCAAACATTTTATTTCGGTGTCCGAGCGAGAGCTCTCATTGGATTTGTTAGCAACTTTGCAACATTGGCTGCGTCTACTATCATGAGTCTACTGCTCGATAGCAAACGATTCGAGGTCAAGACACGTATCAAGATTGGCTTCTACTACCTTGTGGCCATTCATATTGTCGCATGGACATATGGGTGGGTCATTCAGGAGAAGTATACCCGGACGACTCCTGTTTTAGACTGGGAAAGCCCTGGGTTCGTTGAAGGGTTCTTTGTGCTCTTACTCTGGTCATTTGCTCAACAATCGCTGGCCAACTGGATGTATTATCTCGTCAGTACCATGACCGACAATATCACCGAGCTGGCTCGTCTCACAGGCATTCTTCGTGGTCAAGAAAGTTTCGGTCAAGCCGTTGCATTTGGTCTTTGCACACGAAATTGGTATGGTGGTCGTGTACCTTTAGCTGTCAACACCATTCTCCTTGTCTTAGCCATTGTGCCTACCTACATCGTTGTTCAGCAACACGAGCCAATAACACGAGCAACCGATGCTGTGAACGATGACGGATCAGACGTCACAGTCGAAAACGTGGGTTGGGAAAAGACAACTCGTTCCGACAATGTAGAACAAGACCTTGCCGAAAAGGCATAAGCGCTTACTGCCCACGTTCTGCCATGTAACAACAATGTATCAAAATATAATTATTATTTTTTTCATTTTTTTTGTGTCATTTATTAATCATTTTCGTAAAAAGAATAAAATTGGAAGGTATAAAATGTACATATACATTCACTACATGGACAAAGTTTAGTGTGAAAGGGTGAGAGTTGCTCATTTACGTTAAATGGAGGTGAATGTCGAGATGAAACACAAGGAGACCAAAGAAAAAAAATTCAAATGATGATGATGCCGTCGAAGAAATGGGGAAGAAAGTACAGAAATTCTCTTGGTCATGTTTTAGAGGAGCTGGTCGAAAAGGGGGAGATCATGTAAATAATACTGCCTTGGTCTACATGACAGTACAGCATCCTCCACTAGCAACTGGAGCGAATGGGTCTTCTCGCTTGTCCACAGGACCCCACACAGATGGTACTAAAGGATCGCGGCTTCCCTGGCAAAAAGAAATCAATCTGAGAGTGATGAGGACACATGTTAGTCAGAAGCTACTTTGATGGGAAGTGTGAGGGTAGATGAAGACATACTCTTGTGATGCCTCGCTAACTTTGATTCGTGGGGTGTCCAGCTGTTCCTTTAATCGAGTGTTGTACTCCACTATGCGCTTCAGTTTGTTTTCAGAAAGATTCTGCGTGCGTCTAGCTTGAGGTGAACGTGCATACCCGGACATGTCGGTTGAATTCTACCGCGATTGGGGGAAAAAAAGGAGTGAAGTAGGGCTGATGGAGAGGTGGGAGCTCAATGTAGAAGAAGGAAAAAAACTGAGAGGGAAAAAAATAAATAATATGGACGCGGTCAGCTACATTCGATCCCATAAATGGCTCAGAGAAAGGACACACCGATAATTGCACGCGGAGTTAACCATCCTTGTATCACTTCCATTTAGCATGGCAAAGTACCGCCTTTCAACCGATAATAATGAACAATGTAGAACAGTGCGGTCCATCCAGTACAAGATAAAATATAGTATAGTATATTACATTTAATGTGGATTACAGCTAATAGCACCTTCTTTTTTTCTTCATCTTTATACCAAAACGCCAGCAAAAAGTCCTTACGAGGGCAGTTTAATAAATTGTGCGCTCATAGCCGGATTAGAGAAAAAGATCTTTTCTTGGACCGCTGTTCGGCATTACGTAGAAGCCTTGGTTATTCCGAACGATACAAGGCCTACCACAGAGAAAATAGCAAGGCAGCACATATAGGTTCGTGATACATATCGTCGTTGCCTTCGGCGTGCTTCAGCATCGATTTCCTCTGGAACTACAGGATTCATATAGCAAATGAACTCTCCTGTTTGCCTTGGCGTATAACGCGGCGGTGGGTACGATGGCCGAGTAGGTTGATGGACATCCTCTGGCTTTGGAATCGCGTATTGTTGATAATAGTCATAATGGTATGCCAATGGCAGGTCATTAGGAGGCGGCGGAGCAGGAGGTTCGATTGTGTTATAGTGTGGTGGAGGTACATCTCCGTTGATTGCTGACTCTGGAAGCATATTACTTGTTGATGATATTAAAGAAACACACTGTAGTACAACAAATAAAGAAAAGAAGCTGACTACGACCCGAGTTTTGCGTTTGACTTGAACATGGAAAAATAAGGCAGTGTTTCGGGTGGAATAAGAATCAGAAAAAAAAGGAGGTCTCGACCAAGGGAGATACTTTATGCCAAAGAGATACACTTTATACGTCGATAACAGGGTCAGTTGACCGATGTGGACAGGCTAGCGCCTTGAAGTAAGAGGAGGTTCGTAATGCATGGACAAGCCTCACTCATTGTGTAACTGGGTTACATTTGCTCTCACTGTGGGTCTATTGCCACTTTTGAAGTGACTTCTCGTGGTTTCACCGATGCAAATGCAATGAATAACAAACATCGTTTAGTCAAAGGTAAAGAGGCAAAATGGTACAAGGTTTGTTGATTTTTGTTTTTTTTTTGGTATATATTATGGTGGGATTTCCTTCAATATATTGTTTTCAGATTTTTTTAAATGTAAATGATTGTCTACCATCTTGGTCCACTTGCTTGCGAGTTTCCACCGACACTGACTCCACCTCCTCCTAGACTTTCGCTCATGACACCATCACTCGCTGGATTATAGGTGAAACCAGCGAATTGCTCCTGCAGAGTTTTCGATATTTGTGACTCGTCGACAACGGAGTCTTGTGGTAATTCGGAGGTGAATTCCTCATCAAAGTTGCTGGTGTCATATGCACTTTCAACGGATGGTTTGAATGGAGGTTGCACCTTCTTGGCCATCAATTTGCGCCAATCCATGCTAGCAAAGAAAGGATGGTTCTTGATGTGCTGTGTGCCAAAGTTGCCCAATCGTTCATTTGGATCTCGATTCAAAAGCTGTAGACGAGCCAAGTTCAAATCAGTCCCATATGCATAAGTGGACACTCCTCAACCCAAAAAAGAAAATTTACTTACGCCTCTAAGTAAGTCCCGCGCACTTTCAGAAACCTCGTCAGGGAATCGCAGCTCATCCTGTAGAATTTTGCGATACATCTCGTTTGTGTTTTCGTCATAGAAAGGTGGGAGACCAGTCAACATCTCATAAAGCAAGACACCCAAAGTCCACCAATCGACAGTCTTAGTATAACCATGTCCTAACAACAGTTCTGGTGCAAGATACTCGGGGGTACCACAAAAAGTATTGGTGGTTTCTGTTTCTGTCATGTTCAACTTACACAGGCCGAAATCGCACAAGGCAATGTGACCATTATAATCGATCAAGATGTTTTCGGGCTTCAAGTCACTACAAAGATTCAAACACACAGTCAGTCCTCAGTGTATAGGAAGCCACCCACTTTTGATGAATAAAAAAAAGGGATCACTTACCGGTAGACTACATCAAATCCGTGTAAGCATTCAAGCGCACACAGCAATTCTGCAGTATAGAATCGAGCACGATCTTCGTTGAATCTGCCTTCAACTTGAAGGTGATGGAAAAGTTCTCCACCATTAACAAAGGCAAGCACAAGATAAAGCTTATCAGGACTTTGGAAAGCAAACTTTAAAGGAACGATGAACGGGTTCCTGATCTTGGCAAGCACGGTCTTCTCAGCCAAAGTATGTGTGACTTCCGATCTTGAAATGATGAGGGCTTTTCGAATGACCTTCATTGCATAGATACGGTTTGTATCTTTCTTTCGAACGACATATACCTAAAACAAGGTAAAAAAAAAAAAAGGTAAGGGTTTAGTCAGGTTGTTCATTGGTGGGATGGGATAAAAATACCATAGTTAAAAAAGAAAAATGACGCAAACCTTTCCAAAACTTCCTTTTCCAATCACTTTGAGCAAGTCAAAATGGTCGAACGCAATCGGGGAATTTTGCTGGAGTTAAGCGGTTAGATATAGAGCTCACTTCTTGGTATTGAAAATAAAATAAATAAAAAATACGCTTACTTGCTGCGGTTTATAGCAAAGTTGAATGGCCATCGCACCCGTACCTCCCACAACATTTAAAATTTGATCATCTAGTTTCGTAGACTCAAGATTTGGTTGAATCTTAACAGCTCCAAGGAAAAAGTCGTTTGTAACCTGAGCTTTTGAAGCTGGTCCACTTGGTGGATGACGGAGATAGATGGATATTGAAACTTCAGAATCCCGCGAAACGTCACTAAAAGACAGTAGGTATTAAAATCAACACAATCTCTCCCATAGAAGCACGTTGCATCCCATGAAACTTACAAGTGAGCGCGATATTGGAAAATGGGGTTATAGGTGTCACCCCCCAGAGCATCTATCACAATTTCGTTCTTGTCAAACTCTAGAACAACGTAGGGCAACCACCATTGCTGCTTGCGAGTAAGAGAGTCTCGGTTTCTATTTGCAGCAACGTGTGTCTGTGGAATAGGAGGTAACTGTATTCCTGGAGGTAATGAAATGCCGCGTGCTTCGCAGACACGAATCATGAGAACTCCTCCCTTCGGCGATTGTGAGGTTTGTGATATGGATGAAGATGGAGATGCAGAAGGTGCTGGTGGTGTTGAGATGGCAGGAGAAACGCTCTTCAAACCAGAGCTAGAAACCGATGGGTTGATGGCATTGGGGCTTGGGGCACTGGCCGGTTGCTCCTTATGTTCTATCAAAGATAATAGCAGTAGACCCATGAGTCAGCAAAACGTAACCAATGCAAAGTGCTTTCTATACACTCTGCCAGGAAGAGCATTTACTTATCAATTCAAAACCACATACTCTTTGTTCCAGGTAATTTCCAAGAATTCATGTTGAAATGAGACGAGTTGTAGAGAATTAAAAAAAAAGAGATGCGAATGTGGCTGGGAACGCACTTTTCGTATAGAGAATATATCGGACTTTCAATTCGACGGCAAAGGCCAAAACCACAATGTATCAGTTCTACGACACAATGAAATAACCGATTTGCAAATAGTCTCCCTGCAGTCTTTCAGTTCTGATGCTGTGGGTATGCTTCGTGGGATTTTTCAAGAGTTCTTGGTCTTCGATGGCCAAGTACTGCTGTGAACACTCTCCTGACAAATAGAGCGACGTACGTACGCTATTGCACCTACTTTAAAAAGCAGCGGCATCTTTTTAAACCAGAACATAATTTAACTAGGGTATTGATTTCGTATGACTTTAACTCCCAGAGATAACTTCTCAAGATACGGAATACATTCAAAAGGGCTCACATATTCAAATGACGTTCATCTTGCGTTGGCAAGATTTTGGTCTTTATTACTATCGACAGCTTGAAAATACTAGAGATTTGGATGATCGTGGTTGCTGCCCATGGCCACCTCACCTCGTACCCCGTAAAATGCAGATCACTCACTATCCCTGGACTGTTGCCCTCGAGCGAACTCGGCCAGGAGGATGTTCATTCTTTTTCTCTTGACTGATATGAGCTACATCGAATAGCACATCGGTAGAAAAATTCCTCAGTAGCGGTTAACTTCAATGGCTAGTATGCGACTGTCATGAGTTTGTGCAATTTCTTGAATTTGTGCTCCGATCACAGTTGCGATTTCCACGAACCCACTTTTGGCGGCTGTTCCCATTCATCTGGCATCTCATCTGGTCCTCTTACCTCAAGAATCCCATAAAATGGAAGATGAAAAGCAAGAAGTTGAGGCTGGACCCCAGACTGTTGAAGCTCAAGCTTCTACAGTACCGATTACCGTTGGCGATGAGCTACCTACCCCGGAGTATGTACCTGACTCTCTCCATCCTGAACCAAAGTGGCAAAAAGTGATTGCTGTGTTTGCTCACGAAACTTTTCCAGATTGAAAACAGATGCTGGTAACATTTCCGATATCCAAGGAGAGTCAAAGCCTGCTGTCGAGTCTCAGTCGTTGAATCCAACGACAGACCCCACAGACTCGGTTATCCCGGGAATCCTCAAGGCTTCTGGTGAAAACTCAGCAAGCACTACGGAGAAGGTTTCGCAGGTCAAATCTGACTCTCCTGAGGAGAATCAAACCACGGAATCAAGCAAATCCAATGAAGTAGAAACCAAAGATCAACCAGAGACAAATGGCGACGTGTCTGAGACGCAACCCAAATTAACGGATTCAGAAAAGGTTGTGAACGGTAATGATGATGCGCCCGGCAGTGCAGTTGAACATGCCGCTGTGCCAATGAATCAGGAAGCTGCTGTTATTGCCACTGAAATTGCCCACCCACACACTGAAATTATCAATGGACAGGAATCAGTACCCCATATCTCATCATCTGATAAACAGGACGACGACGACGCCCATTCAGTCGTTTCATCAGCTCATTCTGAAGCATATGAAAGTGCTGGAGAATTACCAGATGATGATGATGAAGGAAGAACAAAGTCAGACTCTCGTCAAGATAGCTTTGAAGATGTTGATTACACTGAAAACACAGTCAGGGTGGATTCAGAAAATATTTCTACCATTGGACCAAACACTTTAAACCCAAGGGACCAAGAGAAGGCTGGTATGTGTTCTACATTAGTGGCGTTACCCCGAGACATGACGAAATATCTAAGTATGACTTCAGATGAGATGATGAGAGAAGGTATCGAAGCCTTCTTCAGCAACAAGTTCATGAAAGCAAAATCCATTTTCAAAGCGAAATCGGATGCCGATCCTCTTTTTGCGCTTGGACTTGGCTCTATGGCCTTTATCAAGGCTATCATGACTTACGACGCGGATGACATTGTTGTGGCCGTGGATGTCTTGAACACCACGTGCGCTATCGCCCAAGCCCAGATCGATGCCGCCTCAGCCAAACGTCCGTTCAAAGAAACCGTTTCACACTACCTTTCCTCTATTATCACACAGAACCGAACAGGACTTCCCGACACACCCAAGGTCAATCCAGACGAGCCAAAGACCTTTTTACCTAATGGTGTACTGAGAGCTCATGTCGTGAAGGCCGAAGGAAGTCTTTTGATCAGCATGCTTCACCTCTGCCAAGAGAATGTCTCTGGCTACCTGAAATGCGGCTTCAGTATTCGTAGAGGTAAAGTTTTAAATGAGTGCAGGTTTCCATGATAGATGGAAAGGCTGATCTCGAAAAAATATTTCAGCATACAAGAGTTATAGTCTGGTGTGGCAAGAGTATAAGAAGATGGGACAGGCGTTCCATGATCACATTGACAATGATACTATTTCAGCCATTCAGTTTGGGTATGTGATTCATCATTGTTTTGATTGATTGTCTGTAGTAGTACAAGGTTTGGTAATAACCCCCCCCCCTTTTTTTTTTTTAGCATTGGATCAGTTCATCTTCTGTTGTCCTCGCTTCCGCCCAAGGTTCTCAAGGCTGCAGCTGCCATGGGCTGGAAACCAGACAAGAACCTCGGATTTGCCTTGTTAAAGCTATGCCAAGATGGACAAGGGATCCGATCACCCTTGGCTTCCATGATGCTCCTAGCTTATTATACCATTTTAACCTCTATTGCACCGCAAATTTTCTCCATTGACTATTCCAACCCAGCTTTGGAATGCCTGGTAGAAGCGCAAAAGCAACATCCTGACTCTTGCTTCTATTTGCTCTATACCGGTCGAGTGTCTAGGCTGGTGAAAAACATTGAACTTTCTACGCAATCCTTGGAGTGTGCTGCATCGGCTGCCCAAGGCGAATGGGCAGAAGCCCCCATGAAGCTACTCACCACCTACGATATCGCTATGAACGAAGCCATGGGTTTTGACTGGGAAAACGCATGCACACGCTTTGAATACCTACGCGATCAAAAGTACTGGTCCTCTGCATACTTCCAATACTTTGTTGGTGCTTGTCACGAAATCATGGGTAACCGCACGGAATCCATTCTTGCCTTCGCCTCCGTACCTACTTTCATCAATGGCAAAGGATCTCCCATTGACAAATTTGTTCGTCGACGTGTTGCCTTCTTTGAAGAAAGTGGATATGCTGATTTGGACTTTAGTTTGCCGGCTCTCGAGCTTTTGCTTATCTGGAACGCTTTTCCCTTTATGAGTGTACAAGCTTTAGAGCAGTGTTTGGAGAAAGTAGATGCTGCTTTGGAGCTTGTATACGAACGTGAACGCATTGAATATGAAATTCGACTGACTGAATTGGCACCTGACATTGGTCCTCCTGAATACTATGATCAGCGAGCTCAAGCTTTGTTGATCAAGGCGGCTGTATTGAATGCTCTTGGAAAGCATAGTGAAGCTGTTCTTCATCTCAACTGGATCATCGACCATGGCACCCGCATTAAAGAACTTTGGGTCCTTCCATTCTGCTATTGGGGTAATTTTTCACACTATTTCCGTCTGTGATAGGCATTGGGGTATTCATCACTCTATTTTTTTTTCAATTGACAGAGGCCGGCATCACCAGTTGGACCATGGATCAACGACTAAAGGCAAGAATGCTCTGGGAAACTGGTCTCAAGTTCAGCAAATATGAATTCGATTACCGAATGGCCGTACGATTCAATGTGGTACTTAACAAGTGCGATGATCTTGGTATTTACCCTGTAGAAGCAGACACTGCTTCAACTAATCATGGCAAAAAGATGCCTACCAAGCCTGTACAATAAAATTATAAGACATTTTGATTCAATAAAAAAAACTCCCCTCTGCGTGAAGAACAATCGCGGAATTCAACTAGCAGCTCGCTCGACCAAGAGATGGATTATTTATTTCTGGCTCAGCTACTTAATTGGTCGTTGCGTTTTGTCAGTCCGCTACCGTTTAAAGTTTTGCACACTCTTGTACAAGAACATTCTGGCCCGGGCATGGTTCGGGTCATAAGATTTAATAATGCCTGATAAAAACCTGAATTTACCTAAACATGGCGATTTAACCATGGAAGATCAAGAACTCTAACCCACGTAGACAAATACAAACAAGTGGGTTGGTCGATCAAGTTATGAAGTAGGCATTATAGCGTGAGCTCATGGCAAACAGCAATAAAAGGCAACGCCACCCAAAGGCTTGCAACTGAAGCGGAGAAATTTAAGGAGTTGAAGGCTGCTTGCAGGCAAATACGTTGTATTTCATTCTATTTGAAACATAAAGGATTTCTACACAATGCATTTGACTGAAAATATTCCATATTAGAAGCTCGGCAAGTCAAGTGGAGAGTTTGGGAGAATACAACGCTTCAGAATAATGCGTATTACATCAAAAAGTCAAATAGAAAAGCTGATTTTGAGTTAGTATTCTCTCAATTAGTTTTTGGGCTTGCTGGGATAGTACTTGGACTTGCCGCAGCTGACAGTCTTCCAGGTGATGTCGAGAACACCGGTATCCAAATTACCAATCTTTTGGAAAGCACCAGGAGTAAGATCGATGGCCTTGTCTGTGGAAGTAAGGTTGGTTAAAAAAATAAATTCTAACGATATCGGTAACATTGAGACTAGGCGTTACACTTACTTGGAATACATCCTGATTGGTGATTGCACAAAAGTTGATAGATTACATATGAGTATTAGCATCAAAAGATTTTTTGGATAGGCGCGGGGGAATGTAAGCTACTTACCAGCACATTTATCAACGATCTTGACAACGACGCTCTTCTTGTTGGCCTTGTTGGTGATCTTCATGCACTTGTAGCAGTTCTCAAACTTGTGCATGGCCATAGCACCAATCAAAGAGTGGATGGAAGCACTGTAAGGGGGAAGACCGTTGCGATCATAGCAAGCAGCGTTCTTCAAATCGTTGCCAGAATACCTAGAAACGACGAAAACAAAAAAGTTGAATGTGTGTAGTGTAAACGAATCATGGTTGTATCGAGAGGTTATTTACCAAGTACCACGGTTCTTACGCTTCTCAAGCGAAAGGGTGCTGTTGGTGTACTCGGTACCCATAACACGGGCAAGGCCACGTCCTTCGAGAGCTTGGACAGGGGTCAAGCAAGCGATGAGCAAGGCAACGCAGGCAAAAATGAAAGTAATGGGTTGCATTGAAGCGGTTCGATGGGAGTGAAACTTTCTACAAAGAAGTAGGAAAAAGGAATGTGTTGGGAAGAAGAGCAAAAAGACGAACTTTCACATCTTGCACTCAGCCTGGAAGGTCGTTGTTTCAAGGCAAGTTGGCTCATGGTAGGACAAATACCACAGTTCTTCTTAGCTCCGACTATATTGGACTTTTCACTCAAAAGACTTTTTTTTTTTGGGAAAATATAGCCCACAAAATGGTTAAGCATACCGAAACTGCTATGGAACCCGTGTAGCATACCTATTTTTTTTTAGTAGACCTTTGTCTGACTTGCATACTCTAATTTGGCGGACGATGCAAAAGGGGGGATAAAAGCGAATGAGCTAAGTTGGGACGTTCTTGAAATTCTTTGCACCAAGGAGGCTAAATTTATGACAAGTATAGCCACCTTCATGCAGTTGCCGTCGTAAGCCGATCCTTTTGTACTTGTTCTTATCAAGAAGCGAAGAATCCAAAATGGCCATCGCACGTTTTGGTCTCGTTGTACAGAAAGTTCGAACGCGGGTATTTGAAAAGAAGTATTTCTCTTGCAGCTTCGGTAGAAACATATTTGACGGTAATGAAGGGTTCAAGGAGGTCATTTATTAAATCTGCATGGCTAGTAAACAGTTGCTATGTTGTTTTACAGAGGGTTATCCATCCCACATCTTGTATCGCCGACAGAAAACCGGACTTGGGTAACCAGACATCTGAAGTTCACAAGTGGTCCACCTCTCGCTTTCTGCTTGCATCCACCGCCGCGGTGTCACCAATCTATCCACCTCAAGGCAACCAAATTATAACCCCGTCCATCGCTTCAAAATTTTATCTTGCTGAGGTCAAAGCTCTTGGATTACTACCGGATATGACGCTAGATGCCCATATTTTACCAAGTTTTGACTTCATAACTGGTTAATGTTCTAACAGCGCTAGTTGGCAAGTCATCGTACAACCACGCTTTTCAACAAACTGCAATGGTTGGGTGGTTATTATTGCGTAGATCAACGCCCAATACAGTACTTGCCATAATGGATTTTGACTAGGAAGAAGGAACGTCAATATACCTTGGCCAGTACCATTTCATTTGCAACATATGGGATCTAAAAATCGTCTTTTATTTACTGACAATGGTGCTAACGTCAACAGCTGCGCACGGTTTTATGTGCTGGGCTGGCAAGTGAATCCCGTCAAATGTTTTAAAATAGTATATTGGACCGAAACGTCTTAGGAGACAGCTAATATATCAACACGCAAAGGACGTAGGATGGCTCTTCATCTGTACCTTCGATGTAGAATGCTTGGAGCTTTCCTTGAATTCATATTTAGGCTTTTGTTTTGCCCAACTGAGCATATTTTTAATTTTTCCCAATTTTACACTAGCGAAGCCCGCTTTGACTACGCTTTGTCGAAGTCTTTTTTGAATCCATCTAGCCTTAATTTACCTCATGGATGATTTCGAGGAGCATCTGTCCCCTCGGAAGCTGTCAGAATCGCATGCTAGAGAGAGAGGAGAAACTCGGCTACGTGTAGGTGTTCTTAACCACCGCCGTCAACTTACAATGCCACGCATTCAATGCTGAATCCCCTTGTTGTTTGCATTTCAGTTTTTGCCAAGAACAGGCCATTCCATATACTACCTAGCCCTCACATTCATCGAAGCTATCATTGTCATATCTCTAGAAGCCGCTGTGTTTGGGATTTTCTTTGGCACAAAGTTTGTATATCCAGTTCCAAGAAACGTTGGAAACTCAACGATGATGCTGACCTGTATCTGAATAGGTTTAACAGTCCAGACCAACTCGGACAAGGCATTCCTATATACCTCATCATATTCATCTTTTCACAAGTGTTCCAAGTGTTTTTGGTTTTAGATGCGGTGTGTGTACCTTCTTAGTTATCTATGCACTCGTGACCATCCTTGCTAAACCTTCTCCTTTTCAGGTCCGAGCCCAAAACACCATCCAAATTATTGGCATCGTGCTGTTCAACCTTTGCTGTTTCGTTTACTCCATCTTTCAGTTTAAGCAAATCAACAACTCGATACAAGTACCAACCGACTCACCGGATGCCGCCACATCTGCGTGGCTTGAGTCTGTCATCAGAAAATACATGATCGCCGCTTCTGTCATCATTGGTGTCTGTGAACTTGGTTACTGTTACCTTGGTGCGAGATTGTACCAAGAGTTTGGGTAGGTTGAATGAAGTTTGCTTTCAGACCTCTATCTTACCCGCAACTAAAACATTTTACGTTACTAGTTGGCGAATTTACAAGAAAATCGGAGCTGACCCAGAAATCCGAAGTAAGTGCATAAACATGGAAATGATGGCCGCTGTTGATCAGGCAGACCGACCTTTTTTGACAATGCTGTTCACAGATATGTATCGCTGGTATCAAATTTTCTTGATGCTTTTGAAGCTGGACCTCTTCTTCTTCTTAGGCTTTTCCATCCAATTTTTGGTTTTGGTATTGCATTCCGGTGATGTAGAGTATCCTCTGACCATCATTGCGCTTCCTCTTACTTGTTTATTCCTGTTATTGGCGGTATATGGGGTTTGTACCTTTGCTGATCACTCGTCTCTTCAAATGTTCACATGTTGCTAACTAGTTGAATGGTACAGGTGAAACATGAGTCGAGGCAGTTGATCTACATCTTTTTCGTGGGCACCGCTGCAGCGGTTGCGTATTTCGTGTTCAAGATATATCGTATTTACGATGCCTCTCAAGCCACGAAATACAAATACACAAAAGACTTTTTGACTTTTTTTGGTAGGGCATGAACGCTTTAGGCATTTTGGTTTCTTCTGGTTCATTGACATTTGCTTTTCTCACCTTACAGCCAGTGTCAGTTTGACGTTATTGATTCTGACCATAGGGAACGGCATAGTATGTTGGTTAAATTTCGACAAGGGGCTGAAGGCGCACTGTAAGTTTTAGCCTGTTTTCATTTAAACATAGGATTCCCGTCGACTCACAAAATACTAACCTCGACATTTGACAGTGTTAAGAGACGCACCAACCATGGAGTATTCCAGAAATGCTGGAGACCGAACCATGACACTGGATTAATTCTTTGTCTCTCTTTTGCCTTTATTGCCATTTCAGAACAGAAGAGATTGTCTTTGGTGTGGCATGGCAGTCACTATTCGTTTTACAAATCTAAATCCATCTTGTAATTTTTCTACCTTGGATCATCATACCTTGTTGTAACATTTTGCATTATTATCACTCGATCTATCCCCCGTCTCCTGCTACTCTCCTTCATTGTCAATGTTTTCTTTACTCATCAGTCATAAATTGCTGTCTACATATTCATAACCAGTAAAATACAACGTGTAGCGAAATCGAACCAACAAAAAAAAAAGGGAAATATGAAAACGTTGGTTCTCTACAATATAACTATCTAATTCCATCCCTTCCATCGCTTGTTGGATATCTTTTCCCACTCCTTCCATTTGGGAAGGCAAGTATCCCAGTACTTGTCATGGTCGATGCTTTGATCAGTAGTGCCAGATGGGCAATCACATCGACAGCCCTTTCCGCTTTCTTTGGATGGACAATGTCGGTATTTGTCGTGCTGATAGCCAATATCCTCGAAATAGTGAATTTGGTCTGTGGTCAAGAAGAGACCGGCGGCCAGTGAATGAACTATGATCGTAGATGTCAATATTCCGAATTCCTTCATCTAGCCACAGCTTGTACGCGCTTCCTTACCTGGTGCATCGCCCCATCGCTCATAGAAGAAATTGCCTGTCTGATCCAAGTATGAGAAAAAGTCTTGATATTGAGAGCTTCTCCACAAATTGAGAGATCCAATCTCAAAATTGGACCAAAAGTGGCACAAATTGTATTGATTGGTTTCATCAAGGAAATAGGGAAACAAGGATTTCGAGTTTGATTTTCCTGCAATGGCGCTCATACCAAGGTCGATTTTTCTGGATTTCGCGTAATCAAGAACGGTATCCCAAAGCGTAGGGATAGTGTCCTTCAACTCTAATAACGTGATAACAAATCCATACTGCTTCTTGTGCTTCTGCATGTACAAGAATGGATCGTAGGTGATGTCGCAGAAGAACCGAACGCCAGGTTCA
This sequence comes from Umbelopsis vinacea, assembly GCA_016758895.1. NCBI lineage: Eukaryota > Fungi > Mucoromycota > Umbelopsidomycetes > Umbelopsidales > Umbelopsidaceae > Umbelopsis > Umbelopsis vinacea. The sequence goes on along the minus strand of JAEPRA010000009.1, from coordinate 798,958 downwards.
ACACGCCAGTACCAATCGTAACTATTTTCAAAGAAGAAACCGCATTTAGTTTACGTGTGGTATATCACAACCTATAGAGCAAATCTACTTGGAAACACTTACTCGTCCAATAAATGATGCTTGAAGAAAAAGCCAGAGTTGTATCGGCACATATGACGATAGCTTTCACTTCCTCCATAATAAATTCCTGCCGCATCCATATTCTGACGGCATTCAGCAGCCTTGGTTTGATTGACCCACGTTGGGTAGCTCCAGTGCTGTGTAGGGATTTCTCCAAACTCCATTGACGCATGCGGTGCTGCTGCTTTCATGGCTGTTTTAAATTCTTCCGTGAATGGATCATTGTTCAAGAACACGTAAGGGTAATTGAAATTCTTGTTAAACTTTTGTTCCAAATTCTTGATGGTGCCAACCATTTGCTCTTGCTCACTTTTTTAAAAAGATGAATCAGTTGTGATCAGTTTTAGTTTTGTGGCTAGTTTAGGTGTCTGTACAATGACTTTCAGCCGCGCCTAACGACCAGCTGTCAGTCGATTTCACAAAGCTTACCTGTTTCTTATCAATACTACTAATGCTGCCTTTGCTTTTTCTGGTGGTGGGTGCCTGCTTATATATTGCTCCGGTAGACAAACGGGCTCATCGTATTTGTCGTAGTAAGCCGTAGGCTGCATGGTGTCTACAACCTTTGGATGATCTCCAATCTTGTAGAGAAAAATAAATACTACCAGAAATGCCAGAGATATAAACGTTTTCCGTGAGAACAGAGACCTCATCTTTGCTGATTGAGGGTTTGAATCCAACCAGGAGATGATTTGCTTGGCTCTGAAATGTCGTTGTTTCCCGAAACTGTCACACAGGACTGCTTCAAATTTCAATGCCTGATTTGCTGTCAATTATGCTTTCGCCTGAAAGAAGTGGAACCTCCAACCTTATGAATAAACCCTGTTAGATGTAAAAAAAAATTGGTAAAACTTCATTGAAAGTAATACTATCACTGATAACCCTGTAATTATACTTCCCACTTCAATTCTTGTCTGCACCTCGACTTTGTTCAAGCTCTCATTGCCTTTGATGGTCAATTGAAGTACTCGGAGCGTCCTTGAAATCCACCACTCCACTCTATAATCCCACACTAATCTTATATGTAGCAGAATATTGAGCAAAGTCGTCAATTTTCTTGAAATAAACCTTTTTGTTAAAATTTCTTGATATCTTGGATTGACTAGCATTGCAAATTTCTGTGGCCAACCGCTGACTTGCAAATCTCCAGACCTGACTGACACTGAAACACGATGTTCGGCGTTTGCTGCTTTGGACTTGCGAACACACCAGGTAAATGAAGCAGAGCAACATTACTTGACTTCTGCAATTCAGGGTTATCAGTCATTGGCTCAAGTCAATGATTCCTCATCTAATGCTATTCTTGCTCCAAGTCAGATAACAACACAGCCTAAATGTCGGTAACAGACGAGAAACTGGTGCAGCTACTACAGCTAGGCTTCGACTTGGAAACTAGCAAGTCAGCTCTCATGAGCACTGATACTGTAGAGGAAGCAGTTGAATGGTGAAAAACAAATACTTTTGAAGCGACCATATGTGCAATAGAGGGACTAACAAAAGCTGTCGGGTGGCAACATATAATGGATAGGATCCTTTCTGAATCTCAAACTCAAAGCTCCGCCATACAAGCTGAGAGCGTACAGCCGAACAGGACTGCTGAAAGCAATGAAGTCCCCATAAGCCCTGAAGACGGTGCTTCCAGTGGTATCTCGAGTCGATACAACACAGTCGGTCAAGACCAAGAATACAGGCAGACAGCACTGAGATTAGCATCGGAGATGAAACGAAAGAAAGCGTTAGAGCAAGAGGTGGGTGACTTTTAAATCATGCATCCGATATAGTACAGCACTTACTCTGGATTTCAGGCACATCGCCGGGCGTTGCAACAAATACATGAGGATCGAGAAACAAAAAAGGAACGAAATCCAACCAAGTCGCAAAAAAGACTAGTGGAAGACTCAGATAATCATGCTACATCACAAAGTGCAAGTACGCATGAACAATACTCTGCGATGCAAGACAAGATGAAATCAGAGAAGCAAAGTGAAAAAGAGGTACGCTATTAGGTCATATCACTTCAAATAAGCAGTGTATTTATCATATTCAAGGCACGGAGAAGGGTTTTGCAAAGCATAGAAGAGGACAAGCAGACTCGAAAGCGAAGCAACGCACACAAGATACCAAAAACAGAAGAATTGTCTAGCGTCAACCTAGAGAAGCCTAAAAGTATACAGGAAGGAGGGAATGCGCTTATCCAAGTAAGTGGTACTTATCCTTTCTTTTCCATGAACCAATGGTTTGATTAACTTCATGTGCTAGTTTCGGATGCCAGACGGCCATATGGAGCGAAAGCAATTTTCAGCTGAAGATACCATTAAGACTATCCTTGAATATACAATGCAAATTTTGTCTTTGAATAGCTCGCAGCAAGGTTTGGAAAGCCTTCAAATGTCTACCGTTAGTTTAATCACATTTATACTCTTTCCCATTGACTTTAGCTCATACCAACCTAATTTTTCTTTAGACTTTCCCAAGAAAAACCTACACTATAGCAGATGGCTCCTCCACTGCCAAGCAAGCAGGTAAGATGTGATACCCATGTCTGATTCTAGAGAGGATAGAGTTAACCATTTTATGGAATAGGATTGGCACCAAGTTGTACATTAAATGTATCCATAATACCAACCGAAGCCCCACCACAGGTTTGGTGTTTTCCCTTAAGCATATACATCTTTTTTATATCAGCCAATATTAATCTTTGCTCATGCAACAGGGTCATACTGTTGTCGAAAGTGAGGAAGCTTTGACTAATATGGATATGATTATTGATTCCACTGAATCCATGGATGACGAAAATATTCATGAGCTGAATGGTATGGATGTTCCGATACTTCCAATGCCAACACAGAGAGGCCGTCGAGGCTCATCAGTCCGAGGTCGTAGAGCCCGTGGCCAGCGTGGATCTCAACCTTTCAATGGGAGAATTTGGAGCGGTGTAGGCAGAAGCCTTACTGACACCGACGACCATGCAACCGGTACAACAAGCGAAGGCAACGGTGTACCAGTATCTATCAACCCTCCAATTGAAGGTAATATATTTTTCAGATAGATGATGGTTGAACCATGGGGTCTATCCATTATGCCTCCCATATTTAACTCGACATCTTCCAGATCGAGATGCAATCAGGCAAATACGGTCTCGCATGCATGGCAATCAACCGAACGCAAACAAGAATGAAAGCAGCAAGGTCGCCAAAAAATCTCAAAGGAAGATCTCGTCACTGAGAGACATATGCACATCTGCAGTAGCAGGTACGTTTTTTGTTTTACTGCATCTCCTACCTGATGTCTAATTACACCGGTACTAACCCAAAAATCAAATAGTATTTTTAACTTCGCCTACAAAGCAGACATCTGCCTACCTCAAGTCGCTAGACAAGGTCTCACCAGAGATAGCCGAGGTACTTCTCAACCATCTTATAAGCACGAAGAAGCTTGACCGGACTGTACTAAAGCGATTGATAAGCCATTGGTAAGTGTCTTCCCTACCGTTGGCTGAATCAATGCTGATAATATATTGATGGGATTTCACTTATGCTCTCTATTATCCAGTTACTTGCAAGAATGTGTGCTAGATGCATACTCCTACGCAACGGATTCCTTGCTGGATGAGCTATGCCGATCAGCATCGTCTTGCTCCATCCGAAAATTAAGCCTAAGTGGTTGTGATATCATTACCAACGCTGGGATTCAGCACATTCATAGTAAGTGAGAAGCAAGATTGCTTGAGTATGTTGTTCTTCCTACTCCGTACTCTTACATTACATACTTTTCGCAGCCTTGAGATATCTCGAACATCTGGATTTAAGCAATTGCAAGGCAACGGACAAATGCCTTGATGCGCTTATAAGTACGTATGGCCTTCTTTACTCAATGGCTTGAACACCATAAGCTAACCAAACATGTCATGACTGTAGGTCTTCCCAATCTCATTCATTTGTACCTTTCCAAGACAAAGATCACATCCAAAGGCCTCGAGTATTTCACAGAAAATGCATTGTGCAAAGACTCGCTACAAACATTGGTACTGAATGGATGTCAAGGCATTGATGGCGCCAATACCTTCAGTCTTATTTCAAGTAAGTCCATATTTTTATATGCATGCATGTTCTCAACCTGCCATTTCATTTTACTTGGCTTTTGTGAAAATCTTTCAGTAACCAGTATTGACCACCATTTTTTAGACTTTCCAAATCTACTATTTCTCAACTTGGCCTCGTTAAATTTACCATCTCCATGTGATATCCCACTTAGGTCTAGCTTTAAAGCCTTGGAAGCACTGGATGTTAGCAACACCGGAGTGTGTGATGTGGAAGTCAGACGAATTTTCAGTTGCATGAAAAACTTGCGAGAACTCAAATTGGCTGGCTGTCGATCAATAAGTGTTCCTGCATTGTCTTTTCTTGGGCGAGGTAAATGAAGACCTACACTATTTCGGCCTTGTCAATTGAGACTACGCAGTCATTAATCATGTTTTGTCCATTTGCACGTTAGAATTGGAAAACTTGGAAGATATCAGATTCCCTAACCAAAATCAAGATCTGAATGATTGTCTCTTACATTATAGCAAATTGAATATGACCCATTTAGATCTTGGAAATTTCAAAGACACCAACGACGTTGGCATGCAACATATAGCCAATATGCACCAACTTCGTTTTCTGTCGCTGGAAGGAACACAGATTACAGATGACGGTCTATTACTTCTCAAAGGTAAATTGACATTATTGAAGCCCTATAGGCAATGCAAAAGAGTACCAACCTTTTTTTGTCTTTGGTGATAATAGAAATGGAGCATCTCGAGCAATTGTTTCTCGATCGAACTGCAGTCAGTGATCGAGGTATTGAATCCATTCGCAGTAAGTCATTGTATCCTTCATGTTTGATCTTGTCTAATCTCTCAGCTAATTGGTCATGTTTAGATTTTCCATCTATTGTGGCACTTTCACTGTCGCACACCTTCATTACCGACAAAACTCTACATCTGATCGGAGACCCAATAACGACTCGGTTTACGCGAGTGATCCGGAGCCTGAGTGTTGCTGGATGCCAAGTTACGAATAAGGGTATAAAGAGCCTGAAATGTAAGTACTAGATCATATAATGACTATGCCGATCTTCTCAGCCGTTTTCTCACATATAGTTTCATAGGCATGATCAATCTACATTCCTTAAACTTGGACAGAACAAAAGCTAATGCGCGATGCAAAGTATACTTGCAAGGTAAGTCACATATATCTTTAAAACTACAAACACAAACACTAAGCCTTAGAGCTTAGGTTTGGAATATCTGCTACCATTTCGAGTTTCCGAGCCAGCCAATGAGGATGAATCCAGTGACAATAGCGATCAAGACGCTGCGGCCAACGGAATGGTACTTTTTTGATTGATCCTTTAATGTTTTCATAGTGGGAATAAATCGTGAGGCTTGGCATGAAGAGGGTCCAATTGTGGGGCTGCGGTGGGTTCCATCCCTGGAACTAAACTTGTTCCTGGAGGAAACAAATTATAAAGACGAGTGGTAATATTTCAGTCTCAGTTTCACAATTTTTTTCTTTACCGAAGTTCATCGTAATACCACAATCCCATTCACTTTTTGCATTCCTTTGCATCAAATACCCTTTGTACTCTATAATCACCACATAGACTCAAACTGCGGGACATGCCAACATTCCAATCGCTTTTGCGAATGGTTGGTTCCATGCAGCTAGTCCAGGAGGTGTCTTCTTCGGATGGACGACGATCAAAACCGTCATCTCAGACCCTTCTCGGTAACCACTTAGACTCACTATCCAACATAGACGGCAGCAGCAAAAATCGAAAATCATCTTATAATCATGTATCAGAAAATTTATCACCACTCACTATAGACACTGCCAGCCATCATCAGGGCGCTTTTGCAACCTCCGCTGCCAACAACGGTTCGTCCCTCACATCATACAATGAAAGCTCGATCTCGAGAGTTTCTTCGTTTCCATTTTTCCCGCTTCGATCATCAGCATACCCATATTCCAACTTTTTGGGACCCGATTACCAAACCGAGAGACCTCGCTCAACCGTAGATCAGTCCTCGTCTCGACGGTATTCCAAGTCCAATGATGAAAGCGAATTAGGGGACGAATTGGGATCAGGAGAATCAAAGCAAAAGTCTCATAAGCTCCTCTGTTTGTGGCCGCTCCCAGTCGTTACGCGGTATATCATTACTCTTTCCACTGTCATATCGACTTTCAACACAATTGGCCTGCTTCGCCTCAACAGCTCTGCTCCAATTTACCTCTTGTATCGCTATGAGTATATCAGCTTGATAGCCTCGCCATTTTTGTTCGATTTCAACCTACACTCCTTGTTCTTTTTTGCTTGGAACATGCTTCTATTGGGTCTCTTTGAAGAGAGTTTGACCCATGTGCTAGGCGGCACCCAGATGTTCGTCCGTGTCCTCGCTGGCATCGCTCCACTGACCTTCATCTTGCGAAATGTTTTCGGCTATGTTTTCTCCAAGTCTACCGGCTTTGCCCTTCCCATCCTATTCTTTAGTGATTCTCTCCATGAATCCAATTCTGGTCAGTATGATTCAAAGTCAGCAAACGCAGCACATCCACAATACTCATCTTTATTCCTTTAGGATTTCTACCTTTCTTATTTTCACTCTTAGTTGTGCAGTCGTTGAGTATCGACGATAAATATATCTTGTTATACGGTAGTGACAAGGTCAATTGCAAGTACACCGTCCGTAAGGTTGTTTTGCAGCTGTCGATGTGTCTCGTCAATTTCATTCGCAGAAATGTGTTTTGGTGGTCATTCACCGGCTTGATCTCTGGACTTTTAGCGACTTTGGTTGCTCAATACGCCCTTACCAAACAAGATTACATTTACCCTGCGAAGCTCAAGTATGACTCCAACGTGAGATCAAGAACCTTGGACATCAACCGACGTTTACCAAGGTGGCGTGTACTCTTGGACACCTTCATCAGAGGCGCTAGTGTCTTTGTCGTTACTTTTCTAGCTCTCCTGCTGTGCAATTCTTACTATAAGCGTGCTGAATATGTCAAGCCGTCGGATTTCGCCGCCATATCGGAAAAGCCCAATCTCATTACCTTCGTTACCATGACTGCGCCAAGACGTGGAGATCCGGACTACCTGACGCAAACTTTACATTCCTACCTTACGAATTGGCCTCCAAACCCAACTGACGGGACCCTCTATTCTCGAATTAAAATCATGGTATATACCAACTTTGCTCAGCATGAACAGTATGATCGTGTTAAGCAAAGTTATGCACGCGATGTTCGTGGTCAACAGTACCTAGAGTGGTTCAAAGGCAACGGCTCCGATCTCAACCAACGGCTCCATGTTTCGCAGGCGCTTGAATTGGCTGTTAATCAATTTGATAGCGCCTATATTGGTTTGATGGAGGATGACTTCCCTATCTGTGGACGAAGAGAATGGCAGGAACTTTTGAATGTGGTGTACAAGGCAAATGTCGAATACCCAAATCATTGTGGAGTTTTTGTAGGCACCGGTGGAAGGTATGTAATTGGAAAAAAAATTAATTCGTTTAATCGCAGTAGATAGAGAGCTCTCTTTACTTACTATAACTCCTCCAGTGGTCTGATCATGAAGCCCAATATTGCGCAAAAGGCATCCAAGCTTTTACTGCAGTACACCGATGTACCACCCGATATCATTCTCCAAAAATGCCTCTTGGGCGAACTTCCTGAATGTCAAGAATGCACGAATACCTTAATATCGAGTAAACGACTGCTCATGCATCATATTGGATATAATACCTCCACTAGCGATGAGCGCTCTTATAACAAAAATGAGTTTCAATGCGGCTGGAGACATCCATTTGTAAGTATCTGTCCAACCTTTATACTTTGATTGTTGCCACTGAATTCTAACTTGAGATGTTATCAGAATGGAAATCCCAGCGTCACAGTATTGTAATAGACCTCTTTTTCACTTGTACATTGCAAAATTGTAATTTTATTATCGCTTAATTGTTATTTTTAAAAAAAGAAAAAGTATTTTGGAAAGGGCGAGCGAAAACACAAGCGTGCCTAGAATGGTAATTATTTTACTGGGATAAAAATTTCGGGTTGGAGGGCAGTGCTATCACTTACCTCAACGCTGTGCAAATGGACCAACGGCAGCTGCGAACGTCAAGACGGTCGACTCTACGGTTTATTATCTATGCCGTCTTTGTTTTCCTAGTTTATCGACTGCTCGCCAGTTTCTGGACGAACGATGCCGAGGAATTCCAGGATACCTATACTCCCCCTGCGTCGAATAATCCTCCACATCAGGCAGATCAACTTGAAAATGTCAAGGAGATGCCAGCTCCTGACTTGGATTCCAACGAAGAACCCCAGCCAATTCAAGAATTGAATCTGCCCTGGTATCCCAAGCAAGCTAAATTAAGCACAGCCGATCGCATAGAACTTGAATTGAAAGCATCCAAGCTGGCTCGCGATGAAGCTCTCCAAGTCCTTAGCGAATTCAATATCGAGGGAATTCCTGGTACGGCTGTCAAGACCAATGAAGAGGCTCGAGCTATGTACGCCAAACTCGACTGCTTCACTCAGGGATCTTGGGTGTACAACCCGACTCCCAGGGAGCTCTTGTTTCATTTGCAAGAATCCCTGTACTCAAAGTGTGATAAACGATATGAGCGAGATCATAAAGATACCGATACTAGCGAGTGGAAAGTACGCAACGAACTAAAATATATCTGGACACCTTTAGATAGATCTCAGTGCCCGCTGGTACCGGTCGACAAATCAAATTGGTGCGATGTTATGAGTGGACGCCATATCTTACTGGTAGGCGACATTCTCCAGTTCCAGATGCATGAACTATTACTCGATTCGTTTCGAGATGGCCCCGCCGTCTGCTATGGTGAACTCAACTGCAAAGGTAAATGTTTGTATATATATATGTGTGTGTTTTCATTCAAAGTCATTGGATATTAAAGGTGCTTTGCTTTTTTTTTTTTTTTAGATCACACGCTCTGCAGCGAACCCGAGGTTAGGATGCGTTATCTACGAAACGACGTTCTGTCTGTAGTTCGCAAAAACCCTGAGGTGCCAGGTGGTCATCCAGAAATGCGAGTTGTACAGTGGCCATGGATCACTTCCAATGTGATTGGCAGATACCCTGTTCTGATCCTGAATCGTGGAGCCTCGTATGTGGACGATGATTTGTTCCGCACCCAGCTTATCGATACTATGCGTGTCATTCGAACTGCTAAAATGGATCATCTGATTATCTACCGAAGTACCCCTATCGGCCACCCCGATTGTGACTCAGCTACAGCACCTTTGGAAGGAAAGCCTACCGAATCAGAATTACAAGACTTACCTTACCATTGGGGCGACTTTAAGCGACAAAACCTCATTGCCAAGGAGATTGTTCAAGCAGCTGGAGGAGTGTTTATTGACGTTGCTCAAATGACAGACTTACGCGCAGACGGACACATTGGTGGCCAAGACTGCATGCGTTATTGTATACCTGGACCTTTAGATGCTTGGGCTGACATTTTATACAATGTGTTCGTATTGCTAGGCAAACCTGCAACAAGCAAATTTACATAGACCAAAGCATATTTCGAATAGGATCATATAGTATCACTTTAGCATACACAAGATGTCCATCCATCACATGGCGTCTCCTGAGAGTGTAACCAAAAAGAGGATGTACAATACCTTTTCAAAGCATTCCCCATGCATACGAACTTTGATATACTAAATACACTTTATTGAATGAAGTCTTCTACGCTTCTATATAGCATGTTGTTTAGGCTGGTCATATCAAGTGCTTTGCATTAAATTAGGCAAAGCGTATCTTCATCAGCATCACCATAGTAAACCCAGGTGATACCATGGCCTGTACCTCTTTTCTTTGAAACATTGCGTTTCCAGGGCTGCTTACTTTGCTTGGTTGTCCATAGCCTCATAGAGCCATTGCATAGACTGCACATGAGTATTTCTTTGTCAACGGAAATTCTAAAGTCGTGGATGTTTCCGCCAGCTTCAAGTCGATGAAGGAGATGGCCACTTTGCAAATCCCAAACGCATATTTGATCGTTCGCTCTGGAAGTGGTGACAATCGTCGAACTTGTGAACTTGATAATGCTCGCATATTCTTGATGCTTGAAGCTCACGAAATCAGTGTACTGGCTGTAAGTTAATGGTTCATCCAAAGTATGCACAAGCTGATCCCCGTCTGTATCGTAAACGTAGTATGGTCCAAACACAGATCCACATCCAAATAGCTTGCGCTCGCCGTCTAGACACACTGAGCAGACTCCAAATCCAAAATCCTATTGCATACAAGGTATAAGTACCTTAAAAGGAGGTAGATCCGTAAAAACATCACGTACCGCAAAAACCGCACTGAATGATTTGCAAAGGCTACCAGTTGTGATGTTCCAAAAATTGACTTTGTAATCAGCTCCTCCGCTGACAATAGTATCTCCAGCAATATCTATGGCTATGGCAGGCATGAGAGAGCTTTATCATGGAAAAATTTGATAGTGATTACGCGAATAATTACCATTGACCCATCCATCGTGACCATTCAACGTGTGGCGAAGTTGTAGGGGTTCTAGAGTTGATGGGCAGATATTCCAAACCTTCACACTGCCATCCACAGAGCTTGTAACCAGGGTGTTTTCACCCAACGCTACATCGGAAATCAAATCCGTATGCTGCTCATCAGGGTAAAATATCGTGCTGGAGTGCATGTCGGCAAGACTGAGGACGCGGTTTGATCCGCCTTGATGTCTGTGCTGGGTACGAAACGGTCTGCATACATGAGCACAAAGACTAGTGTTGGGAATAGGAACTGAGTATTCGTAAGGCATGACTCCACAGGATAACACACTATGGCCAAAGACATCAAAATTCTCGTGAACTTGAAAATCGAGCTTTTCCCAGCGCTTCTCTGACGATGTGTATTTTGGGACTTGCTGATGAAAATGCATGACTTGGTTCATGTTCCATATCCCCATATGTCTGGGCTTTAGGTCAAACGACCATTGCTTGTTACTAGCCCATAGGTAAGCTTTCAAAAATTGTTGCTGAGCTTCATGGGGCCCTAATACTTGAACTTGAGGATAATGAAAATAAAGGGCATGCTCCCAAATTTGAGGATTCAACTTGATTATGTCCTGATGGCGAGAACAAGTGAGTTGCCAGCTTAGAAGTGTAAGAGGAGATACTTCTGCCAGCCTTAAGCATATCTCTGTAAGCAGCTCATTCGGCAACATCTACAAAACTTTTAGTTAGATTGTGTAAAGTGCTACTACACTACTGTTGAACGGCAAGTACTTACTGTAAAGTGGTTTGTTGGAGGGAATAACGTTTTAAGCTGATGCAAAAGGCCTATTGCCCTTTTTCCACTCAGGGTATGTAGCAGTTTTAGTTCTTCCATGGTCTTTGATATTTTGATATTGCCACTTGGATGGTCCCTTCGAGACAGAATAAGATAACTTCAGTAGGTTTCGAAAAAGGATATTTTTTTCCTTTGAGGAAAAGAAGGATAACTGGGAAGGTACCCAGGTTGAGCGGAACTTTAGAATAAGCCAATAGCCAGTCTTACTCATTTTGATTGGGTGTCAGCCAGCTGATGATGAAATACTGAGTACTGTAGTGGTTATCGCCCCTCCATCCTTTTCACTTCAATTGTCGTAAGTGCAGTGTGAAAAGGTCAGTCATTCTTCGCAATATACTGCGCCCTATCTAAAATATATATACTTTCGCATCATAAAACAACTCATTTTTGCAGCTCTGTTGTTTCGATACCAATCAAAGTACACACTAAAGCATTATTAGTGCTTCTTCAAATGTATCATACCATACAAGTGTTATAATGGACCCGGCCGTCTATAAACACCAATGCCGCTTTCCTAGGCCCTTCTCTAGGTTAATATGCTTCTACAGCGTGAGACAAAATCGTATATCTTAATCATCGACCATCGTATACTCTGAAACCACGCTGTCATCGTGCTATCAAGCATGACTGTGCGACTTTCGGTCTGCACCACTGTGGGACGGGTCGTTATGCTACAGTGTAACGCAACGCAATGGTATGGTTAAACTTGCGCCACAAAACATTGACAAAAACACAAGTGATGCTTGATTATGGCAAAAGGAATTGTTTTTTTTTTTTCAAGAATAGTTTTCATTTCCGTATACTTGTATCACAAAGATCATGGTGCAAGGGAGGGTAGAGGGTAAACATCGGTCCGCAACAAAGCAATATATCCAGAAGCGAATCCAACAACTTTATCAAAAAATTTATCGATCTTCGGCCCATTCCTGACGAGTCAATATGAAGTTAATATAGTGATATCGATCCTATGACACCATAGCAGACTACTTACATTCTCCTTTCGGATCTGAGCTTCCTCCTAAAAGAATGAAATTGAAAAGAAAATATGTCAATATACGAAGGTAAGATGATTAATAATATGTTCAATTAAGGTACCTCAGGAGTAAAGTCATTGACAATGTTGAATGTTCGGCGGATTTCCTCAGGGCTCTTTCCCTTGATCATGTTGGCAACGGTCTTGCAACCAATATCGAGGAGAGGCTTGATATCGAGATAGTTGGCAGCCTATTGAAAGCAGTTAGCATAACGTTGCTGTTATCGCTTTTATATCGTATGAATGAAAAGCATACCAAGATGATCTCGAAAAGTGTCTCCTGATCAACTTCCATGAACTTTTGGTCCCACTCATCAATTTCAGTCAATCGCTTTCGGTCGTTGACTTCTTCTTGTTGTGAGACGGGGTCGCTTCGGTGGTGCTCACACCAGTCGATAACCTAGGTACGGATTACATTTGATACACCATCATCAATACTTGTTGTTTTAACGAAACTCGTATGTGGTGATAGAAAAAGTACCTTTTTCAAGATTTTGGCTGTGACATTAGGAAGGGGAATAGGGGCGTCGCTTTCACCAACGTCTAGTGGGAACAAATTCAGTATATTTAGCGTGAGATTCGACGCGGCGGAACAGGATGATTCCATGGACGCTCACAGTCCGAGCAGAATGAACTCCTCACCTTCAAGCATGTTCTTGATCAAGATAGATCTCTCTGCGACCTGCTTGTCAACAGTGAAAGTTTCGTTATCTGAGCTGAGCAATTGAACCATTTTTTTGTGTGTAATAAGAATGCGGCAGCAAGAAAAGATAGGCTGGGAGCGCCTTTTAGTTTGCGTGGGTGAATGACCTCAGCAAAATGTGACGATGTAGATCGGAATTTTAAAATGTTACTTTTAGAAAAAAGAAAAAAAAAGCTGTCTACGCTGCAGACGCACACCACCGTGATCCAATGAGCAAACGCAAGGCTGAAGAACCCCAAGACGAACCTATGGTCGACAAATCAGACGACTCTGAGGATGACGAAGAGGTAAGAGCTCAGCCATTTCCCCGGACATGATTGTCGGTATATATTGACATGAGCGACTTGCAGGAAATTGTCGACGTCGACTTTGACTTCTTCGATGTGGATCCAGTTGACTTCCACGCTGTGAAAAGACTGTTGGGCCAACTGTTCTCGGCTGATGCTGAGCTTTTGAACCTTACCGACTTTTCTGATCTAATTATCAGTCAAGCCAATGTCGGCTCAACTGTTAAAGTTGACGGCAAAGAATCCGATCCATATGCTCTTCTGACAGCTATCAATACCAATGTTCATAAGGTAAGAAAACTCGGGGGTAATCGTGTTATAAGAAAACAACCACCAACATTTTTTTGGAAACGGCTACGTAGGAAAACGCTTCTGTCAAAGGGGTGGTGGAATATCTCATGTCCAAGTGCCCAATGAAAGATGTTGCATTGCGTGGTCAAGTTGCACAAGTCTTGCAGCCAAGAGAACCAAATCAAGGTCACGATGCTGCACTTGTTATTTCTGAACGATTCTTGAATATGCCAGTTCAAATCATGCCTCCCATGTACAAAATGCTGATGGAAGAAATGGCCAAGACCAACGCAGCGGTTAGTACATCAGTGGAGTTTATTTCACCTCAGTCCGGCGGCCGGTAACTCATCAATTCTACTTTTTCCTCACATTTAGAACGGAGGATTCGATTTTGAGTGGTACATTTTCATCTCCAAGACATACAAGGAAGTGCAATCTATGCTCGATGAAGAAGGTGAACAGCTTGAAGCTCCAGCAGCTCCCAAAAAAAAGAAGGCTAAGAAGGTTTGTGGAAATTCGTGATCTTCTTCCAAGTTACTATCCCTAACTTATTACCTTTACAGCAGGCACAGGAGATGGAGCTGATGTACTTTCAATCGGAGGACGAGATTATTGCCGAACACGCTGACATTCAATATGACTTCAAACTTACAAATGCTGACAAGGAAGCGTCATCCGATGCACGACGTGCATTCACAGATTATGGCATTGCACCGGGAAGGAGAGTTATGATGGTGAAAAGCAGTAAAATGAAAGCAATGATAGAGGCATTAGAAGAAGCATGTGCGATATAGAGTAAACCCATTTTGTACAATATAGCCAACAAAACCTTAGTTTGAAGCCAACGTGCTAGCTGACATTGATCATAGTATTCGTCGTGGTCTGTCACCCTAACTGCAATATAGACTGTGTATTTCTTGGAAACAAAGATATTTGTAAGTTCTGCAATGCTAATGCTGTTTCGTCTAAATTTGAGATGATCGACAAGGAACGGGAAAAAGTATTTCATGTTAGAGATATCTGAGATTCAAACCCCCCTTGAAACCACCTTCAGTTTTTTTTTTGTCCATATCCTGGCCGTGACACCCGAGCGGGCTAAAAATTGTCATGAACTTGTTGTTGCGCCTACCAGCCTTGACTCCGTTAGTTCCTTTGTCTCGTACATCTCGAAACATCATGACGCTCGCAACCACCATTGACGGGAAAGCTTTAGCAAAGTAAGTAGGCTACAACCTGACTGAACCACTATCACCCTCAGCTCACCATGTCATAGATCGGTTCGCACCCGTGTGAAGATTACTCTTGCGGAAACTAGAGAAAAGTACCCTCACTTCAACCCTCATCTCGCCATCGTTCAAGTCGGTGGTCGAGAAGACTCTTCTCTCTATGTTAAAATGAAGGAAAAGGCTGCCGGCGAAGTAAGTAGCCCTGATACTCTATTCCCCCCAGCGATACATACATTAACCCTTCCAACAGACCGGCATCCTATTCACCCATGAAAAACTTGCTGAATCAGTTAGCCAATCTGATCTTCTTCGCAAAGTCAAAGAACTCAACAATAGACATGATATTCATGGTATCCTGATTCAAATGCCTTTACCAAAGCATATTGATGAGGCTGCTGTTGTGGAGGCTATTGATTACCAAAAGGATGTCGATGGGTAAGTGAATTCCAGTTACCGGCAGAGGCACCGGCTACTTCATGTAGGTACTTATATTATTCGTGCTAGCTTTCATGCCATGAACATTGGCAACATGGCCAAGCGATCCGGCCAGCCTTTGTTCTTGCCTTGCACGCCAAGGGGCATCATTGAGCTGTTGAAGCATAGCATTAAGGACATTAGTGGTAAACGTGCTGTTGTCTTGGGTAGAAGCGATATTGTTGTAAGTGCATGTGTACCACAAATAATCATAATGACCCGCATACTGTGTTTTCCAAACCAGCTGAATTTCTATCTTGCATGTAGGGAACTCCTGTTGCTAGTCTGCTTGCTGCCGAAGACGCCACTGTTACACTGTGCCATTCAAAGACTGAGAATGTCCAAGATATCGTATGTTTGCTGCTTCGACACGAGACTTTGCATGCTAAATATGCTTTCTAACTCATACCCTCGTGACGATTTTCTCACACCCAGATCCGGGAAGCCGATATTGTTGTTGTTGCCATTGGAAAGCCTGAATATGTTCAGAAGGACTGGGTCAAGCCAGGAGCTGTGGTCATTGACGTTGGCATGAATGCTATTGAAGGTATGAGGGTATTTATTTGCCCTACCCAGCTATTTACGTTCTAGTATAGTAACACTGTTCGGATCCAGATGCCACCAAGAAGGCTGGTCAGCGTTGGGTTGGAGATGTCGATTTTAAAGGTGTATCTGAAGTCGCCTCTGCCATCACTCCCGTTCCCGGAGGTGTCGGCCCAATGACCGTAGCCATGCTACTAGAGAATACGTTGCTTAGTGCCAAAAGATTCTTTGACCGAAGCCGCAACAGAACTATTCAACCTCTCCCTCTCCAGCTTGTTGAACCCGTTCCTTCCGATATCGATATCGCCGTTTCTCAGGAACCACGTAATGTGCAGGAAATTTGCCAGGAACTTGGTCTCTCTGGCAACGAGGTAAAAATTACCACTTTTGGGCTATTTCTTCCACTAAACTAAATCACTAACATGGTTTGTTAAACAGTACGAACTATATGGTCAAACCAAGGCCAAGATCAGCTTGGATGTTCTCAAGCGTCTTGATTACCGTCAAGATGGTAAATACATTGTTGTTGCAGGGTATGCATTCGAAACGACTCATCTCCACCTCATTGTACCATTCAACCCCTAACCCAAATATACCCATAGTATCACACCTACACCTCTCGGTGAAGGAAAATCCACCACTACCATTGGTCTCGTTCAAGCATTAGGTGCTCATCTCGATAAGGTAGCATTTGCATGCGTAAGACAACCTTCCCAAGGTCCTACATTCGGTATTAAGGGAGGTGCAGCTGGCGGTGGTTATTCCCAAGTTATCCCCATGGACGAATTCAACTTGCACTTGACTGGTGATATTCACGCTGTCACTGCAGCAAACAACTTGCTTGCCGCAGCTATTGATGCTCGTATGTTCCATGAAGCCACTCAGAAAGACAAGGCTTTGTTCAACCGATTGTGTCCCGCTAAGAAGGGTGTTCGCCAGTTCGCCCCCGTCATGCTCAAGCGTCTCCAAAAACTTGGCATCAACAAGGATAAGCCCGAAGATCTCGACGCTGATGAAATCCGTCGTTTTGCACGTCTCGATATCGATCCTGAAACCATCACCTGGCAACGCGTTGTGGATGTCAATGACCGATTCTTGAGAAAAATCTCCATCGGTCAAGCTGCTACTGAAAAGGGACATGAACGTTCCACTGGTTACGATATTTCCGTTGCCAGTGAGGTTATGGCTATTCTTGCTCTTGCTACAGACCTTAAGGACATGCGTGACCGTTTGGGTCGTATGGTCGTGGCCAGCTCCAAGGCCGGTGACCCGGTTACTGCCGATGATATTGGTATCGGTGGTGCTTTGACTGTTTTGATGAAGGATGCCATCAAGCCAAACCTTATGCAGACCCTTGAAGGAACCCCAGTCCTTGTCCATGCTGGTCCTTTTGCCAACATTGCCCACGGTAACTCTTCTGTCATCGCTGATAGAATCGCTCTCAAACTCGCCGGTACCGACGGTACAGATATGGAGCCTGGTTATGTTGTGACAGAAGCTGGTTTCGGTGCTGATATGGGTATGGAAAAGTTCTTTGATATCAAGTGCAGAGTTTCTGGTTTGATTCCAGATGCTGTTGTTCTGGTTGCTACTGTGCGTGCTCTCAAGATGCATGGAGGAGCTCCTGAAGTCGTCGCTGGAAAGCCTTTGCCAGATGCTTACACTGAAGAAAATCTCGAATTTTTGGAAAAGGGCTGCGCAAACTTGATGAAGCACGTGGAAAATGCAAAGAAGTTTGGTGTTTCCGTTGTTGTTGCCATCAATCGATTCACGTGAGTACTTTTTTTACTTTTTGACATATGGCACTTTTTTTTCCTTCCTAACTAATCATCTCTGGCATTTCATTTAGTTCTGATACACAAGCTGAATTGGACTTGATCCGTGATAAGGCTCTTGAAGCTGGTGCTAACGATGCTATTGCTTGTAACCATTGGGCAAAGGGTGGTGCTGGTGCTGTCGATCTTGGTGAAGCTGTCATCAAGGCTTGTGATCGTGAAAAGCAATTCAACTTCTTGTACGATCTTGAACAACCCATTGAAGCCAAGATTGAGCAAATCTGCAAAAAGATCTATGGTGCTGACGGAATTGAACTCAGTGATCTCGCCAAGAAGAAGATTGAAACATACACCGCTCAAGGCTTTGGTGACTTGCCAATCTGTATGGCCAAGACCCAGTACTCCTTCTCTCATGATGCTAACCTCAAGGGTGTCCCAACTGGCTTTACCGTACCCATTCGTGACATCAGAGCTTCCGTTGGTGCAGGGTTCTTGTACCCACTGTTGGGTGCTATGCAGACTATGCCAGGGTTGCCCACTAGACCATGTTTCTTTGATGTAGATCTTGATGAGGATGGCCAGGTTATTGGCTTGTTTTAATTGAGACTGTAGATTACCATTTCGCTTATGTTATTTTCAATGCCACTAAACTACAGGATCGGCTAGTGAATAGCCGTGACTGAATAATGTATTTATTTGGGGTGTTCGGGTGTTCGTGAGTGGGTATATGGAACAATATTATTTTTTAGTATGAGAGGATGTGAGTCCATCATGAGTGGTTTTTTTTCCAAAAAAAATTAGAAAGATCAAATGGATCTATGGTTTTTTAAGTGCAGTACATCTGAGCTTGGATAAAGCAAGAATGAGAAACAATCACTTTTTTCTTTGAAGGCAAAAAATAAATATGCTAAATCATTTTATAGCTAGCTATGTTCTATGCTTTCAATGATAAGCCCTTTGTAATAGTGGCAAAAGGTAAGCAACAGCTAGTTGGGTTTAAATTCACATTCGATGTGACACTGCAACATCATCTTATAGCACGCATGTACCTTATTAATACCACTATTTGCATTTTGGTAGACAATGTTGATGATAAAGACGCATACAGTGCAAAATTAAGCAAGCTAGCATTGCAAATATGACCTTCTGAATTAAAGGAGTGAAAGTTGTATTTTTAGCGGACATGTATGCTTAAATTGGAAATTTTTAAGAAATGGGGTTGTGACGCAGTGGTTAGCGTGTCCGCTTTGCATGCGGGAAGCCGCGTGTTCGAATCGCGCCTACTCCAATGTGATTTTTTTTGAAATTTTGAATATTTGCTTCTAAAAACCCCCTTTCCTTCTCCCTAACACACTAAATTTTCATAACACACGGCGTAAATTTTTATCTGCAAGCAAGCAGCTTCCTAAGCTTGACTGAACTTATGCTATTCAGTCTATCAATTGAAATGTTTAAAGGTCCAGTAGTTTTGTGAAAGTTAAACCATAGGTCGTAGCAATAACGTTCTAGTAAAACTCTAATTTCTATCCAAATACAGTGACGATGGCTTTTATTCAGAAGCATTTATTAGCATTTATTACAGCGAAAAACTATGCTATACTAGCAGTGGTATTTTGGTAAAAAGGTTGCCATCGTTCTTCCAATACAATGGAACTTCATTATTCAATATATCAATGAAGGCACGGGCAGTAGCAAGCATAACGCGGGTATCCTCTCCATCCCTAGACAAAAAATCTGCAGTTTTCCAATTGGGTGCCTCTCCGATCTTCAGCGTCAAATTTTGCGCAAGTCTATGATGCCAGTTTTCCTAGTTGTAAAAAAGCTATCATCAGCCTGATAGACGATTACAAAAGTCGTGTGCAGTAAACCTTTGACTTACATGGTATATAGCTACTTTCCAAACAGTTCTACTCGGGTCCAGCAACGACAAGTCGCATTGAACTCCATTTTCCTGTTGAGCAAGCTGCTGCCTGACCCAGACCTCGTCTCTGCCAACTTCCACTATCCAGTCGCCCCATCCATACAGCCACTTTGTCTTCTTGGTGACTTTCTGTACCTCTACATCTCGGATAACAGGATACACCAAATTATTGTCACTTCTACCATTGTAAAAAAAAAATCGTTAGAACATATGTCACCGAAATGCAATTGCTAAATGCTAGTCGATCACTAACCCAAGCTTTGAATTGGTTGCGAATTGGCCCTGTGGTGTATCAATATCGGACGGGAGTCTTCTCGACGATTGTATCTTAAGTTCCCAGGAATAGTCACTGTGTAGGGTATATGAGTGTTAAAAAAAATAAAAGAAAGGTCATAAATGCACCTCTGGATGGGTTGGCAGGTGGAAAACCACCACCATACGAGCAAGTGGATGGGAGATACCCATCATGATCCAGTTACATACCTATCCAAGCTTACACAGTTTGCGATGACAAGGTCGTCATGGTCGGTCAAGCAGTTCCAAAGATCAGTGGATCCATTTGAGTTGAATGTACAAGTGATAGTTGTCGGCCATCTAGTTCTTTTCTGTGGCGGAGGGTCACGACGATCTCTGACTGGCACTGTGAAGGTCGGATATTGTAAAGTATCTATAGCGAAAGTAACCCTAGGAGAATCGTGATATTCGTGACAGTTTCGATTAAGATACTCCAGCAGCGGATTGATATGATTTTTGTCCACAGATATGCTAGAATTTATGGTAAGTACAGGACGCTCTTTCAGTGATAGTCGCGATGTATCCCATCTTACCATGGGGCCAGCCCTGATCTGAACTTTGGATTTGGAAAATATTTGCTGGCCAAGTCTTCCAGCGACAGTGGATCGGTTCGATTTGGGTAATCAATGAGACATATTTGCCCAAACCTATAGAACTTGTCAGCGTTGGAGACGGGTCATTGCCGACGAATTTGCACTCACCGAATCTTCATTACGAATTCCCAATCAAATAACCGAATGCTTTCGAGCGCTTTTTCCAGTACATCCTGCAACTGTTGGGCATTGTTCTCATCAAGTCTGAATGTTGAATTAGAATGAGATTAACAGACACAATCACGCACACAAACCATCAATATACTGACATTTGTAACTCGGGTGATAAGCTCATAACCTCTGTGGTCTTCATAAGCAACATTTCGTCGTCATCCAAGTCGATCAGGTTCTTTTCATGAAGAGTTACAGGAACGCCGGTTTTCACAGGTTCCATTAGCCTATATTTGCTCTCCAGTTTCGGTTCTTGACTTGGGTCAAGTGTATCGCTGATGATGAAATCGGAGGGTAGTCGACTGAACCGAACTAACAGTTTCTCTTTCGGCTGACGTAGCAGATGTAGCCGTTGAGCGGTGATCCTACGTACAGACTTGAGATACCAATTTCGAAGACGGCGACCAGCTTCTAGAATCCTCTCTGACGAATCACTCGACATCCTTATAGCCTTTCAAATTCATACTATTTAATACACATGTGCCTCTGTTTCTCGTCGTATGCATATACTTACATTTGCATTTTTGTCGTACCACATGTAGCATTTACACTCTGCTCTGAGACTATTCAGATAGACTTCTTTATCACCAAGATACTTCATAATGGGCATATTTCTATCAGGGATCATGAAAACACCGCTATATGGTTGCGTGGTTGTCGGGTGTTGTTGATATATCCTCTCCTCTAAAAGTCGCTTTTCATGTCGTTCTACTCGTCTTTGCTCTCGCTCAGTAAGAGGTCGCTCGGGACGAGCCCACCCTTTTCTTTTTCTTCTCGAAATCATCTCGTTCTTTCGAAAGTAAATTTTATTAGCTAGCATTCTAGGCTGATCGTGAAGCATATCAGTATCATACCTCGTGTAAATTAGTGGCAAGCATATTTAGTTGATCTTTTGCTTTTTGAATAGCAATTGAGTCTCCCCATATATCTATTTGCTACATTGTCAAAAGAGGGTGTTTAGTACCATAGACCTGTGGGCGTCATGGAACGATTGCATACTTACGCCCTTCGCGTCATTGTATTCAACATACGCCGTTGTCTCCTCACGAAGTCGAGCAAATCGTGCTTTTCGGTCGTTTCCTAGTAAATCTCGAAGCGTTCTGTTTGCTGGTATCTTCAATAAATTTCAATACTTGTCTACTCTTTGTAAATGGTACAAATCCTCCGTAAAGTTACTTACTACCCAATAATCATCTGGAAACCGATCAGGAGCGTCGATGTTTTCTATGTAACTGTCATAACTTTGGTGACTGCTCGGGCTAGATGCTTCTATTCCTGGGGATCTGTTCACTTGAGTCCGAACTCGAACGTTGATGTCGTCTCGTAGAACATCTGGATCACGCCAGCTGTCGGCAATCTCGTCGTCCAAGTCGTATGGAACTTCAGGCTAATTCAATGCAAATCAGGTGGTGATGGAGTGAGTATGAGAATGAACATAATTAGAGACTACGGTAAGAAGATTTTGCAGACGATTGTGTACCTCTATCGACATTATTCTGTAGTGAAAGTAGTTACATTTGCTACAGAGGCAAGTTTGTGGCTTTTTAAACAATGACCCAAAATTCTGTCAGTCTGAAATTGCTATGCGCAACAGCAGTTCGAATTTGGCATGTACAGTCGGTCCTGTACATATTTTCTTTAACAAACTGAAAATGCAGATAAAACTATACTTCACTACTTAAAGTTCAGTACTCGACTTTGCATTGTCCGTTCTAACATTGGTGTAATAAAATACGAATGTTGCTCGAATTAAATTATTTCCTTGATTGATACACTCTGGAGAAGCGTTTCCAAAGAATACCACGATTGTCACAAAAGTCAACACGGAAACAAAACGAAAAGGGTATGGACAGGTCATATTTCAGAAGAGAGAAATTATCGTAGAGCAAAAGTACTTGAATAAAATCAATGTTAGAGAATGTACTGAAGATTGGACTTACATTTTAAACCGCTTCCAATTTTTTTTAAAAATTACCTTCCATATTCCTTTTTGCCAGAAGGCCATTATGTTCCGTATCCACATCCTCCTTCACTGAAGTTGATGATATTTCTTGCGGTATTCTTTCGTTTTGTACTTCGTCCTTCCATACCTCCCCTTGTTCCCTACCATTGAGCCGCTTCCTGCCGATCCCGGGCTGAGGTTATATATGCGTTTCATTTCATATACCTGTCTCATCCACGTGAAAAGATCATTGTGAGTAAGGCCACCTTTGTTATTGTGACTATCATGTATATGATGTTCGTCTATACTGATTGATATGTATGAAAGATGCAAACATTCGGTGAAAATTAGATTTTTTGTGAAAATTCAAAGTGTATATAAATCTGGAGGAAACCCAAAGAAATTCAATTTGTTTCGTCAACCGCCCCATCTTGATGCAGGGCCGCTTTAATATGTGGTAACTCCGTACCTTATGATACCATAGCAATGCTCCATACGTTATTACTATTATTGTCACTTGTTTCCTTATTTGACGAAAAAATTTCAAGGAAGGTCTTTTACTTCTATGGCGGTTATCTCCACATTGCTGCGCGAGTTGTCAGACAACTTTTGGAATAGTATTATGACTTACAAACTTTCTGGAATCAGACTTTGGTAACATGCACTATTCATTATACAGGTTGACTGACACCTTCTTATGGTCACTAATTGATAGACAAAAGCACATTATTGCAACAAGAAGTTATCTAATGTCACTTGATCTTTCGATGATCTTGATGAAAGATCATATCTAATATGTTCACCTTCTTGCTACTTTTGACACACCTTAACTAGCTAATTTCGGTTGATGGATCCCTGATAATGATAGCTCATCGTCACGCACCACAACTTTAAAAGCAGTATGATCTCCGCCAAAA
The DNA here is from genome assembly GCA_016758895.1 of Umbelopsis vinacea. Taxonomy (NCBI): domain Eukaryota; kingdom Fungi; phylum Mucoromycota; class Umbelopsidomycetes; order Umbelopsidales; family Umbelopsidaceae; genus Umbelopsis; species Umbelopsis vinacea. The sequence continues at coordinate 775,274 of JAEPRA010000009.1, read as the reverse complement.
ATGGACGAGAACTGAGTCATAGACAAACCTTGATACTGCAATCTGGAAATATGATTCAATATATAACATGTGTGTGCACACATGGGTTTTTGGAGTACCAACAAATTCAAAACAGAAGGACCATATAATCCATACGAAATTTATGGCTAATGCTCAAGCTACTGACCTCGAAAACCCAAGTAGTAACGATGCTGGCGCCGTATCCTCAATCGATACAAATGATGCTGAGGTCTACAGTGCTTTTAGTGTAAGTCAAAGATATAGAATTCTAGCAATTGTTGCAACTGCTGGATTTCTTTCCACACTTTCGGCCAATATTTATTTTCCTGCCTTGGGAGTGGTGCAAAAGGTACAGTCCATTGGATCTGCATGCATGAAGACTACATATCAGTGTCACTAATTCAACCTATTATAGGATCTACACACTACTCCGGAACTCATCAACCTCACTGTTTCACTTTTTATGGTAATATTAGCTCCATCGCTTTAACTGACTAGTGATCTATCAATTCTTAAACCGCAATTTTTATTTTGTTCAGGTGTTTCAAGGCTTGTCTCCATCTTTTTGGGCACCTCTGGCTGACTTATGGGGCCGACGCCCGGTATATCTTGCAACAACCACAGTATATCTAGCGGCCAACATTGCACTAGCCGTAGCTCCAAATTACGCATCCGTACTGGTTCTCCGTATGTTGCAAGCTTTTGGTTCAGGACCAGTCGTTGCACTAGGTACGGCTCGCATTCATGCCTAATATTCACCCGTTCACAATTACTTAAGTTGGATTGTTTTCAAGGTAGTGGATGTATTGGCGACATTGCAAATCCTACAGAGTATGTTCTTAACTATTGCTGCTGCAAAGGTTTTTCACTGCATTCATTTTCTAACAGTATATTACAGACGTGGCACGTTCTTCGGGATTTACACATCTGGCTTTCAGTTGGCCTTCGTGTTTGGTCCAGTATTAGGAGGGATTTTAGTAAGTAGTACTTTCAAAAGACTATGCATGCTCTGTTTGAGCTTAAATGCCATAAGGCAAAACTGATAAGTTTTTTTCTAGGCTAACTCACTAGGATGGCGATGGATCTTTTGGATTTTGGCTATACTGGCAGGAGTTCTTTTGCTCTCTGTTGTATTTATGCTACGTGAGACCCTAAGGTCGCTGGTAGGCAATGGCACCGGATACGCAAATCCAACTCCAACGCAATGGCTACATAGCCGCTTCAAAGGCACTAATGAGACTAAAACTGCTGATACAAAGCGATTCAGGCAATTCCCTAATATGCTGAAGCCATTGACTTATGCTTTCCAACCAGACGTTGGACTATGCTTGATCTATAATGGCATGTCGTATTCAGTGTTTTACGCTATGCTTGCTGCGTATTCCAGATTGCTGGAAACGACCTACAATCTCAATGAACTCCATGCTGGTCTTTGCTATATTCCCACTGGAATAGGTTGCATTGTTGGAAGCATGCTGGAAGGAAAGATACTAGATAGAGATTTCCGCATTATATCTAAACAGCATGGATATGATGCAAAGGTTCTGAAAAGAGGAAATCTTGATGTTGATTTTCCGATATACAAGGCTCGTTTTCGCACAATCTTATTCCCACATTTCATCTTTGATGGTAAGCTTTATGGTAAACGACTACATCTATACAGTTGATTACTGATTGATTCGACATACAGTCACGTTGATCTTATTTGGATTTATGGTATATATAAAGGCGCCGCTGGCCGTTATTTTGGTGTTTCAATTCATCTGTAAGTCTGTTCCTATATGATGTGGTATGACCCTACTACACCTAACTTTCGGCCAATTTTCATTGCAACAGTTGGTTATTCATCAACATCAATTTTCATTGTGTTCCATACCTTGTTGGTGGACCTGTATCCAAACCACACAGCATCCATTGCCGCTTCGAATAATATTGTCAGATGTTTACTTGGGTACGTCAATGAGCTTCGTTGGAAGGAAAGCATCCTGTTCGTAAGTAACGAGTTAACCTCATTTCCTATAGAGCTGCCATGACTGCTGCTATAGAACCTGGTATCGCTGGAATTGGAGTGCAGTACATGTTTTTAGCGCTTGGTTTAATTTTAATGTTTTCGAGTCTCCTACTGTTAGTCATTCAGAGAAACGGTCCTATTTGGAGAAGACGTCGTGCTGAACTAGAGAAAGTGCAAGGCATAGAATAATGTAGGTGGCAATGTTATCAATATGTTTCAAGTAAGAGGGAATGCTATAAAAATAAATGCGCTTTGGTCAGTCTACATAGAGAAGACAAGTCGAGCAGGAGCCGTGGGTAAAGTGTTAGAAGGAAGCAAATTGAGCGAATTGCTAATAGAGACAATAGTCAGAGCGATGCCGCATTAAATAAGTAGGGGAAGCCCTAGTTAAACACAGGACCGCCTGTTGCCGCCGCACCTTCAAATCATTGTCAGAAATAAAAGCTCATAAAATTTGCTTAAATTCCATTTCTTACATTAAATAGGAAAACGACGTATTCAAAAGAATGCCTTGTTTTATGTCCTGTATGATAAAAAAAAAGAAAAAGTTGGGAATGAGCACGAGAGGAAAAACAAAAAAAAGAAATCTCGCTACAAAACGACATTTGAGCGAAAAAAAAAAATATCAATGGAGTAGGCGCGATTCGAACACGCGGCTTCCCGCATGCAAAGCGGACACGCTAACCACTGCGTCACAACCCCGGTTTCTAAAATCCGAAAAGTCCTGTATATAATGTTTATTAGACCTAAGATGAAGACACTTTGAACATATCCTGCTAAAATTATGCTTTTAGCGCCCGTGTGTTCATAGTCGGCATTACATATATTACAAAAGCATAGACTCTCTCCAACTGGCAAAAAAATTCTGTCATATTCTAGCGTGCTTTATCCATATTTCAATGACCTTCTGGTAAAACTCATGGCATCCTGATAGTCAATCTCGTGAACAAATCGAGGTTTAACCTCGATCTCAAGTAGTTCTAGAAAGACCAATTGGTTCAATAAGTTTTTTATTACATGGTTCACTCTCTTTCTTCACCTGCACAGTTTGTGTTGCGGCTTTGGATGACATTATAGATCAGGGATTTTCGGATCATCAGCGAGACAGTGTTTACGCTGATACGAATCTTATGGACTATAGACTAGGAGTCACTGTGTATGCTCTCCTTCGCTATGTACAAAAACAAAGGATGCTAAATATATCATTGTGCACTTCGCATATATTCCAAAGGAAAACGTAAAGTGATTGCAGCGTTATTACCACCATGCATAGCTGTCGAGGCACTCATATTACATTTTCAGTGATATTTACACCAAATGAAAGTGCAAAATTTTCGTTCTGCCCACCTCATAAAGTTGTCTTTTATCCTTAAAATTTACCGCTTGGCTGATGAGACTTGATATCGTTCAATAAAACCTCCTCGCTTGCAACAAGAAATCTCTTTGCTTCAATAAGGTACACACATGATGAGCGACCTTCGTTCATAAGGAAGCCCCAATAGACCTTAGTATATTTTATACTCTTATACGTAACCTATATCTTTCCATAATGAGCCTAATTTTTCCTAGTTTGAATAAAGAGAGACTCTCGATTTTTGTTAAAGTGCATACCCTGGATGCTTGTTTCGCTGGACAGTATGTGCTTTCCTTTTGCTTCAGGTGTACACGCTTGAATGAAAGGGTTGTGAAAAATCAAAATACAACAAAAGTACTTTACATAACGTTAGGTTCGTCATCAATGTCAACAGAATAAGCTCAATGAAACGCATATGTTTTGCTGGAGTGCGCTGATTTAGTAGATTCCAACTATTTCTTGAGTGACAGGAAATGACACTTGTCTTTCAAAGTCGAGAATGAAAACATATTTGGCCATAGGCATTGGCCGAGTTTGTTTTATGATTTTCTTCTCAAGGTGAATTCCTTAAGGAATTGAGCCTCGAGGCCTGCGAAGCAGAGTATAGGGCAGTCGCGATATGAGGACTTTGACAAGCCGACGGCATTTTTGGCCCTGGCTGTCTCAAAAACCAATGTAAAACATGTGACTAGCGTATATTCAATGAGTGGAAATTTTTCAACAAAAAAAAAAATATACGTCCTGCAACGGCCATTCAAACATTCATACAAGACAGGGGAATTTGTATGAATCAAGCCTAGACAAACACATCACTACGCTGCGTACAATACTTCCTTTTATAATTGCTATAGAGACCTACTAGGACAATACACGATGTCGACTCTTCAGACACGGACGATAACGGCTGCTGTCATGGAGTGGATTAGTCGACCGCTGGCACGACCATCAATACTGCCACTCAATGCAAGGACTTGCCAAGCTACAAATAGATATATGAGCACAGCAACTCTACCATTTTTAAACCCTACGATACCCTCAACGTGTCAAACATATATTGCTACGAATACGACCAAAATACTACAACCAGGTAACTGTCAATTAGGATATTACATGTGGTCGCGGTCTACTATATCGTAGTGGCAACTAACATATGGATCCCCATTCTAGTTGTATCGACAAGAAGCAAGATATACTGTAAATACTCGAGTGCTCGAAGAAAAGAGATCGATCGGCGAAATTGGCAGCAATACACAATACGAAAACACTTGGAATCTGGTGCAGAAGGACTTGCACTCCAAGTCTACGCTTCCATGGGACTGCTATCTCAAGACGAAAACGGCAAGGAAAAGTTCTTTCGACTTCTTCATGTCTCAGAAGTATATCGGCTGCTTGAAGTATTGCGTCAACAAAGTGCGAGGACACCTGTGCACGATACTCTGCAACATCGGTATCATACTCAGCGACTTGAACTGTTACTGGGACATTTATGGTTTCGTTTGGAAGGATTAGACAGGCGAACGGCAGATTGTGCTTTAGAGATTTATGGTCGAGCAGGCGCTATTGAAGCAGCAGAGTGGATTTTTCAAAGATTTTTGGAGTGCGGAGCAGAGCCACGGACAGACACATACAACAAGCTCATGACCGTCTACCTGAGCCATATCAAACAGCATGGGCATGATGAAGATGAGAAGCGAAAGGAATACATGGACCGTTTGGAAGGCATATGGGAAAAAGTCAGATTAGGGCCTGATGGACCGGATGCATACTCGTACAACATCTTACTTAGCGCTAAAGTCAAAATCGGAGACATTGAAGGAGCCGAACGGGTTTTTGAAGAGATGATGATCCAACCCGATAGAGTCAGCTATCACATCCTTTTGGATGGCTATCTCAAAGCACTTGAACACAGTCAGCAGCAGCAAGCTGAATTATGGCTTGGGAGGATGATGAAGCATGGCATTCAGCCGGATACCAAGACATTTAATACCCTCATGGCAGGTTTTGTCAGACAGATGAGAAGGTCTTATTCTCGACAAGATGATGATAACGCAGGAACGTTAAAAGCAACTGCTAGTACGATATTTAAACTAGTCGAAGCCATGGACACACTTGGAGTTGAAAAGGACACTCATTCGATAGGAATCTTGATCCATTGCTTTTTTTTGTGTGGTGAAATCGAACAGATCGACAAGCTTTCCCGGGAACTCGGCATTATTAAGGATGGCGGCTATGATAACACCTTGGTCAAATCCAAGTTGATCGCCGGCAAGCACATTTACAATAGTTTGATCAACATATACCTCACTATTGGACAAGACGAGAAAGCGATGGAGATATACCGTGATATGACATGCAAGGGCAAGCATGCGGATGTCGTAACATATGGAACGTTCATTCGCCACAGCCTCAAGAGAGGCAACCTTCAAGGAGCCATGAGCTATTACCAGATGATGGAGCAAGCTGGTATACCTGGCAATTCTCGAATTCGGAACATGCTTCTATCTGCGACAAGCAAGGAAGAAGAGCATAACGGAGCAAAGCCGCAAGGGATAGCGAGTGCGCAAGAATCAGCGATCGCGCAATCTTCAGCGAATGCGGAAATGTCAGCGACAACGCACTCGTCAGCGGAATCGCAAACCTTTAGTGAAGTCTCCGATAACACAACGGATCAGACAACGGACAAGGCGGCGGAACAGACAGCAGAAGTAGCAAAAATGAATGCTGCACACAAATGAAAAAATCATTGCTTTTGAAGTAAGGTTTTCTAGGATTCTCATAGCATCGGCCAGACGGGATCCAAGGCTAGTTCCGTGTAATATATTGTGGATGTACAGGATAATCAAGGCTGATATTGAGCCAAAGTTTTTATATACCAACTAGAATGGGTGTGTGCGTAGAAACTACACTAAAAAATAAAGATAATGTTTGCTATAAGGGTTTTTGCCAAAATACCATGGTTTGCGGTGTATTGCTCATCGACCGTTACTAGTCAGCATTAGCACCAACGGACGTGACTGAGTAAGACATTGCTAGCACTTCGATCTAAAACTAGTGCGTAGTGATTGCCAAGATCTCGACGTTTTCCGCGTTTGTCTCCGCCTCCGCCTCCGCACTAATATATAAAGCACCCCTTTTTAACAAGTTTCACCACTCCCTGCGTCATTCCTCTCACATTTCCAATGGACAATATACAACTCAAGACTGATACCCGATTCACCTATTCCTATAGGTTATACTGCTCTCCGGGAAAGGAATCAGACCCTCTTCAGCTTTTGGTTGCCGTGCACGGTAACGAACGCAATGTCAAAGCTTTGCTGGAAGGATATGAGCAAAGTGCAAAACTCCTAGCGCCTGGTAACTACGTCATGCTTTTCCCGCTGTTCCCTGCTGGCATCCTAGGAGATGGTTCGGAGCAAGGTTACAAGTTTTTGCACGAGCAAGATATTCGATACGACAATCTTTTATTTGACATGATCCACCAGCTCTGTCATCACGATTTACGACTCCAGCAAGACATACCCACTTTCCTGCTCCACGGCTATTCTGGAGGCGGACAATTTGTACATCGACTTTTCTATTTGCACCCCGAACGGATAAGTGCACTTTTCGTTGGCGCTCCTGGTGCTATCACAGTGATCAGCGATGAGTATCACTGGTGGTTCGGAACCCGAGGCATGAAGAAAGCATTTGATCTCCACGGCGGCTTGGACCTAAATGCTATGAAAAAAGTTCCTGTAATGATGGTGGTCGGTGAGAAAGATACAAATGATATGGTCTATACCAAAAAAGCCACAGAGAAATTCATTGCTACCCATAGTCAAGCAGCTTTAGATGCCATTATGGGCAAAAATCGTTTAGAGCGAATGCACATCTTATATAACAACTGGAAGCAAGCCGGTCTTAACGTACAGCTACAGGTTATCCCTGGTCTTGGCCATAATGGTGCTAAAGTGGTCCCCAATGCAGCTGAATTTTTTGCTTCGTTAGCCTAAGCAGCTAGCATTTTTTTTTTATAAAAAAAAAAAGGATTGCTCTATCCTCAACACAATTTATATAGTTCATTTTTGGAGATGTATAGAGATTATACGATGTAGTTTATTTTCAATAAGTACAGTATTTACAGGTTCACCTGTGGCTATGATGGTCGAATATCACAGTTGTTTGTCATCATTGTTCGGTATATAGTGTCATCAAGACCATGAGACATGGTGTCAAGCAACTTTTGAATAAGGGGTAACTAAAGCACTGTGCATAAGGGTATTAGGGCATACTTTGCGTTAGAAAGTCGTACTCGCTCTACATCAATCTTTCACAGGTTGCATCGACTTGCTGTATGGCACTCCGAAAACTACTTCATAGCAACAGATGGCTTTTCGATATTATACAACGTTGCTTTTATTTACATGCGAAGTCTAGACTCCAATACACATCACCTTACAAAGTTAATGAATGACCATTGTTCGTAGTCTCTTCTGTCATATTCAAAAATCCTAAGAACTTTGATGGAACTTTCCCTAAAGGACCTGAGTCTTTCTTGACATGCCGACCAGCGTTGTCCCAGACTATGGGGGGCTTGCCGTTGAGAAGACGCCACTTATTGGTACAGCGCAGCATATCTTCATCACAAATGAACCAAAAATCATAAAAAAGCACTTCTGGCAATTCCCATGCATCGTTTTGGAGTGGATCTCGACCCCAGCATGTAGCGCCTTTGACAATATGATCGACTACGGTATTGATATCAAGAATATCTTGGAACAACATTAACCGCTCGCGCAACTTTGGACAAGGCAAAAATCGAAGCCTTGGATGGAAGCGAACCTTGTCGCTCAGAGCCAGCTCAAGCGGAGTGGGATCAAGGCCAGATGGTGGATATTCTTTGTCAGGATCGGTCAGTTTCTTGAGGTATTGAGACTGAATGTAGTACAACGCAACATGTCTCGGTATGGGACCCCGTAGTGGACTTATTTGACTTGACATGTTAGAAACTTCAATACTTTCTGGCGTCGAAAATTCTTCAAGTGCTGGAATATCCGCTATGTCATCGATCTGCATACCGACTGAGTCCATGTCTTCTGTTAATGGGCTATCCAACATTGGTATGACCTCTTCCAAAGCTGATGGCGGAGATTCAATAAAACTGTGGGGGCTAGGTTCTGTATTTGTAATTACACTGGAATCAGATTGAGGTGTTTCGTATACAGGATTTGGTATGGAGCGTAGGGATTCGTTTATATCAGCAAATTGTTCATCAAGATCTTCTGCTGCTCTTTGCTTGAACATGCTGAGTCGTTCTGTGATCGAGCTTGGTACAGTGATGCCTTGCAATACGCAAAGGCGTTCCATATCATAGACCAAGTTTGCCATTCTTTCCAGCTTGCCGTTCTTATCAACTAGCCGTTGCTGCAGTTTGGAGTAATTTGCCTTATAATTGTCACGTTCTTTCTCGGCTTCCAACAACTGTTGTTGTTGCCGTTGACGGTAAGCTCTTTGGTTACGACGATTGCGAGACTTACGATCGCCTTCAAGGTGGTTATCCAAGGACTTTCGTCCCCGTGGCCGTGGTTCTATTCCACTAGACGATTCGTTTTCCAATACGAACCGAACAGGTTTCATTGTCGCAGATTCTGTCATTCTGTGAATTGGAGAGTTGAAATCTGGTTAGGGAGGCCGTGGCAAATGGACATTTACAAAAAGCCAAAATGTTTATCACGTGGGCGGACACGGTTAAATTTGGATTTTTAATCCACATTGATGAGATTTTGGGGACCAACCGTGGCAAAGAAATCCCAGCAAGAAGTTTGATTTATAATACATTATATCGATGGATCCCATGTATTCGCATGCACTTGTGTTTATCCGGCACAAGCAAGCAAGAAGGCACAAAAAGCTTGTTCGAGCACCCACATTGATCCACAACACTGGCTTACATGTGGCTACAGCAACATATCAGCATGTGCATACAACTAAGGTGTCAAGTGTCGCTCCTACTACATCAAGTCTATGCCCTTCAAAAAACCTGAATTGCTCTACTGAAAGTCGACCAACTATCGTACAGTCTTCAAAGGAGTCATTGCGAAACAGCTCTGGATTTATAATTCCTCCTGTAATTACCCATACCAAGCGGAAACCGACCACCTCGCTACCACGCAAAGCCTCAAAAGATAAATCGCCAGAGATGCTATCGTCTTCAAACCCCAAAAAAAACTCAAGTGACACAATATTGCTTAGACGATGGATATCTCAAAGTATATCGCAGGTTACTGACGAAGCGCCTAATTGGTTCGATTTGTCATGGAGTCAACCTTCGGGGAATCATACTGAATGTGAATCATGTAACTTTGAAATTTTTACTATACTCTGGGGAAATCTTGAAAAAAAATATTTTCTAATTATGAGCATAGTGGTTCTAATGTTTGAAGACTTAGTTCCATTATTATGTACCGTTGAGTCGTCTCTGTTCCTGAAAACATTTCAAATCGTGCCTGGTATTTCCATTGGTATTCTCTTATTGCCTCCTTATGAAAAGAAATCTGCTGCCAATACAAGAGATAATTCCTTGGTATTTTTTGTCATACAAGGTCTAGTAAAAATAACAGTAAATGGGGATTCCTTTACAGCCACAAAAGCGAGTCATTTCATGATCCTCCAAGGTTAGTTAGTTGAATCAATAACGTCGTATTCAATAAAGATATTAATCCAATGCATTTGACAGATAGCGTATACCAGTTTGCGAGCGAATCTGATAGTGACACTGTGATGTACTTTGTCCACATTATGCATTAAGTGACTGAAGTGAAACCGAGCGAACCAATAAGTGATATGGAGATTTTTAATTATATAATAATATGAAAACTTGCTACACGATAAGCTAAATATCACCTGTAAGCGACAAATAGTAACATTTGCCTAAAGATGGTCAATAAATGCCAAGCGTCTCTTATGTCTTCATACGCTAATATCGGCTGCCTCCCTCACGATACTAACTAAAATAAAAAGTACAGTCTTCCATTTTCGAAAGGGTGATCGACCGTCATTGATCTTTGAAAGCAAAACCACGCTAGGTCAACACAAGTAGATAGCTTGCTTATGTCATGGATACGACGGCTGGAAAATAAAATACAAAGAGGGTAAACTCGGTAAATGCGGGTATGACAAAGCTAAAATGATGGGCAAATAGAGTATGAGCTTAAGCAAATCATCCCGGGTCAAGAAATCGTCATTTTCCCCATCCTACTTTTTAAGGCGGTTATGTCATTACCTCGATATGGCAAGTCAGTGGCGAATAAACTGCGAGTTCCAAACCACCCAATGTGGCGTTCTGCGATCCGAATCATGCCATGCTTTGCGCAGCAAAGAGCCGGACATCCGGCTGAATATTGCGCATCCCGATAATATCTTTCTCCTGTGATAATTTTACCAATTGATTAAAATGCCCTAGCATGTTCCATCAATCCTACGCACTTCACTCTTTGTTTCAAAAAAAGGGGTTTCTTTAATTTATTGAAAGCTAGGCTAAGTCTCGTAGATAACTGTTTTCATTACCGTGCTACCAATGGGTCCACTAAGTGGATTCCGCCATATGCTGCTCTATAACAGTTGTCAATGGCGACAACCTGGCAATAGCTGTGGTAACAAGTCACAGGTAGCTGGGCGATGCTCGGATCGGAATCTCAATAAAATGACTCAGGCTCATTTTTCCAAGATGGATAAAGAGGGCCTGATAGTTTGGCCTATACAAACCATATCTTGACGCAGAAAAGCTCCACTGGAAACATCGTCAGCAGCTTTAGTAGAATATTCAATAAACCAGCTCACTTTTGCCATGATCTATATGTTTGAGTGGATTGATTCATAAACAACCTACTGATGAACAGGCGAGCGGTTCCTGAAAATTTTTTGAGACAAAAAATATTTTGTTATTGAGCGCAAGTAGCTCTTTCTCTTAACATTTCCCTCAATGTCTCCCCCACCTTCCGGCTCAAAGCACTCTGAATCCGGTCTTGCTCGCTTCTTCGGAAGTGCCACCTCTGGTATTCTCGAGCTTTTCATTTTTCACCCTGTCGACACTGTCGCCAAGAGATTAATGAGCAATCAGGCTAGAGTAAGTGTGTTTTGAATTGTGTAGAGATACATGGCACATTTGAGAGAAGAGGCACAGAACCGAACATCTGTGTGGATTCATTCGACAAAGTGAAAGAAGTGCATAAGAGAGGTCTAACAACGGAGCTCCAACAATATAAAACGTCCAAAAACAATCTGTGTGTCCAAAACCGTATTTACAAATACAGTGATGCTGCGCTAAGCACAACGCCCCCGTAGAAGGAACATAGTATATCCTTCCTTGGTAGATCTCTCATTAATAATGTACTCCGTTTATAGCTCTTTGTCCCCGGAGAGAGTCTTTCTGTCGGAATGAGCGCCCTTGATAAGGTTGTCTTCAGGGTAAGTTACATAAGCACCTTGTCGTGGCAGTGTTATATTAGTTGATGACCCAAGCATGAGCTGACGATAGACGTTATACAGGATGCTGTCAATGCGACAGCCTTGAAGAAGTATGCTTCACTCTTCCCTGGTCTTGGATTTGCTGCTGGGTACAAGGTTGCTCAACGTGTCTACAAGTTTGGTGGTCAACCTTTTGTCAACGATTTCTTGAACAACAACTACAAGTCAGTGTTCACATCGGCATTCGGTGAAAAGACCGGCAAGACCATGATGCACGCAACTGCTGGCAGGTAAGACATTCGCTAATAGCCTGCAACATAGCCTACTGTTACGGCCCGTTCTCACTTTTTCTGTCCTGGTTTCTAGTTTTGTTGGCATTGGTGAAATTGCCTTGTTGCCCTTGGATGTGCTGAAGATCAAGAGACAGACCAACCCTGAAGCATTCAAGGGACGTGGTTTCCTCAAGATTGTTGCTGACGAAGGCATGGGACTGTATAGGTAAGCATAAAAACGTGGATTTGTCAACGATCGTCGTCATGTCATGACTAATTCTCTCTGCGACGCAATCAGGGGTGCAGGATGGACCGCAGCTCGTAACGCCCCGGGCTCATTCGCCCTTTTTGGAGGCTCTGCTGTCGTTAAGGAACACATCTTCCATCTTAACGATTACAACAAGGCTACCTTCTTCCAAAACTTCTGTGCCTCTATCGGAGGAGCTGTCGCCTCCATCACGGTGGCCGCACCTTTGGATGTCGTCAAGACTCGTATCCAAAACCGCAACTTTGATAACCCTGAAAGTGGTATGAACATTATCAAGGACTTGTTGAAGAAGGAAGGTTTTGCCGGTTTCTTCAAGGGCTTAACACCCAAGATTCTTGTGGTACGTAATTTTTTTCTTTTATTTTGACTTGCTCGCGTGGTAGAAACTTGTAACGCGGGGGATTCCGATTATCATTGCTAATCTATATTTAACACAGGTCGGCCCGAAGCTCATCTTTTCATTCACTGTTGCTCAACAGTTGATTCCCATTTTCCATAAGAGTTTTGAAGCTAACGGTATAACCAAATCCGTTGCTGCTTAGAGTAGATTTTTTAGTTATAAACGGTGTATTTGCATTTCAATCCCCCCATCCGCGCAATAAAAAAATGTAAAAGAGAAAATCCGAATAGAAAAATTATATGCCGACCCTCCGATGTGGCGGCCAGTGGCGGAATGGAAGATCGGGTAAACTCGTCCCATTATAGGCCAGTGCGTTCACCTGCCCTTTTCAGTCGAAGGCCTGCCTGGACTTGGACCACTAAAAATTTTGTCAGCACGGCAACCAAAATGGTCGAAAAAAAAAAAACTTTTTTATATAAAGGCCCTGTTCTCGCTTTCTCTTTTTCCTTCCATAGACTTTTTTCTTTTACCCCTCATCCTTTTCAATATACCTCATACAATGCCTGCTGTTATATCCCGTGAATACTCAATGCCCATTGCCAAATCACATAAATCGTCAGGTCGAATAACCAAGAACCACTCCGCAGCCTCTCAAAAGCAGTGGATCAAGAATATTGCCAGAGAAGTTTTAACCGATACCACCGAAATCAAGCGTCTAGAAAAGGAGTTAGCTTTCTCATGCGATACCTTGGCGACGATTGTCGTGATGATTGAAAGTCTTCAGCGTGCATATGATACCTGCCGGCCAGATCAGTCCCAAGGCCGAACTCGCCTTAACCCAGCTGAACGTGAATTACTAGCTGAATATGACGACTTGGAACTCCAGATGTCTCACCTGGAAAAGAAGATAGCTCAAATGGAAGCTCAGCTTACTGAACTCAAGGGTAACCAACCAGCAACGCCAGAACGCTTTGTGAAGTTAGAAGTACCAGTTTACAACGACTGGGATCAACTCCAATATGTTCCCCAGCAACAAAGCCTGAGTCCAGAAGTGTTTTACACTGATAACCAAGAATCATCCACCATCAAGATGGAAGATATGGTCGATTGGATTGACTGGTCCGTCGATTCCTTTTAGACACTTTTATAACCTTTATATTTAAAAAATACCACACCCCTCCCATTTGTAAAAATTGAATTCATCCCAGCACTACATCTTTGTACATTCCAATAGATTAGACCAGAAAAATTAGTAAAGAAAACCATAGACTTGAGCGACTAGAAGCTCTTTGATTTTTAACACACACGCCACCTCATTTCCACTTTTGTCGTCATGATCTAACAAACTCGAATGCTATCCGGCCGAAACGGATAGACTGAAGCATGACATCTGATGACTATTTTTTTTTTACCTTTTCAATTGGTGTCATGTGAGGGTTCTTTTCTCCACACTGATTTGAAACAAGGGCACAGCAGTTCATTGGAAGACGGGTATTGAAAGTTGCATTGGAAAAAGGGATTCAAAAGAGCAGTCAGTGTTGATGTTTTATCCAAACGTGCGATTTTCCACAGACTTCCTGTAGACCCTCCTTGTGGAAACTTCTGCCTTGGAAGCTTCCAAAGAAAAAATATTAAGCCTGGACTTAAATGGGTAAACGTGGCACAGACAGAAAGGGAAATGATCGAGATTGCACCAATCGCATAGCATGGATACCTGCTTAGCTTGCTCCATGACCCATTCTTGACGACACCTTGCTTGGCGTTTTCTTCTTTTATATTGTAGATGGTCTTTCTTTTTTATTAAAAAAAATTTAGATATCATTTTACGCAAAGTGTAATAAACGGGTTGAGTTCAAATGTATAGTTCAAAATGTTATACGGTATTTTTTGGGTTGTGGGATAGAGATTTAATGGGGGGAACGTTCTTTAGCAGCATTTACCACCCTGTTGTTGGTCATCAGGAGATTGAGAAACAGAGATAGTTTGACCTCCAGTGGGTCTGATGTTATCACCAGAGTTTTCCAAAGCCTTGTTGGACACAATTCGGTAGATTTCTAAATGACGAAGCGATAAGTCATGGATGGAAAAAGATGAAGTCATTCCTCAGCAAAACACCAACCTGTCAAGATACGTTGGAAGGACATTTCAACATTGCTGGCATCCAATGCAGAAGTTTCGATGAAAGAGAGACCATTGTCGGCTGTGTGTCAACGTGTCAATATGTGGCAAAAGTGACAAACCACTTTGCTAAAATTAAAAATTAAAATTCTTACCAGCAAATTGCTTGGCCTCATCAGTTGGGACAGCTCTCAAGTGTCTCAAATCGCTCTTGTTACCAACAAGCATGATGACAATGTTGCTGTCAGCATGATCGCGCAATTCCTTGAGCCATCTGCTAACTGACTCGTATGTGCTGTGCTTGGAAATATCATAGACGAGCAATGCACCGACCGCACCACGATAGTACCTGTTAGACCCAAACCAAATATTTGTTAGAGATGTGTTGCAACATGCAAATAAAAAAAAACAATATCTCCTCTTAGGTACTTACGCGCTGGTGATGGCACGATAACGTTCCTGTCCAGCTACAAACATGAAAATAAAATAAAGGTGCGTTAGCTCACATACGCCATATAAAATTCCTGGTAATTCCTCTTTCCGATACCCCGCCAGCTTGCGACACGCTGGTAAATCAAGCATTCTTGCTTATGAGTGTTTGCCCACACCCCAAGATGTTTGACGTCGTGTTTGACAGTAGTCATGTTTCTTTTCTTTGCTTTCAAACATGTATTGGCTACATACCTGTATCCCATATTTGAGCCTTGATCGTCTTATTGTCTACTTGAATACTACGTGTTGCGAACTCAACACCAATAGTACTTTTGGATTCGAGATTGAATTCATTACGAGTGAAACGTCCCAAAAGGTTGGTCTTACCAACACCGGAATCTCCAATGAGAACAACTAGATGAAGGCAGAATGGTAAGGTTTGCATTCCAGATGATGGAGGTCATCCCACTAAAATCGCAAAGGCAGGGGATGCTTTTGCACGCAAAACAAAATATTACCTTTGAAAAGGTAGTCGTATTCGTCGTCTCTTGACATGATTTCAGATGATTGAGGTGTGTTAAATGAAAAACAAAAAAAGGGCCAGATGAAGGGAAAAGCCTGCGTCCTGGATAACTAGTTTTATAAGCTTATGCAGGGCACATGACTTGCAAATTTCCTCTGATTTTTTTTGGCGCTTTCATCAAAAGGCGCGGTGTGACAACCATCCCACATTTCAAAGTAAGCTGTCGCAATAACAAGAGTGAAATCTGTGGAGAGTGGTGTTGGCTAACAACCTACCAGCTCCCACTTTAAATCCCACAAGTCAATAGTGCTGTGTTCTTCATGTCATCCATGGCATACATCCCTCCATACAGCGTTACTTGTACAGTCTGTCACTGTAATTTGTAATGGTTCAGCGTAGACAAATATTCATTGGACATATCATTGCGCAAACGATAATATAGTTGAAAAGCAAATTTTTTTATAATAGAATGATTTCATTTTGTTCATTTGAATCTACAGTTCTTTATGTATCGAATTTTTTTTTAGGGGTTGTATGCGAAGAAAATTAGTGACCATGGCCGTCGTCTTGTTGTGGTTGGTCAGGAGCAACTATACACACGAAAAGAAAGAGTTAGCAAAGGTGGATAGATAGATAGATGATTAAAAAACGAAAGCTTACCCTTGATCATATCGTCAATTCTCAAAATTGAAATGGCAGCTTCTGTTGCACTCTTCAAACTTCTGATCTTGGACATGGCGGGTTCCAAAACACCAGCGGCCAAGTTATCTCGTACTTCGCCCTTGATCAATTCAAGACCGTACCACTTCAAGGCGCGTTGACGCTCATCAGCTCCAGCATTAAGAGCAGCGTTGTGGTAAGCTCTCAACTTGGAAACCAATTCAGTTGAGTCCTTGGCGGCATTGACGGCAAGGGTCTTGGGAATAACTAGAAGGGCATTGGCGAACTCAGCAATGGCAAGCTGTTCTCGGGATCCGAGGCTGGTGGCAAAGTTCTCCAAGTAGATGCTGAGAGCAGATTCGACGGCACCACCACCTGGAACGACAGAGCCACTTTCCAAGGTGCGCTTGACAACGCAGAGGGAATCGTGCAGAGAGCGTTCCATTTCATCCAACATGTAATCGTTTGCACCACGGAGAATGACGGATGCAGCGCTCTGTGTCTTTGTACCTCTAATCATGATACACTCGTCATCGGAGATACGTTCTTGAACAACTTCTTCTGCAGTTCCAAGGTAGGAAGCCTCGAAAGTTTCCTCTCCTTCCAAGTTTGCCAGTGATGAGGTCAATGTAGCACCTGTGGCTCTGGCAATACGCTTCAAATCTTCCTTCTTACAACGACGGACAGCCATTGCTCCAGCTTCAACGAACAACTTCAAGCACAAGTCATCGATACCTTTGGTAGTCAAGATGACATTGGCACCAGTTGCCAAAATCTTCTTGATGCGGTCGGTTGTGATTCCAATTTCTCTACAAGAAGGCAACAATGAAGTAAGAACCTTTGCTTCACCTACATAACGCCTGCAAACCCCACAACGTACCTCTTTCTAATATCCTCCAACTGGTCAGGGTCATCAATGACAATGTTGACACCCATGTGCATTCTGGTCTTTTGAAGGTTCATGTCCAAACAAGCAATCTTTGCGTTTTGAATGCGAGTCTTCATGGCTTGTGAGGCGACAGTGCAGTTCAAAGCATAACCACGAACGAAGATGGATTCACGGCCAGATTTACCGTGAGCCTTGAGGATATTGACGGCCTTGACAGGGTATTTACTTTCACCACGAGCATTGGTGGTCTTGACAGCGAGCATAGATTCGACGGCCAAGTTGGCAAAGAAATCAGAGTCACTGAAAAGGGAGGGAGGGTTATCAATATATGTTGGTTAAACAGGACGAATACCGCGAACGCGAGGACTTACGATCCAATGATCTTACTGCTCATAGAGGTCTTGGCAGCGTTGATCAAACAGTCCTTTCCAAGAGTATCGACCTTGACAGCCATCTGATCGGCAATAAACTTGCAAGCTTCCTTTGAAGCCAATCGATAACCAGTGATGATGGTAGTAGGATGGATTTTGTTCTTGACAAGTTCGTTGGCGCGTTTCAACAATTCAGCGGCAATGATAACGACAGATGTAGTACCGTCACCAACTTCACGATCCTGTTGTTGAGCAAGTTCAACAAGGACCTTTCCGGCAGGGTGTTCGACTTCAAGAAGTTGAAGGATGGTAGCACCATCGTTACTGATGGTGACATCCTGTATAGATCACGATGAATATCAGTACAAAGTTGGGGGGAGGGGGATCATTCCGTAATCACCATCTATTTATACTTACACCAATCTCATCGACAAGCATCTTGTCCAATCCAACGGGACCCAATGAACTCTTGACAATGTTGGCGATGGACACTGCCGCTAAGACTAGATGTCAAATAGAAGATGAAACGTTCAGTAACGAGATCATCAAAAACTAGTTACCAGCTAAAGTATACAGTCAAATGTAGAAGAACGTACCGTTAGCTGAACGTACATCTTGTCCAGATGTACGCTCACCGCCGAGGAACAGATTGGGATTGCGTTCTCGCTGGTACATGGTTTGTAAGTTTGAGTACGCGTATTGTTCGTTCGGGCTCGAAATTTGTCTACCTATTGAGATTGACCCAGCAGTGGCTTAGCCACTCACAATGGATGAGCTCAGCGGACAACTTGGGACTGGAAGTGACGTCGGTGCCTTTTTTTTTTTTTTTTGGACCAGAAAAAAAGTTGCGCTAAAACTGGGACTGGCTAAAGACCATAGATTAAACCTTTACTTCATCGTAAAGCCCCATATTAAGCGTCATGTCTTCAAACGCTCAGGCAGAAAACAACGCTGAACATAATATTGAGATCTGGAAGATCAAGCGACTCATCAAGAGTTTAGAAGCTGCAAGAGGGTATGTTTTTTTTGTTTTGTCATCTTCCAGCACATCTCATGCGAACCAGCCTTTCCACTTGAACAACGATTTCAAGTGCTTTCCATACCGTCCTGGACCTCATCCTGTCAGTTCGGATACAGTGCTAACAGCATCTATTCATATCCTCTAGCAATGGCACATCTATGATTTCATTGATTATTCGTAAGTATTGTGAATGTTTTCTTTTATTGATAGATAAGGCGACCCAACACAGCATTTCAGCTCTGCCGCAGTTGTGGCTATAAAGAGACAATGGGAAATGCGTACAAAACTTGTTTTGTACCCATGTGTTCTGTCGCTGAGTCGTCGTCCTTACGGTCGTCATGGGCCATGTTTTATTTTTAATTTTTATTTACCCAACCAAACCTTATCCGACTTGTAGCTCCAAAGGATCAAATTTCTCGTGTCGCCAAAATGTTGGCCGATGAATACGGAACAGCATCCAACATCAAATCCCGTGTCAACAGACTGTCTGTGTTAGGCGCTATTACATCCACCCAACAGAGACTCAAGCTGTACAACAAGGGTAAGTTAGATTCCCGTGATTGAAGCGCCACCTCCTTCAGTTTAAAACTCACCTTGGGGTTTCTCTCTAGTTCCTCCAAATGGTTTGGTTGTGTATTGCGGTACCATCGTCACTGATGAAGGCAAAGAAAAGCGTGTCAATATCGATTTTGAACCCCACAAGCCTATCAATACATCATTGTACCTTTGCGACAACAAGTTCCACACCGAAGCTTTGTCAGAGCTTCTAGAGTCAGATGCAAAGTTCGGCTTCATTATTATGGATGGTAACGGTGCTCTTTTCGGCACCTTGTCGGGTAATACCCGTGAAATTATACACAAGATGCAGGTCGATCTTCCCAAGAAGCACGGAAGAGGTGGTCAGTCTGCTGTTCGTTTTGCCCGTCTTAGAGAAGAAAAGCGTCACAACTATGTTCGTAAGGTTGCTGAACTTTCCGTCGGCTTCTTCATTAGTAACGACAAGGTATGTAAAGAATCATTTTTCGCTTAATTGAATGATCCTCCCTAGTTTCCACTTACACTCGGGGCTTAGGTCAACGTTGCTGGCTTGGTTCTTGCTGGTTCAGCTGATTTCAAGACCGAATTGGGTCAATCCGACATGTTGGATCAACGTCTCCAAGCCAAGATTATCAAGACTGTTGACGTTTCATATGGTGGAGAGAACGGTTTCAACCAGGCAATTGAGTTGTCTGCTGAATCTTTGTCCAACGTCAAATTCATTCAAGAGAAGAAGCTCATTCAGCAATACTTTGACGAAATTTCCCAAGATACCGGCAAGTTCTGTTTCGGTATTGAAGATACTTTGAAGGCGCTCGAACTCGGTGCCGTTGAGACACTTATTGTTTGGGAAAGCTTGGATCTTATCCGCTATGTTCTCCGTGACTCTGAAGGCACCGAGCATGTCATTCACCCTAACAAGGAGCAGGAGAAGGACCGATCCATCTTCCTTGACCCTACCGCCCCCAACACCGAAATGGAGATCGTTGACACCAAGCCATTGTTGGAATGGTTCACTGAGCGATACAAGGACTTTGGTGCCACCTTGGAATTCGTTACCAACCGTTCTCAAGAAGGTGCTCAGTTCGTCAAGGGCTTTGGTGGTATTGGTGGTCTTCTCCGATACAAGGTTAACTTTGAGCAGCTCAACTATGATTCTGAAGACGAATTCTTTTCAGACTAGAGTATCCTGTTTGTGTAATTTGTCAAATTTGTTATTATCATCCCCACTTGTAGAGTTCCGTCGCCTTTTTTGTCCCGTATTCCTCTTCATCCCTGTCCATTATTTTTTTTTTCTTATCAATTTCTTTCTTCAATAATCTGAACAGAGAAACAAAAAAGTGAAAAGAAATTATTTTTGCCATATATCCGATGTTGAGCGTGAAAGAAGGTACATTGTTTTAAATGTGTTTGCTGTATGAAGGACACCTTGGATCAGCATTTAGCGGAATTCTGCCTGCTTGCTCAGTTTACCGGGGCGGACTTTTAACCGCTCATATGATGAAAAGTGTGAGCCTGCCCATGGTGACAAAGTTAACTTATTCACGGTCATGGATTACTCATTCTGCTTGACTCGAGATCTGGACATACCTGTCAGCGTACGAATGTAAGCACCAACATTCCTCTGTGTTTGTGAATTGTATTGAAGCTAAGCTTTATGGTTGGTCAGTTCCAGCTTGGAAGGAACGCGGACAAAAAAGTCATTCACAGAGCTACTCGATAATCCCGAGTTAAAATTCGCTGGCCTACAAGTGAGGTTGGTAGCCCGTCCATTACATGTCATTATTGTTTGCATTGTACGTGCGCTAATCTCCTTCATTTTCACAGCGATCACTCCGACCTATATGTCACCGTACAACTATACGCAGATAACAAGCCGCTGACAGTATCAGTTCGTACCAGTTACAAAGCGTTCAAACAGCAATGGAGGTAGGGAGATTGATACCTTTCAATAACAACATGTGATTTTGTGCTGATGGCTGGGTATACTTTCAGGTGGAATGAATGGTTGATTCTTCCCATCAAATATCGAGACTTGCCAGCATCAGCACAATTAGTTATCACCATCTGGGACATTGAGAAACCTCGCAAGACCGTACCAGTAGGAGGAACGACGTTCAGGCTCTTTGGAGAATATCTGTAAGCTGCACAGGAATCAGATTTCTAGCGTTTCGCCATAGCTAACTCAAAGGGTTCGTGTTAGGACAATGCGAAAAGGAAAGCATAAATTATATGTATGGCCAGGTGTAGAGGCAGATGGAAAGAACGA
This sequence comes from Umbelopsis vinacea, assembly GCA_016758895.1. Taxonomy (NCBI): domain Eukaryota; kingdom Fungi; phylum Mucoromycota; class Umbelopsidomycetes; order Umbelopsidales; family Umbelopsidaceae; genus Umbelopsis; species Umbelopsis vinacea. The sequence goes on along the minus strand of JAEPRA010000009.1, from coordinate 753,764 downwards.
TACAAGTACGCCAAGCAAACTACAAACAACTAGTGAGCTGGATCGTTTAGAAAAGCTTGTGAAGAAGCATGACGCCGGCGACATCCAGCCCGTCGACTGGCTGGATGCTCTAGCATTTCGACAAATCGAAAAGATACATAAGGTACATAAGGAGCTAATTCATCTCATATCACGACCCTCATGTCAATCTTACAAATGTGTTGAAAATATAGGAGGAAACAGAGAAATCTCATGATTTGCACCTCTATATCGACTTTCCAAAGTTTGATTTTCCACTTGTTTATGGTGAAATGGCAAGTGCTATGTCTGAAAGTCTTCAAAAAACGTCTGCCGATAGACCCTTTTTACTAAATAATATCATTTACAGGAATGTATACTACCAGAATCAACTGGTTCGATGATTGGGCAACCACTTGCACCACAGCCAAATGCAGCTATTGCCAACGCTATGAACCAGCAAATAAATTTCGCCGTCGACGAAGATAATATAACCACAGCCCAGTATCCTCCGACAGCGATATCACAGTTTAATATTATTTTGGATCACGAAATTCACAGAGAAAACCCTGTGGAAGCTAAACATCGACGGCTGGTCCGAAGTCATAGAAATGGTCCTCTCGATAGAGATCTTAAACCCAATCCCAAGATTCGAGACGAACTTAATGTAAGATATCCAACGGGGATTTGAAGCAATCAACTGGACAGTTTCTGATTCAATTCAATCTTATATGTACTTTAGAGTATACTGTCATATCCATCTACAAAAACTCTCACAGCAGAGGAGAAGGATCTTGCATGGAAGTTCAGATTTTATTTGACAAGAGATAAGAGGGTAGGTAGTGAATTATCCTGACACTCAATTTCGATATGAAAGTGCTTACCGTGTCTTTGCTCTCATTAGGCGCTGACCAAGTTCTTAAAGTGCGTTGTGTGGACTGATCCTACTGAAGTTCGCCAAGCGGTAGACTTGCTTCCACTTTGGGCAGATATCGATGTTGACGATGCTCTGGAGCTCCTTGGTAAAGACTTTGCAAATCGACATGTTCGTGCTTATGCTGTCAGTCAGCTAAGAAAAGCAGATGATGATGTAAGTCAGTTCTTGTATTTGTGGTGTTGCATGGATTGTTTCATTAACGTTACCCTGATTTACAGGATTTATTGCTTTACCTCTTACAATTGGTACAAGCCCTTAAATTTGAGAGGATAACGGATAACGGTCCAATTTCGTATGACTCTTCCCTGGCACAATTCTTGATAGATAGAGCCATACGAAATCCAATTTTGGGCAACTACTTCCATTGGTAAGAAATGAACCTTTTTCTTCTATAAAAGTCTTTTTTGGGCATTTTAGCATACTTATCATAATGCCGCATCATTCAGGTACCTGATGGTGGAATGTGAAGATAAGGTGGTTGGAAGAATGTATGCAAAAGTAGCATATCATTATTTGACGGCCATTTTGGAGGTAAGCAGTATTCATATCATATAACCACGGTTATAATGGCTATCTAACGGATGTGGCCACTGTAGGTGCCTGGCGGTCATCGTAGACGAGACATTCTCAGGAGACAAGGCGAGCTCATTCAAAGGTTGTCCGATTTGTCCAAAGATGTGAGAGCCATGAAGGACACTCGGCCCAAGAAGGTACAGTTTCTGGTTACTCAAGTGAAAAAAGCTTTCCCTCGTATCTAATATAATTTCGTTAAGGTGGAGAAACTTCGACGAATGATCGCCGATGCAAAAGGACCTCTTTTCTCTTTTACAACATTGCCTTTTCCTCTCGATCCTCGATATGAAGTTTGTAAAGTGATCGCTGGTGAGTACATATAGAACCTTTTTCGTATTATATCACAGCTTCGTGCTAACCTATGGTGACAACTCGTAGAAAAATCTGGTATATTCAACAGTAATATGCAACCATTGAGGTTGACATTCGCTACTCCGGAAGCCATCGAGTATCCAATCATCTTCAAAACGGGTGATGATCTCAGACAAGATCAGCTCGTTATACAGATCATCACTCTTATGGACAAATTATTACAGAAGGAAAACCTTGATCTAAAGCTAACACCTTACAAGGTATTGGCTACCGGACCTGATCACGGGCTTATGCAATTTATACCATCCAAGTCCTTAGCTGCTGTTCTGAACGACCATCAGAACAATGTTCTCTCCTTCTTCCGCCAGCATCATCCAGACCCTGGACCTGACGGTATTTATGGTATTGATAGTCAAGTTATGGAGACATACATCCGGAGCTGTGGTAAGTTGGATTGCCCTGAGTACAATGACACATGCTTTATTTTTTTAACACCTTCCTGCCTATAGCTGGTTACTGTGTCATCACTTATCTCCTGGGTGTTGGAGACAGACATTTGGATAACTTACTTCTGTCCCCTGACGGGTTCCTCTTCCATGTTGACTTTGGATTTATTCTTGGACGAGATCCCAAGCCGTTCCCACCTCCAATGAAATTGTGCAAGGAAATGATTGAAGCTATGGGAGGCGCCAACTCTCCTCACTATGCAAAGTTCCGTCAATACTGCTACACAGCCTTTACTACTCTTCGACGTAACGCAAACCTCATTCTCAATTTGTTTGCCCTCATGGTTGATGCCAACATCCCTGATATTAAAATCGAGCCCGACAAAGCTGTCTTCAAGGTACAGGAGAAGTTCCGACTCGATCTCTCGGAGGAGGCAGCTATCAGTTATTTCCAAGGCTTGATTGCAGAAAGCGTCAATGCGCTGTTTCCCCAAATTATGGAGACTGTTCACAAATGGGCTCAATACTGGCGACGATAGACATTGCAATTTTGTATTTGCTGTAGAAATTATTACATATAAACCCACTTCGCTTTTACTAAATATAATAATAGCATTGTAAAATTTTAATTCAAACATGAAAACATTATAGTAGAGCGGTGGGTGCGTATGGAAAGATTGGCTTGGACAAGGCTGAGGTGAGTTACTATCACACATTACCTACATAATAGTTTAATACCCAAGCTTGATGGATTAAGAAAGTACTACACATGGTCAAGCGCATGAGACCGAACTTGACAGAATGCACAGTCGTGGCTTTGGTGATTACAGGATACGAATTAGTTGAACCCCGCTGTGGGTGGTTTCCCCGCTCTCAATGGCCATTGAAGGACAAGTAAGGCGAATTAGTGACACCCACCAAACACTTAATCGTACCGGCGCCAGAAGACAAAATCCGGCGGTTTGGTCTTGATGATCGGTCGAATTATACATTGTACAAAGCTGTAAGCTGGGGTTCAGTCGTATTCATATCAAGCACTATCATGTTCGATCAGATGCCTACAGAGGCATGGAAAACAGATGAATGGTGAGGTGTATGCAGCAAAGCTAGCTACCAGTCAAGGATCAAGTGAGTCTGTTTCGAAATCGTCGCTGGAAACCACTGTGCTTGTTCAACACATGAGCGATGCACTTGAAGTGACTGACACGTGAAAATGATAGGACAAAGTAAGCTGATATGTCTGATATCGAGCAAAATATGCCACTGCCCTTTGGGATAGCGTACAAGCATCCATAGCTTTATGAATTGAGCAACGCAAACGTCTTCATAGACAACTTCTTTATAGCTTACGTAAAGTTTTTTCCAAACGTTATTTACATCCCGACAGCAGGCGGCCAAGGTGTGAAAATGACTGTTCTTAAATTAATGGAGAATGGTGGACAAGGAGACAAAATAAAAAGCACTTGACCCTTCCATCCTTTTGCTTCTTCTCACTCTCGTACTCATGGTTCTCACTACAAAACTCACTCAGATGCTGGGCATCGCTCACCCTATTATCCAAGGTTAGTTGATGCCAGCAACAGTCAGCTTCAACGTTAAATTATGGTTGTGTTAACCTTTACTTCCCCGCAATCAGGTGGCATGCAGTGGGTCGGTACCGCTGAAATGGCTTCAGCTGTGTCCAACGCTGGTGGTCTTGGTCTTTTGACTGGTTTGACCCAGCCTACTCCAGAAGCCCTGCGCGACGAGATTAGACGATGCAGAACCATGACCGACAAGCCTTTTGGTGTCAATCTCACTTTTCTTCCTGCCATCGTTCCTCCTCCCTATGCTGAATATGTGAAGGTCATCATTGAGGAAGGTATCAAGGTAGTTGAAACTGCTGGAAACAATCGTAAGTGTCTCATCGATTTCTTCATGGACTTTGCTTGAATGGAAAAAATGGATATCGACATGGGCGGTATTTTAAACAGCTTTAAGGCCTAGTCATATGATTTCTCCATACTGTTGGCAATTTGTTTCTAACTTTTTTCGCTATTTTCGTCTTTAGCTGGTGTTCATATCAAGTCTTTCAAGGAAGCTGGTATCATTGTTATTCACAAGTGCACTGCTATCCGTCATGCTCTTTCTGCTCAAAAGCTCGGTGTCGATGTTGTCTCCGTCGATGGTTTCGAGTGTGCTGGTCACCCGGGTGAAGACGACGTAACTGGACTTATCCTTTTAGCCAAGGCTGCCAAAACCCTCAAAATCCCCTACATTGCTTCAGGTGGTTTTGGTGATGGCCGTGGATTGGCTGCTGCTTTAGCTCTCGGAGCTGAAGGTGTCAACATGGGTACTCGTTTCATGTGCACCCAGGAAAGTCCTATCCATGACAATGTCAAGCAAGCTATTGTTAAGGCAGATGAACGTAACACTGCTCTTGTCTTCCGTCCTTTCCGCAACACATCCCGTATCTTCCGAAACTCGGTAGCCACTGAGGTTGTTTCCAAGGAAAAGAAGCCCGACGTCAAGTTCGAGGATGTTCGAGAATTGGTCAGTGGCCAACGCGGACGTCAAGTCTACACTACGGGAGATCCCGAGTATGGTGTTTGGACTGCTGGTCAAGTCATTGGCCTTATTGATGATATCCCAACATGTGATGAATTAATTTCGCGCATGGTCCGTGATGCTGAAGACATTATTACTAAACGTCTTGGCGTCATGGTTAGCAAGAGCAAGCTATAGAGCATGTATTAAGAGAGTGTAATTTTTTTTTTCCATGTATAAAAGCAAAAAGGCCCCGCACATTCGGAGCCCTTGTTTGAAACACCAAAAAGACATTCCATCATTATTATCATTAAAAAAATCCCCAATGATACTCCGGCAACAACATTACCTCTTTTATCTCATTTCCGTTTACCCAATCTGGAACTCACGTCAGTCAAACAGAAACAAAAAGACTACTACCTTAAGAAGTATATACCTTTTCGTTAACGTGGCTGAGAGACCAATCGTGACTTTGAAAAAGTGAGAAGTAAGCCCAAGGCTTGGCTGCTTCGATCGTCATCGAATAAAGAACAGGTTAGGTTACAGGCTTATCGGAGATGGAATGCTCTGGGATGATACGACAATGTTTACTATGATTAAGTCACGGGGAAAGCAACAGGCTGTCAAAAAATAAATAGATTGCCAAGACGTGGGTTGCCTAGAGTCATCCAACCTAGGTGGACGTGGCTTCTTATATAGCAATTTACGTATTATCCTGATCCAAAAATAAGTTTTTTTTTTAAAATCGTTTCTCGGTGGTAAAATCAACTCAGTCAAAAAAGTGAGCCCAAAAATGGTTTACGTCACTCAGTTATAAAAAATTACTAGAGGTTAAAATATGGACGATCTTTTGCCTTTTTTTTTTTTTTTTCGTACCTGCTTGGCTTTTAGATCAGTCTACGTTCCATGCGATTTGTCGTTCTTGCCTTCGTCTTGACGTCGACCATCGTCTACTACGCATATCTAGGTTATCTCTTAAACCTACCCAACCTGGGCCGACCGGTGGTATGGCAGAAATACTGCGACTCTCATACCCCAGACGTTACGACGGATCCGGTCAACATCTTTGTGGGTGTATTGACCATGGACACCAAATTTGATAGACGACAGATGATTCGAGACACCTATTTAATGTACAAGCCAGATAATGTGATATTCAAGTTCGTATTGGGCCGTCCACGCAATGACCCTGAAGTCATCGCCAAGCTTGAAGAGGAGTATCATAAATATGGCGATCTCATGTTTCTAGACATAAAAGAGAACATGAACGAAGGAAAGACATACGAATACTTTCGATATATGGCTGAGACGTATAATACCACCGGACTCGACTATGTGTTTAAAGCCGATGACGATTCATACATTCGGCTGGACCGATTGGAACTGGACATGAGGAATCAGAAACGACAAATGCTCTACTGGGGCTACTTGGTCGGCGATACCTTTATGGGAGGCGAATGCTATGGTCTCTCATTCGACTTGGTTCAGTGGGTCAGTACGTCGCAGACCGCTCAGAAATACAAATCTGGTCATGAGGATTCTCAGGTACAAAAATGGTTCAAGTGGGCCAGTATCGACAGCAGTGTGCACTATGCTCCAAGGAACTGTTATATATATGATGACCCAGAGTCTGACAGCGTGTACGCCAGACCATTGACCACCGACGCTCGCACCATCGTTGTCCACAATCTCAAACGAAACGATAGATTTATGGCAATCCATCAGCAATTGCCTTAACCCCGCCAAAGCAAAGCTAAAAAAGAAAAAAAAGAAAATTACTTTACACACACCAACCTATCTTAATCTTTCCAAAGACAAGAGGTTAACAACTCTCTGTGGCGAGCATTCATATACCCCCAACCAACCGTTTCCTTCCCTTTTCTCTTTCTCTTTTTTTTATATTTCTATTTCACACGTATGGGCTTTCCCAAAGGAAAGGGTGCCTCTGTGGTATCCGTAATTACTATCCAATCATCTGGTGCACCATATCTCGCTGTGTTACAATGTAAACATATAAAGCAATAGTAGACAATATTATGTTTTTATTATGTGTTGCGCTAAAAATTTCTCTCTCTCCCTCGCTTATGTGGCAACGGTTAGAGAGGCATGCATATTTCTGATAGGAACCCAACTTCCCGTTGATTGTTCAATTGCAAATTCTTCACATCGCAAAGGAAACTTTATCGGAGTGAAAATGACAGCTTAGGGGGGTGTGCTTTGGTACGGAGTAACAGCGCGCGCGCTTTGCAGTCAGTCGGGTTTCTGGCGGCGGGAATACACCGGTTGTGGGACACTCATCGCACCAAAGTGCTAGAGTCATCTTGGAGCGGGGGGTTAACTGCTTTGCATCCTCTGATTCTTTGTACCAGGTTGCAAACTTTAGCTGTCACTCAGCTTAGACCAATCGAATCCCTTCTTTCCCCTGCCCTCCCTCCCTTTGAATCCCACTACTCTTTTTTTTTTTTCTTAATTTTTTTAAACAACAGCTTGGAGAGGGGGGGGGGGCATGAGAGTGACGGGAGGCCGGAGTGTAAAGCAAATCATTGGAATGTACGTACGGGCAGAACGCGCAGTAAGGAAACACAGACATATTCCACATACTTTCACATTCTAGGATTTTAGAGTTAGATTTGAATTGCGGACACAGCTTGAGAAATAACTCTATCGCTCGCAGTCAATTGAAACCAAAACTTTTTTCCGTCTTGCCTTTTTTCTTTCTCATTGCCTGGTCAGGGTGACTATAGGCACGTTGCGATTGGAATCATGGCATGAACCAAACCGAGTAAGACATCAAATATGATTCATGCTTCCGAAAAACGTTGCCCGTGGAATAGACAAAATATTGATAACGTGACAGGAATTTTCCCTGGTATCCCACAACCTCCATACTATGGTGCAATGTAATCCAGAGAGCAAACTCCGCCATATGAAAAGTTCTTTACACGCTAACTAATATCACCATTCATGAATGCTCTTTGAGCGACTGTGTGTCTGGAATAAATGGTCTGCAAGATCAACTTCTTTGTAACGCTAACGCTGCTTAGGACCTCGGTTCGATGAGCTTTGTTTGATAGTAGCATTGACACATGTCGAACACTTTCACAATGAATGTAACCTTTAAAATAAACAAACATTAAAAGAAAAATTTAAAAATGTGCGGACGATGAACAACATACATCCAATTTGAATATGTTGCTCGTGGCAATCGCTTATAGGATTGGTTTGGACTGGACCGAATTTATTGAACAAAAATTATGTAAACCGAAAGATTTGAAAAAAAAAAAGTGGTAAACGACATATGATACAAGGAGCAAAGGAGAGAAGGGTGATGGGACAAATGCAAGGAGGAATCGCAAAGGAACGTAGATAAGGGTAAAAAAAGAAAGAAGCCTATACGAATAAAATAGACGATGGTTCAGGCAATCGTTCTGTAGTAGGTGATGTGCTAGACTTGTCACCCGAAGATTTACGCTTTTTCTTGTCCTTGATTTGATCTTGCGAGAATTTTCGTTTCTTCTCTGACATCTCTGGAGAAAGGGGTGGTCGTAACTTCAGTCGAATGATATTGGGTGGTCGTCCAAGGGCCGGTTTAGTTGGCTCTGGAAGTTCCGTGAAATCCATCGAATGTCGCATTCCCTTGGTCTCCAAATCTAAAGTACAAAGGCCAATCAGACACTCGAACAGCGTTTGCAGTCCAATCCATTCATGAAACTTACATGCATCCAGCATACGAACATGGCCGTACGGATAGGTTAAGTGCCTGGAGTGTGAGCAGGCAGGGCACATGTATTTGCCAATGCGGTCGACAACAGTGGATGACAGGTTGACACAGTCAAGATGGAACCAATCCTCACAGGCATCGCACTGTATCATTGAATTATTCTTCGCATCGCTCACTCTTCGTCGACACAAGCAATAAACTTGTGAATCTTCACCTTCCTCATTGGCGTGGTTGACATCATGGTATGGATGCCGCTGATGAGAGGAGTGTGATTGTTGTGGAGACTGCTGCAATGGTCTAGCCATCGGTTCGTAAGAGGGATCGTCCTCCTCCTCAGACTCATTTTTGAAAGATATCGACGTATCAGAAGACTTGCGATTCCGAGGATGCCGACTGCCAATGGGCTTCTTACCACCTCTAGGGCGATCAATCGACGTCTTTCGCCCAGCATTACTTAGTCTTTTGCCAGCGGGTGATGCTGGCGGTGGGGATAGCACCCGCATCTTCTCACTGAGGAACTCGGTTTCGTCTTGCAGATACACGTCAATGCCCATGAGTTTCCGTAAATAGTTTCGAATATCAGGTACATCCTCGACACCCAATTGAGGCTTGGACCGACAGAAGTTTCGAACTTCTTCACGGAATCGAGCCACTCGAGCTACAAGTGATTGCAAAATGGTGTATTCGGAAGTTGCAAACCAACGTTGATCTGCTTCTTGAAGTAAATCTTCAAATTCTTCAAGATGAGGTCGATCACTGAATGGAGCGCTGATGCTGCATACAGGACAGACATAGGATGTTTGTGCTTTGGCTTCTCGTCGCGATACCCGAACGCAGTTTCCATGATACCATTCTCCGCAGGTATCGCATTCAATCATTAAGCCAGATTCCGACGAGCGACAGATACAGAATATATCTTGTGTAGTTGGGATGTCAGTTGGATGGGCTGGACTGAAACTGTTATTGCGATGAGCTGTGACTTGGATGGCATTGTTCTCAAGGTGAGTGAGAACCATCTCCATGGATCGAGCGCCTTGACTATGTTCACTGACCGACATGATTTGCTTCAATTTGGCTCTCCATCTATCCATAAGGTACGTCTCTTCATGGAATAGATCTGCGCCTATGATGGTCATAGGGAGATAGTTGATCAGTTTCAAGATTTTGTTAAGGTCGCTCACAGGTGGTTTCCAGTCGGTCCTCAAGTCTTGTCGTGCCTGGAGCAGAGTCTGCGCCAGCCGTGTTGCTTCATTATACTGATTCAACAAATTTTGAGCTTTGTTTCGCAAGTCAACACTAATCACTCTGGTATTTTTGGCTGAGTCAAGAACTTGATGCAAATCTTCTGGCTTGATCAAAGGTTGTTCCAAAACACTCGATGCTTGCTTGACCCACACAGCAGCTTCAGCTGCCCGTTCCTCAAGCGCAATCAAAAGTTCATTGTCGGCTGGAATATCGCACTCTTGGGCCTGGGCAATCAATGAGGTCACTTGACTGTAGTCCTGGAACCGATCAATCTTGTCTCCAACAGTTCGTTTCCATTCTAACTGATCGGCGAGGACTTGCAACTGCGTGTATTCTATGGTATTAATATTGATCGTCGATCCAAGCTTTAGGACATTCTGACATTCGCCAAGTGTTGCTTTGGGGTTTTCGAGAACATCGTGGGCTCGAGTGGCAAAATCGTCCAACAAGTCGACATACTGTTGAAGCAAGGCGATTTCTGGAGCACTAAAGGCCAGATCTTTGCTCTGTTGTAAAAGCCGCTTTATAGTGTCGTATGTATGTCCACGAGCATGCTCTAAAGATGGTTGCTTTTCATCATGTTCCGACTTTCGCCACTTGGATTTGCGTACTAGAAAACTGTTGGCTTCCTCGGACCACTTTTCGATTTGCTCCACATAGTCTTTCAAAGTGAGAACTTCTTCAATGACAAGGGAGAGTTTAGCAGCCTCTTGAAGCAACGGTCGCAGTGTCTTGATGGAGGGTGCCTGAGACTTGGACATGGTTTTGCGAAGTTTCTCAACCCAAGCCGAAGCTACTTGAGAGTTGTCTGTGCATTTATAAACGAGTTGCTCAAGTTCTTCATCGGAGAATCGTAGCCGCAGCGTCTTTTGTTTGGTTTCGCAGCTGCAGAGCTAATAAAAACGTGGGTTAAGTTATTTGTACGCATGCATTCATCTTTAAAAAAGACTTCTTTCACGTAAAGGAACGTACCTCTTCAAGGTGATCTGTACATGCTACCTTATCGGTGCATGTACAAGAAATTTGTGACAAGTACGTAAATGCGTTGCAGTGCACACATTCAGTCTTTCCTTCGGGTCGATCCTTGTCGTCAATCACTTCTTTCAAGGAGGGATATTGCTTACGAGTGGCGGCACGGTCATTCAATTCACGATTGCACATCTCCACTAGAGCTTCTTTGAGCCATGCCGCATCATCAGACTTTGCATCGTTAAGAGCTGTGGTAACGAGTAATTCATCATGAGAGAAACAAGGATGCCGCTTATATTGCTTGTATCGTTTTGCACACTCTTGTCCGTAATCAACCCATTCGTATGGAGCAAAGTTGACGGCCTCGCAAAAGTTGAACTGAACGTCATAAATCGATTAGTATACCAGAAAGCTGGTTGAGAGTATGGTGGCCCAAAAGAAGTTTTTACTTACTCCGTGGTTAAAGCCAGAGTGATAGGCTTGTGGGAAGGTAACGACAAATTGGCCGGGACGTTGGTCTACAACATAGCAGCGAACGCCTTCTTTCATGAGTGTTCCGGGGCTAAGCATCGTAACAAGTTGGAATAGCAAATCCGGTTGTTGCTCAAACAATTCTGGTACCGCTCTTCGCATGGCATCTTCGAACTTTAGAGCATCAGCTCCAGGAATACCATACCAAGTCTTGGTTTCGCCCCAATGGTGATAGTTGATGGAGTAGGTGTAATGATCTTCATTATGCCAGCAGAATGCAGAAAAGCACATGCCTACGTAAATCCATGGTACCATCATACCGGAAATATCGGATTTGATGTGTGTAAAAAGAGAGTCTGGCAACACTGGTATGACATTCAGATTCCAAGGGTTCTTCGAATATGGATTTTGAGGATGTCGTTCCATAGTTGGGAAACCGCTATAGAGAAGATGAGTTAGTGTTGGGTCATATTATAGAAGGCTTCCTTCAAAGCCGGTAGGTCTATACCTTCCATGTTGCGTGCTATGCAGATCAGCACCATATTCAACTTCACATGATTCATGTGGGTTTTCAACCAGACGCCAAAATTCATCCTCGCAGTCTTCCTCGGTGACAGCTTTCGCATCCTTGACTTCTTTGGCAGCAAACCAATCTTCCTTAAATTTGTCACATTTCTGCTGGAATGAATGCAACGAGTATTCTCCACCATCTTCGAAGCCATAATCTTCTCCTGCGGCGGTCAAACACTTTACGCAGTACCATTCTGTTCGAGGAATGCTGCTGAGGGGAGGGTCAAGGCAGTACATATGATATCCTCTATCGCACCCGTCGCAGAGTAAAATTTCATCTTCGTTTTCGCCAATGTTGCAAATTTCGCATATTTCTCCTCTACCAGGCGAGGAAGAATCTCTCTCATTTTCATCGTCGTCGTCGTCCTCATTTGGTTCTGGTACAGATATGTAAACGTTAAAGGAACAACCATGGAAACATTTTACTTTTTGCAGGCATTCTGTCTCGTACCTGGTTCTTTTTTCACACGCTTCATACCACCATCCTTGTTGATGGAAGATATAGCCTTATTGATTTCGTCAGCGCCTTTGAGTTTTGTTTGCTTTGAGAGCCATATCTCGTATGGGAGAATCACGCGATTATAGGCGGATTTCAAAGCATTGGACATGGAAGTACATTGCTTTCTAGTGTAGCCAAGCAGACGACCTATTTCTGCCCATTTCTTTTGAGCGGTAACCTACAATAAATTGGATGCCAGTACGTTAGTGCTTCATGTTTTAAATGTGCTGTGGTCCATAGCAGGTGAATATGTACCGTTTGGTAGCCACCTCTTTGTGCGACCTCCTTTTTCAGGCGAAAGAGATCAATCGGACGCTTATCAAGCTGAGGAATTTTGTGAACAGGATGACCAGCTTGACGATGAAACTTGTAGAGTTGTTCCAAGTAGTTCAAGTTTGCACGAGTTTCGCCTTCCATTGAGTTCAATTTCTGGATCCTGGTGCGAAATCGAAATACCTAATATAAACAAAAAATGCAAGAAGTTTGTTAGTGAAAAAATATCAATGAAGCAGAGGCATGGGCTATCCAAGAGGGAATCGTGGTCCATGATACGTGAACTAGTTGGAAAAGTTGCGATTATAAAAAGAATGGCGGTAGAGAGTGCAGTTGTCTAGGCGGAATTGAGATTTGTGGCATGTGGAAGATATTGGGTAGGTTGATGGGCCGAATTTACAAAGTTTCCATGTAAAAAGTTGGACAAACAAACGATCTATCGCCAAAGATCAGCTGAAATAAAAGTCGCTCACCTCTGTATCTAAACTGAATTCTGGAGACCAGCCTTTGGGAGGGACAATTTTGACAATGCCATAATCCTCAGCTTCAGCTCGGATACTTTGTATGTACTTGATAGGGTCGGTAAACTCCTTTGCAGTGGGATAATACGTTGGAGCTTCTTTCAATCCGAATATGCGAGGACGAGTACGTGCTGTATGATCGGACGTTCTTTTAACAGTTGATAGGTCTAGTGGGGTTTGTGCGGTGCTGGATGGTTTGACCACACTTCTTGTATTCATGGATTTCATCATGATGTGAGAGGGGCTAACTACCACCAAAAAGACTAGAAAAAATTCGCTTTGGTGGGTTGAGCAAGTGTATCAGGTAGTCAATGGATGATTTTTTTTAGGATCTTGAACTTTCAAAGGCGATGAGTCTCGCGGAAGAAGGTGAAAAAGCAAGAAAAAAATGTCGATGTGCCCAGGATGTGTGGGCATGGTTTCCTCCAAAATGAACCGAGTCACACTTTTTTTTCAGGTCTCTCTTTCCCTGCCATATCACCCCACATCATTTTCAACAGACCACCGTATGCGAATTCACAATATACGTTGTATTCACAAAACAATTATACGTATTGGCTCATAAAAAAATGGAAGCAAGCTCCTCTCATTGAAAGAGCGTTAATAGCTTATTTAGATATTTTTATTACCCAGAGCACAATTCACACGCAAAACCTTGGAATGGGAAAAAAAAATTCAGGATAAAATCTCGTCAGGCAGCACAGGGTTTCCTTTCTCCCCACCTTTTTGCAAAAACTCTGGCTTTACCTTTTTCCTCTTATAACTCACCTTTGCTTCGCTCTTACAATGGTGCCTTTAATGCCAGAGTTGAAGATATCGCTTGAGAATGATCGTTTAGTGCTGCACGGTTCTCCTTCTGAGTCCGCAGGCTGTGTTCTTCGCGGGGTACTTTCACTCAAAGCAATGGAGCAATGCAAGTTTAAGAGCCTTCGACTCAAATTCAAAGGGGTCATGCATATAGAATGGAAAGAAGGTACCAAATAATATTGACTGATCTTGATCACAGATTGAAGTGCGTTATCTAATCTCCAACCTCTTGCCTCATAGGACCTCAAGGTCATCAAAAAGATTTTAAAGAGGAGCGCACAGTGATTGAGCACACGTGGTCATTCTTGGCACCTGGTCATAAGCAACACTCAGTGACGGCAGGAACACACACATGGCCATTTGAGCTTCCATTGGCGGGAAATTTGCCAGAATCACTCCATATTGGCACTACCTATTATGTACATTACAAACTGAAAGCCATAGCCGAACGACCGGGAATTCTGTTCAGCCAAATTGCCGCACGAGCGCCAGTCTATGTTAGTCGGTATATCGCTTCGTCAGTTGTAGATGACTTTTTGGAGCCGATACAAATTTCATCAGAATGGACTGATAAAGTTCGCTATGATATTGCTGTAGCTTCCAAAATATGTCACATTGGAGGCGTCGTTCCCGTTATATTGCGACTCATACCACTGAACCCTAAACTACGAGTTCGCTACCTTTCCTTTACCTTCAAAGAATATACCACTTACAAAGCTCGACCAGGGCATCAGAAAACTCGCGGCCGAGTGGTTCACCATCAGCGTAATGATCAATTGACAAAGATAGAGGAGGAAGACGGCGTCTGCTGGTACAACACTGAAAATATCCCTGTTCCCGATACGCTTAGATGCGATTCATCTGGTGACGTTGTGAAAATTCGACACCGTATAAAATTTATTATGTCACTGGAAAACGAAGATGGCCATATTTCAGAGCTGCGCGCTGCACTACCTGTCATAGTGGTTGCAACTAACAACGAAGAATCCATTAATACGTTACCGACATACGAGAATTCATGGCAATCCCTTCCGTATGACGAACATATTATGATCGAGATGCTTACTGCCGGTCGTACGCCGTCAGAAATAATTGCCCCACCATCCTACCAATCGCTTTCGACGCCGGTACGTTGAAGAGACCTTTCATGATCCATACCGACGTCCGGTTGATCTAGTTTATTTGCATTTGAATATCGCATCACTCCATTATTCCACTTCTTTACTGCTTATACTTTACTACACTTGTGAGAAACGCACCTTTCGTTTATTCCCTCCTTCTTATACACTCCAAACATATCTACTTGATAATACCAAAAGTTGATCCTTGTGCTGTTACTACTTTTATATACATAAAAAATATCTCATTTATTCTCCTGGCGTTGATCATCTTGCGACGGCCATTTATCTTTGGAGCCTTTGAGATGTGTGTTGTTATCGAGCTCGTCTGCCATGTGCTTTGGAACGCCAGTGCCTTGGTATCGGCCTCTCAATTCGTCAGACGACGTGGTGCTTTTCATTTCGTTCTCCTGCCGGACCTCACTGGTGACGCCTGTTCCAAAATCTCGGCCTCGGTGTACTGTTGTTGTTTTATCCATTGTATAGAGTGGAACTTGCAAGGTCGAGTTGGGCGTTTCTGCGATTTATATACCATGTACTTGTTATGATGTCATTTGGTTGCATTTATTGCTTCGTTTCACCTCACATTTGTAAAAAATATTCCTACGCCAATGGCGGCGGTCGTTTCCTTTGCTTTAATTAATTAACGTACTGTATTTGTGACTTGTGTGTTGGATGGGTATCTTCTTTGGGCCGGGGAATACTCCCACATGGTATGAACCTCGCTTGTGGACCTTTAAGCTGCACAACAGCTGATTGGCTAGCAAATTTGAAATAAAAAAAAGAGGGCGGGGCCGCTTTTAAGGAATCCCAAAAGTCGATCGAAATCGATTCAGTTTCTTTAATCGGAAATTCTTGGAAGTAGCCATGTCCAGCAAGACTATTCTCATTACTGGAAGCACCGATGGACTCGGTAAAGCGACTGTTGTGAAGTTATTAAAGGCAGGCCATACGGTGGTTATGACTGGTCGTGACCCTAAGAAGACTGCAAGTACTGTGTCCTGGCTGGAATCTCAAGGCGTCAATACCGAGAAGCTTCATAAGATTAGCTTGGACCTTAATTCCTTGCAGTCCATTCGGAATGCCGTCGAGGAATTCAATGCCTTGAATCTTCCTCTCGACGTGCTAATCAATAACGCTGGTGTCTACCTTGGCAAAAGAGAATTCTCTCCTGACACCAAGAAGGTCGAAAAAACCATCTTTATTAATTTCGTAGGCACCCTATATTTCACTTTGCTACTAGAGCCCAAATTACATGAATCCTCCCGTGTTTGGTTCGTGACATCCAGTCTTCATGACCCTGAAGTCAGAGGTGGTGGTGGCAAGGTACTGGAGCTGGAACTGGATAATCTTGATGGCTCAAAGGCATGGGACGGTTCAGCATTCTATAGAATCTCCAAACTGGCCATGATGTACGCCACTTACCTTTTGGCAGAGCGACTGAATTCCAAGAAAGTATTGGTTGGCGCCTTCTGTCCCGGCTTTGTACCTACCACGGCGTTGAATCGTGAAAGCAGTTTTGCCACCCGATTCCTTATGAAGCAATTGTTAGCGCACGCCAGCTTCACTACGTCGGAAGATCAGAGCAGCTCTGATTATGTTTATTATGCTACGACCGAGGAAATCACAGAAACAGGAAAATATTTCAGAGACAGAAAGCAAGCCGAAAGCTCCAAAGCATCTCATGATTTGGAAAAGGGAAAGCAAGTATGGAATGTAGCCTGCGATATTTGCAAACTCGACGACATGAAATACCCTACTGCGTAATATCAGATTACTTTAATAAACGCTTACTACCATTACAAGTCTCGGCTGTCGCTACTATCATCGTGTGCGAGATATTCGCTCAATCGAATTGGGGTATTCCCGGAATGAGCTTCATCATCGTGGTTGCGTGAAGAATGTGAATGATGTGTATGATGGTGATGATGGTGGTGGTGCTTCTTGTTTTTTCGATGGTGTGAAGACGATGAAGATGTGGATGATATTTCACTATTTCGCCGCTTCGAGTGCTATAACAACACGGTCAGTTATGCAACATAAGCGTTATCATACGATGAAAAAGGGTTACATGATGGCTGTCGTCGGGAGATGATCGACGACGGTGCTTCGATCGTCGATGAGAATGATGGTCTTTTTCGGGAGATCTGGAGTCACGTCTTGAGCGCCGCTTATCACTGCTTGGCCTTCTTGTATGACTCTGTCAATAGGAATCAATGCAAAGGACATATGACTGCATTTTCTATAGATAGATATGCTAACGCACTTGCTTTTCACTTTTGGAATCGCGGCGGTCTCGATTGGATTGGCTGATGTTAACGATGTCTCTATCGTTTACAGTCTCAATCTGCGTCGCTTGTTGAATATCCTCTGCTCCATCTAAACTTGGGCCTTGTTGTTCTGCAATAAAGCTATTCTTGTCTTGCCTACAATGATCATTTTTTGGTGAACCTCGTATATTAAGTTATGAAGAATATTGAAACCAGCTATCAACGGCACGAGACTCGCGAGGCAATTGATGAAGGATATCAACCAACGCAACAGTGAAATAAAGCCAACCCACCAGTCATAATCACGGGATGCTGGATCCATCATTGGTGTTTTGTTTAGTAAGTGGATTCAAAGATTATGTCGTTAGTTGATCTGGCAACTGGAACTTTGGTTTCGGCGTGGGTATAGCAGTAGCGCATAACAAAATTGGCTGGTCCGTGGGTCATGTCAACTGAGCTGAAAAATTGACAGTCCATATTTTTCATGCCACTGTCACTTTCTGCAACTCTCCATCCACCGACCTAGCAATGGACGACACCAACTTGTACCTGACTGTCGATCTTGGAGCGAATACACTCCGTGATTTGACGCGATTGAATACCTCAGTAGCCATCGACGTTGGCCCCAATATCTCCAAATCGGTAAAATATCTCGTCTATGGTATTGTTGGGTGCACAGTTCTTCAGGTACAGTACATTCCGTCGACTCAAACACGTTACTTACACCAATATGATTCAAATACATTTTGGACAATGGATGTTAGTGTATTACTCAACTTTTACTGGCAAATATATCATCAAGAAAACCACCAAGTAATGACAACAAGAAATAAAATACTACAATTCGGAATAACAATGACTATTACAATTAACACATGGTATAATGAATGAGAGTGGAGCTGAATCAGGCTTTAACTCATGATGCTTTCAATCTGTGGCATCCTTGAAAATGGCGCTAACCACCCGACGCTTGGTCCATCTTGATTTGGAAGCACTCGGGGTAGGTGTGGGTCCTTCATTGGACGTTCTGGTGCTGGAAAATGGCGTAGACGCGGAAGGAATTGGTACCTGAGGCAGTGCCTTTGGAGCGGCCACACTGCCTCGTCGACTTTTTGACAAGGATGTCTGGAATTGGATATACTCGCCACCTATACTGCTGCGATGGCGCATGGTCTCGAAATCTATGTTGGCACGAGGAATGACATCTTCACTCTCTGTTGGTGATGGCTTGGGACCCGCGTTGGAATAAACTGGACTTGCTTTAGGAGAAGGAGGTGGTGTGATCGTTCGAATTTGTTGGTGAATGCTAGCACTGCTAGCAGTTACATCAAATCCATATACAGATGAAACTGTCCTGCGACGACCTCCATCTCTTGACGCTGAGGATGATTCCCTAGACATGTTCGCTTCCATAGCCTGAGCAGCCATAGACTCTGCTCTCAACGCCAACTCCGATGTGGATAAGGAGGCTGATGGCCGTAGCGCGACTTGTTCGTTTCGCCATATTCCTTCCATTTTCAGGTCGGCAATAGATTTACGCTTGCGATGAAGCCAGTGAGAAGCTAGGTTCGACTTTGGCGAAGGAGTTTTATTTACACTTGGTTCAGGCGAGCTGTTGGCTGATTTGGTTCTGAGCGGTGAGCCGTTGGAGCCATCTGCTCTTATATCGAGGTCTGAATTGCCTGTCTTCAGGTAGGCATCGATCGACGATGCACTGCTGAATTTTCTTTCTTGACCTTGTGACATTGGTCTTGGCTCCATAGGAATGCGTGGGCTTCTCAAATTCATGGCTGATTTACTGTGCATAAGCCTGTGATGCTCATTCATCTCAAGGCTCTCCTGTTCAGACTGCACGCTGGGACTATCATTGGTGTTTTTGAGAATCGACTTTTGAGGAGTGATTACAATGGTTGGATGTTTAGGTTCTTCGCTATCAGCCGTAACATCGAGGGCTGGGCTATCGTCTTCTTCTTCCATATCATCATACGATTGCTGCATCAAACCAAGCTCGTATTCCAAAGCTTCAACAGTGGCCTATTTGAAGGAAGGTTATTCAAAACAGTTCTTCAAAGAGAATCAGTGATGGCGTACATTGAGCCACTATAGCTTACATTAATTTTGTTGACTAGCTTGTCGGTTGGTTCTCGATAAGCTGAAGATTTGTATACGGCATTCTGGTAAGCAGCCTTCATATTGGATTAGTTGAGAATCGAGATATCATGCTATATGCTGCATAATGACAACTACCTCTATAACACTTTGGTCGGGAATATGTGATTTGAGGCTGAATTTGTTGTTGACCATAGGCTTAACTTCAACTGTTGTATTGGCATTTTCGACTTTTTTCTCGGCTGCAGTAAGCGTTTGTTAATATCCAGGAATGATGTCTTTTATAACGTGACAATCTCAATTATCATACCAGAGCTTTTGTGAGACTTCAACTCATCTTTCAGAGACTCGTTCTCTTTTCTTAAATGAGTGATCATGTTTAATGCTTCATCGTGTTTGGCAACTTGTACCAGTCGTGATCGCTTTGCATCTTCTTCGAATTTAGTCTTCATCTTCTGTAACCGATCTGTAAAATATGAATTATGATTAGAAATAAATTCTATGATGGTCATTTACTTTAGTCGGCAACATACTCTCATATTGTGCTTGCAATTCATTTTGCGATGTCTCTAGCTCACTGCATTTTCGTTTCCATATGGTTAATTCGCGGCTAACATCCTGTATTTCCATCTATAATATCCACACAATTAGTTATTATTTCAACTATGAACACATGTAAGAGGTTCACTAACCTCGTACGTATGAACTTTCTGCCGTAAGACATTGATTTCGTTAGAGTTAGATTTATTATTTGACGTGTGCATCCTGGAGAGGTCATTGTCAACCCTGTAGCTGCTGAGATGCTTATGGTGAGAGAAATGTGAAGAGTTCGAAGTCGTAATAAGTGATATTGCAGACATCTAAAATGTTATGCAAGGGGAAAACAAGCAGTTATGGGCTCTTGTCGATTCTTTATATCTTCAGGCCTTACCTTACCACGCAATTTCCTTTTTCGGAGGGCCAAAAACAATTGTCCTCTTTTCGACCGCTAAACGGCTTGCTGAAGGATAACATCCACCCTCTTTTGGAAATCCTTACAACGTGTAAATTACTTTCGCTGTAACGATCAGACCGGTTTCATGAGGCAAATATTGGTCACACCTCGATGATCAGAGCCCCTTGTACATCCACCGTTACCAAAATCTGGAACGATCTGGCCTTAACATTTTATATATCGTATGTCAGGCACAGGACTTAGAGCTCAGTGGACTTGTATAGAGGTTACCAAGAGGTACCGAATTGATAGGGGAGGTCTTAGCATGATTCTGTATAAGCACTTCCGCCCTTGTACAGCGTAATACAGTACTTACTTACTTCCAATCGCATGCGCCACCTAAGTCTCTTTGCACTTTCTAGACATTGAGCTTATTTTCTTGACGTTTGGTCAACGTCATAGGAAGTATGTTATGCTCGACCAGGAAACATGAAAGGACTGGTGGTACAGCTTTGACGTACCATATCCTTGCAACCAATCGGTCCTTGTATCTCAGTGCCAGGTTTGACGATTATGAACAATGTTCTATGCATAAGGCTGCGCCATAAACTTGTCTGTTGCACAGTAAGCTACCGTAGTAGAAAAAAACTTTTTGGGTTCTTAGACTCCAAGTGGATGTATATCCATGGAGTATTGCTCACGCCTTTCATACTGATACTTTGTTACATTGAACGGCGGAAGAGAACAAAGAAGGTACATGATATACCAAAATTGATGACTAAAGTAATGATCAACATTCGGGTGCCACCCTTAGCGTACTGAAACCAGACCCCATCGTGCACACGAAAGGTACTCTAGAAGGGACTGTTTACGTTCACAATATGCAGGTTAGATCCCTGTAAATATTCAGCAATGTAAATATCAAGCAATTTTTCATAAAAAATAAATTAGGAGCGTCTGTTTTGAAGTGCTATGGTCGGCCGTGAAGCATTGCTTCAGCAGTTTGTTACATATGTTTTTCAGCACTCTCGTTGCCCTTGTAACAGAATTTCGTGAACCGCAAATTTGGTGAGCGCACCATTCATCTCTTTATGGCAGGCTGTGACTGCACAAACCTTCAAGTTTTTTGCCAGGTCGCTTTGTTACTACAGAACAGTTTTCGGCACACCTTACATCGACAATGAAAGTAGTTGCGCTTGTTAGGTAGGATTCTGTTTACCACGATTCGCGAGTGTCCTTGATGGATAGCCTCCCCATTTGCTTCTCGTCCACATTCCGTGTTGAATGGTTGCTCCGACACTAACTTATCGTATCACTCATATTCTGCATAGTGGTGGCAAAGACAGTTGCTATAATATGATGCAGTGCGTGGCAAATGGCCATGAAATAGTTGCACTGGCTAATTTGAAGCCTTCCAAGGAGTCTGGGAAAGGTAATACTGTTTGGTCCAGGAATAATGAATGATTCTGTCTCGACACTTAAAAAATCAAATATTTCATTACCCACTAGATGAACTGGACAGTTTCATGTATCAAACAGTTGGTCATGATGCAATTCATTTTTACGCCGAATGTATGGACCTCCCACTCTACCGCCGCGAGATTTTAGGTTCTTCTGTTCTCTTAACGCCGGATTATGTTGTCACGCGTGATGATGAAACTGAGGATCTGCTTTTCTTGCTGCAAGATGTTCTGGTACGTCTTTGACGAGAAATAAGTGTGAAGGAAGAAGCGTACTTATTTAAAAATCGACGCAGAAAGACCATCCAGACGTGCAAGGCGTGTCGGTTGGAGCCATTCTATCAAATTATCAACGTATACGTGTAGAGCATGTGTAAGTTGATCCTCTCAGTGTGATCTGATCAGAATGGTCAACTCATGAAACGTTTACAATCAGATGCAATCGACTCGGATTGATTTCGTTGGCTTATCTTTGGCGACGTGAGCAAAAAGAGCTCTTAGCGGAAATGGCTGCGGCTGGCGTCGAGGCGATACTCATTAAAGTTGCTGCCATGGGTTTGACAGAAAAACATTTGGGAAAAACTATTGGCCAGATGTATCCTTTGCTATGCACAATGGTAAGGAAAGAATAACTCATAGTGGATGTGCTACCCATTGCTTAAGAAGCTTTCAATTTTAGAATGAACGTTTTGACTTGCATATTTGCGGCGAAGGTGGAGAGTACGAAACATTTACCCTTGATTGCCCGTTGTTCAAAAAGCGGATCGTAGTGTAAGTATATGTAACACGACGGTCTGTAGAGACTTTACAGTCCACTAACGAATGGGTGCATATTTTAGAGAAGAATCGGAAATTATCACACACGATGATGCCGCCTTTGCAACTGTCGCGTATTTGAAGTTCGTAAAATGCCGTTTGGAATCAAAAGCAGCCGACGAGATGCAAAAAAGCTTTGAATTGGTGCGGATACCTAATTGGGAGGAGTCGTGGGAGAAATACGATCAAGTAGTGGAGAGTATGGGCCAAGCTGACAAAACCATCACATTGCCAAAGCACACGCCATTGGTTGATGTGACCGAAGAACCATTCGCTGGATATATTGCAGCCAACCGTGGGCAATACTGTGCCATTTCTGGAACAACAGCGTATACAGA
The DNA here is from genome assembly GCA_016758895.1 of Umbelopsis vinacea. Lineage (NCBI taxonomy): Eukaryota > Fungi > Mucoromycota > Umbelopsidomycetes > Umbelopsidales > Umbelopsidaceae > Umbelopsis > Umbelopsis vinacea. The sequence continues at coordinate 730,852 of JAEPRA010000009.1, read as the reverse complement.
CTCACGATCCACAACGGAAATTACATCTATACAAGACGAAACGAAGCAGTGTATGAAGAACGTTGAAAATAGGCTGAAAGATGCAGGTCAGACTTGGGACAATGTCTTGTTGATTCAGGTTTACGTTTCGAACATGGCAGACTTCGGTCTTGTAAATCAAGTATACAAGACGTTCTTTGATATCAATCCACCTCCTCGGTATGTGTGTTACAAGCTCTGTGTTTAATCGTTTCAAATATTGATATACTCCGTCAACAGAGCCTTAGTCGGAGCAGATTTGGAAGGACCTGCAAGGTTACAAGTGGACGTGATTACAAGGCGTTTCGATGACCACAGTCAGAAGCAAACTATGCATGTTCAGGGAATGTCATATTGGGCGCCTGCTAATATTGGTCCCTACTCGCAAAGTGTCGTGGTAAGTCATCGTACCTCTCGCATGTCTTAAAAAGTATTCGAGGTATTCATCATTTTTCACACATACCTTCTTCTGCAAGACAAAAGAACTGGCGTGCATAGCCGGCCAGATTGGGATGATACCCAATACGTTAGATTTACCCCAACCACAGTCAATTGTAAGCGAGGCAGCATTATCACTCCGTAACTTGGAATGCATCACAAGTGTGTTGGACCTGGATCTCACAAAGGATGTTGCGATATGCCATTGCTATGTGAGCGATGAGAATTTGCTGCCCCAGGCGCAAAAAGCATGGACAAGTTACTTTGAGGTATGTTATACAATATTACGCATTCTGGAAGACTGCTATCTAAATTAACGTGTTTTCGGACGGGGCTTAGGATAATTGCATACCGCCAACCATATACGTTGCAATTCCATCTCTTCCAAAGAATGGGCTGATAGAATGGCAGGCCATGCTTGGAGTTCAAAGTCCAGTATCAGCAGATGATGATGATGATGATGATGACGATGATGATTCTCCATCGATACCATCGATACCACAACGTCCTGAAACTAGCTGCACATCTTGTAAGTACACTTTGTACGAAGAAGTTTATCTCATTGTTCTATAGCCTTTTTAATAACGTTGGATATACACACTTTTATCAGCCGAGAAAAGTGATGTAGTGGTAGAAACACAGTGGTGGTCTTCAAGCACTTTATACTTTTCTACATCCTGTGCGGCGATTGAAGGTAAGTTCTCGGTATACTGCAAGTAAATTTAAGCTTTTGAAGTTGACATTGACTGTCTTTAATAGGTGAAAATGTACCTATGAGCACAATTGTTGATATACTACTATCTGATGTCGAGAAATCTATCTCTAATTTCGGCACTGGATGGAACACAGCATTGTCTATGAGAGTGTTTTATCGGTTGAAAAATGATGCTCAAACAGGGAAAGTATGGGAAAGTGTCTTCAAGAGTAGGTTAGCCATTTTCGCACCAAACGCACAACCTGCGGTCACCGTTGTGCCGGCTACTGCAATTGGTGCACGCGCTCAAGGAATCTTAGGTGTATGTATTCAAGCAGTTAAATAAAAGCGCTAGGATTTCCATATCACCTTTGTAACAAAACAGCATCCGTAAGCTGACTGATGTCTGAGTCATACACGGCATGTCAAGGTGTAGCCTTTACAAATCAAAAATTTCCAACTGGCTTTCAATTGTTTGTAATTGTTAGGCAGCTTAAACGAAGTATTGTACCTTCACTTTAACCTTTTATTAAACATGTTCACTGGAATCGTAGAGTACATGGGCACTATTGTTGCCGTGTCTGAAAATGATACTACTGAATCCGGCGGAAATGGATGGACTGTCACTGTCGGTGATGCAAGCTGCATTTTGGACGACTGCCACATTGGTGACAGCATTGCCATCAATGGTATGGATTTCAAACGGATTTCAAACGTTTTCCAAACTCTCGACCATGTTGCTTCATTCTCTTTTATTAACACACAGTTTTAATGATCCGCTTTAAAAGGTACATGCTTGACCGTGACTGAGTTCTCCCACGACACTTTCAAGGTCGGAATGGCACCAGAGACACTTAGAAAAACTAATCTCGGTAAGTCCTTCAACCGCCCATACTTGCGGCATCATTATCTTGTGTGGCTAACACAGGAAACGTATAGGCGAATTGAAGGTCGGATCAAAAGTGAACCTCGAGCGAGCAATGTCAGCCAACAAGCGTTTCGGCGGACATATGGTGCAAGGACATGTAGACGATACCGCCACCATCATCGACATCACTCCAGAGGGCAACTCGTTGTGGTTCAAGCTTCAACTTCCTACTACCGCTCTTCTCCCCTATATAATACCAAAAGGCTTTATTTGCTTGGACGGTGCTTCCCTCACCGTTTGCGACGTGAATGATGCCGAACGCTGGTTCACCATCATGATGATCGCTCATACCCAAAGTTGTGTTGTAATGGCTGACAAGAAGCCTGGAGACCGAGTCAATGTCGAAGTGGATATGGTTGGTAAATATGCGCTCAAGAGTCTGGAAGGTGCTATGGGTAGCGAAGGTATCGAAGCACTTGTCAAGCGACTTCTTGCTAAACAATAAGCGATGTCAGAGTTGTCCATATGGAATAAAAAATGTCACTATAACAATCTCATGTAATACAGTCCATAGCTTATACCACACTGAAAATTTCAACAAGCATATGTATTACAGTATACCACAAAGATGAAAAAACACGAAGTCAACATTTTTGGTGTACAGGATTTGAGAATATGCGTATGATAGAAATGCTGGAGGTTTGGCTAATCTATGCAAAATCTTCACTATCTGGTTCTCTAACTCTCTCATAGCTACCAGGGAAGGCACCAGGAGCTTCCGACCAAGCTGTTAATAGAAGCTAGTGAGCGATAGGCATCAATCAGGACGTGTCCCATGTTTGTTTACTCACCACCAACGCTCAAGCTGTCGCCTCTGCTTTGAAGTGCGCCAACACAAGCGAACAAAGTAACCGGCTTTCCAATCAAAGAGATGATGTTCATTCTATAGGAAAAATGAGAAATTTTTTAGCCCATGCATAGTGTGTGCTGTCTAAGTCAAAATGAAATTGGTCACGCACGCCAAGGCAAATCCAAAGCCTCTCTCATCAAGGGGGTTATGGCCGTGCAAGCTAAACCACACAATATCGATGATAACACTGAAGGCCAATGTTGCAGTAAACTGGTAGATAGAATATAGTTAGTTTTGAATACCATTTTTGATAGATAACCGCGAAGTCACCTACAGTCTTTATCGGAGCATTTGAGTCACGGTTATTGTATGCCCAGATACCAAACAAGAATATGGCAATATTGTAAGAGGGGTTCGAAGCGATGGATCCAAGTAGGGCAAGGAGCTGTTGAAGAAACCCAAACAATGGTTAATGTCGAACAACGATCTTTGGGTTAAAGTGCTTGGCAATGGGGATACCATCCAAAGTCAGCCGAGGCTCATTGCACACACGATTGGCTGGCTTTCGCTTCGTGATCACATGCGCGCCAGGATATAGAATGGAGTGTAAAACATACCACGTGAATACTGAGAAGTGTTGTAAGGCTGGTTTGTTGTGCTACTTCCTGAAGCCTGTCCATTTTGGAGAAGTTAGTGAGTGGTCAAGTCGAACGTCGTGGTACAGGGTGTTTGAAACGTGCTCAGAAGTCAGTCACAGAGGTCAAGGTACCAAATGAAATGCGCGTTCCCTAATAAGTCACAAGCTCAGCCTTAGCCACCAACTAGTGAGGAAATGTACGTTAGCCTTGGTGTCGCTTTCTATTTCATTGTCTTTTGATATTGGTCATGTATGCATTGCATGAGTATCCTAGAATTGGTCAGTGAGCACCTGTATCATTCAACGGTGCGACTTGGGCATGGGAATAAGCGGTTGCTTGAACCAGAGGCTAAATGAAAAAAGTGCAACTACAAGTATTGTAGCAGTTCTAAAGTGATATTGCCGTAGACCTTGGTCAATTGAAGGGAAGAGTAAACCATTGCAATTGCTAGAGCGTATGATAATAACAATTTTTTTTTGACCTGTGTTCAACTCGATTCAACTCCCAAACCGAACTCAGAATTTTTAAACGAGCCTGTATCAGTGATACTAGATCGCGGATCCTTTACCATTTAATCACACTACCTCCTTAGTACCCAGTCCATTCACACCATATACAATAGTTTGCCATGTCGGAAGCGTCCTCTCCATACGAAGAAGCAATCACAGACAACACGGGCAATACCATTTATAATTCCACCAGTAATGCAGCCAAAGACGCCGTCGATACACAATTACAAGAATTACTACAATCACTTCTTGATTTAAGCATAATAGTCTACGATTTTCAACCCGATGGAAATAGGCTCGTGTGGAACAAGATGTGAGTTGTGAATCGTATATAGGCTGCAAGATTGCAATGGCCCAATACTAATGACAATAACTCGTATAGAAATGACATTATAACGCACTACCAAAACATCGATCGTCTCAAAGACGACATATCAGAGTTCATACCGGAGGAGGTCATAAAGTACGTTCATCCAAACAAGTATAAATTTGGTCTGACCTAAATACTGATGCCAAAGCTTGCATATCCATAGTTACGTCGAACAAGGACGGAATCCAGATATTTTCACCCGGGCATTCATAGAAAGAGCTGCAGGTGAAAATCAATATACCAACGGAAAGATACAAGCGGTTTCGGTAGGTGCAATCATGCTACTGCAAAGGTACTCCTTGGTAGCTTGTATTTATTCAGAACGTTATAGGAATTCCGCGATTTGTTCAAATCCGAGCTTTCAAAATCATTTCCGGACCTGGAGATCCCAAACTTTCCATCGCCTGAGTCTTCATCACTTGGAAACGACAAGTTTGGTAGTTCGGCAATCGATAAAATGATTGAATCGTCGAATAGACTTGCTCCAACGGATGCAGATTATGACATGGACGTTAGTACGCCGGCGAGCGGAAAAGGCACGAGAAGATCAATTGCAATGAATGGAGTAGAGAAGGATCTTGACGAGAGTCACGACAGTAATAACATGGACAGCGAAGATGTTGACATTGTATGATATAGATAGCTGTCTTATGACCGTGAACAATAAAATTGTAAATCTGACAGAGAAACGAGCTGAGTAGGTGGATGCTAAGGGTAATTTTATAAAAACGAGAATAAGGGAAAGGCAATACAATGGGTAGTAAGACGTACGACAGATGTATTTTGAAGCATTGAGTGTCTTTTTGAGCAAAAAATTAAAACTATCAAAAATCTTGACGTCACTCGTTTTTTGGATGGGCCATTTAACACCTCCCTTGACAACCAAAAACAAGTCCTCATCACAGCACCATGTCTTCGGCACCAGTCAGCTTCCAGACAGCCCACCGACTTTATGTCAAATCCCTCTATAAGCGATCACTAAAGCTCTCACTTGACTGGTACATTCGCCGTGATTTGTGGCGCCAGAAGGCTCTTGATATTCGCCATCAATTCGAACTGAACAAGAATGTCACCAGCCCAAAAGAACTCCAGAAAATCTTTGCAAAGACCGAAAAGCAGCTCGAAGAATTCGCTCATCCCGATCCATATAAATGTATGTGGCTCATTTTTCAGTCTAGATCGCAACGCATTACTAACGTTTTGCTATTTGTTTTACAGTGCCAATGGGACCTGAGGGTACCAAGTGGGAGCGTAACATCCCACCTAGAATGGTACGTATACACCACTGCAATATAATAGATACTGTGATATGTTTATACTAACCTGCTTGTTTTCGCAACGACCATCAGTTCGATCATTAGGAGACCTTACGCTACGTTATTAGAATCTTGTTTTCAATCCACTTTTTTACATATCTGTTGAAAATGCAACGAAAAATATATCGATGAATTGTGTTCACACTACAAAAGCTGGGGGGCGTTTTTCACCATGACATTGAAGACGAATGTGGAGATTGTGTCCTGGTTTCAATGCGTGGATTAGTGCGTTGCAGTGTCAAATGTGGGCATGATTTTCATGCGTGGAGAGTATAATTTTATTAATTTGATAACATCAATGTTTTACGAATTGTTTATAACTTTAGAGAACGAGGGAGACCATGTCATGACCAATCCATTGATGAGCGTCCTGCGCTTGTCTTGACTCCATCAATCTGGTGACCCTGAAACAACTGTTCTACTAAGTCAGTTGGAGATTGGTCGTCCGAGTTTTTGAGCATTGGAATTGGTGACAGTGATTTTTTATAAAAGTGCTCCTGTAAGAACAGACAAACGTTGGTTGTGGTTCTATAAAGGTGAAAAAAAAAATCGAAACACGACCACCTACCAAGTTTACAGCGGAATGTGATTTTTGTACTTGTACTGAATGAATATTAGAGTGGGTATGCCCATTCGAGTCTATCAATCGTAAGCTTAATAAATTAGCCAAAAAGTGACATTTTTTCTTCAAAGTTTGTGTCAAAACATTACCTGCGATGAATGAATCGTCCTTTACAAGACCTTTGTCTTTTCTCTCCGTTATCATGGTTGGAATATCAGCAAATATCTGCTGCTTTTTCAAAGGTGGCCTAACAAATTATACGTCAGTCAATACAAATATTACAAAATAGCGAACGCCTCCAAACCCTTTCCATCACTTACACTTCAAATTTGATTCCATTGTCAGACTTTTGCAACAATCGAATGGCTAACTATTAGAACAACAAATATTTTCGTTTAGTTTCCATACTGAGGGATCCGACGGCGACGTTACATATAGGGGAATGGGGGTTGCACAAACCTTCAAGGTTGAATTAAATTTACAGTCGTCTAGTAGATATCTTCGAGTCGTTGTTCCAGAGCCAACGTACTCTGACAGATTAAGCATGAGCGTTCCGATAGTATGGGTATCTTTTCCTCCATTCAATTCCTGGACGATTTCGAGTTTCAGTTCGCATGGCGTTAAAACATTGTCCTTTCCAACAATCAAATGTACAGTGGTATTTGTTGATTGATTCCAAACGACATTGTGGTCGGTAATAGGGGCTCTGTAATAAGCAACAAAAGGGAGCGAGTATTAGTAAACCACGCATGGTTTTTATTTTTGTTTTTGTCAATATGGCCGTTTGTCTTTTTGTATTCCTTTTTCAGGAGTGTGGGATTTCCCAATAACCCCAACTGCCCCATCTCTTCAACTGCGCCTCCTTGCTCCATGCTGAAAAACTCGAAATATCGCTGAAACTAGCGGTATGTTACGAGACACGCCTGTAATATGCCAGTGTGCCTTCCGCTCATGACTTTCCTTGACTCACCCCTCACTGATAAGACTTTAGAGCACTAACCTTGGCGTAGAACCACTAGGAAGGTCGGCATACTTGATCTTCCACTTGATGTGATAGTTTCCACTCACTAGCGGAACATTGGCAAGATCTTGGAACAGGATGCTGAGTTCAAAATCGATCTTCCTGCTCTTTGAGATGAAGAGCTGTGAAATCAGCATAGTGTAAGGAGTGGGTAAGATGGATGAAGATGCGGGTAAAAAGAGAGAATGGGCAGTGCAATGAAGTTTGAATAGCGTTATAAAAGGTGGAGTTGGGAGAGAAAGGGAGAAAGCCGTAAATACGGTCGTTCAATTTTCCCGGTTCCGTCGCTCCAATGACTGACTGACTGGCTGGCTTTCTTTGTTTCTGCCAAACCCCGATACCTCTTACTACTCTCTCCAATTTGCAGCAAGACTGGAAATGTTTTGCTGGAGGAGATACAACTGAGTAATGAGGTCATTCATCCGTTCATACAGAGAATGTTTTTCTACGATTGGGAGGTAGGTTAGGGTAGATACAGGTGTGGCTTGGTGAAAGCAAGGCCTGGTAACATCCCCAATTTGAGAGGAGCTTGTCAGCGAACTTCACTGCCAGACAAGATGAAAGCAACGTGGATTTTTTCAACCTCATAGAAAACAGGAATTCTAACCACCAACTCCTTGATTGCCCTTAATGGGTCTGCAGCAAAAATTAATATTTTTTCATTTTTTTCAAATTATTATAATGAAGGCAAAGATTATATTATTTCGTAGCTTGGCTGGTTGTATCGAAAAGGCCGCTTTGGATATGACGGGATTGGTTGTGCCTTCACTGCGTTGGGGCCGAGATGGGCTTCCCACCGAACTGAGATCACGAGACCTGTTGATCACGAGCGCCGCAAAGCGTCATTGGCGATCATGCATCCTCACTGCGAAAAAACCTCCACCTAGCTCACTTGTTCATTTCCTCGTCAGCAATGAAATCACTGACTTTGCTACTTACTTTTTGCGGCCTATTGGGTCTCGCTGCCTCTGCCTCGTTTGGTCAACAGACTGTTTTCAACGAGCTTGAAGAACCAAACATCCCAGATAACCTCAAACTGTGCGGAGATAATAATGACCTTCTAGTGTAAAGTATCCGAGCCAACTATACCAAAACGACGGAGCTTTTTTATTAATCCTTAATACGAGAATAGTGTTCAAGATATATCCATTGAGCCAAACCCACCCAAAAAGGGAGAAGAAATGCACGTTGATTTCAAGGGCTTCCTGAAAGAAGAGGTTGGCAGCGGCGCCAAAATTGACGTAGTTGTCAAATATGGAGCGGTTCGGTAAGAAAGTCCTTCACTACCGTCATTACATCGTTGACCATGTATCCGCACATGAATATCTCATCAAGACATTTCATCATAGCTTGCTCCACCGAGTTTTTGATCTGTGTGAACAAGCCCCTCAAGTTGATAAAGAATGCCCAATTGAGCAAGGTGAATTCACTGCGAATAAGACAGTTGCCCTCCCCAAGGATATTCCTCCGGTAAGTACCTCGTAGTTTAATTAACATTAGAGCAGAATTTGATAAAGTGAGCTTATCTGTTTTAGGGTAAATACACTGTGATGGCTCAAATCACCACGGAGGACGACCGCCTCATCACTTGCATCACTGGCACCATTGTATTTAAATTTTGATGTTGCAATAAAGGATTTAATGGGTAGCTGATTTTCATTGAGACAATGCCTTTGTCTACATGATAGACCAGCAGTAGAATGTTTACGTTCAAAGAAAACACAGCGAAACTGATGAAATTGGGAAAATGCTGTGTGCGGGAACTGATTGACGCCATTACTGGGTCTCCAAGTGAAAGTCATGCCAGATTCATTGAGAAGGACATGAAAGTGGTAATATTGTTTTTGACAGTCTGCATATCAAAATTGTCACTTTTTGAATTACGAACAAATGGCCTAATCCAACACAAGTTTGATGCCTTTGTTCGATTTAACCAGATGACCTCTAGCTATGCTTGTTTTTCCATCGTGATCAATTATGACAGGTTCGGCTTTGACTACTCTTGGTTAAATTTCAATCATTTTTTTTTTTGTTCTATTCGCATACACTAATATTGTACCTTACTTTTCGTACCTAGCTTAAACTATTCGCGTATCAGCACACATCACCTGCACTAAACTTTTGAGTTTTTTTTCGCAAGAATGACACTTTTAAAAAGGGTTAACTTGAAAGGGTAGATTCAAGCGAATGTCAATATCTTCTACTTCTTTGTCAGTGACGATAGTGTGACAGATGATATTGGCGGTTGGGGGCAGGAAAATAGGGTAATTTATTTTGCGGTTGTGGCTGCCAACCGTTACAGAAAACGTCAAAAAGGAATTACCCCAAGTTCTTATTCAAACGCGGTCAAGTTCCGCTCTATCATTACTGTATCAACCATTAGCATGCATCCCCTAAATTGATCATGCATCACGACGTAATTCCCATCCAAACATTTCTCTCATATGTTAAAATAATGTTTAGGTCAGGGAAAAGAAAAAAGGGTGGCTCGTAAGGTTTCCCAGATGGCCTTTTTAGCACCGCACCACCCTTCACGGCACGGCAAAAGGGAACGCACGCACGCACTCACGCACGCGGACGGTATGGCACTGCGCGCCAAGCCCAAGGGCTCAGGTGTCTCCATCCAATGGTTAATTTTTAAAAGTCAGTGCAAATGACGTACTATATGGATGGAAGAATGGGTTGGTGTTACGGCTTGGGTTGTACAGTGAGAGCAAATAATGGTCAGGTATTTGGCTCTAAGCCAAATGAGAGAGACAGCGTCAGGGTCGTGGTGAAAATTTTGCACACACACACAAATCACATTGTGTGGGGTAAAAAAGGGATGAACATTTCAAAACGGTCGGCAAGCGTTTAATTGGACCCGTTTGTAAAAGTCCAGTTCAATGAGGAATGACCGGCATAAAAAAAATTGGATTCTGAAGCATGATTGCACTATGCAGGCTGGCGATGGAATTGCTTGGTAGGTATGAGCAGAGCGACAGACGAACATGTCAAAACCGACTCCTCCTTTCCTCCTCCTCGTTGTGTCCCACCCCCTTCTTCCCGCGGTTGTTTGCAAGGTACTTCGGAATCTAGTGTATACAGCGCAGCTGCTCTTGTGCGAGCAGTCATCTGACTAGGAAAGTGTTGCACCAGCCAAGCATTAACAAGTTGAAATCCATACAAGGCGAATCAAATGAGAGCAATGTATTCTGTCACCGTTACACGTCGGAGTGTTAATTTAATTCAATAGAATTGTGGGACATTTGAGTCATGGCCATTAAGGATCGGGTATATACTGAATTGACAATTCAAATTCGGGTATTCTTTCGACATTGCAATCCGGGGGAGTAGTCGAAGGGATTAGAGATATGCATACCTTAAATGTACCTCACTTCAGACCCCCAAGAAACTGTAAATTTGCTTGCTCATGTGAGAGACGAGGCGCTAAATTGTAGGGGATGCCAAATTCAGACAGCAATGATACAAGCAAGCGGAGGTACCATTCAGGAACTCAGCACTTATATAAACCCTCGTTTCCCTCCCTTCACCCTTTTTTCTCCAGTCCTTCTTCCCTTCATAATAATGTGTCTTGAATCAACTCTATCTCACTTCATCGTTGAATGCCCTGCTACATGTGAGTTATGCGCCCAATGGCTTCCCAACCATGCTGTAAGTACAACACTACCGTGACGCTCTACTTCCGGTTTCACCTGTCAACTAACCTTGGGTCACGTTCCAGAGCGGTTGCCCACGAAAGGGTGTACATCCTTCGCAATGGACTTTGGATCCTACTCTTGACGTTACCGAAGAAACATATCAACTTGAGCTTGATCAGTGCTCAGAAGACGAATGCTGACCGCGGACCAGCTTGTTCCTCTACGTTTAGTGTTGACCACGACTCTTATTTCACTCTCACACATATAATACGCTACGTTTCTTTTACTGTAACTCGATACCATACTATACACACACACACACACCCGCATTCGCACACCTACATACCTCAACGTTGTCGATAGACCGGAGATGGTTCTACCGCCACTTGTACATAATCTGATTGATTCGACCGTATCTTTCAACGTTTTGATCTCTTCCCCCTACTCGTCGTAACCGACTATTTTTTCTCTTTTTTTGATGCATTGGACATGCAAGATACCATATATTTTTCCTTTCTTATTGATACTTTATTCTTATCAACCGACTTCCATTGTTGCCCTCAGCTCAGCTGGGATGACAGCTCTAATTTCCCGCTTATGGCCAATAAATGAACGCTGTTTGAAATGACCATTTTTCTGTTACAATCACGTTATGAGTCATCAGTGTCATTATGTCTCATTATGATGAGTTATGAGAGGAAGGATATGTGCATTGTTATGGCGTGATCTGAACAAAATCTTATGCGTTTATTGGAATATTTCATTACGCATGATGGTGTCCAAGTCACTAAGTGCTACGCGTGCTTGATACCGGGTGAGCTCGTCTTTGTCCGTGTCTTCAACATAGCGCAATGTGCGATAAGTTTTCTTAAGAAGGTCAGCTGGATAAGAATAGAGTGTTTGGCTGGCAAACCCTCGGAAGAGTGACAGAATCACCACGGTGGCAGCTAGGTTGTGTTCCCAACCAAAAAAGGTCCCATTGCATTCATCAATAAAAGCATTCCAGTTATATTGCAAAAATGCCGTTATCAGTACACCTCCTACTCACCTCGTCGAATCTCCACTTCCTTCTCAAAGTCAAGGATCGTCAGAATCCAATGCATGAGCGACCATAAGCGATCGGTTAAAGCCACTGGACAGGTTTGGCACGCGACCCCAATAATAGACAGAGCGGATACACGAAGGTGCTTATCTGTCTCTCGGTTACCTAAAACAGCCTCCAAAGGCTCAAGCAACGAATCCACTACATAATCATGGGGACGTTCATTAAGAAAAATCGTTTAGTCACTGTATGCCAAACAAACACTTGTTCACGCACGCATCTTACCGTATTTGCCAAGGGCTTCACCACATCGTTGGACAGTTTGTTGCAAAGCCTCCCCAATTCGGAGCCGGTGATCCAGGGGTCTCTTCGTGTCCGCATATATCTTTGCCAACTTTGTAATGATTTTGTTCCCATGAACATCTGTCAAGGCGCATAGGCCTTTTACGGCGTTCAAGTAAATAAAACTGTAACCAGTTAGCAAACGAAAAAGACATGGACTGGCTAATCATTTAAAGCCAACATAGTATAAACCAGTTTTGCTTGTTGTTAGGGGTCACTTACCTATCGTCATCTTGTACCATATTGACAAAAATGTCTAGTACTTCGTCTAATCCTTTGCCATCCGCAACGAGAGGATCTTTGGCTAAGACCATATTTTTCAGCATGCCCATTCCGTGCGCTCGTACAGGCATCAATTCATCACGAAGCGATTCCATAGCCTGCTTGTAGGTATCAATGGATGATTGCATACTGGCATTGTTACTGCCGGCCATCCGGTCACTGACATTTTCCTCGGCTTCCCGTGACTTAATGACTAAAGAAAGTTCTCTAGCTGACTCTTGAATGGCAGGCACCGGGTGATTTTGAAGGACTTGTAACTTGGGTAACAGCGCACCCAGTAATTGTTTTGCCTGCTTATCTAACTCGTCGTTTTCTGTTACGGGGTTTGGAAATTACGTTAAAATAATATACATACAACAAAAAAAGACAATCTTGTGTTCATTTGGTTTTTTTTTTGGGGGAGGGGTTAAAGTGGCCAACACCACTTCCTCTCGGCTTGCAGGCAAGCTGGGGTATTTCATTGTAACACATACCATTCAGTACCGCACCCAATAGGTTGACCGCCAAAAATAGGGTACCCAAGTCATCTTCCATTATAGCGGCATCATCATCCATCGTATCCTCATAATTATCCTCTTCCGACACCAAATTTGAGATTCCAGCTAGTCCTGCATTGCCTGGTGTCGCCAAAGTAGGTACTGGCTCGTTGGAACCTTGATGGTCTGCTTGCATCAGGTGGCTATCGATCACATTACTTGCAAAAGCGATAATTTGGGTGGGATTTTGTAATATTGTTGGCCCGAGCTTGTCCAACATGGTCATGATGAGATTCAATACCATGAGAATTCTTTTCATCATAGTATAATTTCCATTGTTAATTTTGAATACACGTTGCCAACGTGCAGGTGAACTAATTAATATGGACAAAAGGAACTTACATTTTAGGCGCAACCGAGCGTCCAGACTCAGATTGGAGCGAAAAGTACTCGTTGAGTAAAGCGACAAAGAAATCCCCGCATAATGTCTGAATCCCAATGGTTTGGACAAAGTCAACAAAAATGTTTGTGTCCACTTGCAGGTGATCTCCCGCCACAACCGGAGGCTTCCTGTTGAATCAAGATTAGGTTGTAAAACCGATTAAAAAACGTTGTTTACGTTGGAATGAATAATTATCTTGAATAAGGAGATACAAACTTGTGTAAGCGCATTACCACTCCTCCAGTGGGACCAGGTGCAAAATATGCAAGTCGCTTATCGCCTTTTTTATCAAAAAGAATTCGCTTGAGTTCCATGGTCGCTTCAGATGTCGAGACAATTCGAAAGTACGTCGTTAGTATGTCCCCGGTGGTATCCTTCAAGCCTGACTTGGAGTGGTGAGAAAACTGGTATAGATGGTATAATGCTGGAACGCTAGATGATAAAAACGCTTGTATAATTTCGGGAGAGGGTTCTGCAGATACAAGCAGAGTGTGAATTGTGGTCATTATTTGCCCAATTCGCTCTTCCGAAACTACAACGGGATCAAACGAATCTTCTATTTGATTCTCCTCTTGTGGAGGGCATTGGTCCTGGTCCCAAGACTTGGCAAGAAAGCCGACGACGGGATCAATGAGATACTTTTCGGATAATGATCGATATTTCACCATTAACTTTGCAATGATGAACGAAACGACTTGTGTTTTTGCATCCGGAATGCCTTGCGCGATTATATCAATTAACTGAGGGCAAAGAATGGAGAGATAGCTCTAAAACATGGCTCATTCAGTATCAAACGACTCGGTGCGGTGTTCTGTAATATGCAGTAGCTCCTTACTTCAACGGATCGAACTTGAAAAGGAAGCGTAGTAATCAACGTTGAAAGTTTTTCCATTTGCCCCAACTTGACTGAAATAATGCATTAGCCTGGCTAGAAAAAAAAAACAGGCTTTCCATCTCAAGATAAATCACCTTCTTGGATTCCTCCTATAGAAAAGTCAAGCACAGCTGCTACTCCCTTTGGTCGTAACAGGACCTGAGATAGAAATCGTCCACATATACTACGAAGCCAATTAGGTACGGGGTGTAGTGGCGAAGTACCCAGTAGTAGCGACAATGATTCCATGGATTTGTAAGAGTCAACACTGTTTTCAAAGTGTGAAAGTAAGCGTCCGATTGATAGAACAGCACGCGCGGTATCGTCAGTTTACCTTTTAAACAATCGCTGGAATCTTTCAGCGAATTTCTCGCGATCAGTTTGTACCTGTGGAGCATTCACTTGAAAAGGTGACAAACGAGGCTGTTCTGCGCTTTCTCCTCCTTCTTTCTTACTCAATTCTGACTGCTCCTTCTCAATTGCAGAAAATGGTGCATAGGCCATTTGGAGTAGACCAGCATATATGTCAATCAAGTGGCGGTTCAACAATATGGATGCCACCGAAGTATATGTTTCTTCCTTTGGCTTTGATTGTATAATGTCGGTTAAATCGGTCATAATTTGGGAAAGATGGCCTATGTCAAGAGACTTTTCGGCTTCTTGTTGGGTTGGTGAATTGCTGACAAACCCTGATGAATGGTTGATTGAAGGCAGCAGCTATCAGTACATAAGCTATATCACTCGCTGGTGGACAATAACAAGCATACCTCTATTAGCATAGCCTGATTTCACACGTTGCTTCAGAGGTAGTCCAACACCGTTCAGCAGCTGCGGATATTCTCCCCAAGTGATAACAATTTCCAGAAGTGTATGGACCACCCGTAAATCTTTAACACCCAATAATTCCTTAAGACCCTTTGCCTCTGAAAATCAATACATAAGTCAAGTATACAATGGACTACATCCAAATCTCCATTGCTGTATACCTTCACTATCTACTTTGGAATTCAGCTCTCGTTGTATTAGCTTCAGATACTCTAGGCATCGCAACACGAATTGCCACTTTATATCGTCTGTAGGAGCCTCTACATCCATTGCTTGGTCAGTGCCGTCTGTAGGCTCGGTTATATCAAGTTCTGCTAAACTTTTAGCTAGCTGATCATTCAAATGCTTTTCGTCTGTTATTATTGTGACATTCTATGTGATTAACAATACGTTGCGTAGTAACAGAGAATACTAGGTATGCTTCCTATACCTTTCTCATTAGCGGCAAATGATCCCTCAATGAGCTTCGAGGCATTTGCTATTACTTCTTTTAAGGTTTGGTTGGCAATCACGATGCTGGAGCTAGGTGGTGATGCCATTGTAGTAGTCAGTTAACGCATGTGGGCAGCTCCAAAAAATCAAGGCGGCAATTATGCGCAGTCCCATCAAGCCACACGCAATGTGGCTGAAATGTAATAATATACGCTATCGCTGGGACTATTTAGCTTAAATGATATTTGTTGCATAGAATCTGGATTAAAATGCTAAAGGACTTCGAGGTCCCCTAAACAAGCCAAAGTTGAGATCCATCTACCTAATTTATGTGTGTTTGTTTATATATCAGCTAATATTCTATTATTTTATGGTTGATTTATTTACTAACGATACAGCTGTCTGTCAAGAGCATTAGGTTGAAGTCAGGATATCTTTCATGTCGTCTACAAATTGCTGGCTATTACCGTCAGTTTGTTCCAAATGTTCGTTAATTAGCCACGGCGAGATTCCATGCGTAAAGTTGAATAATGCCCTTATGAAAGTATGGCAATCTAGAATTGTGCTTGTCTGCCGGTATTGCTTAAAGCTGTCCTCTCGAACACATTTCTCGTCAGTAAGGTAGACCATACAGTACAGTTACTAAATCCAGTACTAAGTGCCTAAAGACACCTTAACAAGGGAAAATTAAGAATTACATATGGCATCCGCACTTGTCGAATCTAAAGGATTGGCTCTTGTTCGAGATCAATCGCACCTTACCAATTGCCTCTGCCTGGTGAGATTATTATCTTACCATAGCTTCAACATACATACTATAATATGATTACTGCCAGAGTATCACACTCTTCAGATTTTTCATGTTAATCAGCATTAAATAACAACATTGAGTGAAGTCTATATGTTGCCAATTCAATTTGACTAAGATTCTTGGCATTCCTTAGTATCGTATATTCTTGAACCAACTTCCCAGACGAATAAAATGATAGACACGCAATTAATGCTAATATGATTGGCATAGGCGCTATCGCAGATGATAATAAAGTCCTCATCTTCGATCTTCAGAGGCGACTTTGAGAAATATTGGCTATTGGACAAGTCTGGTGATATGCATCGCGCGACAGGTGAAACGATCGAAATTAACAATTTTGGTATAACAGATTGAACATATTCACGATGAATGATCATTCTGCTAGCTTTGCACAAAATTCCAAGAGCAATTATTTCCAGCTTCATTGAGCTTTCATAATAATAAATAGTGCACAGTAGATATACTTCAACACAGTAATATGTATCATAATTCGGGTGTAATTTGATGGTCAGTGTTCAGAATTGTCCAAGGTCGGGAATATTAAAAAAGTCACAACCAAAATTTTTGTGGGATAGCCCCTCCAGTTCTAACATTTGAAGACAACACACTCAATGTCGGCCATCAGTAGAGCGGCCGCTCGTGGCATTTCCATAAAGGTAGGCTCACTCATGATGCAGACAATTCTTTTTATAATGTCGCCTGGATTCTAACCTCGCCCAGACATCGACCCCTTTGTCACGACGATTGCTTCTTCAAAGAGTTGTCAACCCCGGCTTATCCAACACAATTCAGGTATCGTGAAGTGACAACTTGTTATCTAATTGCTAGCTTGAGCATTCCTAACAGTATCCTGGCAGAATGGCGCTTCAAACCAATACTATTCTACGGAAGTAAAAGAGACTCAGCCAAAAAAAGAATATTCAGAGACGACTAAGAAGGTGGTGTTTGGTATTGCTCGTATGCTGGGATACTATTCAACGAGCTCTACGGCTATTCGTACAAGTCGCGATTTATACAACGTATGTGCCAAGCAAGTGGAAGAAAACAAGAAGTTTTACCACCAAGGTTAGGCCACAACTGATATTTATATGCAGCGCTTGCGATCAACTCAAACAGACACTAACTGTTTTAATTAGATTGCAACTTGCCCGACAACTTCCAGACATGGTTCTCTATTACTCAAGTACATGTGTGGATGCTTATGGTTCGTTTGAGAGCTGAGGACCACGGAAAGATATATATCCAAGAACTAGTGAACCGATTTTTTGAGGATGCAGAGGACAGAATCAGATCGCACGGGGTATGGATTTCGATTGATTACCTTGGGTTGGTTATAACCAATATTGACGATAAGTTTTCGGCTCGAATAGGTTACATCTGGACGTATAGTGGATAGTTATGTAAAGGACCTGTTAGCGCAATTTCACGGTGGTGTAGTTGCATACGATGAGGGTATGTGCAAGGACGACCCTGTCCTTGCAGCTGCTTTATGGAGGTGGGTTACTCAATTGCATGTTGCGCACAACGAATAATGTGATACTCATGATGATTATTAGAAACTTATTCACACCAACAACTGGCAATGCAAATGACCTTGCTTATATTGTACAATATATTCGCCGTGAGCTGAAGAAATTAGACGACTATGATAGCGAGAAATTGAACGAAGGTCAAGTAAGCTTCTCTAAACCAGAAGCTCACTTTACCTAAGCATAATAGTACATAGATGAAAATTCAATTCAATTTAACAGAAAATTAGCAAAAAAGTAATCGCAAAGTGATCCAATGGTGGTGAACTTTTGAGGCTATGTGTTTGAAGTGACCTGTCACATTTGGCAGGCGGGTCAGCAATTTTAATGACGACATTCAATTTTTTGACAATTTATGACGTATGACCTTGGAGTTTGGTGCTTGAAAAACTCTGCTTTGCCACACCCCGAGAGGCACTTTAACAGATTTTATGTTCAGTCAATCAATCAATCAGTAACTCGCCAGCTATTTCTATCCTGAAAGTACGTTAATCTCACAGTCAATGCTGTTCATTGCAGATCTACACTTTACTAATGCTTGGTTCTCTCTCCAGTATCTTCATCGTAGCACTGATCGTTAGATAGACATCGACAAAGCCTTGATCATGACGGATTTCGGCAGCGAGCAACAAAATCAGTTCCCAGTTCCTGTTGGGAGCTCACCCTCACCGTATGGTGCACAACAAAACACCCAATTCAATCCTGATCAATCCGATCCCGCGAACATGGAGTACAATTGGGAAGAGAAATTGAACGAGAAGGCCAGAAAGTGGCAGCAAATGCAAAACAAACGATATGGCGAAAAGCGAAAGTTCGGTAAGCATTTTTGATTTGAGACGTAATATTGTTCGTTCGTCTTCTTATCATTCCCTTCTGTTAGGTTTCGTTGAACACGAAAAGGCTGATATGCCACCGGAACACGTCCGAAAGATCATTAAGGACCACGGTGATATGTCAAGCAAGAAGTTTCGTCATGACAAACGTATTTATCTCGGAGCTTTGAAGTACGTCCCTCACGCTGTATTGAAGCTTTTGGAAAACATGCCTATGCCATGGGAGCAGGTACGTACCTTATTGCATTAGGCCTTTCGAAACTCATGAATCAAAACCGGGCTGACAACCATATATTTCTTTAGGTCCGTGAAGTCCCTATATTGTACCATATAACTGGTGCTATTACGTTTGTCAACGAAATCCCGTGGGTTATTGAACCTGTATATACCGCTCAGTGGGGTTCCATGTGGATTATGATGAGACGTGAAAAGCGCGATCGACGACACTTTAAGCGTATGCGTTTCCCACCTTTCGACGATGAAGAGCCACCGTTGGATTATGGTGATAACATTCTCGATGTCGAGCCTCTCGAAGCTATTCAAATGGATCTAGACGAAGACGAAGATGCCGCCGTTATTGATTGGTTCTATGACCATAAGCCCCTGATAGACACTCAATTTGTCAACGGACCTTCATATCGAAAATGGCATTTGAATCTTCCTATCATGTCCAACCTCCATCGTCTTGCACATCAATTATTATCGGATTTGACAGATCCAAACTACTTTTATCTTTTCGACAAAAAGGCCTTCTTCACCGCCAAAGCTTTGAACATGGCTATCCCAGGAGGACCCAAATTTGAACCACTTTACCGCGATCTCGATACAGCTGATGAGGACTGGAACGAATTCAATGACATCAACAAGATTATCATTCGTCAACCTATCCGTACAGAGTACAAGATTGCTTACCCCTTCCTGTACAACTCCCTTCCCAGAAGTGTTCATTTGTCGTGGTATCATTTCCCTACCAATGTATACATTCGTTCTGAGGATCCTGATCTTCCAGCATTCTATTTCGATCCTGTCATCAACCCTATATCTTCACGCAACGTGCAATCGGATGGTGCGAGATTTGAGGATGAACTTTTTGGAGATGAGGATGAGGAAAGTGAAGAAATTTTCAGTTTGCCTGAAGAAGTACGTCCTTTCTTGGAGGCCACAGAGTTATCCAACGACCAAACTGCAAATGCAATTGGTTTGTACTGGGCACCAACTCCATTCAACCAACGATCAGGTCGAACCCGCCGAGCACAAGATATTCCTCTCATCAAGAGTTGGTATCTTGAGCACTGCCCTCCTGGACAACCTGTGAAAGTCCGCGTTTCATATCAAAAGTTGCTGAAATGCTATGTTCTCAATGCATTGAAGGATCGACCTGAAAAGGCAAAGAACAAGCGTTATCTCTTCCGACAGCTTAAAGCCACCAAGTTCTTCCAATCTACTGAGCTTGATTGGGTTGAAGCTGGTTTGCAAGTCTGTAGACAAGGTTACAACATGTTGAATCTTTTGATTCATCGCAAGAATTTGAACTACCTTCATTTAGATTATAACTTCAACTTGAAACCCGTCAAGACTTTGACCACCAAGGAACGAAAGAAGTCCCGATTCGGAAACGCTTTCCATCTTTGCCGTGAAATTCTGCGTCTTACCAAACTCATTGTCGATTCACATGTTCAATACCGTCTCGGTAACGTTGATGCATTCCAACTTGCTGATGGTCTGCAATATATCTTTGCTCACGTTGGTCAATTGACTGGCATGTATCGATACAAGTACAGACTTATGCGTCAAGTCCGTATGACCAAGGATCTCAAGCACGTCTTATATTACCGCTTCAACACTGGCCCAGTTGGTAAAGGTCCTGGTGTTGGCTTTTGGGCTCCAGGCTGGAGAGTCTGGCTTTTCTTCCTTCGTGGTATTGTTCCTTTGCTTGAGCGCTGGCTTGGCAACTTACTTGCACGTCATTTCGAAGGTCGTCACTCCAAGGGTATCGCCAAGACTGTTACCAAGCAGCGTGTTGAATCCCATTACGATTTGGAACTTCGTGCTGCCGTCATGCACGATATTATCGATATGATGCCTGAAGGTGTCAAGGGCAACAAGTCCAAGACCATCCTTCAGCACTTGTCTGAAGCTTGGAGAACTTTCAAGGCCAATATCCCATGGAAGGTACCAGGAATGCCCACACCCATCGAAAACATGATTTTGAGATATGTCAAGGCTAAAGCGGATTGGTGGACCAGCGTTGCACATTATAACCGTGAACGTATTCGAAGAGGTGCTACTGTTGACAAGACTGTTTGTAAGAAGAATCTCGGTCGTTTGACTCGTCTTTGGTTGAAGGCTGAACAAGAGCGTCAACATAACTACCTCAAGGATGGTCCATATGTTTCTGCTGAAGAAGCTGTCGCTATTTATACTGCCACTGTTCACTGGTTGGAGAGCCGTAAATTCTCTCCTATTCCATTCCCACCTCTGTCTTACAAGCACGATACCAAGTTGTTGATTTTGGCTCTGGAACGATTGAGAGAAGCTTACAGTGTTCAAGGTCGCTTGAATCAGAATCAGCGTGAAGAACTTGGTCTCATTGAACAAGCCTATGACAATCCTCACGAAGCTTTGTCTCGCATCAAGCGTCTCTTGCTTACTCAACGAGCATTCAAGGAAGTCGGTATCGAATTTATGGACTTGTACTCTCATCTTGTACCCGTCTATGATGTCGAACCCTTGGAAAAGATCACTGATGCTTACTTGGATCAATACTTATGGTATGAAGCTGACAAGCGCCATCTTTTCCCAGCATGGATCAAACCATCCGATTCTGAACCACCACCGTTGCTTGTCTACAAGTGGTGCCAAGGTATCAATAACCTTACCGATGTTTGGGAGACTTCTGAAGGTGAATGCAACGTCATGATGGAAACCGTCTTGAGTAAGATCTATGAAAAGGTGGATCTTACACTACTTGGCCGTTTGCTTCGTCTCATCTTGGATCACAATCTTGCTGATTACATGACGGCAAAGAACAACGTTGTATTGAACTACAAGGATATGAACCACGTCAACGCTTATGGTATGATTCGTGGTCTTCAATTCGCATCTTTCATCTTCCAATACTATGGTTTGATCATGGATCTTCTTATCCTTGGTCTTCACCGTGCAAGTGAAATGGCTGGACCTCCTCAACTTCCAAACGACTTTTTGCAATTCCGCGATGTTCAAACCGAAACCAAGCATCCCATTCGATTGTATTCTAGATACATCGATCGCATTCACATCTTCTTACGCTTCAGTGCCGACGAAAGCCGTGATCTCATTCAGCGATTCTTGACTGAACATCCGGATCCTAACTTTGAGAACGTTGTTGGTTATAACAACAAGAAGTGCTGGCCCCGCGATTGCCGTATGCGATTGATGAAGCACGACGTTAACCTTGGAAGAGCTACTTTCTGGGATATCAAGAATCGATTGCCACGATCGCTTACCACCATTGAATGGGATGAGAGCTTTGTTAGTGTTTACAGCAAAGATAACCCGAATCTTCTTTTCGCCATGTGTGGATTTGAGGTTCGCATTCTTCCCAAGATTCGCAACGTGAATGAAGAATTCTCCATGCGCGACGGTGTTTGGAGTTTGATCAATGAGCAATCCAAGGAGCGCACAGCCCAAGCCTTCCTCCGTGTAGATAGTGATTCGATGGAGAAGTTCAACAATCGCATTCGTCAAATCTTGATGGCTTCTGGTAGCACTACCTTCACCAAGATTGCCAATAAGTACAACACTGCACTTATTGGTTTGATGACCTATTTCAGAGAAGCTGTTGTACATACTCGTGAACTATTGGATCTATTGGTCAAGTGTGAAAACAAGATTCAAACCCGTATCAAGATTGGTCTCAACTCCAAGATGCCTTCCAGATTCCCCCCTACCGTTTTCTACTGTCCAAAGGAATTGGGTGGTCTTGGTATGTTGTCTATGGGTCACGTCTTGATTCCTCAATCCGATCTGCGATGGTCCAAGCAAACCGACACAGGCATCACTCATTTCCGTTCCGGTATGAGCCACGATGAAGATCAACTCATTCCTAACTTGTTCAGATACATCCAACCTTGGGAATCTGAATTCATTGATTCTCAACGTGTCTGGGCCGAGTACGCCTTGAAGCGTCAAGAAGCAAATGCTCAAAACAGACGTTTGACTTTAGAAGATTTGGAAGATTCATGGGATCGTGGTATTCCAAGAATCAACACATTGTTCCAAAAGGACCGACATACCCTTGCTTACGATAAGGGTTGGCGTGTGCGTACCGACTTCAAGCAGTACCAGATTCTTAAGAATAATCCTTTCTGGTGGACTCATCAACGTCACGATGGTAAACTCTGGAACTTGAACAACTACCGTACCGATATGATCCAAGCTCTTGGAGGTGTCGAAGGTATTTTGGAACATACCTTGTTCAAGGGTACCTATTTCCCCTCATGGGAAGGTCTTTTCTGGGAAAGAGCATCTGGTTTCGAAGAGAGCATGAAGTACAAAAAACTTACCAACGCTCAGCGTAGTGGTTTGAATCAGATTCCTAATCGTCGATTCACACTCTGGTGGAGTCCTACTATCAATCGTGCCAATGTCTACGTCGGTTTCCAAGTCCAATTGGATTTGACTGGTATCTTCATGCACGGAAAGATCCCTACTCTTAAGATTTCTCTCATTCAAATCTTCCGTGCGCATTTGTGGCAGAAGATTCACGAAAGTGTTGTTATGGATCTTTGTCAAGTCTTTGATCAAGAATTGGAAGCTCTCCAAATCGAAACTGTACAGAAGGAAACTATTCACCCTAGAAAAAGTTACAAGATGTCCAGCAGTTGTGCTGATATTCTTCTGTTTGCTGCTTACAAGTGGCCAGTCTCTCGTCCATCGCTCATGAGCGATACCAAGGATACCATGGACGGACCCACCACCACCAAGTATTGGGTTGATGTTCAGCTTAGATGGGGTGATTTCGATTCTCACGATATTGAACGCTACACTCGTGCCAAGTTCTTGGATTACACTACTGACAGCATGAGTATCTATCCATCACCTACTGGTGTCATGATCGGTATTGATCTGGCATATAATTTGCACTCTTGCTATGGTAATTACATTCCTGGTATGAAGCCATTGCTTCAGCAGGCCATGGGCAAGATCATGAAGGCCAATCCTGCCATGTATGTCCTTCGTGAGCGTATCAGAAAGGGTCTTCAGCTTTACTCTTCTGAACCTACTGAGCCTTACCTCTCATCTTCCAACTACGTAAGTAATCTCAAACACTGCCGTGATTTGTAATGTCATTTGTTTTATCAAAACTTTAACCATTTTACATTTTTTTTTTGCATATAGGGTGAATTGTTCAGTAACCAAATCATCTGGTTTGTTGACGATACCAACGTTTATCGTGTCACTATCCACAAGACATTCGAAGGAAATTTGACCACCAAGCCTATCAATGGTGCCATTTTCATTTTCAACCCACGTACTGGACAGTTGTTCTTGAAGATTATTCATACTTCAGTATGGGCCGGTCAGAAGCGTCTTGGTCAGTTGGCCAAGTGGAAGACAGCAGAAGAAGTAGCTGCTTTGATTCGATCTCTTCCTGTTGAAGAACAGCCCAAGCAGATCATTGTTACCCGAAAGGGTATGTTGGATCCCCTTGAAGTTCATTTGGTAAGTTCATCTATTGGTTTTCATTTTGGTGAAAGTAACGAGGTACACTTCTGCATCATACTGACTTTTTATTTTACTTTAGCTCGATTTCCCCAATATCGTCATCAAGGGCAGTGAACTACAACTTCCATTCCAAGCTTGTCTCAAGATTGAGAAGTTCGGTGATCTCATTTTGAAGGCAAATGAACCTCAAATGGTTCTATTCAACCTTTACGACGATTGGCTCAGATCCATTTCATCATATACTGCATTCTCACGTCTTATTTTGATTTTGCGTGCTCTGCATGTCAACAATGAAAAGACGAAGATCATTTTGCGACCTGACCGTAGCACCATCACTGAACCACATCACATTTGGCCAACGCTGTCAGACGAAGAATGGATCAAGGTTGAAGTTGCCTTGAAGGATCTCATCCTTGGCGACTATGGCAAGAAGAACAATGTCAACGTCGCTTCCCTCACTCAATCTGAAATTCGTGATATCATTCTTGGTATGGAGATCTCTGCTCCATCGTTGCAGCGTCAACAGATTGCTGAAATCGAAAAGCAAACCAAGGAACAGTCTCAGCTCACAGCTGTTACCACCAAGACTCACAATGTTCACGGTGATGAGATGATTGTCACTACCACCAGCAACTATGAGACTCAAACCTTCTCATCCAAGACTGAGTGGCGTGTTAGAGCTATCTCTTCCACCAACCTTCATTTGCGTACGAACCATATTTATGTCAACTCAGATGATATCAAGGAAAATGGTAAGTTCTATAAACGGTGTCCATACCGTACCGCTTGTATGAAATGTCTCTGCTCATCCACCGTTTCTTTCAATAGCATACACTTATGTACTACCAAAGAATATTCTCAAGCGCTTCATTACGATAGCGGACTTGCGCACACAGATTGCTGGTTACATGTATGGTGTCAGTCCACCGGACGCACCCAATGTGAAGGAAATCCGATGTATTGTTATTCCCCCACAATGGGGTACTCATCAAACGGTTCATCTGCCTAATGGTGCTCCTGAACACGAGTATCTTGCTGATCTAGAACCATTAGGTTGGATTCATACACAACCTCAAGAATTGATGAACTTGTCACCACAAGATGTGTCTACACACGCACGCCTTTTGGCTCAAAATAAGACTTGGGATGGTGAAAAGACCATATCAATGACTTGCTCGTTCACGCCAGGTTCATGCTCGCTCAGTGCTTACAAACTCACCCCATCCGGTTTCGAATGGGGACGAAATAACATGGACACAAGCAACAACCCACAAGGTTACTTGCCTACCCATGCTGAAAAGGTTCAGATTCTGCTTTCTGACAGATTCCTTGGTTACTTCATGGTCCCCACCGATGTTTGGAACTACAACTGTAAGTTTGGTTTATGTGAGATAGGATTAATCAGTTACGTTTTGAATCATCATTTCTAACATCTTTACGTTTTTGCTTTTAGTCATGGGTGCTCAATTTAATAACAACATGAACTACGGTTTGACACTGGATGTACCTAAAGAGTTCTATCACGAATCACATCGCACAGCTCACTTCATGAACTTTAGCACGATGGAAGAAAGTAACATTGAAGCTGACTTGGAGGACGTGTTCGCATAAAATAGTAATTAGGAAAAAAAAAAGTTTCTGACATTCATCTCTGTAGTAAATTTCTTTCGCTTTAAAAAAAATACACTCATCCCCAAGCTATCTTATGCTTGGAAGTTTTTCTCATATTACATGGTTGCTGTGATTCGATGACATCTATTTACAAAGTGATGGCCAACAAATAACTCTAGATATGATTTTTTTATATGCATCAAAAGAAGAAAATTAATATTACAACAGGAAATGTCTAAACGTTACAAAACATGCCAGCTATCTAACCCTGGCTTTTTTTAAGAGCGAACAAACGTAGTCAAATGCTCTCGCACTCGGTCATCCAACTTGATAGGTGTATCATTTGTAAGCATTTCCTTCGCCTCGTCGCCCAGCCAGTATTTCTTTTCTGCTTGGCCAACGTCAATCTCGTTCTTTTCGAGAGGCTTTCTCTCATTCAGCGCAACGGCAACAGAATACTCTCCAATCCAGTCAACTCGCTTGTAATCAGCAGCCCACAAGAATAATCTGTACGGGATGTTGAGCCATCCAATAACGTTGTTGTGAGGGATATACATGACGGGAGGGAAGGATGGTGGCAACGAGAATGCTGGTTCTTCCTCGGATACCATGTTTCCATCGACTAGTGTATAGTCTTGTGAATTATCGCCTGAAGTAGTTACAACTACAGCTGGTTCACCAGCAAGAGGGGCATCTTCTTCACGGTTGTTGGGTTCTTCTTGGAAAGACAATTGCTCAGGTTGATTGTTGTTGCTAGTCTCCTCAGGTGTTGCGGATTTCTCATCTGCGATTGCAGCTGCCTCTGGCTTTACTTCTTCAATCTTCTCGTCCTTCAGAGGAGCTTCACAGCCTTTCGCTAATCCATTCAGTACTTCTCTCCAAGCCACTCTACCAATAGCGATGATGCCGTCAATCTCGTTTTGCTGAACAGGGACAGGTGAAAATGGGCTGCCGGGCTTGGCTGCTGCTACCATAGGTGGTGCTGTACCTTCTTTGGCCGCTTTACGCTTTTGTCTAATTTCTTCGCAGATCATTGCTTCGATATCGCCATTGTTTCTCCCTTCTCTAACTTCATAGTCTACGGCAGCCTTGTACAATACGGGCTAAGATTGAAAAACGATGCTTTTAATGGGATTGTAGACAGGGTTAGCCATGACTTTAGTTTTACAACTTACCTTGACATATTCACGGAACCAAACACGGCTCTTGTCCATACCATCGCCCGGTGGTGGTGCAATATAAATTGTAACTTTACGAGGCATTTCCTATCATTTTCATATTTGTTAGCTTTCAACAGCGGTTACGTGTCAATATACGTTCCATCCATCTTACCCGGACACCTAGAGGTCGATCAGCCAACCATGTCACTCGGTCGTAAAGTCTTTGATGAGATTGTTTAGAGTAATAGTTGCTTCCATAGACAATTCCAGATATTCCAAAAACTATTGAGCCGAAGATGACAGTTCCTCTCGAAGGAGCTTTCAATCCAAAAGGTAACTTTCTGGTAGTCATGAGGAGAGATCAAAGACAGGCGGGCCTAAACAAAACAAGGGAAAAATGTTAATATCACAGTCACTTGTTCTTTTTCACGCAAACGAACATGGTAAGCTCATTAAACCTTGAAGACAATGGTAAAGCAGCAGCAGCAGAATTGACTCATGCATTCAATTCAGGATAGCCACTTCACTCACATTCACTGGAGAACTTCACAGCTTGCTGTCTTGAGCGACGATTGGATTGGCGAGCGCTTACCTGAAGAATGTACGTGTCATGGTCCCGCTAGACCGGATTTACTGATTTTGGATATGTATCTAACCACTTAAATTACTTAAAATATAGCTGTTGATGTTCCAAAAGATCATCAATTGGTACCGGACGAAGATGGCGATATATGTACGTGTTAATCATGATACATCAGGGATAAGTGAGGTAGTAACTAACATTTTTGCCTTTAAACTCAGTCCTAGGTACGCTCACCTTTAGCAGCAAGAAAAAGCCAAAGAAACCCACATGGGACCATAGTACAATGGAAGAGGATACTGCTATGGCAGAAAGATAGACATTTGCCACAAATTAATTAATATACCAAATGTAAGATCATTGGCATCGTATCACTATCGCAAGGTTACAACTCCTTGCTCGTCCAAATAACCGCCGCCACCCCGAATTTTGTGTTCGTAAAGTTGCATATTGCAATGCTTTCGTTTTACACCTTTTGTAAGATATTATTAAACATTTAATTTTAGTTCCTTGAAAATCATTCCGTGAGTTGACAGAAAGTAGTATTAAAAGTACAATTTCATCTCAAGATAAATAAGATATAAAGTGCACGATTAGTTATCGGCATTTTGCATTGGTCCCTTATAGAAATGTCTGCCAGAGACAATCCAGAAGAAAAGTGCAAATAGTAAGACAGCGCCAATCATCAAACTAGCGTAGTTCATGCTGACTGGAGAGACGGGAGAAACAGCTGGGAAACACAAAATGACAGCAAAGAAAGAGATCCAAATCAATGAGACGGCGTTGATAGGAAGACTCCACTTTCCGAGATTGAATGGACCCTTTTCCATGGTGTTTCTTGAGAATACCAAGCGACAGAAAAATGGAAGACCGTATGAGATGTTGACAGCAATAACAGCAGTCGACATAATAGCTTGCCAAAAGACGGTGCTTCCGAAAGACTAGTGGAGTGATGGATGAGCGATAGCGTTCGAAGAGCGAAAGACCATGAATGAAATGTAAGCTTACCGGCATGATAATGACAATACAGATGACCAATTGCAACCAGATAGCACGAACAGGGGCATGGGTTTTGTCACTCAGCTTGTAGAAGAACTTTGAATATGGCAAGCATCCGTCACGAGCCATAGCCCAGATCAAATGCGCACAAGCCAAAATTGAGTTGAACAAAGATCCAAGTTGAGCTCCCAAGAGAATGAGAAGGAAGAAAATAGTCAAGCCATTGTTATTAGTTGTACTGTAAAATAGTCTGGCAATGGGAACAGTGGATGTCATGATATCATCGACATCTTGAATAGAGAATAAGACAGCCAAGATAAGGACAAGACCTTGAATCCATGCGCCAACGATGGACACAATAATGCCTCTGGGGGCAGCAATATCTGCACGGTAGGTCTCTTCAACAATTTGTGCAGATGTCTCGTAGCCAATCTATAGCAATACATCCACTGTCAATTAGTCGAGGTCACTTAATGTACTTTTCCTTTAGCAAAATAAAACATACCAAAGTCCAACCAGCTTGCAACATTCCCAAAAAGAATACGATACCAGAGTTGGTATAGCCAGTGTTGTTGATGAACTCTGTGAACACCCATTGTGCAGGCTGATGGGTAGGTGCCATGGCTAGAAGTGGCTATCAGTAAGGTTATAATGTAAAAGGCTTTTTCATATCAAAAAAATTTCTTACCTGGCATGGCAATGACAATGATAACAGTTCCAATCAACGCCCAAGCAACTATAAGAAGAATCATATCAGTATAATGGATTTTTAATACTTCTGTTTATAAAGGTGGTGAGTATCTTACCAATAAACTTGTTAATGATACCAGTGGCCCCTGTGCCTAGTAAATTGACCAGAGCTGCTAGGATGAGAAGTCCGACGTAGATTCCGACATATGCGCCTTGAGGATAAGTTCCTTCGCCCATGGCTATCATACCAATGATAAATTGTGCTCCACCATATGCCAATGTCATGTTGACAGCAAGTAAACCGACCAAGTAGGTATATCCCGCCATCCAAGCAGCAAAAGGACCCCAATTTTGATCAGCAAGTTTGAAGCACCAATAGTATACACCACCAGCCGTAGGCATCGCTATTAACAAATCCGTCATCAATACGTAATTTAAATGTACATGCTGATCAGAGTACATAGTACTTACCAGACACAATCTCAGCCATTCCCAATCCAATAAGACTGACAAATGTGGCAACAATAATCCAGCCAAAGAACAAAGCTACTGGGCCACCACTGTTCAAAGACGGTCCAAAGCCAACACTGTTATAGACATTCAGTTAGAAAAGCATACCCAATAAGAAATCCCTTACACAAAAGAAATACAAACCTCCAACTAGGCAATACAGCCATGGTAGAGAAGGCGAAACCGAATTGTACAAACATATCCAGAGATCTTTTGAACTCTTGCTTATATCCAAGGTCGTGCAACCTTTGAGCATCATAGTCCAAGTCGTTGCTTTCTATGTGCTCAACATTGACATTTGCAGGTGCGTCGTCGGTTGTCTTTTGCTGTCAGTATATCTCCGAAGTCAGTTTCATACTGGTGAGGGAGATGACATGAATTTTATTAAAAATGTACGGTGAGTTACATACCTGGATACCTTCACTAGCGGTTTTCTCGTCCATGATGGCTTGATAATGTGATAAAGAAGAAAACTGCAAGATAACGAGCGCGCTACAGATGCTGCTACGTTATAAACCCTTGAAAATGCATGCAAGAGCGTATCATCTCTCACGTTGCTCAATGAGGCAACTGAGGGTCATGTGCCTACTTTACAGCTTACAACCAATAGGTTTGTCGGATTTGAATATGATTGGCCGACCATTACAAATAACTATTCAAGGGTGGCGTGGATTTGGTGTCTACCATCGACATCTGATATTCCAACCATTTGAGAACAAATCAGTGCATATAGATAAAGTGCAATTGAACCAGATTAAAAAGGAACTGTTTTCGATGACGATGCCATTCAATTTTGTACATGAAGGTTTCTACCAATTTAAACAAACATACCAGTTCTATATCATCTCTGCTCTAGTAGCGAAGCTGGAAGTTATTCAAGCCGATTCCCGTCACACCGAAAGATAGAAATTGAACTAGTTGGTTCATATCAATTTCCTAAGCCCGATATCGCGCGAGCAATTCTGCCTTATCGGCGGATGTCATTTCAACCTCAAATGCCACTTTTGTTATACAATCGCTTGTTTCTCACTAAAGCTGCGCCAACTCTAACCCATATACACCTAATGAGATAACCGGGTCTCCCGAGTGACTAGTGACAATCTGAGTTTGACTATCAATTCCAATCAATTGATGGCTCGTATCGTTCAGTATTTGACAACACTTTGATCGCGCTTGTCATGCAACGCATTCTCAAGGTATAGAACTTTGGGAAATCCATCGGCTATTTTCTCACATAGCTTTTAATTTTTGGTATGCGTCGTACTCGCATCAAACTTTGTTTTTCCTCGACAATTTTCCCATGCTGCCTAACGTACCCTGTGCCAGCTTGGTAAGACCGGGTTGTCGGACCGTTACCCCGTTTTTGTGAAGGCAAAGTAGTGATCGATTGTGAAGCATGGTCAAGGTCGATCTTAATGCCGAGGGCAGTCTGTGTGTTGCGAGCTTACAGAAACTGACGGACCATTATATTTGATATCCTGGTTCAGTTGTATTACAGTCATAAATGTGCCATCTAAGATTGGTTGCACTGCACCTGTCGAGCCAGTGACACTGAGGTTTGTGCGTAAAACATTAGCCTTATGCTCGCCCAAACTTTGCATTATGTTGCTTGACATAATTGTATCTTCTATGAATTTCCATCAGGGATGGAATGGTCAGTATATTTACATATTAGGAGGAAACAATACATTACTGGTGATCTCTAATTTTACCTAATCCGCTCTCTCATACTGGTGCAATTTTTTATATGACTCCCATCTGAGTGTAGGAAGTGATGGCCATATCACACGTGATGAACATGGGCAAACTTGTCAAGCAGTACCAGATCAATGCAAATACCATTTGAATGTAAACCTTAAGTTTTATATAAAACGCAAGGGAATAGCTATCATCTTTATAAATAGGTGCTGCTCAAGATGGGATTGATCTATCTAGTCACTGTCCAGCCTTGATTTTTCAAACAATTCATTTTTATGGTTTTCAAGAGTCCTAACTGCACATCAGGCATCGTTTATCAGAACTTTTTTTTGTTGTATGTAAAGTAAGAATTGTGACCACCTGTTTGGTAAAGCATGTAGAAGTAAAGATTTGTGATTGAAATGATACCGACAAAACAGCACGCTAAAGCATGTAAAGTAAAAGAACATGATTGAAATGGTATCGGCAACCTGTGAGTCAAAACACGTAAATGTAAAGAACACGTCTGAAATGATACCGAGAGCATATTCTCCAAGTAACTAGTACTCATTTTTTTTTACCGCAACGGGACATGCCGACTGAAAGCGCGAAAGAGGTCCAATGTTTGTTTCATGCACTGTCACATCAAGCGGTCACAAATTTGCAATTTCATTAAGATCTTGCTAAGACGGGGTAAGGGACACCTCGAGTTTGCCTTTGTTTTTGTCAAAGCTTAATAAGATCCAGTGCCACGATGTCCTTGGGTATGCTCTGTCATTCTGCTCTTTAAACCTCCATTTGAATGCTTCATTGTAACGTTATTGTTCCAACCTCCGCATCGGTCGCTGTAGGCAACATTACCAAACATACGGCAGCTGAGTTGGTATCGCCGAGTAGATGCGTACATAGTCTTTCTCAAGAGGATCACACTTCGGTTCTATCTTTAGCAGCCAGCGATAAATACCTTTTCAGTGGTAGTCAAGGAGCTCATATTGCCGTACTGTATAACGTTTTTGATGAAAGGTCCCCAGAGTCCATGAGACTGACACTATTGTTCATTACTTTTTGAAGGTTTGGGATCTAGCAACATTCACTCTTGTTAAACTTCTTTATGGACATCAAGGAAGTGTCCTTGCTCTCTCATTGTCTCCAGATGAAACGTGGCTCTTCAGTTCTTCAGGTGAAGCAAGCATCCAAAAGGATTGGACACAATCTTGATTTTCTCATGCTGACTTCGTTCGTTTTTGAATTTAGGTGATGGAACCGTGAGGGTAAGCTTTGCTGTGCATATCATGGAAATACATACTAGAACAACCTATTGAACATTGATTTAGGTTTGGGATATCGAAAGCTTACAGTGTGTCTATTTGATCCATTGTTGCCACGATGTCGGTGATATTTTCTCCATCGTATATTCGGATGTGTCCAATCTACTGTTTCTTGGGAGTCAAAACACAAGCATTCAAGTAAGTATTCATTTTGATACTTGCTCTTGGAAGGAGACGTGAGGCGCTGATACAGGATTTAGTGGTACGATTTTTCAGATCCACAAACTAATGGATCTTCGGATCCCGCACCCATGGCCTCTATATCCCCTCGGTATACTGCTCAGACCAGCAAATTTTTCGGCTCAAAGATCGATACTCCCTCTGCTGAAGAACGAAAAAACCCAATGGATGTAGAGGTTATTCAGTGTGTCATTCGAGACAGCAATGTTCTTGTCAACGCACATGATGGATACGTATATTGCCTGGCTTTGGAGTATGACTTGCCGAATATCGAAGGAGAAGTCTTGATCAGCGGTGCTGGAGATGGGGATGTCAAATTATGGCGTATAACCAACGAGGGATTACAGCATCTGAACACCCTTAAAGGAAGTGCAGAGAAGGGTATCCTGACACTTGCGGTCATGGATGATGGCTACCTATTCTGCGGTGTTCACGGCGGAAATATTCAAGTGTGGGATCTTGAAACTCATCAAATGATCCGGTCCATTATGGCACACAGTGATGATGTCCTTTCTTTGTGTGTCAAAAACCACGACGTATTCAGTGCATCAGCGGATGGAACCATTAAACGATGGGATAGACGATTCGAATGCAAACAAACTCTTGATGATCACGAGGGCATTGTACTGTCTTTGGCAACTTCTCAGACCTATCTTATCAGCGGAGCTAGCGACCACAGCATGAAAATATGGGACATACCATCAAGCTACAGCAAATATGAACCGAACAGGAGAGCTTCTGTTGATAGCGATTCGCCTGCAACCGATGTTCTCTTGTATGCACTGGAACAGTGGATCTCTGTACCCAGCGTCAGTGGTGATCCAAAGTATTTGGATGAATGCCGACAGGGTGCACGCTTTTTGAAGTCTGTCCTCAAGCAGCTCGGAGCAGATAGCCGCATGATTCCTGGTGCTTCTGGCAGAAACCCTTTGGTTTACGGCAAGTTCACAGCAAATTCGCACCTTTCTCAAAAACCTGGTTCAACAGCAGATCCCAGTGCAAAAGTTCCAACCGTTTTATTCTATGGCCATTATGATGTGATAAATGCGGAGCATGAGAAAGAAAACTGGATCAGCAATCCTTTCAAACTGACGGGAAGAGACGGATATCTGTATGGACGAGGTGTGACGGATAACAAGGTAAGCCATTTACTGGATGACACACTACCGGTGTTGAAAGAAATGTTTCTCAGCTATAAAAAGGGACCAATATTAGCATCTGTTTTTGCGGTTTCTGACCTGGTCAAGGAGGGGCTTCTGGATGTTGATGTCATCTTTTTGGTGGAAGGAGAGGAAGAAAGTGGCAGTATTGGTTTTGCAAATGCTGCAATGCAACATAAGGTACATATCACAACGAATTCTATACTCAATGCTGACTGATATTGATTGTTTCCAAACAGGAACTTTTCCAAGATATAGATATGATCCTTCTTAGCAATTCTTACTGGCTCGGCGAAGATGTTCCATGCTTGACTTATGGTTTGCGTGGAGTGATTCGCGCAAGTTTAACGGTAGATATCATACCATGCAATTGATTTAGTACTATCACGGTATCTCATTTGGACTCATCATATTGTTCTGCTAGGTATCCACTTCACAAGCTGACTTACATTCTGGAGTTGAAGGTGGTGCTGCATCTGAGCCACTGATTGATATGATCAAGATTCTCGCCAAGCTGGTCAGTGATGATAACAAGGTGCTCATTCCAGGTATGATGCGTTACCCTTTACTTTGCTATCACCTGAAATTGTTGTCTTAATTAAGTGCATACTTGCAGGGTTTTATGATGATGTACGTCCTGTCAGTTCCGCCGAAGAGCGTCTGTATGACCCAATAATATCATGGATGCACAGGTAAGGCTTCAGCTTGTGTTTGACTTGGCAATCACTTCACATTTTAACCTTTCTTTGAGAAGTCACGTAGCTTCATCAGATGTAAATAATGCTCTCCATATTACTCTCAATTCATTATCCCTGGGTGATGGCCAGAAACGAAAGAACACCGACGATCATACGAAAGCGTGTGATCCAGAGCAATTGAAGAAATCGTTAATGGCTCGCTGGAGGTACCCGACTTTCACGGTCCATAAAATTGATGTTTCGCTTAACAACCCTACGATCATTCCTCGCCAAGCAACTGCAGCAATCAGTATGCGCATTGTGCCAGACCAAGACATAAGTGTCATCTGCGAGCAATTCAAGCTTTTTGTTGAAAATACTGCTCAATCACTGGGCACAGATAACAAAGTGACGGTAAGATAATGAAGAGTGCCATGTTACAAAATATCTTGTACTAACATCTTGTTACACTACAGGTCGAGATTAACAATACCGCAGACTACTGGCTTGGAGATTGCGATAGTCCGTACTTTAAAGCCGCAGAGAAAGCTATAGAACAGGAGTGGGGTATTAAGCCACTTTTCATTCGTGAAGGTGGATCTATTCCTGCCGTTCGATGGCTAGAGCGATTCTGCTCGGCTCCAGCCGTTCACTTGCCTATGGGCCAGGTGAGATTTTTTAAATGATTACATTGTTCTGGTTTGCCAATATACTGATAGTGTTTTTATACAGGCCTCTGATCAAGCTCATTTGTGCAACGAGCGTATAAAATTGAAAAACCTATATGCTGGGCGACGTATTGTCAAGTCATTGCTGAGACAGATCGGGCCTTCCACAAAGAAAATGTAGTTATATCTTCCAGCCAATTAAATATAGATGCGCCATTTGTTTATACAGTGTGTATATGACAAACATATATGAAAAAAAAAGGGAGTTTTATATAAAAAGTGTGATAGTAGTCATCTATTCTTTTTGTTCTAGTTGTTCTATGTGGCATAGGGTGTCAAACTTTTGTACAATCCCGCCATTGAATATAATGACAGCGAGGGGACTAGCAGATTCTATCAATGCTTGCATAACGTTGGGCGTGGTGGTAGGTAACTTCGGTTCCAACGAGGTATGTGAGGCAAATTATGTTCGGTTTCTTTAAAATATTCACAAGAGAGATATGGCCATCGAGACATTGGGCCTTATTGAGAGCTTCGTCCAGAGGTTAATCTGGACAATACTTCTCCTGGTGGCCAATCATCTTTTTCGCGTAGTCGTTCTTCCAAGTGTAGAACTTGCTCATAGACTACAAACATGACAGCGGATTGCAAGCTTGTCCAAAATACACGAGGTCCAATACCTCGAAATAAACCGCCGATGCCTTGGTGTTTATAATTCCATACCAAACCTTCGACAATGCTGGAATAGTGTTTTGGCTGTAGTGGAGGTTGAGATGGTGCAACAGCTGTTGCTGATGCTACGCTACCAGATGTATGGGCTTCTGACTGAGCGATTGGCCGTTTCCGTTTTATCTGGGTTTGTAACAGAGTTTTGATAACGTCAAGAGGTGTTGTTATTGCACCAGCAATGGCACCGGCTAAAGATCCAGTTGTCAAATCTGCTAATATTGGAAGTTGCTCTCCTGGCTCAATTAAAGTATGCTTGGCCAGTTTTTTGAATTGTTCTAAGCATGCATTCTCGTTAGCTATCCAAATGACCCGATATAGACATAAGCACAAGATCTAAACGTGAACTTACCATAGAATGCAAATTGTAACGCAGAATATGGAACATCTCTAACAAGTGTGGCTCTGAATCCATGGAACAAGGCACCTATTCCATCGTACTTTACAATCTGAAATGTATCGATTAAGAGAATGCTCATGAGGAGTTTTACAGTCAGGTTGAAAACAGCAAACTTACTATTCTCGTTGCATGCCAGGTATTTCGGTAGTTATAGCCACTGATGAAATGTGGATTATTATAGCGTCCCTGAAGTTGCATACGTGTTTTGAGGACTTCTGAGGGAACATAAATGACTGAAGCAGCAAGGTCACCAAAGGAACCAGCAGCAAGATGGGCAATGAAGTCTGGCACAGAATTTGCAGTTAGGTTTCGCTTCGTGAACTCATATGTTCCAAAATACAGAGTTGTCCCAGGGATAGAGCCCAACATAGCAGGCGTAATGCCCGCGTAAAGGCCTCTTAGAACACCTTCTTCCTTAAATATCAGTCTATAAGACTGAACCATATTATGGTACTTCATCGGACGATGCTGTGCCTGACCCTGTAGTCTTGTTTTGACTGTGTCGACACTATGTGTACAGAATGAGTTTGGCAGGTCATGCACGTTGTCGCAAATATTTTTTTTTTTAACTAACCTGTGCATCATGAAATCCGCGAGAGATCCACCAATTCCACCAGCAACGCACACCTGTCAAAGAGAAGTATCAGTGTCACATTTCTCGATCACAGCTGCTATACCGCCATTTGAGAGATTTAGAGGTGGCGACTACTTACATCTAGGTAGGGAGGGTATCCGCCAGCGGCATCCGAGTGAGGAGCATGAATAGGATAGAGGAGTTCGGCTTTATGATTGACACTCGCACCGAGCTCTTGCATGGACTTTTGGAGAGCTGTGGAGGCGACTGTCAGGACGGTGGTATTACGAAAGCTTCTCACAGTCGCTCCAAAATGTGGAATTGGCTCGAGTTGAAAGGTCACGTGCTAAACGTAAATAACGTTGAATTTTCGCCAGTCTCGCCAGTCAGATTCCTCTTAACATTTGACACCGTCAGTTTCCCTTTTTTTTTGCACACATGGTTGCTGAGGTAGCAAGCAAATCAACACAGGCACTTCCAACGCCTGCAAATGATAAGTCATTGCCCAACGGAGCAAGCAATAAGAATGCAGACAAAAAGCGATCGGAACAAAAGCAGCGCCGAAGGACGAAGAAGAAGTCTAAAAAGCAGCGGGAAGAAGCAAAAGCAAACGTGAGTACCGCAGCGAAACCAATGACAATTACGCAACGTTCATCGCTCATCTTTAACTCATTCTCTATAATAGGAACAGCAACGCGAAGCTGATGATGATCTTGCCGACGTTGAAATTGAATATACACCAGAAGTTCTCGAGATCAAGGACATCAAACAGAATGGATTTGAAGATCTTGACGAAGAAACCCTACAACAGTTTTCATCCGTGTTCAAGCACTTTATGGGCGTCAACGATGAAGAGGTACCATTTGTCGATTTTGCATGTTTCTATGCGCTTCTCACTCAGTACTAATGATTGTTACTTTGGCAGGACCAGGATCTAGAGGAGATGGCTGATGAGAACCAGGACGGCGAAGGACAAAAGAAGGCTGGCGCAGGTGACGACTCTGATGAAGAAAATCAAGAAGACAGTGGGCCACTATCAAAAAAGAAGCTGAAGAAAGTTAGCAGACTGAGCGTAGCCGAATTAAAACAACTGGTCGACAAACCAGACGTTGTAGAAGTAAGTCATAACTTTCTCTTTCTTGAGGAGCCTTATATCATGAACATCTACTGACATACTTCATTTTAATTGAAAAAGTGGTGGGACGTGACAGCTTCAGACCCCAAACTACTTGTACAGCTGAAAGCATACCGAAACACGGTGCCTGTTCCTATTCATTGGAGCCAAAAGAGAAAGTACCTTCAAGGAAAACGTGGTATCGAAAAGCAACCATGGGAACTTCCAGGTAAGCGAGTGCTTCACAGCTCCAAATGTGTTGTTGTAACGATACTGATCTTTTTCAAATCACAGAATTCATTAAGGATACTGGCATCATGGAAATGCGTGAATCTGTCAAAGAAAAAGAAGATGCATCTAAGCTCAAAAGCAAAATGCGAGAGCGCATGCAACCAAAGATGGGAAAACTAGACATTGATTATCAGAAGCTTCACGATGCTTTCTTCCGCTTCCAAACCAAGCCAAGACTTACACAGCACGGAGAAATGTAAGTTTGTACACGGCAATGTTATCATCAACACCACTGAGCATTTGAACTCATATTTTATGTTTTAATCAATAGCTACTATGAAGGAAAGGAGTTCGAGACCAAGCTGAAGGAGAAAAAGCCAGGAATGCTCTCGGACGATCTTAAAACGGCTTTGAGTATTCCACCTCTCGCCCCACCACCATGGCTGATTAACATGCAACGGTTTGGTCCCCCACCTAGTTATCCAAGTCTTAGAATACCAGGATTGAATGCACCAATTCCAGAAGGAGCACAATGGGGTTACCATCCAGGAGGTTGGGGAAGACCACCGATTGATGAGGTAAGTATCAGCGACAGTGTATAGTTTAAACTTGTCCATTTTGCTCATCATTTTCTGTTTAAAGTATAACCGACCACTTTACGGAGACGTCTTTGGTTTGAACACTCAAGAAGCTGCTCCTGAGGATGTAAGTGCTCTCGACCTGTTTTATGTTCTGCTTTCCATTGCGGACTGTACCTAATACCTTTTTGAAAATTTAGATCATTCAGCCAATGGACAAGAAGTTGTGGGGAGAATTGGATTCAGACATCGAAGGTAAATTGGTCTATTTACAAGCTGTAATCCGGCTATTAGACAAAGCTAACATGACATTGTTTTATTCTCTACAGAAGAAGAAGAGGAGGAGGAAGAGGAAGAAGAGGAAGAGGAAGGAGCAGAAGGCGAAGGCCAGGAAGAACAGCCATCCGACGAGGCACTATCAGAAGGTCTCGTCACGCCATCTGGTATGGCATCTGTTGCATCTGGATTGGAAACACCAGATTTCATCGAACTTCGCAAGGACACTCGCAAGCCTGTTGCTGATAGTGATGAACCCAAACACCTCTATCAAGTCCTTCCAGAAGTGCAAAAGAACATTCAAGGTTTTATGGGATCGCAGCATGGTTACAACCTTTCCAATGTTAGCGCTGCACCACCAATAGATACCTCATCTCGAA
Organism: Umbelopsis vinacea; assembly: GCA_016758895.1. Taxonomy (NCBI): domain Eukaryota; kingdom Fungi; phylum Mucoromycota; class Umbelopsidomycetes; order Umbelopsidales; family Umbelopsidaceae; genus Umbelopsis; species Umbelopsis vinacea. The sequence continues at coordinate 690,811 of JAEPRA010000009.1, read as the reverse complement.
CCTCAAAGAGAAAAATGGGAGAATCTGTGGACGTTGCTTTAGATCCCAGTGAACTTGAAGGCGGAATAGAAGAATCCAAGCTCCGTGCAAATTTCGAAGCTGCCAAAGCCGCACAACAACCAGCAGGAGCTAAAGAAGATTTCTCAGACTTGGTCGCAGAACGAGCTAGCAAGGACGCAAAGAAACGAAAACTCAATGATGGCAAGAAGGACTCCAAGAAGAAGGAATTCAAGTTTTAATTTCTTCATAAAATGTCTTTGCCGCCGCCAAGTGATGCCTGCACTCGTTTGTACCTAGGATTGAAGTATGATCACCCCTGTAATCTCTGTCATGAGACTATTTGTATTCTTGTAGCTGAACATCATAGAATGACAGTACATAGTGTTGTGTTTTTTTTTTAGTTTTGCATTTTTTTTTATAATTTTGCTTGTATTGAAATGTTAATACAGTCGGCCCGTTTCATCAGCAAAAACCCTTACAGACCCTATTTTTTTTGAAGCTCGTCGCATTCATCCCCGCTGAGCTTTCAATCGCATTTTCGCATTTTCACTTTCAAAGTTTCCTCATTCTTGTCTCCCTGCTTTTGATTCTCTTTCAGTTCGGATTTCCACGCCGCTCTGCTGATCCATTAGTTGCATAAGCATGGAAGGCAGTGTACAGCCTTCAATACAGGAACCTGCTTCGGAAGGACTCAAGCCAGAGAACAGTACCAGCACATCCTCCGTTAAATTTCGCTCCAACTATGATTCTCTGTTGAAGGAAGTTTTGGACGAGTCTTCCGAAGATGAGCAAGAAATCCAAATCAATAGCTTCGACATCGATGTCAACGCCGCGACAGCTGAATTGCCGGTGGAACTTAGAGCTGCGCTTGAAGATCGTGCTTTAGCGGAAAAGTACTTGGCCAATCTGCGAAGCTTTATGTCTCAGCATCAGCGTAGTCTTTCTATAGCATCAGTACAGAGTATGAAGGGAGACCACCCGAAGTATGTATAAATATCCCAGATTTTTATGCAGCTCCCCAACACCCGCTAACTCGTTTCCTTTACAGTACAAATGGCCAAGCCTTTTCATCCCTGGAAGATAACGCACCCAATCCTCAAAGCCGAAAAGAGCTGTATCCGTTTACGAACTTGAAGGACAACCCTTTACGCAATATTCGATTGGTGCATGGAATACAGTCTGTGGCGGTTTTAGAGCAAAAGTTCAATGCCCTGAAGATTCCAGAATTAGAGCTACCCACTATGCCTGAGACTACCATACGGGCAAAACTTGATGAACTGGAAAAAATAAAGGACGACTTACAAATCCATTTGCAAGGTGGCCCGCTAGCAAGCCAAGACCGATCAAACGACATGCATACTTCAGCCAAGCAAAAGAAGATATCTCAGTTACTGGAAGATGTAGTGAGCGAAATTGGGTTTTACGAAGAATTTGCGAACAAATGTAAGGACTTTCCCACCTTTTCTCAGTATAATGACTAGTCCAGTGTCTAATGATCTATCCTATAGCCAAATACCTGAGCCTTGAGAACATCTTGAATGAATCCGATTCTAGCGAAGATGAATTTATGGATTCAGAAACGCTGGATACCGAATCTGGCATCAATAATTTCGTAAGTTACCTTTTGATGGTTGATATTCAATCCAATTACCTCACCAATGCTGCATCAGGACTCCCTTTCGGATGTGTCCAAGTCTAGTGGTCCCAATTTCATGTTCGCTACTTCACCCAGTATGCCTTCAACACCCGCTCTTCTCTCCCCATCAGCCCTACCACAAGGAATTCTGTTTTCTCCATCAACTTCACCAGCAAGACGTGTGACAAGCAACTCTCCAGATGCCAGAACTTTCCCGCCGTCTCTCCTTCGAGTCAAGTCTTCCAGTGCATCCATCACTTCTTCCCTTTCTCGACATTCATCAGAACAAGACTTCCAATGGAATAGCGATACCTACAAAGGTTCTCCAGGCTCCAACATCAACCATGATTTGTCGAGGGAGCTGTCAATGACGCTTGGAGAGAATGAAAAGGATAACTTGGAGCCTTGGGAAGCTTTCAAATGGACCCCACTTAGAAAAATTTCAGATCACCTTCACTCTGAAGCAGTCAGACACAATGGTGGATTGCCAACAGTTATGGCAGTCAGTGGAGTTATCGCCATCGGAACAACTAGAGGTCTGGTTCTGGTATACGACTATTCGCAAAATCTACGCTGCATTTTAGGAGATGAGTCGCAATCAAATGATTCTGGTCCAGTGACTTCAATCGCCATTTCCGCCGACCATACAGCTGTTGCTTGTGGACACAGTCGAGGATCTATAGTAGTATGGGATCTGGCTTACCCAAATCAGCCTGTGCGCAAAATCCACCCAATACCGTATAGTCAAGTACCAGGTGCGTCATCTGGTGGATCACAACCGGCACCAAGAAAAGAAGGTCATATACAGGATTCTGCTATTCTGCATATTGGGTTTGTTGGGTTAAAAAAGACAGACATAGTGTCTGGAGATGATCGAGGCATGGCTTTCTATCATGTACTATACAAGGTTGTCATGGTAAACGCTATCGAAACAACCAGAATTTTAGGAAGATACCAGAATTTATCATTGGAAAATGCGTCCGCGGGTAAGCTTACGCAACCTGTTGCTGGATTGAGCTCTGATAGTTCTGCCGCAAAACCTAAGCGCCCCAGCACCGTCTTCGCGATGCAACCTCTACCACTTGGTCAGGCTATGCATATCGCAGAAACATTTGGTTTAGTGGCCCTATTAACGCCCTACAAGGTAAGATAGATTCCATGCGGCAATCACATTGTAACAACTTCATTCAGTTGTTAATTGCGCCTTTCACTGCAGATGATCATTGTCGGGCTCAAACCCTCCCCACAAACGCAATATAAATACGTCAAGCCGAAATCGTCTGCTCACTTTCACCACAACCCACTCACCTCGAAAGGGTTAGCCAATGAACAGCCCAACACACCTCTCGATTCGACATCTGAAAGCCTCTCTGGATGCCTTAGCTGGCTGCCTGTTATGAAGCTTGGCGGGGTCAAATCACGCCAAAATGGCAAAGGTAATGTTAAACTACTGTGGATAAATGCTTTTTACCTATCAATTCGCGCTAACTCGAAGTGTGTCTAGCCGATAAAAAGGATGACGATAACAAATCCGATCCGACGCTGGCATTCTCTTGGGGCCAGCATCTCATAATTATCCAGGTAGCTGTAGAATCGCAACTTACCAACAAGTCCAAAGATCCAAGCAGGTCAAGTGTTGTGGCAACGAGCAGCCGGAACAAGTACGGGCGGCTAGAGTTCACTAAATGTGGTGAATGGAGGTGTCGTGATAACATTGTTGCTCTTCAATGGATCAATCGACAGGTAAGATGGACGAAGGTTAGATGCGACATCAAATCGACTGTCACTAACGCCTTTTTTCTTTTCTTCTGATAGATCCTCATTATCCTGACCTCAAACGATAGTATGATTGTATTTGACCCCAAAACAATGTCGGAAACCGAACGTGTAAACATCAAATCCAAGAAACTGGTTTTCCACGATAGTTTTACGACGGCTTTGAAGGATCTTGCGCAAGAGACTATGGGATCCGATGCTAAATTCACTTCTTCTGGTGACGATAATCACAGTGTTGGCCATCGTATAATAGAAATGGCATACCATCATTCCCTACGAAGCTACAAAGGAAGGTTGTTTTTATTGGTAAGAATCACCTTCTGTTCTAACTGCATCTCAAAGTCTTCCTAATACTGATAGCTTTTTTTTTTCTTCCGTCAGGGCGTGGACCATATTTTCATAGGAACTTTGTTATCTTGGGCTGACCGCATCATTGCTTTGGTTCAATCTGGTGACTTTCTTGAGGGCATTGCACTGGCGACCTCGTTTTACATTGGAAAATCGACACAAACTGTTCTGGGTTTGCCCGAAGACGAACATGCTCGACATCAAATCGTTGGTGACAAACTACTCGAGTTACTCAATGCATCCCTCAATTATACCTTTTCATCGACTCGAACATATGAAGGCATGGTTGATGAAATGTCTGGTGGTGGAAGCGTTTTGTTTCATGATCTCGCTCTAGGATGCACGGAGGCTTGTATTCGAATGAATAACCAAGACTTTTTGTTCGATGTCGCTTACGAAAGATTTGCCGATGCTGGAGTCAAAGGTGTATTCCTTGAAGTTTTGGAGCCATATATTCTACAAAACGAGCTGTGTGATTTCCCGCCGGCGATTATGAAAGACTTGGTGGCACATTATAGCCACAAGAGGTACTTCACTCGATTGGAGAATATCATCTGGCGCGTCAACCCACAATGCCTGGATATCGATCAGGTCATCAGTACCTGTCAGCGAGAAGGACTTTATAGCGCTATGATTTTCGTCTGGAATAGGAGCATGAATGACTATGTCAGCCCCGTTGTGGAATTGCTGAAGGTGATTCGAATGGTATTGAAGGCTGAAAACTCTAATACCGTAGAAACGACAGGCGCAGAATACTTTCTTCGACTTCACTCCACAGCGAGCAATAGCTTTCCGACCGTTGCTGACGTTGCTAGTGCCACTATCAAAGCGGAATCTATGCGAGAAGGAGCTGAACACATTTTCAACTACTTGAAATCTATTCTTACTGGTAAACTCTATCCTGATAACACACCTCTGCCTTCACAAGAATCCAATGTGGCAAGGAGCGCAGTGTATTCATTTATCTTCTCTGGCCGATGTGTGGTTTGGCCTCGTATGGGCGGAAAGCTTATTTTGACTGCTGAGGGCGGTGACGGGTCATCTGAACCAACCTATCCATACCTACGTCTGCTACTTCGCTTCAATGCAGTCAAATTTTTGGATGCTTTGGAAGTAGCATTTGAAGACCCGTGGCTCAATGGAAGCGATGATATGTTAAGCTCTGGATTTGACGACGAAATGCCAGGCAAAGTCGTATCACGCCAAATCATTATCAATACGCTGCTCGATGTTATTGGCGGTACCAACTCACCACCTGCTCCAAGACCCAATCCTATACCTTCTATATCCGCATCCACGGTCAAGTCCAGCGGTTCTGATTGGAACGGCATATTGAATAACAATCGTTTCGCGAAGCCTACGCAGCAGCATCAAAACCTGATATACTTGTATATATTTATCTCACGCAACTTGCACAAGTACACAACCTTTATACTACTTCCACCGACTATACTTCATCGAATCTTGAAAACGTTAGCAGAGGAGCATGATGCAGCTACCCAGGATGCTCGTGAACAAGCAGTGCAGAATCTCTTGACTGTATATACCCCAACTGAAGCGGATCAAATGGTATTACTGTACGAAGAAGCTGGGTTTTGCCAAGTGCTTGAAAATATCTATCGTCGTGACAGCAAATACCGAAAATTGGTGGAAACCTATATCAAAGATACCAAGCGCTTTGCCACATTATTTGAATCGATCGAAGAATTGATTGATGTTAAGAGTAAACTGACGGATAGACAAAAGGCAGATGTGCGACAAGCTGTACTCCTGCGCATTCCTCGACTTGTTGAAATTGACGGTCAAAAGACAGCAGAGTTAGTACAACGCTACTTTGGTGGAGACCATGAAGATATGATACGGCGATTAGAGGATGAGCAAGAAGTGGATGACGAAGAATCACGATTAGCAGTTGACCAACACGTTTTCTTCTATCTACGCGGTCTATTAGAACCTGAGGTGCCTCAACCTGACCAAGATGATACCACTACCGCTAAACCAATCGACTTTACTGCTGTACTCGATCAAACTTGGCAAAAGATGGTACCCGATGTGGATGCCAAACTGCATGAGCGCTACGTGGATCTCATGTGCCAATTTGACCCCTCTGGCGTTTACAATTATCTCAATACCACCTTGGATGTCAGCTATAACCTCACTACTGTCCTCAAAAGCTGTGAAAAATATGGCGTCCTCGATGCCGTTGTCTGGATTATGGAGAAAAGTGGTGATCCACAAGGCGCTCTTACCAAAGTGCTTGATATTGTCAGAGAGCAAATAACCATCGTTCTTAACCTTCTTCGACACCACCATTCTACGAATGCTCACGAAGATTCACCACCATGGACGTTGACAGAGCAAAATATCGTCAATGACTGCTTGACCAGAATTCGAGGTGTTTTGCGAGTAGGAACGCATCTTTGCGAAAACAGTAGTCGTAAACTGGCTCTCGCCAATAGTACAGTTGTCTCTCAAGATGATAACCAAGGCTTTGCGTCGCTCATGATGTTGACTTCTCCATCAACGCTCACGCGGCAAATCAATTCGAAACATTCCAATATTGCCACTTCAGCACCCTTCTTGTCACCTAGAGCTTTTGTTCATAAGCCTAATGCCGAAAACGAGAGTGAGGATCTTTGGTTCAAGCTATTGGATACCTACGTTGAATCATCTATCTCTGTTATCGCAGCCATCGGTGGTGCTCTCAAGAAAGGATCACCAGATCGTCAGCCTATCCATATGCCTTCCAATTTACACGATTCCATCGTTTCATCTTTCAAGTCGTTCGTTCAATCTATCCTCACCTCGTTGCTGTTATCAACATCGTCACCTCATGTATCACTTCCGCGTTTGCTCTTGCGTTTGATACAATCTCAAGCAAAGGGAGATACAACGTTTGCTGACTTTAGAGATATATTCCTCGGAATGCTCGACACCTACAAATACGAAGGCCATCTGCTGGAAATGACCAATCGATTGTTCGAGCAAGATTTATTCGTAGGTGTACGGTCGGTGATACAGAAGAAAAGCAGAGGATGGCGACCTCGCCGAATCGTTTGTGAAATATGTCATCTTACTTTACTGGATTTATCTATTCTTCAAAAACCATTCGCCTTTGATGTGGATGACAATGATGTTGCTACAGACCAAGCTCATCTAGAAGGTGGTGAACAAGGCGAGTCATCGACCACCATTTCGCGTGCTACACAACCCAAGGACGGCATTGTTTTGTTCCGCTGTGGACATGGCTATCATCGAGCATGCTTGGAGATGCAACTTGGTACTAATCCACTTATCAACTGGGTTTGCATGCAATGTGATCAAGTTAGCGCGGTTGCCCGAGGTAAACAACCAGTCCCATAAGAGCCTTCATCATAGTCTATCATGCCACATTTTGTTTCTTCTCCATGCAAAATGTTTTTGTACCTTGTATCCCCCCCCCCCTATGCAAACACATAATATCCCACCCCCGAACAGACATGTCTTGTATATTTGTCCGTTTCTAATAGATGTAATCGAAAGATTTTACTTACATTGTACAAAGCCGTTCCTACTTTTCTCGATGTGTATTTGAGTTGATATCATGCCGGCAGTGTAGCTGTTGCATGTGGGAAACGTGTATCCATGGGAGAGGCAGAACTTTCACGTTTGACTTGTTGAACTGAAGCAACATGAATCGTAGAAGCCCCTAGCATGGTAAAAGAATGGAACTTTATGTAGAAGAAAAGACTTTCTTTATATATTGAAATCATTTGGGTGTCAATAGGCGAAACCTCAGCTTCAAATCATGTTAGCAAGCTATCCATTAGTATATCCAATAAGTACATGGTACGTCTGAATACTTGACGAAGGAGCATACAACACCGCTTGATCAGCAATGTGTGCTACCTTAGCGTCTCACTCAATCTCCACCGTACTTTATCAAACTGAATGGTGCTAGAGGGCCAATCCAACTCAGCATTTGTCGTATGTGGAAGCGTTTATTTTCATTAAAAGTCTTCCCTTCCAAAATCGCATTTACAGAAAATACAATCAGTAAATTAAAGAGAAGGTGAGGTTGTCGTGGTGATGGCACAGTAATGTGAGATTTACTAATAAAGATGTAATAAAGGGGTGTATTTAATAAACTTCAAGGCTCTAAATACGTCTTTTTCTCGAATAGCTTTCACAAAGTAGCCTATTCTAAGAGAAAGTCTCCCTGAGGTTTATTCACTCAATCACGACTCATTATACTCTAGTGATTGAGCACGTCGACAAATAGCAATTCGTGCGAATTGCCGAGATAGCGAAAAGGACTCATTCAGAAAATTACATTTCCTGCCACACAGTGTGTAATAGTCAAGCACGCGATATAAGAAATAGGACTACTGAGTAGCTTCGATGTTAACTGATGTTTTTATTAAGAACGAGTGTACGGTATTTATACTTGTTGCTAGTCGTCTTACTAAGGACTCGATATTATCCCAAAGAATAGGTGGTACTACCTATAGACGTATTTGCAAGAGCTGACAAGTCAGTACATTGTTGTAATGTGACGAAGAAGAGACTCTTTATTTGTATAATAGAAAAGGATAAACTATATAGATTTGATCACATGACATTGTTTAGTCACGTGAAAGCTCCGCTACACAGTTTCACCGCCAACTGTTGTGATGAAGTAACACTTGTGGGGTCCAGAGGGTAGTCACAATTGAATTGATTGCAATTATTGTTACAAAGACAGTAGAAACAGTATAGGTAGATTAAAATTGAACAGAAAGATGTCCTAAAATACCAATAGATAGCATAGCGTCCAAGGTCACTAAATAGAAATAGTAAAGAGGGTATGTAGCAGTAATGAGGTATTATTATCTTTTCGTTCAGTAAAGACAGTAATAAAGATAGTTAGAGCTCATGGAGAGCTTCTTCAACGCCTTGACCAGAGTACCGTTAAAGCGTTCCACCTGCCCATTGGTCTGAGGATGGTAAGGGCTGGAGAACTTGTGTTTTGTGCGTACCATCGCGCAAAAGTTGGCAAAGGTCACATTGTCAAAGTGACCTCCATTATTTGTCGACGCTTAGCACTTGATGGATCAGCTCATACGCAGATGGTATCTCACGTAATTTTGTCAACCCGATTTCGGCCATTCGCATTTCGAGAGCGACTCCCTCCATGCCTTTGGAGATATATCCTGTTATTGCCAAGTCAGAATTTTCTTCTAATTTTTAAAAATTTTCTTGCGTGATCTTGCGTCTGTGAGTGTGATAAAGCTCCCCAAGCGGTAGCAATTTCTCTCCTTCTTGATCTTTTTCTAATCCTCGGTGAGGCATCAGGCTCTACAGATTCTGTACCCTTGAAAAGGTGTAAGTCAGATTGATACTAAGCAGCATACAGAGGCGCTAGAACTTACTGTGGTTGTGAACGGATTTTCGTCGGTACGTCCAAGATAGGTCTCTGCAAACGAATGGTCAGGATCGAATCAATAGCTTAACCAGAGATTATTTGAATTATCTCACATTCTGGGAAGAGGCCCTCGAAGTTGAAGCAATTGATACTATAGGCGCTACTACTGTAGTTCTCGTAGCCGAAGTTTCGTCCAATGCACTGCTCGAAGCCAAAGTTTCCATCGATGTAGTGCTCGAAGTTGAAGTAATCGATACCATAGGTGCTACTACTGTAGTGCTCGAGGAACTCATTGGAGGGCCAAACTGAGCGTAAATCTCCTCGTAAAGGAAGTGTGCAGTGGCTTCTTGATCTGTCTTGGGCACAGTCTTTATAATCGGCCATTTAGTGAAATGTTCGGAAGCGACCATCATGTGTTGATTGCTACGAACTGAAGTAGGCAATGGGCCAACAATACCCAAGGCGAACCTCTCAAAGATCGAGGATACCGGAAACTTGCGCATCACCTTGGTTTTCTTTGGCACGACGTCGAACATTTGGCATTCCACACATGACTGCATATACTGGCTTTATATCATCGTATGGATTAGGCCACCAATAGTGTGGATATAACCGAGCCTAGGTTGTTTCTGGGGTTGCTCTGATTATGAGTGCTGTTAATCATTCTCTTTATTTAATTTCGCATCGGGTTATGAACAAGTTTTGATATTCTGTCTCGATATCTGAACAAGGAATACTTGCTAATGTAGTAGTGGCAGATTTTCTGTATCCATGCACTGGAGAAGGTGCGGCCCATGACAGTAGTAGAAGTTTGAAGACACTAGTGAACAAAGAGTCTAGAATGACCCGTCTGGAAAAGGGACCGGCATTTGATCTGTTGATAATCCTCACATGGATAACGTTGTATGGGAAAGCTCCTGGGCTCAGTTGTGACATCCTCACGACGATGCCTGTAGAAACAGCAGTTCTCCTGCCGTTGTAGGCTGTTATGAGGTCACTAGAGATATTCGGAGCGGTGCAGTTGTATAATGCCTCATCCAAGGGATTAAGTTCAAGAAACCTGTAGGCTTTGCTTCGTGTATTTCTCTATGAAGAAACTGGTGGAATTTTGCCTTTACCGTCAATCCTCTGTAGTTCTCTCGATGTATCATAATGGATTAAGTCATGTTGGTCCTCGGCAACGATATTGCGTACAGTGAAGACTTTGCGTCTCCACTGGAATGGGCCTCCTGGTTCCGCAGGATATGCAAAATTCAGTTGTCGAGAGGTTGTGTCAGATATTCCCTGAGACATTCCAATATTGGACAGAGTAGTTTGTCGTTGGTAAAGCGAAAGACAACGGTCTGAAAGTTTGGAATACCAATTGCCATTCATAGCGGTAACGGCCATGAATCTTTCACGGTCACGTCGTTCAGTTCTTGAAATTGTATACACATTCGTCGAGTGCCAACTTTCTTTGACCAATCCGGTTTAAGGAAGAAAAGACTAGAATCCAAGTGTGGCTTAAATGATAAAGCCGTGGAGAGTACCAATGCATTCCGTCTGCCGGAAGCTTCCTATACAAATTTTTTAATAATATAAAGAAAAGATCCGTCCCTGGTAGTTTTCTTGAGAAGTGAGGAGAAGAACAATGGGAGCACGCTTATTCGCCCACACTCTTGAACCTTTTGACATTTGGCGTCGCGGTGACTGGGCGTCTGCCTAAGGTGAGGTACATAATACGTAACAGCTGGGGGCGTCAAAATATGGAACACCCGTAGCAATCTTGATATGACTGCAGAATGATGTATCATAGTAAGGTTCGATGTTGCTTATCTCCAACAACATAATCGTGATGGAGTCTTTCGTAGGTCAAAGTTAGAGGAGTACTATAGCTTATTCAAAGTCACAGTTGTGCTGACACCATAAGGCGACTTGGTAAACCTTCCTCCTTGACTCTGTGCAGCCTGTGTTGAATTCAACTGACTTCTTAACACTCGGGAGAGATGTATTTCCTGGTTTCGGGGAGGGCAGATGGCCATAGTTGTAGAAGGATTGTGAAATTGCAAGTTGTGAGGTTGTTTGCAAGTAAGAATTTTAAAGTATAAAGCAGGTAACTCGTGGCGTATACCTGACGGTATAAATAACGAGAACCTGATACCCCACGGTATACTAATGTTGATTCAAAACAAGATGAAGCCCTGCAAAGGGACTCGAGCGGGCTGCATAATATATTTTAAATTCTCAGGAGGCCAGCCGCCATGGTGAAATGAGGTAGTACCACTGTCATACGCAAAGCAGTGGCTGTTACTCTGTTTAAGCTACGGAACAGACTCTTGGCTTACGCCTATCGCGCAATTTCATGAAAAGGGGTTGACGCCAATAAGGAAAGGTACGAGACTGATATTGTACCACTGTAAAATAAGCTTCACAAGTTCTGTCCTTTAGTCTGAACCAAAAGGTCAAAGATAACGTACCAAGACACTCAACAACCCTCTAAAGTTTGTGGACTGTGATCCTTCAGTCTCAAAGATGAAGAATACGCCACTTTACGCGATTTAAAAATGCGAAGAAGTTCACGAACACACACCAGCGAAAAAAACATTTTGATTTCTGGGATGCTCGAGAAACAAACCAACATGTTTTATTACAGTCACCGTGTATAGTAAAGGGTATCAATTGCAAAGATGACTTCAAGAATTTCCGTCATCACTGCCATACATCAACAACCGATGCCTTTTGCTTGGACTCGCTCCACCTTCGCCTCCGGCAACACTTCCACCAAATGAAGAAGGCTACTGCTGCAATCAAGGCTATCATTAAGGGAATGAAAATCTCCAGGAATAAGGTAAGATTAAATGAGCTTTCGCTCGGAAGTTGCTCCGGAACGCTAGTGTCATCCGATGCCAAGAATCCTCCAATACATGTCACATTGAATACGTTTCCATCATTATCCAATGCATAAGTAGCATTATTTGTCCAGTTGTAATCGCCTTGTCCAAGCGCGTAACTGTAACTATCGACTCGAGTCACCGACTGTTTCCATGCCGAGGCTGTACTTTCGTCGGATGGGTTTGTTAAGTCGTTCCTTCTGACCTCCAAGAACTTGCGCAGCCACGTTATTTCGTCCACCTGATTTCCAAGTGCGGTGGTGACAACCGATCCCGATGGCCCTGTCGCGCCCGAGTCAGAAGCTGTAAGGTTCGTTGCGTTTGGATTCTGCGCAAAATAGATGGCAGTTCTATTCACCAAAGCTATGATGCTGTCCTGATCAGTATCGTTACCGTGCTGAACCAATCTATAGTGATCATTGGGTAAGTCATTGAACTGCAGAATTTAACCTCCATACTTCTTCTGTAAAAAAAAATTCACTTACGCGTCATACATTTGGCCCCGACTAACTGCATAATTCAGGCCAAGGCTATTTGATATATTCATTGCTGGAACGTAATCCACTGAATCCGCTACCAGCATCTGTGCTTGACGGAAAAGGGGGCCGTTGTTTGGATCTCTTGATACAGCGGACCAAATTTTACAATAATTCTTGATTTTGGACGTTGATGAATCCTGATCTTTTGCAAGTTTTACAAGATTATCGTAGTATCCAGAGAACTCATTTGGCTGAGGTACAAGGTTGTTATACGCTTGAATAACTTGAATTGCGTCTCCTAAATAATTTGCATGAACAAACGATTGCGGCGGTCAGACAGCTCTATGGACATCGTACCTGTAGCAGTACAAAATCCAATTATTCCACTTGTATATCCACGACCGTCACCGAGGTCATCACAGTATCCAAAGTGTAAGTAAATATCCGAGTTTTCGTACATGGACGTCATACGATACATCCTGACTTTCTGACAATCATCCACAGGGACGGATATCGGGTAGTCAGGAGTATATACAACTGTTTTATTGTAGGATTGCTCGGTTGGTTGATCCTGATCGCTATCTGTATTATTCGACATAGTAGAAAGACGAAGGAGAAGAGAAAGTGTCGAGAGCCAAGAAGAATATATCCTTTTTCTAAAGAAGGTGCCACAGACACCGCCTTTGGACGACTTATCTGTGATGAAATTGCTCAATTTAGGAAATCTCAGAGTAGCGGTCAGTATGGAGCGGGGCTGATATTGGACTGAGTTGTTGAATATTTTGCGTTCGCTTTTGCTAAAAAATCATTCCGCGCAAAGCTCTTGTAAACAGGATGCTGTCATAGGAAAGGGGAACAAGGTCAGTAGTTAATCGTGTTTAGAAATTTTAACAGTAATAAAACGTCAGGTTTAACGCTTTTAACAAATCGCGCAGGCCCATACAGCGGCAATACAATTCACCGAATTAATGACCAATGCTTGCATTTTATGACAGAAAAATGCCGTACGATCTTCATTGGTAGATATAGATCGAATTCTATTCACATTATTCTTAAATGCTAGCTCAGAAGCTACAAAATATTGGTGAAAAGAAGTCTGTCTGCCAAGACTTGAGGTAAATAGGGGGCGCTCGGTTCAATCGGTATTAAGGAATCACCGTTTACCGACATAGATGTTCGGGCAACACTGCCGAACTACAAGTTGTTTCAAAGCACTAGCTTAAATCGGTATGTCTCATTTTGGGCCCTTCCAACCTGTTCATTTCAAGTGTTGTTACAAAGGTGTACCCATGGTGGTTCTGATCATGCTGACTTCAGAACCAGCTTGCGTATCAGCATCATAGCAAATGATGGTATCCAAATGGCAGGTTCTCATGTGAAATAATCTAGTACTAGATGAAATGGTTTATATTTTGGGACTATAGTTGTGACCAATTTCTTGGCGTGCACCATTTCGCTATTGCTGTACGCTTGAGCATCCCACAACTCGAATTTGTACTATGGCTGTAGGGCGGACTTTTTAGTTGCCAGCCCAGGAAAAATTTTCTTTAGATCAACTCTTCGTGCATTGTCGACGACGTTAGTGAAGTCTTTATCAATTTTCGTGGATTTGCCATGTTAATCTGTAGTTACTTTACTCCCTCTCGCGAAGCACTAGATTAAAATACACTGCTTGATCTTATCGAAGCATGAATAAGCCGGACGACGTGAGGGACCTGAACCGTCCCAATGGACAGCCGTTGACTTTCATGCTTTACAGACCATTTAAAAAAAAACAAAAAGAATATAAATACTGTCCTTTTACAGGCGAGAATGCACTGGTATCGAATTATTGATAGTCAGGTATTGCTTGCGATGTGATATCCGTCATTAAGCTAAGTCTAAGGAAAATATAAGGAAGCAATACGCTGCTTTAAGGCAACAGATCGAGATGCTTACTAGCACGACCATAACGCACAGGCAATTGAACATGAGTACCAGCCTACCGATACAGTATCTGTTGAATGAATCATCAGATAAGCTTATTCCGCCAGTACACTCTACCTTGTGCACATGACACTGTCAACAGTTTTGCCTGCTGACATTATGGATGGGATGATATCATCACATGGATAAAACGGGACACTTTCAAGGTACGAATTAACAATACCAACTATCCTGGTCGTCCATTGTTAATCAATCAATTTATATTTGAAAGTTCTGTCAAATGGTATATGTTGATGTGCATATTATTTACATCTGTACACGGTGCAGTTACAAATTTGTCAGGCAAACCGGCCTGAGCAAAGTCATCGTCCAAAGATTTTGGTCTGCCCAGCCATCTGTCTGTCAGTGATAGAGCAGGCACATATCACAGCTTGACCATATCTTTTATTTTGAGCTCGACACGCGGAGAACAGATAGACGTTCAACGTGAGCTGCCCATCACCTGTAGAGCATGATGCCACGTATAAAATACAGACAACTTCAGTAGGGTTTGAAGAGTTCTGATATCATTCTCTTCCAATGAAACCTCAATCAATTTTGGCTGTAGTAGTTACATTCCTGATCAGCTACAGTGCAGCACAAGTCTCGTCTCCAGGATACCATCGGCTATTGAAAACAGTCTCGAGCGATGTACTAGATTTACCACCCCTGTCAAATGCAGAGCTTATGGCCTCGGAAATCGAACAAAAGGACGCTCCACGCCAATTTGGAAAGGCTATCGATGTGGATATCCCATTCACCTTGAATGACCAAAGTATCGTTAATCTCGACAATGGTGATTGGGTCTGGCGGGCCGTTATTCGTAGCGAGGAAGCTATCTCTCTCAATTTGATTTTTGGAGAGTGGTGGATCCCTGAAGGCGCAGAAGCATATGTGTACAATGATCAAGTAAGCGACCATGCCGTTTGTCAAGAAGCAACTATCTATACAGTACTGACATCTTTTATAGGAAACTCTAGGTGCATTCAAAGCTAATCCGTCCAACAAGGACTCGGGAATGTTTGCCACTGCACCTATCCAAGGCAATGAAATTGTGTTTGAATATTACTCGCCTTCATGGGTTCAAGAGTTTCCTCGCATTCGAATTACAAAGGTTGTACATGGATACAAGCATCTCTTTAATCCCAAGTCGTCTTCTGGAAGCTGCAATATTGATGTTGCTTGCAAAGACGGCGCGGATTGGCATAGTCAGGCCCGATCTGTAGCTGTCATTTTGACCGATAACAACCAAAAATACTGCACTGGAGCAATGGTCAACAACTTGCGACAAGATGGAAAGCAATACTTTTTGACCGTAAGTAGTGAAACATATATAAGCCTGCTATACCCTCTCCTCTGACAGTTTCCTTTTCACTAGGCAAACCATTGTACCGGCTGGAACGATATGAAGACTCACCTTGTTATGTTCAATTATGAAAGACAAGCTTGTGGAATAGATGACAGTGCCGTCGGATCTAAGGATACAGCTCATGGCCTGAACCTATTAGGTATGTACGTTTACAAGATCAACTTTAATGACATCTGATGCTAATAGAAAGCTTTTATCACTAGGCACATACAGGTCATCGGATTTCGCTTTATTGGAAGTCATGGAACCCATTCCCGAGGACTATCAAGTTTATTTGTCTGGTTGGTCAGCAGAGGAAATTCCCGTATCACCTTTTGTGACCATTCATCATCCAAGTGGAGACTTGAAGAAGATTTCTCATTTCGACGGCGACGTAACACCTTCATGCTGGAGCGAGTGCCCAAGTAACATGCATTGGGAGGTGGAGAGATGGACCACAGGAACCACTGAGCCCGGTAGCTCTGGATCTCCCTTATACGAATCCACTGGCCGCATTATTGGACAGCTTCATGGAGGTGTTGCAAGTTGTCGTTATAAAGGCTATGATCGCTACGGTGCCTTCAAGGATTCCTGGGGCTCTGCACCCCTTGAAAATCAACAGCTCAAGGCTTGGTTGGATCCTGATAATACCGGAAAGAAGCATGTAGATGGAATTGATCTTGAACAAGCTAAGCTTGGACGAGCCATTAGAGACGAGTTGTAAACGTTATACGTGTGTAATTTATATGATGTGAATGGTTTGGATACCCAATAAATGAGCTAGATCTACCATGAACGCTATTTCAGCGGATTTTTGAAGCAATAGCTTGATGTTATAGCTGTTGGTTGGGTCGTGGAATTGAAACATATCGCGTATGTTGAAGCGGAGCCTTTTTGACTTGAACCGACAGAACCGCAGTGATTGCGAAGGAAAGAATTTCATTTGGCATTTTGCTTTTATAATGCATTCTGATTCGTTAGAAAATTAAACGTTCGCCAATTAAATTTTGTCCAAGTGGAAATCATGTGACTTACTTCGTTGTGGTGCGCAGGTGGATATACTCTGCGAAAGCATCCCACCGTATGATCCTCCCTTTTTCCATCTACGACAATGGTATATATCAAAGATATTCATAACTGTGTCATTTTCATTGCAATAGAGCATGGATGCATCGACGGATGTATAGATGGATGATTGATCGACAAGAACAGAACGTCCACCTGATTCGACATTCGTCCTTCGCATTTTTTTTTCCAACATTGACCTCTAAATTATGTCCGTCAAAGCATTACGGGCCGCTTGAGTACTTTAATGTACAAGGCACCATGAGCTCAATCGAAATCACTCCTTCCTCAACTGCTCTTGCTGAAAATGACACATAGTTTCTGCATCCTTCGGTACAGTTCACTAACATTATCCTCGCATTGGTTATAGCCTAAGCAAGTCCAGGACATTAAGAACTTCCTTGAGATCGCCCGCAGAAAGGACGCAAAGTGTAGGTGTTTCCGCCCTTCAGATTAATCCTTCTATAACGCTCCAATTTAGTTGCTTACACATCTCATCTTTCTCAGCTGCTCGCATCAAGAAGAACGCTGACTCTATCAAGTTCAAGGTTAGATGCTCTCGTTACCTTTACACCTTGGTTGTCAAGGATGCCCAGAAGGCTGAGAAGCTCCGTCAATCTCTTCCTCCTGGTACGTTTTTTTTATACAGATGATACGTTTCCGCCAAGTACATTTAACTAACATGGTCTTTACCCCTTCCAGCTCTTGTTGTTAAGGACATCTAAATGCTAACTTTGGCGATTTAAATGTTCAAGGAATATCGATACAAGCAATAAAAAACGAAAACCTCATTTTTCGACTTTAATTCCTTATTATCAAAGTAGTAGAGCATACACAAATGTGTTTTAACGTTACCAGGTATATCAGGCATGTCAGCCTGTATGAGACCTGATGAATACTAGCGTGTAAAAAGCATTGGGCAGTGTTGCAAAAAGTCATATCTCCATAACATTACATAGATTCGTTGTCTACAACTGTAAAATATTACCAATGTCATCGTATGGTATAGAGGTTTCATCTTTTGAGCTCAATGCACTGGTTTCCGATCGAACCACAGTCATCTGCTTAACGATTTTTTCAAGACGTGTTTCAACAGGCAGGTCCACCAACTCTGTAGGGAAAAAAAAGCATTGAAACAGAATAAGCAAGACTTTTTCATCATTATCATATATGGGCAAGGTGAAATAGATTGTACCTAAAACTGCATTATTCACAATATCGGCGGTTTCATCTCTGTAAGATTGATCAAGGTATTTGGCAATGGGCGACTGTTCAGGGTTTTGATAGGCGATAAGTGAGGACACAGTAGAGAGCGTTTCGATTTCCTCTGGGGTACCGTTGACCTTGAGATCGTTTGATAGCGCTCGCAATGTCGTTTGTGCGAACTTGAGTGCCTCCAGTGTTTCTCCCAATCGTACTATTTCTATAAATCGTTGACAATTTAACCGAAATTGGACTTTTCGGTTCGTGACATCTGCTGACGACGTCAACACTGGGAAATGTTCATTCAGTAAGTCGAAAGCCTTTGCTATTTCGCCTTTCTGTATCGCATAATATAAATCTATGGAACATAGCCACTATAAGCTTCAATTGTCCGATTGTAGGCGCCATATGTCATAAAGTTTACCTTTCCGTGCCTCCAACTGTGACCATCGATCCTGGTTATGTACATTGTTTGTCCCATTGAGGCGGCTGAAATGATCCGGTCGTTCATGGTTGGTGTCGTTATCCGTTGAAGACACCCACTCCATATCTGATTCTGTTATTCGATCACGCATATTTCCATTGCAGTCATGGACACCTATGAGGGTAAGGATATGGAAAATTTAGTACACCTGACGTATTGCTGAAATGCAAGTATCCCATATTGCGGTGGTATGTGACGGAATACAGAGTAGCTGAGATGACTTTTCAATCAATGGAGCCGGCAATAGATATCATACACTTACCGGAAGTATTATTGTTTAATGCACTAAGAATGACATTGCCATTCTTATCAAGGATGGAGGTGTTCACATTGAGCATGTCTAAATTCCGCATATCGGAGATAAAGGCTTTCGCAGTATTGCCATAGCAGTTATGCAATAGATACTCTAGAATCAGGTTTCTACATGAATCTTCCATCGGAAAAGTGTTTGTGTTGGAGGTGAATTGGAGAAAGGGTTGTGAATCAAGAGGTGAGTACCAAAAACGTTGAACTCTATACTCAAAAGTCAGTCACAAGGCTACGGAAAATGTACGAGTGCCTGGAAGACGTGAATTATTCCACCATGTCTATTCGATGATATGCGTTTATCATTGTTCATTGTATCATCAGATAGGCAAGGTTCTCGAATAAACCTATTTCTATATCCTCATAGAGATGTCCGTTGTAGGAGTCGGTTAGTGATTTTATGACATTTCATTGGAACAATTCGCTCCAAGCAGGCAAGGATTATTGGAAACTATTTTCAGCTCTATATACTCTGTTGCCTTCATGGCATTCAATTTCATTAAAAAAAAGGGCATATCCAAGCAATTCTATTTGGATATTGTAGCGTCAATTCTGGTGGTTCTGGGATACGACAAAAGCTGTCCCACGGCGGAGTTCCTGGCCCCATCGCAACAGGTGAGGGCCTTGACATGGCTTTTCAATCGCGTGTTCGGAATCGTGTCTAATGCCAATTACAATAGAGAATCAGTGCGCACAACCAGAGGACATAAGTCCCACTCCAAGATCCAAGGAGCTGAGGCAACTATTCATTCAAGTATTGCAAGAAAATTCACCTTGCGATGCCATTCTATTGTCGGGTGGACTGGATACCTCCGTCATAGCAGAAGCCTGCACTGATCAACCCAACATCCTAAACATCAAGACCGGCATTACTGTCTGCTGTGGTGAAACTGCATCTGATCGTCCATTTTCAACCGAGATAGCTCGAAAGCTTGGCGTTCAACATAAGCTGATCGAGTTTGATAGCCCTTTGGAACTTATTCGAGACCAGGAGTTACTCGACTTTTCTGTCAAAACGTTAAAAACCTTTGATCCAATGGAACTGCGAAACTCGATTGTCATAGCAAAATCCATGCTCTTGGCAAAGGAACTGGGTGTTAAATCGCTTGCTGCTGGAGATGGAGCCGATGAGGTAAATATTGCCGGTACTTCTAATTGTCAGGGCACGGCCCAAAATTAACCCTTTTACCCAGATATTCGCTGGTTATAGCTTTATGCACGGTATGCCCGAAGAAAAACTGCTTTTATATATTAAGCATATGACAGAGACAATGACATTTTGTGCCAAGAAGTTTGGAGACGTTTTGGGTATTCGCATTATTCAACCATACTTGGATCCTCGGGTCATCAAATTCGCGAAATCGTGTGCATCTCGAGGGGAACTTATTCAGCCAGTCAAGATTCCGGATGGCGATACGGGCAATACAAAGGAGGCACTCCATGGTAAAATGGTCCTTCGCTTAGCATTTCCTGAAGCAACATCTTGTTGGCGCAAAAAGGATCCCATTGAACAGGGAAGTGGAACAACCGTGCTTCCAGAACTCCTTAAGGCGGAAGCGGACGAATCTTTTGAAACCACTCAACAAGATATACTTGAGAAATACTCCATCAAAATCCGTGACCCCGAGCATCTATACTATTTCAAGGCATTCCAGCGAGTGTTTGGTGACAACTTGGACAATGGTCTCGAACGCAATGGCAGTGATCCTTGTATAGGCTGCGGTTTTCAGCTACAGGATAATAAAGCCATGTTTTGCAAAGTCTGCGGAGCCTGGCCAGCCCGCGAAACGGACACAAAATAATTCGTTGAAAAAATATACCGTCATAGGGTATTGGTTGTGTATTTTCGTTGTGTATTTTCGGAGCCGTATTGAAAGTATAAAATTGAAGGGCTGGATTTTGTATCTGGAGTCAACCCCCATCCCGCTATGGCCATTTACCCTTCTAGATGTAGTAGGGTTGCTTACGGTACATACGTACTCAGCGATTTACAGAGCAGCATTGGGTGTTCCATAGAAAATAATTCTTCTCTGGGATCTACGGCTTCATTTTCCCACATTTATATCTGTTATTTAAACTGAAACCAATGTGGACTAATGATATAAAAATGGCTCTACAGGGCAATGCCCTATTATTCACTCTTTAAACTAGTCAACTGTCCCATCCTTTGGAAACTTCATCCCGGATCTTTCAGTCACTTTCCCAGCGATATAATTTACCCAGGTTGGAAACCATGCGTGTGCCCCCAAGAGTGATGGCGTAGACCATTTTATTTCAGCTTGAAACGGAACCAATAATTGCTTCATGAAAGTCCGTCCAGCCATGAGGGGAGAAATCCCGCTTTGAAAGCCAGATTTTTTTTTCGATATTTTTATTTTTCTCCAGTTGCCCAACGAAAGGAACCGTTGATCAAACCTCTTTCTTGTTCTCTTTATGACTTTCTTCGCTTTACATATTTAATGATAGAACTATCAGATTACGGAGTACGAGTTGTCGCCAGAGTCAACCTGATTCTTACATGGATGGCAGTCCTTGTATGCGTTCGAAATGCATATGTATGCTATGGACAATGGAAGCGAACACGAGGACTTATGTAAGTGGACATCTCAACCTCCCCTTTTTTTTTGCAACCTACCGACATTAATGCTTACCACCACACAGCCATGTTGTCAACTTGGGACAAGTTCTTGCTGTTCTCATTCATCGTACAGTCTATGGATTATTACCAATCTTCGAAGTTATGTCCTGCACGATCTTCCCATTTTTAGTTTCGTAAGTAGTTCGTCAGCGGGCAAACAAAAACTTTGTAAGGAACCTCAATCTCAGTGACTAACCTTTCCCAACCCGATCTCCTCCCCGAAATCTTTCAACTCAACATAGAATGTGGCACATTTCCTTTCTATTAATGTATACTGTGATGCTTCTACGAGTCCTGGTGATTTGCGACTTCAAGTATAATCGAGCCATCACCGTTGTCGCTTTATGCTTCCTGTTAATCCGGTTTGCTGACTGGCCATTTGAGCTGGCATATCGATCCATTGTAAACAAAGTTTCTTCACAAACCGCAACAGACGGACAGACTTGCTGGGCAAGCTGGTACGTAGTCACATTTCCTCATGCAGTCTTTAGCAACGGGGACTGGGAAAGAAATCCCGCCTTCTCCAATGCCACTACTTACTATAATCGGTAACTGACTTTTTATTCATAATCTCCATTTGTTTATTGCGGAAACTTTAGGGGTACTGGCGTGGTTATTCTTAACTTTATTGGAGACGTTCTTGCCAACCTCTTTTTAAGTGGACTTTTCCTTATGCGGTGAGTACATCAAATTAAATGAATTATAGTCCGGGGCAATCCCCACTGACTTTTTGCTTCAACAGATTATACCAACATTACAAAACTCAGAAAGGCATGACGACCAGTCAAAACCCTCTCGTTGGCATCGTTGTTCGAAAATCGTTGCTCTGTTTCATATTGACTTTCATCGTCAACCTGATCATGAATATCCTCAAAATCAGTCTGTTTCTCGGAATGCAGAGCGATGCCCTCACCGTTTTTTTCGAAATCATTGAATCTACCCTTTTGGTTGAAGCACTTCGCTTCGAGCCGGAAAAGATGGGTCATCATGCCTATTGTCAAAACTGCGGAATGGTAAGTGATGTTTGGCGTGGCAACCCAAATGTTGACAATTTTTAAATTTTTTCTAAACCGATTTATATTTGCAGATTGTTGATAGCAGACAATATCGCCACCGACAAACCAACCACTACCTCAACGAGCCACCTGCTCATCCTGACATGCTTCCCGATTTCCCTTTGGATTTGATCAACGGAACACAGGACAAACGACGCAGTAGCATTCCATCATTTTTGGAAGAAGGCAGCATAACTGGCTTATCTACCCCTCACCTCAGTGAAGGATCCAGCACCCCTACATTACCATCACAATGGAACAAAAATGCAGATACAAAGCCTCAATAGACTTGGCCCTATCCTGCAAACACTATTCTACCTCCCTGTATACCAACACATATTTTCATCTCATCTCATCGCCCTAGATTTTTGTAATTTTCCTTATTTATACTCTCAACATCAACCACCATGTATTCACGACTCGATAATCTCGGATTCGCTCATATTACATTTTCGTGTATGCTACCCAACGATACTCTGTCTCACAAAACTAATGTCAATAATACAATTAGAAAATAATTTTGTACAACCAGTCGTGCTTTAGTTCAAAATCTTTATTACATAAGTTATACAGATTGAAGTTTATCATATAGCATCATTATGATTGATATTTTCTACAAGGTCAAGCAATCCGTCACTATGAGAAAGGGTCTTCACATTTGTAAATGCTGCAAAGATAGCACTCAATTCCTCGTCAATGTCAGCCGAAACATTGGCTTCGTCAGTATGCTGATTAGGATTGTAGAAAAAGGAATCCAGATCTTCATATTGAACACCATTGTTATGCGAATTTTCCTCGGCGTACAGATGAGTCAAGTCCGATTTGGGCACGTCCTTTAGCGCGTCCGAGTAGATGCGCTTGAAGGTATCTTCGGCCACCTCCCATTTAGGCCAGGCAGCATTGTTCTTGTGTAGTCTTCCCCACGCTTGATCCAGTCCTGAGATCTGATCGTTAAAGTCGTGGACAGTTGCAATGTTGTGTTCGTTTTGGTCTAGCCAGATAATGGCTTGCTTGACGATCAAAACGTCCCCGAGAGAACCAATGTCATAGTGCTTGACATACGTCTCCAAGTCTTCCAGATATTGATCAAATTGTTGGGACGTTGGGTTACCACTTTCGTAGCTGTCAGTATTCCCGTCGTCTGAGTGTGCGTTGGGATCCCAGTCGCCTTTGTAAATCTCGTCGAAAAGATCGTTCCAACCGGGCCAGAGAGGGTATTCGCTATACAGCATACCAAGTTTATTCCTAAATTCTGCTACTTCAGTCTTGTATTCGGAAGATGTATGGTCGGATGTCGATTGTATTTTATCTAGGTCTGATTGAAGTTGTTGCCCTATAGAATAAATATTTCCATTATGACCGGCTACATAGTTAAACAGGCTGTTGAGTTCTTGAGAGATGCTGTTCGTCGAGTCACTGTAGGAGATGGGAGCAGCATGCACTAACGCCCCAGTGCAGGCAAGCGCGACGATGTAAGTGAGGAGCCGCATATACGCAGGAAGGAGCAAGGGCTTTGTTGAAATAGCATCAAAGGCTTTATTTATTGATCATCCCTTCTTCGTCCAGCCTTACCTGCAGGCTGAGGCAAGCTCAGCCTCTGATGGCTCGCCTTGAATAAAAATAAACATATTGTAGGTGGCTGTACGGTCACACAACTTTTATGACTGTCAACATTTGGCTGACTCCTTGCCTCGTAATTTCGCTACTTCCAAAGCCGCTACAGAATGTGTAAACGAGCCTCCAGCAGCTTATTATATCATTGGAACGAAGGCTGTAACTTATGTTGATAAGAAAAGTAGTACCCATCGTGTTGGGGTATAGGCATGCGATCATACGCGACAATGTGACGGGCAATAAGATCCACAAGCCCTTGTTCTCTTGCTAAAGAGACAATATACCAAACCCCATTTTTCTGATGATCACTAAATGCTCGCCCACTAACTTCTCTTACAGCTTTCATTTCTTATGATGATTAATTTGGGGATCATTATATATCATTTGTTGAATGCACGTAGGATATTATGTCATCTCTTAGCCCAAGCTAAATCAATCTAATAAGATAACAGAATAATAATTGAAAAATAGCAGGTGGATACATAATGACAGTAGAAATACTTTATGAATTTAAGAATCTGGGGTATTACGAATAAACGGAAATCGGTAGAGAATTTTTTTTTTAATGTTTTAAATACGTATGCTACATTTGTACTGACAAGAGCGTGGAGGGATATGCGAAAATTGTAAGCGTTTTGCTTGATTTGGGGTTTAATTCCAGTCTGTCTAGTGACTAATAGTCGCCAGGCTTATTAGCACCATCGTAGCCATGTCCACCATTGCCAGACCAGTCGCCAGGCTTGTTGGCACCGTCATAGCCATTTCCGCCACTGCCAGACCAGTCACCAGGCTTATTAGCACCATCGTAGCCATTTCCGCCACTGCCAGACCAGTCACCAGGCTTATTAGCACCATCGTAGCCATTTCCGCCACTGCCAGACCAGTCGCCAGGCTTGTTGGCGCCATCATAGCCTTCGCCATCATAATCATCATACTTCTTGTTGTTATGGTTCCAGTCGTTCTTGCTATGTTCGCTATCCCAGTCATGCTTTTTGTAGTGGTCCCAGTCATCATTGCGGCTGTCATCGCCGTAACCATTGTGGTGATTCCAGTTGTTCTTTCCGTGTTCATTGTTCCAATCCTTTCCATGAGACTGATCCCAATCCTTTCCATGGCTCTTGTCCCAACCCTTTCCATGGTCTTTGTCCCAATCGTTTCCATACTCCTTGCCTCCATAATTGCCATCATTGGAATGGTCAAGGTAGTCGTTCGTGTTGCGGACTTTGTCCCAGCTACTTGATCCAGTTTTTCCCTGGTCCTTGTTCCAGTCACTGCCATGGCCGCCATTCCAATCGTTCTTGCCGTGGTGTTTATTCCAGTCATCGCCATGGCCACCATCATAGTCCTTCTTGCCGTGGCCCTTGTCCCAGTCATGCTCACCACCATTGTTATGATCCCAGTCATTCTTTCCGTAGTCTTTGTTCCAATCACTTCCATGGTCCTTGTTCCAATCACTGCCATGGCCACCATCCTTGCCATGGTCCTTGTTCCAGTCATTGCCACGACCACTGCTCCAGTCATGCTCACCATCGTTGTGGTGTTCCCAGTCATTCTTGCCGTTATCTTTGTTCCAGTCCTTTCCATGGTCCCAATCTTTACCATGGTCCTTGTCCCAGTCCTTTTCATGGTCCCAATCTTTACCGTGGTGCTTGTCCCAGTCACTTCCATGGCCCTTGTCCCAGTCTTTGCCGCCATTGGAATGCTCAAGGTAGTTGTCCCAGTCATTCTTTCCTTTGTTCCAGTCTGAACCATGATTACTCTTCCAGTCCCCATTATGGCCGCCGTTCCATGAGTGATCTTCATCGTAATCAGAGTGGGTGGTGGTTTCACCACCGTAGGAATCACCGCTACCACCGTAAGAGTCACCTCCTCCACCATAATTGGACATATCAGGTAGGTAACTCCAGCCTTGCCATCCAGGGACCTCGGACTTGAGTTTGATGACCAGAGCCTCTAGCTCTTGCAATTTTTGTTGTGCTTCATCCTTGTTGCTATCGGAATAATTATATTCGAAATAATAAATATCTTGAACCAGCGATTGATAGTCAGATTCGGCAGAAGGGTTATTTTGCTCGATGTAATGGTGTAGATCTTCAAGACCTGCGTTCAATTGTTGCTCGGTTGTGGAGTCACCTTCGTTGGTGTGTGGTCGGTACAATGGAGCAGCAATGGCAAATTGTGCCGTCACAAGAAGTGCAGCAGCAGCGATGAACAGTCTCATGTTGAGTAGAGGATGTCTGAAGAGGGTTTCTTGCAAAAGATGTTGAGTATTTATGGATATGGCGTAGAGCTATATGAGGCCGAGGCTGTGTTAGTTAACGCATGAGCCTCAAAGGGCTGGCTGGCGGTCAGAAATTTTCCCCAGACAAGGGGCTAAAATTAAATACAATTTGATTCAAATTGTTACTGCAAGTAATGTATTGGATTGATTTCTAAGGAACCCCGTCACGTCCACCACCACCAAGCCCGTACTAAATCATATTTCCAAGTGCTTTAAGTTCATAGCTGCATTTCTATCGTTGAAGGCTTCGAGGGCTGGGCTGTGTTGTAGAAACAAGCGCCTCATATCAATAACAACATTTGGTCATTTGGAGCTGTCGGGATACTACCGGCAAGCCCCATTATGGTGCAATAAGCCACTTCGCTAGAAGTGAAAGATCCGCCAACTTGGTAAAAATATAATTGGCTAAGGACGAGGCTTAAGCAAGGAGGCAACCGAAGCCTGCTATGGTGGACCGTGACTCTTGAAGACGACCTTCAACGTAAAGAAAGAAGCCGCTGTCATAGCATCGTGTAGAACAACACACCTGTTCTGTTCTAAACGACCATAAAGCACTTTACCCAAACAATCTGATGAATGCTTTTCCAAAGTAAAAAAAGAAAGCGCTTTGCCTTACGCGATGTTTATGATGTGCCTTGCGGCTTAGATGGCGGATGTGGGTCATTTCCTTTTTGTTCTACTGTTTTGAATCGACACTTTTTGTGTATGTGATTTTTTTTAAAGAAAAAAAAAAAAAGAAAAATTGAATGAATGGAAGGAAGGAGTATATCAAGCAGCCATGTACATGCATAGCTACTACTTGCGTTTTTTTTTTTTCAAAAATATGACGTTTTGTAAAACAAAGCTACTGTATGAATGAGTGAATTAGTGTTGAAGGAACAGAAACCAAAAAAGAAGAAAAAAGACTACGAAAAGAGGGAAGAACATCAACTTTCTCCCCAGGTGGGATCGCTCCATTGCAAGGGATTGGAAAAATGAAAATGATATGTGCAAAACAAAAAAGATTGACAATAAAGAAAAACAATGGTTTGAATATCACAAGTCAGTTCAATTGACAGATCCACTGGTGATACTCATGGCGAAAGGTTGATCAAAGCTTGCCCCCGATACTGGACGGTATTGTTTAGTTGAGCGATGATGATGATGTTGATGTTTTTCCAGCTTGGAAATATGATGCTTTCCATCGCAACACATGCGCACATCCTCCAAATCTTCAAGGTCGTCGTCGTTCAAACCATCACCACCATACCTAGCACTGTCGGCCCGGGAAGGAGCATTGCTTGCTGCGCTACTAAAGACACTTTGAATGCGCTGATAGCTTGGTTTTCTCAACAGAATCGATGGATTGCTTCGCATAGACTGTGGGTCGGGTCTGGGCTGTGGCATACCAAGCATGTTACCGGCGGGTCGAGCTAGCAAATAGTTGATAGCTTGAAGCCAAATGTCATGTTGAGTAATATCCGGTGCCGTGAACTTGATGTCTCGAGTCGACGTCTTGACAAGCAGACTGACAGTGGCTAGACCAGGAGGGCTATTGGAATGCTCTGGTACAGAGGTGATGCTCTCAATGTTGACACTCTTCGCCTTGGCTTCACCATTGGAACCGGGTTCCTTCATACTCCAATACAACGTACGAGAGTAAGGGTGGATCCAAAAGAATCGACGATGTCGGTTATCGGAAAATCCACTGCCCACTGCCTTGCGAGTATTCTTGTACATCCAACCACCGATCATGGTTTGTGTGATATTGGATACAATGTTGGGTGCAATGGTCGATGAATATCCTTCCTTTTCAGAAATTGGTTTATAAATAGACGATGATGCACGCCGAGAACCAGATCCTACATCACTACGACTGACATTATCAAATTCGCGCTTGTTAGCGAACGTGATCTCATTGCCATCAGGAGACGCTGAAAGCGCTGCCAAGTTCTTTTGGGTGAGCTTGTTGGGTTGGTATGTAGTGTTAAAGATGGTAGCGTGTCCGTGGGCACGATCTTGATCTGCCGCTTCAGTCTGGAGCGATGCTACTGCTTCTCCTCCACTAGGTGGTGCTACGCTATCTTCCATTGGACCTTCCTGGTGGGCCATAGTAGGGTGTGCGGACAAGGAGTGATTTTCTGCCGCCTTCACTGCCATACCAATACCGGCAATACCGCCCGTAAGAGCAGCTGCTTCCACAAACTTGGATGAAGTATGCTGAGCTGGTGCATTGAACTGTTCATCACTTGAAGCTGGAACATTTCTGGTGGCTTGTAGCAACGACGAATCTTCTTGTTGCATTTGTTTGGCGGGTGTGGCAGTGTTTGTGGCTGTATCCTGATCGACTACTGCAGGCATACTAGCATGGGACTTTTCGCCTAAGCCGCCAACATCCTTGTCACCTTCTGTCACATCACTTTCCTTCATGTTTGCTTCAGCTACAGTGGGAGGAGCCATCTGCTCAGCCGCAACAGCACTTGGCATCGCCACGGCGGAGTCCTTATATTGCTGAACAGTATCGCCAGATGGCATATATCCATTGACTGGTGGAGAAACAACTGGGTGTGATGACAACTCTTCATCAGCGGTAGCATCCAAAGGAGATGACTTGTCATGAGCTAATGCATAAGCGCCAGCAGCAGCAACACCTGCTGTGGCGGCCAAAACACCGGAAGAAGGTATATCTGCTTTCTCAGATGAGACAGCATGGTCGATGGGTATGGACTTGCCTTCGGTTTCTTGATCAGCGGATACAGGAATGGGCAAAGCCGTTGCGATGTCACGTTCAGAAGAAGGTGTATCATCTGGTGCGGTTTGGGTGGAAGCGTCAACAAGAACAGGCTTACTCTCAACTGCCTGTGCGGTAGCAACATCATCCGTGGAGGTAAGGGTAGGTGCTACAGTATTGGCATCACCTTCAGGTACATCGGCTAATGCTGCAGCGGCTATTAAAAATAAATAATTAGAATCTAATGGATGTGGAAAAACATAATGAGGGGCTTGTATGCATACCTGCGCTGGTCTTCGACACATCATTCGCACCCTGGTGCTCATCTGATGTTACAGAATTGTTGTTCACTATCTCGGGGATAGCAAGAGCGGAAACAGCTGATCCAGCCTCTTCAGGTTGGACAACTGCTTTGTCGTTTGATTCCACTTCCGTTGGCAAAGTCGATTGAGCTTCCTCTGTACGGTCGATCATGTGGGCATTTTCGGGTTCTTCGATATGCTCAGTCTTATGGGCGGCAACAGTATCAACGGCAGCGGATATAGGATCTTCAGTTATAGGAAGACTGGAATCTGCACTAGCTTGTTCGGTGATCCCAGTAGCCTGTTCTGCAACTGGAATTTGCTCCTGCTCAATAGGCGAGACAATGGACTTATCCGTGACCTCAGGCTCAGAAGGTTGAGTTGCAGCAACATTTGCTTCATCATGCTTAGTGAGCTCATGAGCAGCCAAACCACCAGCAGCTAATCCGGCAACAGCAGACAGTCCATTGAATGCAGAGGGAGTATCAATCACATCTGTATTGACTCCAGTATCAACTTGGATCGCCTTGGGTTGCTCTGCAGGAATAGATTCGCTCACAAAGACAACTGGATCCGTATTCACTCCCATATCAACACCTGGATTGTAGTTCTTGCTGCCGGAAAGTTCGGATGACAAGGGAACAAAATTGGCTTGGGCCAAAGAGGGTTTGGCATCAAGCGTATGAATGCTCTCTGAATCGCTGGTCTCACTTAAACCGCCAGATGAATCAAAGCGTCTGTGAAGGTCATCAGGGTGATCGTCATAATCGTCTTCTGAATTATCGCTGTTGAGGATTTCAAGTTCGTCAATGTCCTCATATTCTTCATCATCGCTAGGTCGTCGAGGGGTGAGACCCTTGGCACGTCGAGCAGGAGCACGCTTCTTGTTTCCAGCCTTCTTGAGTCGGCGACCCGAGGCAGAGAGACTACCAGCAGCACCTTCACCTGCACCATAACTGGATCCACCAGTACGGTCTGCACCCACATCGGCCCACATATGGGATCCGTTTCTCAATTGCTCAATGGTCTCTTGAGAGTCAGCCAAATGTTTCTTCATTTCAAAGCGATCTTGCTTCTCCTTATGAAGAGATGATCTCAAATTGGAAATCATGCGATGGGCGTGGGAGAGCGATGTTTTGAGGGTTTCCAACTCAAGCGCAGTATTGCGGGGAGCATGTGTGGGTGAAGGTGGTGGTGAAGCATTGGGTGAGTGACCATTTTGCTTTCCATTGACCTCGTCGTCGGAACCATTCGTATTTGCGCCATCACCATGTCCAGTGAGATCAGCATCGGTCATACTCTTTCTGTTGGACTTGCTGAGACTGCGTACCGCTACTAATTCTGCGGCGGTTGTTTCTAACTGTTTGGCGACATCATTTTTTTCACGCTGTAAAGTACTGGAATGTTTGCGCATGGTATTCATATCTTGTTCATGACGAGTTTTCATGGTTTCGACTTGTGACGTTAGCTTTTCTTCTGTACTACGCAACACCTCTACTTCCTGAGTCAGGCTAGTAAGCTGTTTCGACATCTTGTTTTGATCGGTGACTGACTTGCTTAATGAGTGTTGAAGTTCAGCCATAGAATTTCCAAGCTCTTGTTTTGCGAGTTCCAAATTCCAAGCATCCTCTTTCAAATGTTCTAATATAACCCCATACAAGTGTTAGCGTCAAAATAGCAAGCATTGTGTACGACAGTGAGTTCAACCACGGGGGTTTTTTACCTTCACTTTCTTGGCTTTGCTTAAGTTGCTTAGCAAGAACTTCAGCTAATCTTTCACTTTCTGCCTTATCAGTTTCTAGTCGGCGAAGTTGCTCCTCCTTCTCCTGCAACAAAGATTGCATTTTCCTAACCTCCAACAGCAGACCCTGGCCGATTTCCGTTGCAAACTCGATATCATTATTGCGTCTGTCGGTATTCGGTACCTTTGAGCGCCGTTTGGTTGGAGTGGTGCTTTGCGGAGGAGGAGGTAACAAGGATGAAGTAGATGGTGGAGGAAGAATGGTGGATGAAGTTGGAGTGGGTAAAGGATCACCACTTGAGTTACGGTTATTTAACTAGGGAATACAATAAACATACCACAATTTAAAAAAGACATTCTCCATGCAAGCAGTAAATGATGCATAAGTTATTTTAGCTTGTTCCACGTTACCTTATCGGTTCGTTTCAATGGTGGTGAGCCCATGAAACCTGCATATGATTTGTAGGCATTCAGCTCTCGCTCCAGAGTTTGTAATTTTTCTTTGGTAGCTGGAGATAAGTCATCCTCGTTGATGACCGCTGTAGCTGCTTCGGCGTCCTTCTCCTTCTCCTGACTGGCATATTTTTGCAACATACTTTGGGTTGTGTCGCTTTGAGAAGGTTGTAAACCACCACGCTGTTTATCGGTGTGAGGAATTCTTCTTGTCCTCACCCCTGGTGAACTAGAGGTTTGAAGTGAGACTGAAGCACCCAGCGGTTGTGGCGAGGTATGTTGTGACAGAGGAGTTGAGCTTGACACTTTGGGTATAAGTGAAGAGGTATCCTCTGGTGGTGTAGACATAATTATTTTCTGCTAAAAAGCCAGGGCTTATGTTCGCTATGTTTCAGAATGAGGGGTGTTCGGGGAAATGGGGCGATGGTAATGCAATGCAAGAGAAAAGATGAGGTGCCCAGAGAATTAATCAAGGTGAATTAGGCTGGGATTGAGATCTTGTTTGATTTGCAAAAAATAATAAGATGAAGCAATAGCGGATTAGCTCGGGAGAGAGAGAGCGTGATTTGTTGTGGGTGAGCTTAAAAAAGGAAAGTTGTTTGAAATGAGCGTGTGACGAAAAGGAATGTAATGGAACAGCTTTAGTAGCACTCTCTTTCCCTTTCTCTTGAAAGTGAAGAGGTTGGTTGGCTGTATTAAAAAAAATGGAAGGACAAGTTTTTTTTTTTTTTTTCACCTCGTTCTACAAGTCAATTATCGGTCCCTGTCTCCCGCTCGTCCCCCCACACGCTTACTGGGATAACCAATGGACGATCTGCTCTTCCCCTTGTTAGAACGTAACGAAATCATGATTTAGAAAGTGCTATACTATGCTACGAGGCAAACTGCTAATGGAGATGTCTTCACGTTCATCTTTTTCGTTGTACATGTTCCCCAAATCGGAGTGTGTTCAAAATGTCGACGTAATCCTCTTTGCTCCGATAGGGTTCCATATTTAAAAGGTGACAGCAGCTAGAAAGTCTCGGTTATTCACTCTCTCTTTTAAAAATGTCTACTTACACTGCTATCACTACTCTTAACACTGGTGCCAAGTTGCCTTTGGTTGGTCTCGGCACCTGGCAATCCCAGCCCAACGAGGTAATATAACGTGCCCCAGTTTTATTGTTTTCAGATCAAATCTTAACCAACATAAACACTGTCAGGTCTACGAAGCCGTTTTGACTGCTATTAAGGCAGGATACCGCCATATTGATACCGCCTGGATTTGTAAGCCCCACTCCAAACTCCATTGCTTCGGATCTTGAAAAATAGTACTTATGATGCACTAACAATTTATAATAGATGGTAATGAAAAGGAAGTTGGTCAAGCCATCAAGGACTCTGGTGTCGATCGTCAGTCATTGTTCGTCACCACCAAGCTGTAAGTTTCATGAGCATTTACCTACATGGTTTGAAATTTTTGGTACTGACACAATATTATGCAGCTGGAACAACGCCCATTCTCCCCAAGATGTTGAGCAGGCTCTCGAGCGTTCCCTCAAGAACTTGCAATTGGAGTACTTGGACTTGTATTTGATGCACTGGTATGACGCAACTATATATGGAATAACCAACCCCTTCAGATGCTGATCTACTATTGTGCTCATTTTTCTTAGGCCTGTTGCTTTCAAGTCTGGCTCCAGCCCCGTTCCCAAGGATGCTGAAGGAAAGGTTGAGCTTAGCCCTGTCGACTACACTGAGACTTATGCTGTAAGTAATGAAAATGGGGGGTTTTTTTCCGCAGAAAATAGAAGGGTCTAATGATTCAAACTCCAATCTAGGCTATGGAAAAGCTTGTTGGCGATCGTGTCCGAGCCATCGGAGTGTCCAACTTCACCATTACCAAGCTTCAGAAACTCTTGAAGACCGCTACAATCACCCCGGCTGTCAACCAGGTATGTGATGGATCGCCTTTAGTGGAACGTATTGCGTGACAAACACTGTGTAGCACTTCGGGCTAAACTTTCACCCTGCTCAGGTTGAATTGCATCCTTATCTTCCCCAAACCGAACTTTTGGACTTCTGCAAGCAACACAAGATTCACGGTAAGTCATGCTATCTTTTGATTATACCAATGATGAGATAGGCTACTCACCCCACATGCCCCTTAGTCACCGCATATTCTCCCCTTGGTTCCACTTCTGGCCCTGTCCAGCAAGAGCCTGTTATTGTAAGTACTGTTGTTGTGGCGTAACCATAGAAAGTTGGACAGGATAGTGGCTAACTAGACCGTTGAAAATTAGTTGGAGCTTGCCAAGAAGTACAACGTTGAGCCTGCTCAAGTTTTGATCTCATGGGCTGTCAAGAGAGGCACTAGCGTTTTGCCCAAGTCCGTCACTGCTTCCCGTATTGTCAACAACTTCAACGAGGTTCCTCTTACTGCTGAAGATGTGAATGCCATTGACGCTATTGGTAACAACAACCCTCCCCGTCGTGTTGTCGATCCTTCCAGCTCATGGGGTTCTGACATCTACGATGCTGGTGCCAAGTTGTAAATGACCAAAAAATGGCTGTAGCATCACTTATTTAAATATGGTTTGATAGATTTTCCTTACATCTTACAATCAAAATAAAACCTTCAATTCTATTTATTCAAATGCCATCCAGGCACGATATTCTTTATTTGAATGCTCTATATTACACTTCCATATTCACGCTACTTCAATGGTCATGGCTGTATCTTCGCTCACGTACATCTTTGCTTGTGATAGGCAGTCTATTAAAACATGGTCCTCTTCAATGGCACCCGATTGTACTTGATCAATCGCTTCATGGTACAGCTCCTTGATTTTATCAGCATCTTGCACTTTCATCCAAGCTTGAAGCATGACACAGTAAGTAAACGCATTGGGCTGCTTGTTTTCTGTTTCCTTCATCAGGTGGAAAATCTTTTGCGCCACATCCATCTGAGAAGTATTGACACAGGCTTCAATCAAGGATGTGTAGGTATATACATTTGGGTTGATCCCTACAGCCAGCATATCGCTGTGAATGCTAAGCGCTGCCTGCATGTTGGCGGTATCCGCATACATCTTGATTAAGGTGGTATATAAGACGACATCGGGTTTGATACCGGTCGCAACGGCCTGCTCAAAGATGCGAGTCGAATTCCTGACCGTAGCTTCTGGATCCTCCTCAGACGCAAATGCCTTGATCAAAGTAGTGATGGTGACATGGTTAGGCAGTATTCCGTCCGCCAACATGGCTTGAAACCAGTGGATCACTTCCGGCGTATTCCTGGCATTGGAAAAAGCATCAATGAGGATGTTGTAGCTGTAGATATTGGGCTGAATGTTGAGGTCTCTCATCATATGATAATACTCTATACAAGCGTGAAGATTCCCCGCCTGGGCGTTGGCCTTCATTGCCTCTGAAAAAGACGCCGCATCAGGCGGATATCCTCGATCAATCATGGCCTGTAACATGACGGAAATTCGATCCGTTGCTCTCTGGTCTGAAAACACCTGAAGAAGGACATTGAACGCTCCAATGGATGGCTTGATACCACTAGACATCAATTCCTGAAATGTTTCGAGAGCCTTGGTGTGTTGTTTTGATTTTTGATAATGTCGCATGAGAAACACATAAGACTCGCATCGTGGTATAGTGCCGTCCGCCTTGACCGCTTGAAAAAGATCTTCCAGAACATAATATTGCTTCCAATGATATGCAACCCACATGAGATGCTCCAACTTTCCTGCTCCAGTCTCCATCAGGTTGTATAAACGCTTTGTTGCCTCTGCGCCATTTTTGGATTTGAATTGCGAATAAATGTCAGTTGACACCTTGAAATCATCTTCAGACATGTTGGAGAGTTGATTCTTGGTTACATAGTCTACAACCTCGCTACACAATTCCGATTCGTCTTCCTGTGAGAATAAATCTAAAAGCTGGTAAATCCAGCTTCTCGTCAAACTTTTGGCATCTCCACTTGTCACCATTTGTCGAAATATCGTGATGGCCGCTTCAGGTTCCTTTGCACGTATGGAACGGTGAAGGATCTTGTAGTCTGAGATGGGTATATCATTGACAAAAGCCAAGAATTCTTCCTTGCCTACTCCAGAGAGTTCAACGTCGTTTAAAAGACTTTCTATTTGTTGATCTTTCTTTAGCGCTGCTTGCTCTGTCACTGTAAGTTGGCGAGCATACCGAAGCAATGCATAGAGATCGCCAACTACCTCGGTTGGAATGGCTGGATCCCGGCTGTTGTTTCGTAATGAACGATATATAGACCAAGCTCGTTCACATTGTCGCATTTTGAGGGCTTGTACAAGATGTGACAGTTCCAAACTGCTTGCTAGATTGAATACGAGGTGGCTGTTATAGGAGAGATGTCGACTAAATCTCAGGTGACCTAGTGTTTGAGTATGTGCAAACACATGTCGCTGGGCCATGGCTCGCTTGAAGAAGTCTCCATGAGGTGAATGAGTTATTGCAGGTACTGCAGAAGTCCATGAGCGATCGGCCGCCAGGGTCAGCGTCCGGATTAAATGCGTCTTCCAGCAAGTCGGTCGCTGTACTGTCCTCCTTGGAAGTGCCATGGACCGTATCATGCTCAATGGTACTCCAAAGTGGCACGACCTTGGCATTGAGTTTCGAAGAATATTTTTTTTTGTATAGTGCCTGCGAAGCTCTGGTAAACGGTTTGACTTGCAAAAGACCAATTTTTTTTTAGGGGCCGACTGAATTTTCCGTTTCAACCGTATAAGCTTCAACTGGCGGTGAAGCGATGGCCTTTTGGCTCTACAAGGTAGTCACATTTAACTCTACTGTTGAACGACTATAACCAGTACCTATACTAATGCATTTTCATTCAAATTGTCAATTATCTTTGTATGTCGTGGTAGTCAATACTTTGTTGAAAATGGTGCTGTGCTGATAGAGAAATGCCCAGCGTATCAAGTCCATTGTAGTCACTGAGAGTGTCTATAAGGAAACTCAATGGACCTGAGTCTTCAGGTCAACTATTTACTAGAGCTCTCTTTACTCATGATCACTTGACTGCTTCTGTATAGCCCATTTCAATCTTTCTTTTTTTTCGAAAAATAATATTCATCGTCCCAAAGTCTGACTCAACTTCTTCGATTCCATTGCCATCGTTTTCTATACAAGGTTTCCAGCATTGAGATGTGATAAATCAGTTTTTTGACGCAAATTAATATTATATTCAATCTTTATTGTAATTTCAAACAGACTTCTTGGGATGAGGATCGATATGCCACATTTCTTTTTTTAAGTTCGGTGTCGGAGGCTTGAGCGCACCACCACCGGTTCCGGTAAGCGAGATAGCATCTTTTGAAGGACAACAGGTCGTTTTATTGAAGAGAGTGACTATTGAACCATCTTGTATGACTGGTTCATTATCCAAATTCCCATTAGTCAAAACTAATTTATACACCTAAGGTTATACCGTCATGAATGCGACGAAGCACGCCATTGCAGGCAATCCCCTTTTTTGGGCAACCATCCCACCACAAGTTCTCAACTTGAATTAAAGCCTATATAATACTCGTCCCTCGAATCGAGCTGCCCTTGCAAGTCGCCATTCGCATACGTTCCGCCACCAACCTGTCCCATTGACTTGAATGCTAACTTCGACTATGCTGAACGCATCTTGGCTCGATACTTGTCCTACCGAGATAAGGCAATACATATTCCAACTACTCGGGCTAAGCTTAGACTCACAAGTTGCCTCTAATACCGATGCTCTACTTGACGGCTTCTCACTGTTACTTGCATATCCTCATTTTCTTGACTTACATCAATACGTCAAACCCTCTCTTGAAGTCTTACCGGCATTCAAGGAAGGCCAGCGGATACGGTTCTCGGAATATTCTCTAGCAGCATCATTACGCCCAGCAACCCGCGATTTACTACACATCCCCAAAACTATCTACATACAATTAGACTCACTACAATCCAAAAAACCTGAAAGCGATTCCACTATCTTTCAGACCTTGGATATGTCTCCAAACACACATAGCAACGTACTTCATCTCTTCCCAAACATATCGACAATCGCAATTGCTTGCAGCGGCACATATACATACTGTTTATCTCATGAGATACAACTATGTCAGCTGATTCAGCCTATCGAGAATCAACTTCAGGAATTACAACTGTCCTTTCCGACTGGCAGCGTAAATCTGTATACATCTCTGGAAAAATGCTTTGTTAACACCAAATTTCAAAAAGTAGCGATACAAGGATTCATGAGTATGGCTAGCGTCAACTTTTTGAAAGAGCAAAAGCATATACAACATTTCGTGGCTACTGAAGTGAATGGGCATGCCTTGGAAGCAGCCGTCTGCCACTGGCCATTGATACATGAGATTGATATTGCGGGTATAGCACTGTTGTCTTCTGCACCCAACGTTTGCAGGGCTATTTACCGATGTTCAAATCAGCTGAGGAGACTGACGCTCAGTGGCACGTGTGAAGGGGACGTTCGTGGATGTTTAGGATGGATGTCGGACGACCAAGATGAAGATTCGCTGATCGAAAGTATTTCAGCAGGCTACAAAGCCGTTATAGGCTGTTGCTCATACCTAACTCACCTTTCCATATCTAAATTCCCAATATGTGGTGTGATACTGCTTCCACTGCTCAAGCAGCGGCTACGAAAACTTGAGGAATTGGAGTTTGTGTCCAGACCAATATCGCAGGAGCATAACTCTCTTTCTGTATAGCGTTGTACATAAATCAGACACATTTTCTTTAAAAAAAATTCATCAAACGCTGGTCGATTGTAGGTCCTAAGCCAACGCTATATTAAACATGTTTCATTTTCTATGTATAT
Source organism: Umbelopsis vinacea (assembly GCA_016758895.1). Lineage (NCBI taxonomy): Eukaryota > Fungi > Mucoromycota > Umbelopsidomycetes > Umbelopsidales > Umbelopsidaceae > Umbelopsis > Umbelopsis vinacea. Next base: position 652,316 of record JAEPRA010000009.1, on the reverse strand, counting down.
GATGGACTGTAATTATGTTGATGATCGCTGCTGTGATTAAAGTTATCCAGCAGCCAAAAATTTCAATGTTGACGTTAGAGAATATGTGCAAGTCTTCTTTTCTCAGCAGGTCAATATCTGTTTACAATTTCACATTAAGGGTTATTTTTCTTAAAATCCGTCAGATAGCACCACAGTTATAAAAACTGATGAATCTGTGATGAAAATAAAGGATCCGAACATTTGTTTCTTCATATAGATATCTGCATTCTTTTTTATCTCACTCAACTTCCACTTCATCTTTGAACCATACATATCATGAGTGATCAGACAATCGAATCGGACGCGCACATTGTTTTCTTCGGAATGCATATCGAACTATATCAGTGGATAGCTTTCTTCGCTGGAGCTCAGATGGTGAGAGTCGCATTGGAAAGTTCTTGTGGTACGATCGGAGCCATTGGATACTCATTCAACTCTACATTTTGGTTCAGGTTCGACTGGCTTGGGAAGCATGGATGTCGCTTCGGGCAAAAACTCCTAGTAAGAAAAGAATTCTGTTACGCATGCCGTTTGATGTCTGTATCATGTACTCATCTACCTTAGCCTATCTGTCCAACTTGACGGTCCCAATGCTTTACCTGGGCTACACGCTCAGTTTACTATTGGTGGTAGTATCTTGTGCATCGTTGTTCATGATCAAGAAGGTAACAAAGGAGATTCCCCTTTTGCTCAAAACCGAATCTCGAAAAGGGATATCTGAAAATTACTTACTGCTGAAATTCACCACTTAGAAATTCATCAAAGGAGTTATCATCACCGCCTTTTTAAGCTACGCTTTGACAGCATTGAGCTTTGCCGACTCATTGACGACTTTGATTGCCACAGTCATAGCTAGAGATCAACGTGTTGCAATTTGTGCCAACCTGTACCTTGACGCTCCTCCGTGCCCAGGATGCGACACCCATCAGTTCTGTGCCGAAATCATCACAGCATCGATCATGTGGCAATCTCTCGGTGTCGTATTCAACCTTGTCATCAATGTGAGTAGCTACAACTTGTGTTTGTCATCTAGACTGCAATAACATCTAATTTGAACTCTTTCTAGTTGTTCTTATCACTTGGAATCCATCAACATTGTATCCAAATGAAGAAAGTTGGCAAGATAAACACGGAAGAAAAACCCACTGTCGATTTCAAAGTCGACCTGGACGCTGAAGGCTTTCAAGTTGTGGAGTTGAAATAATCCTTATAATTCATTACCATTCATTACCCTATCTACAGCTCAGTATCGCATTATTACCCCCTCACCATAACAAAAAACGAAAAATATACCACTCATGTACTTTGACGGGTTGTAATCGTTTGTATCCACGTCTACCCTATGACAAGTCATAGTGCATCACACAAATGTTGAGTTAGTGCTAATCCACGTTTATTATGCATAAATTTACAGCAATTGTGACAGTATGCCTTTATAAATGCCTCTTCTCCATCCAAAGCTTTGCAATGGAAAGGTCAGCAAATAACAACAATAACTACAAGTCGAATTGTGTGTACATGAGGAATGGTGGTTGTGTTGAGAAGACTTTGCGGAAAACAAACAGAGTGGCGGTGAGGACATGAGCATAACGAAGAGATGTCTATATAGACTCCTTTGTATATCCCATGAAAGGGTCTGCGTCCGACCTATCCTAAAGACACATTTGACTATCGGTAAACCCCATTACTAAAGAAGTTTACACCGAAGATGACAAAGAGTTACCCTCTTTAGACCTGAAACTGGCAAGCTAGAACTGTGAACGTGGCTGGAAGCTATGTGGAACGTCGATGGCCATATAGGTAGGTTTGCGGTATTATTGTCGACATAACTTTCGCTTTGCATAGTGTGAACAATGTCTTTGACTAAAAATTCAAGAACTCAGATGCATGCTCCCACAATGAAATTTTCCTCCCTATTGGCATATAGTTTGAACATATGGATTTACCATACATCTCTTCAGTCGAGGTTGGGATGAATGCTTGAGTTAGAAGTAAATTTTGGCCTCTATCAATAACTTGCGATACATTGGAATCCGTTACAAGATCGTTGTTTGTATCTATGATCAAAACTGGTGTATCAAATCTCTCAATGAAAAGCAACACGTTGAGCTGATCATTGCATACCTTTGGGTTTCAAGGTCTCTTGAGCTTGTAACTCTTTATCGTGGTTGTTCATGTTCTCTACTAATGTACTTGGAAGAATAAGATTGACGGGAATGGAAGAAGGTTGGTGTCGTGTGTCTATAAATTTTTTTATTTTGGAATACAAAGTGGGGAGAAAAGCTGTCATGACACAATACAGCAACTGAAGAATTACTTTTTTAATTTTTTTACAACTCCTCTTCTAAGCACTGCAACAACGTCTGCTCAAGCACCTTAATTTGTTCAGGTTGTGTTCTCTGAGATGCCATAACGTAGACGACGTTTCCAAGTGGGCGAGCAAACATGTTGATATTAGTATGCTCAAACTGATGGTTCCTCATCTTGGCTACGATGTTAGCAGAGGCAGCTGATGTATAGCCTAAAAAGAAATCGAGAAATCTGCTGTCAGTCTACTGTCCAATTAATTTTGCAAGTCTTGTCAATACATTACCTTTTCCTTCGGCATCCTTCAACTCAACAGCCAAAACTGATCCAATGGCATTGACACCTTGAACATTGGGCAAATGGGAAAGGAAGTCAACTGTGTTCTTGTTCCACATGGACCAAATGTTTTCATTCGCCTTGACACCCCAATCCTGCTTATAGTGGCTCCATGAACCATCGGTGTTCAATTGTTCCAAAATATCTATGGACGCTTTGGCAACTGCGCATCCCATTGGATGGGCAGTGTAGGAATGGCCGTGCAACAAACAGTCGGCCTTGTTGTCTGACAAGAAGTTATTGAAGATAGAGTTGGTTGTAACCGTCAAGGCAAGTGGAATCAAGCCTCCTGTCAAAACCTTGGCAAATGCGGCGATATCTGGAGTCTATAAATGACCCAAGTCAATATTTCGTACTTTTTCTTTTCTCCCACTACTGCTGGAGCAAACACTTACCACACCAAGGTAGCTACTAGCTCTTGATCGACCCAGACGGTACATACCAGCAAAGACTTCATCAATGACGATAGGCAAACCTTGCCATTCGCCTGATGATCCTTGTGTACCATTACCTAACAAGTCAGCTCCATCCTTTCTGACGACGTCCACAAGAGCCTTTTGAAACAAGGGATCGCTCACCACCATACCACCAGATCCCATCAGGACAGGTTCCATAAGTACAGCACCAAACTTACGGCCTTGACTTGAAAGACCTTCCAGTGACTGGCGAATGAATCGCTCATAGACGTCCTTCAACTCGTCGTTCGCCAGACGTTCTGGATCAAACAGACTACCCATGGACTCATAACTGACAGAGTCCTGCTTGCTCTTGATTTCATCTGGAATGGTCACAACTACCTTTCCACGTCGAGTCTGCACGGTGGGTGGATCATACCAGTGACCTCTTGGTTGGTACCATTGTACTTGACCGTTGTAAACATTGGGAGCGCATGCATCCATAGCGCCAATAGTGTCACCATGATAACTGCCGTTCAAACCGATGATTTCAGGCTTGAGCTTATCATCCCATCCATAACGAATGGTCGTGGATCGGATAGCCATCTTGATGGCAACTTCCATTGCGGTACTACCGTTATCAGAGAAGAATACTCGTTGAGCCCAATCGTTTTGTTCCAACATCGCTTCAGCCAACTTGAGGGCAGGCTCATTGGTGGCCTCAGGGAACATGACGTGACCATAACGACCAGCAGCATAGGCGGCAGCGAGAGTAAGCTTAGGGTTTGCATGGCCTAATCCTTGTGTCCACCAACTAGCGCATGCATCGAACATTTCCTTGGGCTGCAATTCCTTTTTACCAGGAGCTTCGGGAGCATAGGTATACATGTGATCATTGTAAGCTGAATCAATGACCGTGACTTCCTTGACCATGTCATGTTGTGTAAATGGCCACCAGAAAACATCACGCGATTTCTGTGCCATGGTTTCCAAGCGCTCAAACCTTTCTTGATGTTTGCGATCCAGTCGTTCCATCACCGGGTGAAGATGTTCGTCCACTTGCTCATAATACTTCTTCATCGACTCCAGTTCCTTGACTGGATCTTCCAATTGCATGGGTGGAAGGGGTATGGTGGATACATCGGCTTCGTTATTGAACCGCTTAGCAAGGTATTCATGATTATTCCATGCCTTGTCATTGAAGAGAAGCACCTCTGGTATATCGTAGCCTCGCATCTGCAAGGATTCGTATGAGGTCACGGTGGTAGAGATACCTCCCAACTTGGAATCTCCAATCAGAACAGTAGGTAATCTGAGAGAGCGATATAGCTCGGATTGCGATGTGCCTGTAAACCAATAAATGAAGTCAGCACCATGTCAATGGGAAACGTCTGATGCTACACCAGCTAAATCAAGTCGTACCTGACATTGCTGGGCTATGGACTCCACCAGCTGTTTCGAGAAACATGTAAGATCCATTCACCTGTTTACCATCCTCCACACATCCTAGCATATGCTTTCGAACTTTCTCGAGAATCTCTTCATCGCGTGGTGCCTATACCAAAATTACCCTTGGTAAACACTTTCACAATACCGTGACACACCATCGATGCAATACATACCTCCAAAGTTGCAACGTGAGGGCTGACAGGGTCTTTATACGCATACAATGTAGTTGTGGAAACGCCTTTTGTAAAGTTATCGACGTGCCTGGCGTCGCTGTCGACGGGATATCCAGTTTGCACGGGCTTCAGGTAAAAAACTCGTTTGTTGTTCTGTTGAGCTTGAAGCGCGGCAGCTCGACACAAACCGGTGGCGAAAATGGTCTTTCCCACATTGGTGTTGGCAGCAAACACATTGTAGGCTTGGAATGCCCGGGACGGTAAATGTAATGAAGGCATTGCCAGTTGTCACGAAATAGAAGCCACTCCCCAACACGGTTTTCGTATTTTATTTTTTTGACAGGTCCCAACGATACATGGTCAGTCACCTATTTCAAACCCCTCCTTTAGCCCCGAGAGGTTCCAGCCCAGATGATGGGGTTATGAAGTGTTGGGCCGGATAACAAATACGACTCCTTCATCGTCACGGGTCAAAGATCACTTCTACGCGTCTGAATTAAACAGATCGAGCAGTACAGTTGCTTATGAGCTATATTCATCCTTTGTCGTCGCGATTTTCATTTTAATATCCTGAGAACTGAGCGTGGATACCCGAGATTTGGCTGACCAATCATTCTCAGCTTCACCCCAGGCCATCATTCGAAATCAAGGGCTACCCAGCACACGTGATCTGTTTGGGGTGTGCCTTGAACGATAGAGATTTTTTTTTACCGACCGAATATCTTTTTGCTGTTGTTTAGTTCTTTCCCCCAACTCTGCATTACCGACGAGGATCATGTCCGCCTTCCGCCTTGCATTCAAGCCTTTGAAGCTTTCACAACGCCTTTATGGCACTGCCACTCCAGCTCGCATGGCATCTGTAACCGAAGCTAAGAATGTCGCCCCCAAGGCCGTTTCTGCCGCTGCTGCTCACTCCACTGGGCCCCTACGCAACGACTGGAAGAGAGAGGAAATCCAGGAGATTTTTGACTCTCCCCTCATGGATTTGTTGTTTCATGGTGTACGTATCAATTTTGTAAATTGCATATCTTGCGAGATCAAAGGACGGAAAAAAAAAGATCAAGATTATCATCATCGACAAAATACCGTTCATTGACACATCCATGAAAAAGCGCGATTCTCCCCATCTCAGCTTATCTTATGTGACCTGTCGCTAATTTTTTTCAATGCACTTGCATCCATATGCAATAGGCTAAGGTTCACCGTGAGAACTTCAACCCACTTGAAGTCCAGCAATGCACACTCCTTTCTATCAAGACGGGTGGATGCTCGGAGGATTGCAAGTACTGCCCACAATCATCACACCATAAGACACTTGTCAAGGCACAAAAGATGTTGGATACTGGAGAAGTGTTGGATGCTGCTCGTAAGGCAAAGGCTGCCGGTAGCACTCGGTAAGATTGACGATTGTCTTTCATTGGGGGAACATCCACCCACCGGAGTACTAAAAAAAAAAGTGCGATGGGCTTATCTGACTCGAACATTTGTTTTTAACTGGGTTTCGATTGAACAGTTTCTGTATGGGTGCAGCATGGAGAGACTTGGCCGGTAGAAAGAGCAACTTCAACAAGATTTTGGGCTACGTGACTGAGATTCGGTAAGTGGTGTTTTTCTTATTATTGTTATTAGAGGGTGGCTCACCTTGTTATGAGAGGTATGGATGGGGTTTTTAACGCATGCGTCATCTCTTTAGCGGAATGGGAATGGAAGTTTGCTGTACACTCGGTATGCTTAACGAAGATCAAGCCAAGCGATTGAAGGATGCTGGTCTTACTGCTTATAACCACAATTTGGACACTAGTCGCGAGTTCTACCCCAAGGTAAAAAATTGTACCCAATACTCAGACAATGGGCTGGAATCACTTACTAAATATGGGCCTGTCTATATTGTAGATTATCACCACTCGATCCTACGATGAACGATTGGAAACCATTTCCCACGCACAAGGTGCTGGTATATCGGTTTGCTCTGGTGGTATCATTGGTCTTGGTGAAACTAACGAAGACAGAGTCGGTATGCTCCATACTTTGTCCACCTTGGGTCAACACCCCGAATCTGTACCCATCAATGCTCTCTTGGCTGTTGAAGGTACTCCTCTGGAAAAGCAAGAGGTAAGACAGAAAAACAAGTAGCGTGCGTTGGGGGTTCTTAGAACCAGTAAAAGTAACATGACATGCAACGTTTTTTTTTTCCAGCCCGTGTCTATTTTCGAAATGATTCGTATGATTGCAACTGCACGTATCGTTATGCCCAAGTCGATGGTTCGCCTTTCCGCCGGTCGCGTCCGATTTAGTCAGTCGGAGCAAGCCATGTGTTTCTTGGCTGGAGCTAACTCCATCTTCACTGGTGACAAACTACTTACTACGCCCAACAACGAATTCACAGATGACCAAAAGATGTTTGAGCTTTTAGGTAAGTCGGATAACGAACACGGGCATCTATTTTAAACCAGCTAACCCTGTTCATCACTTTCTTCTTTCAGGCATTGTACCCAAGCCCCCGAACTTTGAGCAAGGGTCAGATAAGCCTGAGCAGCCAAACTACAACAATGGCATTAAGATCAAGGCTGAATTACCTTCCAGCGCATAGAACCTTTCTGTCTTCTTTTCTTTCCTTTTTGTTTCTCAACTATAAAAATTTCAGTTTTATCACTGGGGAACACAAGTGTTACACATTGTAATAACCCCGCAATTGGCAATCCATAGAAAGATTTTGGCGCGATATTTTATAAAAAAAAAAATCGGGTGCTCTTTTGCAAAATGATCGACGGTATCATGAGCAGCGTACACATGATCTGTCAAGAGATCATTCAAAGGAGTAGAGACCAAGGGGAAAAGGGGTGGAGGAACTATCTTATTTAGGATGGATGGAGCACTAGTTTTTCCATAGAAAACTTTTTTAAGCTTGGGTGAGTTTTTGCAAGTCCTTTTGGCCAATAAATTTTTTAAATATACACTATATATTTTTTTTCAACATCCTTTCTCTAATCATCATCATCTCGCAAGTTGCCCATTGACCCGTAAAGAGGTCATCTAATCTCTTACTACCTATCCACATAATCATCTTGTACATCATCATTACATTCATTCCGCACAATGGGCCAGTTCCTTTCCAACCTCAACATTCGCAACGGTACTGACGCTATGGTACCAGACGTCGCTTTCGATATCGAGAGTAAGTGATTTTCACACCTTGAACCAAAAAGTGATCTGCAAGGGACTCTTTTTGGGGGAGGGGATGATGGGATCCCGCTGCTCCACTAGGGTCTCTCTTCTCGAACCAACCCCAGTCTCCCTAACTAAAAAAAAAAATTACAATCCTATTTTCCACAGACGCAACGCCAAATGACGAAGAGCTTTTCTTGTATAATCAGATCTCATCCATGCTGGTCCAACCTGCTCCGGAATTATTGAATCAATTGAAAAACTATCAATCGGCATCTGATCTTATTCGTGCAGCTATTGCGTCTCCCACGCCAGAACACGAAAACCGTGCATGGGAAGCCGTTTTGCCCATTGTCGACAAATTACGGGACTTCTACGAGTATGCCGCTGAACTAGGTAAAGATAAATGCTGTCATTTTACCTAAATGGCTTTGCTTGCCAGTCAATCCTCCAAGCCCGCCGATCCTCCCCTTTTCCCTGCCTTGTCCTTAAGCTGATCATTTTCTCCTTCTTTAGAGGACTGCCTCCCCCAATTGCTCAGCATGCTCTGCTCGGGAGATGTAAACAAGAATTTGGAGAAGTATCAGGGCCTTACAAAGTTGTTGGCCGAGATACTGGACTTTGTCTTTGAGTTTGATTATTTGAAGGTACCAGATTCAGGCACTGAATTCATCGGAAATCCTCGCCCGTTTGCTAATGCCTTTTTCTCTAGATGCGTAACGCCAGCTTGCAGAATGATTTCTCATACTACCGAAGAATGCTTCAGCGCGGTCGATATAGTAACAAGAATACCGATGACGATGGTCAGGCGTCGGACCTTCGCAACGCCATGATTGAAGACGAGCAAGCTAACCGCATTTCATTGTTTATCGCTTACCCCACCCCAATGCTCAAATGCGTCATCGACACTACTGCCAACTACGTCCTAAAGCACAGTGTTCAAAAGAGTGTTTGCGACTGTTTAACTGCCATATGGGCTTCCTGCTTCCTTGCCGTCAGCAAGAAGAGGTATGTACTGTAAACAAGTGGATTCATCTTTTGTCTAGCATTTGACCTTTTTTTCGTTTACTTTTCTCCAGAAACCAACGACCGGAAACAGCCGCCTTCTGCCTTAAAGTCATGGTTGTGTCGATCATCTTGTATGATCATATTGACCCCCATGGTGCCTTTTCTAAATCATCTCCCATTAATGTAATTATACTTTTTTCTTTTTTGAAAACGGGAAAACTCTTCCACTCCCCCTGGCTGGCCTCAACCCCTAACACTTGTTTTCTATTCACTAGATTAAGAACTCGGTAAAGTTGATTCAGGCAATCAACGTTTTTAATATTCCACAGAATTCGAGCGCTTCTAACTTGATGCCTGCCTTGCGCTACAACTCGAAGCATCTCAATGATGACTCCACTCCCAAAGGAGTTAAAAACCTGGTCATGGCGACATAATGGGCTCTTCTTCTCTATATCCCCCCCCCACTCCTCATTCTCCTCTCTCATCTTCGTTCGATATTGGTATGTCTGGACATGACAGTATCGAATGACAACGAGTGTATTGAGTTTAATTATTAATTAGATATTTACGCGGTTATCTCTGTTCTTTGAAGTATCTTTTTTTTTTTTTTTATACAACACAACATGTATCATCTTGCTTCTTATCCCAATGACCTTCTTTTTTTTCCCTTTACTTCATCCCAATTTTAAAATTAACCTTCGCTACCCCTCCCCAAGTAGAAGCTCATCTGTCTTCGTGCTTCATCACGTTTTCGGTAGCCTCCTTTCATTTGCCAGAATAATTGTAAGTTAGAATTGCCAGCAGTTTTCTTTGTTAGCATTCAACCTCTCACTGTACCAGCTTTTACCCCTCCCCCTTTTTCATTTTTTTTTTTCCTTTCTTATCAAAATGAAGAAGAGAAAAGAAATAGCTTTGCTTGTGATGGCACTGAATGTGGGTAATGCCCGCTTGCTTTTCGTAATTTTTATTTATATTTTTATTTCATTTAATAATATTATTGGAACGACACACGCACCGTAAATTATTACTTTTTCACATTATTGTTTGAAATCATCCACACTACATTTCTCGGAATCATTCTTAGCTAGGCCTCTACATAATTCTTGACCTGCCCAACTCGTGAAAATTGGAATGACTACCTCCCGTTGTCAAACCATACTCCCACGAAGAAGTTCATAAAAAATTGTCCCACCTTCAACGTTGTTGCATTTACACAATTTGTCACTTTATCTATGTTGACATGTTTCCTCTTAATGGCAAACATGTCGGACGACACAATAAACTGTTTTTGCATTTTTCTACTGTTAGTCGCATTTGCAATGCGCCAAACCAATGGAATTGCCTACTCGCCTTACAATGTGAGAGGTCAAGTAAGACACGGGCATTGGTCATATCGTGGTTCCCGAGAATATGCGCACCAGTCGTGACATTCATTCTTCCGGAGGATCGATTTTTCTTGGGTCCGCCTCTTTTTCTTACCATAATTTTCTCAATAGTGTTGTTCCTTTGTCTTTACTGTTCGCTTGCTTGCGCAAAACGTTAACTTGCCTACAGGTTCATTACTACTAAGAACATTATCTACATCCTTTCTATTCACACCGGCATAGACTACTAAAGCAATGTCAGGCCGTCGACTACCACCGAAGATCACCGACTTCAACGAAGTCGAAACCAAGATGTATACGATAACTAGTTCCAGGTAATGCTCGAAACCGAATGCTCATGTGTTATGGAATGATTTATTCATATTCATTATAAAAAAATTGCAATACTAGCAACTCGACAGACACCATACCGAACAATCAAACTGAAGTAGTGCCCAGCTTGCCACAGGATGAGATAAATGGGTCATCAACAAAGCCTGGCGCTCAAAGAGGAAGGTTGTATTATGGATGGACAAAATCCCGATGGTTGCTATTATTTTCCAACATCTTTGTAAGTAATTTCCTCAGATAAGGGAAAATAGAAATTTTTTTGACTACGATGATTTGCTAATATGCTGGTCGGGTTTCGTACTAGTTCATGCTTTATGCCACCATGGCATTCATTGCCTGCATGGTGACATATGGAGGAGGTACATAGTCAATCATTCATCCATCTCGATTACATATATTGTGGACTGTAGTATTAAAAACGATATCTTCTTTTCCTATCTGACAGGCTACACCAATGCACCAATTGTTGTTGCTGCCAACGCAAGTATTTTAGGAGGTAACCAAAAAAAAAAACTAATTTTAATTCCCCCGTGCCATGTAGCTCATTGTACTAATACCATGTATCATCAGTCACCCTCGCCTTTTCTCTATCAAGCATGGTGGTTGCTTGTATTGGCATGGCAGGTATCATTAAAAAAGACAGAAGGTTGCTTGGTTGGTATTGTCTGTGGTTGTGGCCATGCTTTGGCTTATTGTGCGCTATTGGATATCTTGGCTACAAGCAAGACACTTGGAATCTCGCCGCGAAACTAGGTATGCAATGGCGTTACAACCTAAGCAGCAATGCCCGTATAGCCCTACAGAATACAGTAAGTTGAAAAAAGTCGCATATACCCTACCGTTTTGTTCTGTTATTGATGCTGCGTTTGACTCTGTAGTTGCACTGCTGTGGTTTCGATAACCCTTCCGATCATGCTACTTATTTCGACCGCTGCTTTCCAAAGTCACTGCTTCCAGGCTGTGAATACAAACTACATCAATTTGAAAGCTCATTCCTTAAAAACACGTATATAGTAGCATTTTCATTTGTTCCCGTTCAACTTATTGTCATGATCTTCGCCATCCTCTGCTCCAACCATGTCACCCTTCAATTCGGCCGTAGACCCAGACCTAATATTGCGTATCTCAACGGTCATAACGACTGGCGAAGTTGGGAGCAAGAAAAACAGCAGAAGAAAGAATCAGAAAGTGAATGCGATGCAAAGGGACTCCCATACAAATTCTCGCCTATCGACCTATATTCTCCTGCCAAATTCTCCTTAGAAAGCGAGATTCATCAAGCTCAAGACCAGACTTATGCTACAGGCGGTGCAGCACTGAACAATAGAGAGATAACACGAAGGAGAAGTGGTCATAGACAAGTCCAGCGTTAATATATTTCATATTCATAAAGAGAGGTCAATACTTCATATATGGACGTCGACGGAAAATTCTATTAATTGGAAATCGTTATTTCCACCGCATCACGCAACTTCACAACTCCTCAGTTAGACACATACGATAGACGCTACTAGACTAGTAATAAACCTCTTCTCAATGCTGTACCTTCTCTATTGATGACTGTCTGTATATGGGCTAATTACATTGCGCTATCAAATATTTACAAGTTTGGTTTAGATGTTTGCCACTGCTTGCAGCGATGGTAAATTTTTGACTCACAGAAGTGTCCCGAAAATTGATGACTGGTTTGTCCCGAATCCCACGTCACAATTCTTGACTGTGCCAGTGTTCTTGAAGTTTATCGAAACCCCCTTTGCTGACCAAACCCTTATTGTAATTCATATGGCTTCACGTTTACTGCTCTCGAATGCGTTCAAAGCTCGCACCGGCGTTGCTAAGAAGGTAATTAACTAGAGCTCAACTAGTCTTTGCTGCTGCTGCTCTATATGAGGTACCTCCTGGCTTCCTCAATGTAGACGATCTACCGATTTTATGTTGCCCTGCACGATCGTCAAAACGTCCAATAGAGTCGACCATTCCTTCCGCTTCTATGTTTTGAAAAGCGGTACGAAAACCTTTATGACTGACAATTACCTTCACCCCTCTAGTTCATTCGACCTCTCGCAACTGCTACCAATCTCTTCCCAGCCACTCGCACCACCACTTTGGCAAACGGATTGACAGTTGCTACTGAAGAGAATCCAACTGCTCAAACAGCAACTGTTGGCGTATGGATTGACGCTGGCTCTCGCGCAGAAAACGAAAAGAACAATGGCGCTGCCCATTTCCTTGAACACATGGCATTCAAGGTGAGTCCTGGACTCCGACTTGTCGAAAGTTATTTGTCCATGACTAACACTAGCTTCCTATAGGGCACGAACACTCGCACGCAAAGAGACTTGGAACTTCAAATCGAAAACATGGGAGCTCACTTGAACGCCTATACGTCTCGAGAACAAACAGTGTATTATGCCAAAGCGTTCAAAAGCGACGTTCCCCAAGCCGTCGAGATTCTGTCCGATATTCTTCAAAATTCCAAACTTGAATACCAAGCTATTGAACGCGAGAGAGATGTTATTTTGAGAGAACAAGAGGAGGTGGACAAGCAACTTGAAGAGGTTGTGTTCGATCATTTGCACGCCACTGCTTTCCAGGGACAATCGCTTGGCCGCACCATCTTGGGACCCAAGGAAAACATCCAGTCTCTCACCCGAGATGACCTTGCTAATTACATCAAGACCAACTACTCTGGTGACCGTATGGTCTTGGTAGGAGCTGGAAGTGTAGATCATGACCATCTCGTCAGTCTGGCCGAAAAGAATTTTGGTAATCTGCCTTGCGAGACGAGTCAGTCGGTTGGATCCAAGGTCATGACCGGTAAACCCAAGTTCACTGGTTCTGAAATTCGCATGCGTGATGACACCATGCCTCAGGCACACATCGCCATGGCTGTGGAGGGAGTTAGCTGGACATCTCCTGATTATTTCCCTATCCTCGTTCTCCAATCCATCATTGGATCTTGGGATCGTACCTTGGGAGCCACCGGTCATATGTCTTCTAGACTTTCAGCCGTCGTCAACAAGCATCAACTTGCAAACTCGTTCATGTCTTTCAACACTTCGTACAAAGATACCGGTTTGTGGGGCATTTATCTCATTTCCGAGAACAAAACCCAGTTGGATGACTTGATCTACTTTACACAAAAGGAATGGGCACGACTTGCTACGACTGTGACTGAGGGAGAAGTCGAACGATCCAAGATGCAATTGAAGGCTAGCTTGTTGCTTGGTTTGGATGGATCCACGGCCATTGCTGAAGACATTGGACGACAAATGTTGACGTCAAGCAAGCGAATGTCGCCACATGAGGTTGAAGTCGCTGTGTCCGGCATCACTGTGGATGATGTTCGTCGTGTTGCCAAAGAATATCTTTCAGACAAGGAAGTTGCCATTGTTGGCCTTGGTCCCATTGAAGCTCTTCCAGACTACAACCGGGTCCGCGGATTCATGTCCGACAATAAGTAAGTTTCCATGAGCATCATGTATATGCAAAGGTTCTTCTTACTGATTTGGGGAGTTATCACAGATTTTAAACTACCACATTGCCATTCATTTCATATCCCTTACTGAGACAACAGCAAAGCCCAGTACCTCCCCCTTTATAGAAGTCAATCACTTTAATGATTCTTTTGACAACAAGCCATCTTACCCACCGTTTTTTCTTAATGTACTTAAATTGTCACATTTACATCACACCTTTTTATTTTTATCTTGTAGAGATATAAAGTATACAACCATGTTCAATCATATGTTTCTGACCAGGAGATTTGTGCACTGGATGAGGGGCTGACCAAATGAATGGAAGGAGTGATTTCAAAAAGTCAATGCTAGCTTACTTGCTATAGCTCTGTAATGCATTCCAAGACAGGAGGAGACTATCTTTTGTTGACCAACAAAACGGAAAGGCACACATTAAGACAACTGACTAGGGTACGGGGGGTTAACCTTCCATGTAGCAGTGTTGCCGTTCACAAGGGCAACGGTGGCAAGGCCTGCGTTGACAACGAGAACCTTTTGGCTGGCATAAGCCTGGGAATAAAAGCCCATCAACCACCAAACACAGTCAAATTGAAGTTATCCACCAGCCCGTGCCGTGTGGACGATGTCCCATTTTGGAGGCCCCTTTACAACTCCTCGTTGAAGAATCAACGAGGCAAAACCCCGTTTTTTTCTTGCCTTGAACTATGCATTGTCTCCGCAAAGACATGCTGTGCCTTATAACAAGTGCAAAATTCCCATTGATTTTGTCATGTTATACTACCTTTGATTTTTCTTCTGTTTCCCCCATTCATTCCTTTCCTTTCCTTGTGTCACCGTATGTTAGCATGTTCGCTCGTAAAGCCCTCTTCATCGTCCTTATTTTGATAGTAGCCGCATTGGTGTCGGCACAAGGTGAGTCTGCTCAGCTATTCTATTTTAAAGCTGTGGCACATGAGATTTGCTGAATCAATTTTTTTTCTTGGCTGGGATAATAGACGAGCCAGGTGAGACGCAGAAAGTCGGAGATGTTGCCAATTCCAACCCGTTTGATGAAGCGGTGAATCACGACGGTAATGACGGCAATAAGGCACAAATTGTGCCTGTCATCAACACCACCGGTTCATTTCACTCACCACCCTCGCCTACAAAACCCTACTGGGACGACTTCACGCCTGTTACCGTTGTACCAAGTCCATCTGTCACCAAATCCTCTGCGGGCCAACATGCCGTACTACGGAATATCTCACAAACATCCTTTCTTGTCAGATTGACCATCCTACTGACCGCTGCAAACCTTGTAAATAGCATCTAGACACGCCATACGTAACTCTTGTTTTTTCAACCCGTTTTTTTTTCTTTTCTTTTTTTTTTATACCGTAAAGGTAGTCCTGCTTGACAGCGGAGAATACCTTGATACCATAAACCTATTTTACTAGGCCTGAGCCCTGCTCCATGTTCTTTGAAAGAAACATAGATGGACTAGTTCAAGCGGAAACAGAATAGCTTAAAAAATGAACAACCGATATCGTGGTGGATAGACATTTTTCCATGATTTCGAATCCTCTCAGCAGAGAACAGTCCACGTGCATAAAAGGGTGGTGTCTTCTTTGCAAATCCTTTCGCACATGCGGAGGAGCGCGGACTTTTGATTGGACAAATGTCTTGAATAATAATAATTTTTGCCATGTTGTCTGTGCGGTTATTCTGGAAGGTGGCACAGGCGATTGTGGGATATACGGGCGTAATAATAACCAGTTGCAAAGCCTGCGGGCTTTTGAACCTTGCTTTTCATATTAGAATCAGTTACGGTAGTTTAAATACTAGTACCCTGTACTTCCATGCTCAAAAATTTTGGCTTTAGCGATTCGACTCGAAGAAAAACCGTTGCCAGTCGACCGCCTTCATCCAACCGTTCAACCTTACTCAGTCACAGAACCTCCATCTTCAGTACTCTCTCCAGAGCCTCTACAGCTGCGACTGAAGACGACCAAAGTGTTTCTTCTTACAAACATCCTCGAGACTATTCACAACATCGTCCTTCCATGTCGGTCCACTCCAGCGATTCCATAAGATCAGCACCCTTGAGAACGAACACCTCTCTCTCGGCCCTGTCAAATGATGTCTATGCCTATAGGTCGTCTTCCATTTCGGACCCAACCTCCCCGGCTTTGTCACAAATTAATCTGTCAAGGAGCAACACTTCAAACACTATGATGGGTCCTCCTTCAATGATTCCACTTTCCCCTCCTCACACTCCAGGGGTAGTGGATGTGAGCCAGTTCCCCGCATACCCACCATCAAATGCCGAGAAGCTAGCCGCCAGAAATGCTATGAACCAGCATGACTCCACCATTAACGTCGTCTACGCCAGTGATGTTACTCACGACTTTGAACGTAGCTTGTTATCAAAAACCAAGAAGGAATATGTGGTCCTCACCAATCAACATCTCTTGCGGTTTAAAAACCAACAGAAAGCTAATCAGTCCCTGGATTTGTTTGCTTCCAACCAATCCCGTAGCATCCCTGTCTCACCACCATCCAAAATCTTTACCAGCAAAGATCATTTCATGCTGCGGGTGGACAAAATCATTGCCATTCATGCTGTTGGAGGTGTTTCATACACTTTCCGCATAGACTATGTAGCTGATGAAGAAGCAAGACAGGTATCCTCCGTTCACTATACCGTGGACTCCTCCAATGATCGTCTAAAATGGATGGACCGACTTCGCTCTCTAACTCGTGTGTACCTGCCCCGAACCCAATTTGTTTCAAGACAAGATCGACTTCGTTGTACGGAACGGCTTTCCAGACATAAGGAAATTGCCGATATGAACGACGAAATTGTGATGCATAAGGCCATCTTTAGATATAAGCGACTGAAGAGTGATAATTCGGGACAGTACAAAGAAATCTTCCTGACCATCAACGTTGCCTTGGGAAAATTCAGTATCTATCTGTTACCCACCGAACAATCGGATGAGGATCATATCAAAAATATTGGCCGTGACCGGTATGGCTTGTTGGCTTTGCAGTCGATGATTTTGGATGGGAATGACGATACACTGCGCCTCAAGTTTCGCCAAGTGCAAGCTGACTCCAAAACAGTGGAATTAGCCACCAGTCATTGCGAAGAACTGATACAAGATATTCGTAGAGCTATCCATTCTCTGGTCCCTCTCTACCCCACTCCTCCATACCAACTGGTTGCCAATGACAATATCCAAAATGTACGCATGCTACCTATGACCGACATTAGCAAAATCGATGATTTTGGATTCAGCCGTCTTTTGGAAGCCTATTGCGCCGCATTCAATTTAAACAAAGCTCGGTTCAACTATATGGTGGATTCTACCGTCGATACAGATGATGGCTTGAGCTTGGAACTTCACCCCGCTCATGAGATAAACGAGTCCTCCCAGGTGTATACCCGATATGAGCTATTGGCATTTATGAGATCTCTACGACATAATGTAAGTTGAAACTTTACCCACTCTTAATGTACTCTTCCTTGTACTATATGCTCTCCTGGTAATTAATACTGATGCCATCTTCTTCAGACTACCTTCCGTAAAATATCCTTTGCCAATGTCGATCTAAGCGAAATTAACTCTTGGTCCGGAAAAAGAGATGATGGCTGGACCGTCACCATTGACGGCGGTCAACATGTTGAAAATGTTCTGGCAAGTGAACTTTATACCCTGATTCTCCACAATAAGAAACTCCGGGGTCTGGATCTATCCGACTGCAATATCGGTGGATCCAAAAGCACACATTCTCCCATTTGCATCATTGGTACAGTTTTGCAATCCAAGCAAACCGGCTTAAACAGCCTTCATCTCAAGAACAATACCCTCTCTGCCAATGATGTGGATGCCCTCGCGCGAGGCATTCTCGTGGCGAGAAAGGCTATTCGAGAACTTGCAGTGAGTGGCTGTGGTTTGGATGCCATGCAAATCGATACACTGTTGCAAGCGGTGTATATGCGCTCTCCTGGCCATATGAAATATTTGGACATATCCTCCAATACCAATAGCATCAGCGTCGCGCAAGTGGACGGCATCTTCCGCCGTTGCAATCGTCTCGACCATATCAGACTCCGAAGTTGTGGCTACCTTCCAGACCCAATGACATTAGACCTAACTAAACTGGAAACTCTAGATCTCGGCTTAACACCACTTTCGGATGAACATGTGCTCACTTTGTGTCAATGGATCATTACGCCATCTTTTGCTAACATCAAGTCACTGCATTTGGACGGATGTGGCTTGCACGCTGGCCACGTTCGGGATATCTTGATCGCCATTGCCCGGTCCAAAAACATGGCCATCCATGTCGACTTTTCCCAGAACCCCATCTTCAGACATACCAACCATTTGCCTAGACTTTGGTATGCCATCATGCAAAGTTACACACCCTATAGCATGGGTTTCCGTGAACTTGAATGGGATGAGAACTCTCTGCAAGAGTTCTTGGATAGTCTGATGGACAATGAAACTTTGGTTAAATTGGATCTGTCAGGTATGCGTGTCCTGCCTTCTTCCAGACAAAGTGGAGCCGTGGGATCGGATACCATCAAGAAACTTGCCACCCTGCTTGAACGTAACAAGAAGTTACAAGAACTTCACTTGTCGGGTGGAGAAGACGAGAATGGCGCCAGAATTGGTCTTGGAAAGGCTATGTCTTCTGCCCTATCTGCACTTGCTTATAACAATGTGCTTAAGAAGTTGGTCTTGCGCGGCGTTCGCTTTGGCGATGTTGGCATTACCGCTCTGGCTGATGTTCTCAGAATCAATCAAACCCTTACCTATCTTGACATTGAAGACAATAGCGTAAGTCTTGTTAAAGTTACCACCGATGCATTGAGGGCACCTTGTGGCTCCGACCAATTCGGGGGGTTTTTCTTCTCAATCACTAACCATTTACTCTATCGCTTCTAATGCAGGTCACCATTGACGGCTACCGTATGCTTAATGAGGCCCTGATGACGAACAATGTCTTGATGACCCTTCCTAGACCTCGCATTGATCTTCGCAACCAAATAGCGCAGCTGAAGGAAGCCATTAGAGAATTGACTTTGGCAGAAAATGAAACCCGTTATATTATTGCCAACTCTGGTGGCTCAGATACGAGAAGAGCAAGACTGCAACTCCAAATACAAGTGCGAAGTCAAGCCGAGTCCGCCAAGGAAAGAATCACTTCTGAGGTGGATAAGGTGATGATGGCCATTGACAGAAACAAGAAACTTTGGGAACGCGTGCAGGCACAAGTTCGACTCCAAGCCCAACAACCTTATGTACCTCGAAATGACTATGCTGACCATATGATGAATGATTTGAACGATACCATCAGCATGTTCGGTATCAACCCTCCCACTCTTAGTCAAGACCAGCGCACTCCACCTTCCGACGTCTATGCTTCTGTACCTTGGACATCGACTGGATTCTCAGATGTAGACTACTCTACCATACCTCCGCGCTCTATGTCTAACCCTGGTACGCCGTCAGAGCATAGTTCTGTTGGCAGCCAGTTTGTACCCTATAACCACCCTTATAACAAACCCGACAGTGTAATGTAATATGATGAGATAGCTGATTTATTTAATTCTTTTTCCATTAATCGTTTGTAAAAAAAAACAAAATCACCAATGAAAAACCGCTGTGGCTAAAAACAAAAAATACCTGCGGTTTTACCCCTTCCATTCATTCGATTTTTTGCTTCCACACATTGGATTCATTCATTCCCCTTCCCCTCATTTTTTTTGGCCATATAGTATGCTATAAAAAAAAACACAAACAAAAAGGTTGAAGTTTATATTGAGTTGCCATATTCTATCATAACATCTACCCCGTTGTTGAGCACCTGGTCAATTGGGTTCTCCGTGGCCAATTTTGTCTTGTCTGGCCAAGTCAGTAAATGCAGTCTCTGTGCAGTAGCCGAGAATGTTATAGAAAGATCATGATGAAACTAAGGGGGTCAAGGTCACGAGTAGGTATTACTTACATTTGGATCGACAGAGTCTAATTTATGATTGTTATTGGATAGATTGCCCAGCTGTGCTATCCGGTCTAGCATGCGGCCAATCGACTGAGTCTAACATGGAGGAAAACTTTTCAGCAACATGGCGTAATGACTGGTAGCAGCTTCAAGCTGGATCCCAAAAAAAAAAATTTTTTTGAAGGCAGAGGGACCTTTTTTTTTTTTTTTGTACCTTATCAAAGAAGAGAGGAACGGGGTCCTTTTTACTGCTTTCTGGAAAGTGAACAGTGAAGTAGAGGCGAGATTCTTGTGGCACACCGTCATCTCCTTTAGCTCTCAACTTCAATTTCATCAATTCCAACTTGGGATTGAGTCGTTTGGGTCTAACGACCGTGGAAGGCGTGGATGTTTTCTCCAATGGACGTTTGCCCAAATGCTCTTCTATTTTCATCCGCGCAGCCACCTTACGATCTTCTTTATCCTTGAGCGCCTTGGCGTCCGCTGTGCATTGATGCGCAGCCCGATACCGGTGTCTACCAAAATTGGGAATGTTGTTATATAACATCACTTGGCATGACAAGCCTAAAAACCCCAAACTTACTTTAGACAGAATAAACTGGAACATGCGTCGCACTGCACTAAACCAATCATGGGATCACCTTCATGACATCCTTCCACACTACATGGAACTTTCGATCCTTTAGCAGGGGACGAATACAAATAATCGCAACATTTGGACTGGATATGGCGCTCAAGCTAACGGGTCGGGATTAGATAGCTGCAAATCGGAGGTGTCAAAGAGATTACATAGTTACGGTATCATCCTTTGACATGCCGGGCGCTTTGAATATCCGACCAGAACAGATACTACAGTCGAATATGATCCGATCATTGAGCTCTGCGCTGGTACACTCGTGTGTGGCAGGAAAGCGATGTGGACCACTAAAGGAGAGTTTTTTTTTTTTTTAGTGGAAAGCTCTAAGAACTGCTGAAATGAGGCTAGAGTATGTAACTTTACCAATACGTGTTGGTGCATAGCGGACAGGGGTGAGGTAAAAAGTCTATGTGTTTTATCGATAAACATCCACTCCGATGAAATTTCTAGCCATGAGCATGTACCAATCCTACCTAAGTCACGACAATTAGCGAATGCGCAATGACGACCCAAGTGAGGATATTCCATTTGCGGGAGGCGAAGACTGGACTGATAGAAAATTTGACAACGTGGGCACAAGTTGAATGACCGCGTGAGTTGGGGGGTCATAACAAGCGGACCATTCACGTCACGCGGATTGCTCGTACAGCTCGGCATTTGCTATCTTTTGAAATGATATAAAATAAGGCAGACCTTTCAAGATTATTTTTTATATTTTTAAACATCTCTTCTCTTTCCCTCTCTCTTTTCAAAAGAATAACCTATTCGAAATCAAAAACCATGTCAGCTCATCCTTTTGATCAAACTGAACCTTTCAATATCTACGACGACAGTGATACTGACTCCATTACTGAGGATTTCCAATCCATATCACTTTCCGAGATTCAATACCCTACTCCTTCATGGGAGGTAGACCACTCCTCGCAACCCAAATTGCCAGCTTATGCAATGAGAAGGCGTAATGCCATTGTTGGAGAGCTACCTGATGCTCCTTCAAGGTTCTATAACTAAAAGTGCTCCCCAACTCAATCCACATTGAAAAAAGATATACCCCGTTCCTTTTATTTCCTCTTTTCTTTTGCGTACAATAGACTATAGCTGTTTCTTTTATTTTTCTCTGTGTCATATATATCATTCATAACCTTTCGATTTTATTATTATTAAAAAAAAACAACAACAACGAAGCAAATGTGTCTTCGTTAATCATCAATTACAACAGGATCCACTTCAGTGTCGTGACCGCCCAGTTCCCTTTCCTAAGTTTTGTAAAAAAAAAAAATTAGTACTGGATCATTTTAAAACACATGGAGTTCTACCCGCATTCGCTTAGACTCCACGTGGAAGCACCTACCTTCTTTCTCTTTTTTTTCTTTTTGTGATCGCTGTGCACATGGCCGCCTTCGTCTTCATTCTCGTGTCCATGCTTTCGTTTCTTTTTCTGGATGCCATAGGTTAAACACAAGAAAAAAATAAATTATAGGACCCCCCCCCCTTCATTCCAGTCGTACACCAACCTTCTTTTTGTGCTTTTTGTCCAGGCCTTGATCACCCGCGTCATGCAAACCAGTTGCTCCTCCTATTCGTGTGCCAAATGTCATTTTAATGCTAGGCATACGATTCACAGCTCCATGTAGGTTGGTCTCGCCATCATCTAATCCAAGCAGCGAAGTATCAAACTAAGGGAAGGCCCGTCGTCAGCTGGGTTAACATTGGCTAGCGCACGCATGAAAGAAAAGAGTAGCGCTCACCTCGGGTATACGTCCTTGTTGTAGTGAAAAGCTTTCTCTTAATGTCTCGTCAGAAAAGGGCTCTATGCCTCTGCCAATGTCGATTTGTTGTGGATTTCGTATAAGTTGCATCAAAGAATTGTCTGGAGTCATGTCAAATTTGCCTATGGAAAGAAGTGATCGAAGCACATGCTAGGATCAGCCAATATATTCTTCTTCGATTAAAGGCGGTGGTGATCCCTTCGCTAGCTTACCAGGTAGATGTCCAATGTAGCTAGCAAATGTCGGCTCTAAGGATTCAGCTTCATTCCCAGAGAGGGACGGCCGAACGTATTCATCATATAGGGGGTTTAATTTAAATAAAGTCAAGAGATCCAGACTTCCGGTCAATCCCTGTTGTTCATTGCTAGTAAGCATGCCAGCAATGCATCAATCGAACTGTGTCCCAAAGTAGGCGCGCGACTGAGGATACGAGTTCACACTTTACCGATTGTCCGTCAGCTTTTTGGTCACGTGGAAATCAACTCGGCCAGTCTCCTACCTTGAGCCCAATGGAGGATGTGGACCTTTTCCTCCCTATAATTCTTCATATTGTCAAGTAAAATACACATTATTTACTAATCCTTTAAATACTATTCAATAAAATACAAGTTGCTTTCATGATCTATGCTATACTGTCCTATATAGTGTGTTCTAAAAATGTACAATGGCTAACTTACAACCACGGAGACCAGCCTATTTCAACAAACAAGCATCATGAGTAAGGGGCCCAAAGCAAATAAAATGGTACATTAAACAGACTTCAATCACTTTAAATACGCAGTTCAACATACCTATAAACATGGTTGCAAGATTGGAGTTCGACGTAGCCTCTTGAATCAGCCTAGAAACTTCATCTTGAATGCTATTGCCTGTGGTATCAATCTTCCTCTCGATACCGTCCAGTTGTCGCTTAGCACGAGCTTGAATGGTTTGCCGCTCGCCATACCGCTTCCACTCAACGATGGGGTCATGCACCAAGGTCTCAAACACAGATAGCAACGACATTTTGTTCTGTTGTAAGACGCGGAGAACAATCTCGCATGACTTTCGATAGGTACCTTCGTAGCCCGATGGGCCCATAGCGTCCAGTAAATTTTGGGTCAGACGGAAAGGCACAACCTCAGGCACTGGTAGCTTTTGACCTCGATCGAACAACATGTTAACGTCCACATGCACAACATCTCCTGTTATCTCGTGTAATAAGATATTTTCCGCATGCCGATCTCCAAGTCCCAGGATATAGCCTACAATCGACATGGTAGCTAGCGTTCGAGAAAATTGCGTACGAGCAGCTAACCACTGTGATGGCTCACGGAACGTCTTGGAGAACCATCGGTGGAGAACAGCAGGACATTCCGGTAACACCTTGTTCTCAAACGACCATATTCTCTCTTGTGCTGACTTCAGATTGTTGGCATCCAATTCTCGTTTGGTAAATTGGGCAAGCTTGCTGATGTCTTTCCCAATCTCGGTTAATTGCTCATGGACAATCACTTTTAGCGGCTTGGTATGGTTCACCCATTCAATCAAGCCCCAAAGGTCACCCAGTGGAGTGACAGCATACGTTCGGATACTGAGAGATCGTTCTCGTGCGTCTCGATCTTTGCGTAAGAACGTATTGATCATAACGTTGAATTCCATCATTCTAGCGTCTTTACGTAAATCGTCGTTGGACTTGCATAGGAACTTGTAGTGCTGACCGTCACTACCAACCATCGTAATCCTTCGAGGTTTCTGCAGGGACGACATGACCAGCACCTTTGGACCAAATCGAGCAATGGTGGGTAAGTCGGTAATCACAGAGGTAGAGGGCATGAGGGCGGCTTCTATCGGCACACAGATATCAATGTCTTTCAAGTGCATCATCGATGCTGGTAAAGACTGATTGCGGCTGCTGGCTTCGTATGGATGCTGAGCCAGCTCTTTTAGACACCTGACAAGATTTTTCGCCTGGTCCACGATCCTAAGCAGCGTGCGCCCTTCCTCTCCTACTGCTGTCTTCTTTAAAATGCTCTCACAGTGTAAACCTCTTGATCTGCTTGACGGGTTTTGCCCATCTGGTCCGTTTATATGTGCTATGAGATGCCAAACCGTTGAACGAGGAAAAGCCCGAAAGATCTTCTTGAGAATACCAATCAATGTTTGGCATATCGCCCCGTTTTGATGATCTAGGCGAGATACCATTCTGGGCAAAACCACCGTCCATGATTGAGGTGAGATCGAACTATTGAGTAGGATGGTGTTGATCTCTTTGAATATCTGTCGCACATTGGCTTGGCTGCCTCTAGTGTCACTAGCAATGACGGTTCCCAATTCCAACCATATTGTCAGTAGTCTTGGCATGGCATTGTAAAGAAATTTGGACCCGTTTTCCATTGTCATGACGTATTGCACGCAAACAGCTTTAGCTCTTCGCATGTACTGCTCTTCTATCACATCGTCTGAGGACATCAATATCTTGTCGTAGTAGCTTCCCAGATAGTAGTGAGCCTTCTCCTTCCAGTTTTTACCTCCCCACAGCTGTAAATCGTTCGCGTCCGACATGTCATACAAAATACGACGATACTCTGTTTCGACTTTGGAAGGTGAGAGCATGCCTAGTTCCTGCTTCCACCGTGTGAGGAGTAAAAGGGTATAGGAATCCATCGTTTGTTCAGACAAAAATTGTACAGCATCAAGATTTTGGTTGCTTTTCCATAGATATTTTGCTCTTGCCACAATGGTTCGTTCGTTGTCTTGGTATTCAGCTTTGACCAGAGAATGATATGCTTTCTGCAAACTTCCTTCTTTCATGGCGGCTTTGTAGCGATGGAGATTTCCATCCACCAAATAGCGTCTTAGAGGATAATTCAATCCATCGACATCCAGCAGATGAAGCGCGGTTTCTCGAATATCTAAAAGGTATTCTCTAAATTTCAGCGCCGGTGACATCCATTCCAACTTGCGATGCCAGTCTCCCATCTCTTCGGTGAAAGAATTCATTCGAATGTTGGAGGTATTCTGCTCATCACTGTACATAAAACTGGTCTCCAATTCAGACAATATTTGAAGATTGAGAATATCGTCGTAACTTCGAACATAAGATTCCAATTTTCCATCGGCAAGTTGCTGCACACAATGAATGCGAGCTTGCTGCAGCGCTCGGTATACGCCTTGCCTGTCTCGATTTCGTAAGCAAGCTATCACTTTAGCAATACGTGTACCGGTAGTATGTTCGGTCACTTTCGACAACAGACTGTCCAACATATCCCATTCTTGCTGATGCCATGCAGCTTCCACCATGAATGGAATAACGCTTGAAGTTATGTCAGGGTTCTGTTTTTGAAACGTCGGAGCCAAAGATAGAATCGACTCTGTGCGAATAACAACATCAGCGAATGAGTAAAGTTATGAACGTACATTCAGCGGATTAATTCCACAAGCAAACATACCATATTTGAATTGCTTTTGTAGACAGTTCAGATATCCCACAACGTTGTTTCGATCCAACGTTGAATTGCTATTCAAACTTTCGTAATGGTATTCTGCCAGGTCCCACTTGCTATTACTCTCTAAAAGTAAAAGCTCAAGTTCTTGAGAGTACTTTGGTGTGAAAGTTTCTCTCAAACCATTCATAGTATCAGCATCGTCTAGATGGGCGTGAATGCGCAAGAACAACCCAAAAGTGTCATCCCTCATGCCATGTGAACGAATATCTTGTTCCAGTTCAAGTAACGCACGTGCATATGCTTTACACTGATACGCAGCTTTTGCCATGCTACCGTGGGGGATAGTATCGATGAACACAGTTACTAAATCCAAGGCGCGAGATTTAACTCTAGAGCCCAATTTTTCTTTCATCCTACGGATCCAAATACTGCAGTGTTCGACTACATTCACAATGACCTAAATACAGATTCGTATGTAAGCGTTTCAAAAGTCATATTAGCGACCCCCATTCTTATTCATATAAAACACAACTGCCATGGAAACCATACCTGCAAGCACGCCTGTCTCTTCTGTTCTGAGTGGTTTCCCTTTGATTCTAATACAGACATAATTTCACGAAGGATGTCCTTCCCTTGCAGGTTGATTACATTGTTCAGCGCAATATGGGGTACTAGCTGGGTTGCGATGGCGATATTCTTTGTGAGTATGAGTGGTGAGCAGCTATTGAACACAGTGTGTGCTTCCCCTTTGGAGGCAGTAATCAAGCTCATAGTCCATTCAATCAACCATTCGTCAAACGATTCAGTGTTGTCGTAGAAAGTTGAATATTTTCGTTGCCAAGTCCAATTGCAGGCTAACGAGGAAGTAAGAAGTGGTGCCACAGCTGCCCTACAATCCGCAGATAGTTCATTCCAAAGGTTATCGTGGGCAGTAGTGCTTTGGACACCATCCATTTTCATGTTGAACCCACAATAACGAAGGAGGGTTTGAATGGAGAATTGAACACGTCGTTGAATACTGCCATTTTGCGATTCAAGCAACGCTCGATAGAGGTAGTTTTGGATGATGTAGAGTGCAAGAAATCGGTTTTCATCCATGTCCACAAAGTTTTCCATCATGACAAAGCGATGATCACTAACTGACACGTTGACACGCTTGGGGTCAGCAGCACCTAGAGCGCCTAAACATTTGGCGATCAAGATTTGGACCGATTCAACGCTGATTCTTCTTTGGCATAGCTCTAGGAGTAAGTTATACACTTGGTTTCTCTGATCATCTTCCAACCATCCCTGATATCCAGCTACCACTTTCTGGTGTTCATCAAGCGGTTTTGTGGTCAAGATAATGTGTATGGATCGTAGTGCTACTTCAACATCGTTCACATCACCATCGTAAGCCTTTCCAATCCAGTTCTCAAGTTGTTGCTTTAAGGGTACGGCTCGTCTACTTGAGTTGATCATGTCATTGATCTTACGTAACTCTGGTCGATTGGGAATGTTCAACGCAACGGCGTAATCTTCTACGTGTTTTCCATCTGCAGTGACCAAAGACTTTAACAAGTCCACTATTTTTTGCACAGCGTTGATTTCACTTCTACATAGGAGAGACGCCAGTGATCCTACAATGATATTCGCGCACTTAGATTTATCTGCTGGCTGGAGTACATTGATGATGAGTTCCCAACAATCAACCGCAATGTTCTGGCCATCGGTGAGCTGCGATATCCCAACAATTGTGGCTGCAATGTATGAGATATGCCGATTGATATTGGATCTAGTCTCTTGAATGACATAGATCAAAGAATTGAATACTTGTACATTTGGGGCATCGACTTGTCTCTTTTGAACTTTTTCAATCAAAGTATCCATGTACGTCAATATGTTTAGCATATGGTTTGAGAGAAGAGCAGTGACTCCATCAAGGCGGAGTATTCTAGCGATGCGATCCAGTGCACTATATATCTGTCATTTGCATTGTTTTTAGAATTGTTTCCCTCTGTAGTTTGATAGCCGTCCTTAACATACCTGCTCTCCTTCAGCTGCACCACTCAATTCTAATGCTAGGTTCTGAACCAGCCGTACTTCACATAGCTCTATTAGCTCTTGCATTCCGATATACGAGTCTGTGATCAGTTCGAAGAATTCTATTGCTGCAGTGTATTTATCATCGGAATTTTGGAGGAGGATACATTTGGCTATCTGATATGCATGTTGAACACACAAATCGGACAGGCGAATATGCATAGCGTCAGCCAAGGCGTCGAGTCCAGCTCTTTTCCTTTCAACAATGAGGTATGGAAGAACCACTGGTGATGCAAACTTTAGAAGTTTCTCTAAATCAGAGTCGTATAGATATGCGATATCTGATGCAAGCTGTAGGTTGGTGGATAAATTATCTCCTATGATCGCACAAATCTCCTGTTCGTAACTATGTAAAAGCTGATGCTTGCTTTGACACAGATGTTCCGCTAACTTTGTGACTTGATCACAATATCTCCTTCGGCTTTGCGAAGATGGTGCATTTTTAATGCTTGCTATTAAAGGTGGTAATAGCTCAGCTTTCATATCTTTTTCCAAGGAATTTCTGATGACCTTGAACGGCATCACAGGATCTTCATCCAGATTTTCCCGCAGTCGCTTTTTTGAGAGTGTTTCTTTACTCTTTGAATTGTCAGATTTCGTCATGATGTCCAGTCTTGCCGCAATAATTCGGAGTTCGGGGCGCGCGCGACATCGATCTATCCATTGCTGAATCCCTTTGAACCTCAGATCGCTCACCTCCATGATTTTGCATGCCAATAACAGTGTTGCTTCCATCAAATCAGTTGGAGGTCGATCAATCGCATCAATTCGCTCCAGTAAATTTTGAGTTGGAAGATACAACTTTGAATATGTGACTTGGAAAGAAGACTCTGAGTTCTTGAGCTGAATGAGAAGTGCAGAGCTCAACATTTGGAGGAGTCTTTCGTTTATACTGCTCTGTCGAATACTTGCAAGATGACCCAGTAGAGCAACTGCTGCCTCAAAAAACTGTTGCTTGTTGTAAAACTCAGTGGTGTTTGCTTGATTGACCTGGTCGTTTTGTAACAGTCGAGTAGCGTAATTGATGATAGTATCCATAATTTCATCTGAGGTTGAATGCAGCTGCCAAGCGGTGAGAAGGTTGATGGTTGTTGTCACACATTCGAATAATTGTAGATATAGATCGCAAATGCAGTCAGGTTCTCGCTCAAGTATGAAGCAAAACACCACCAGTAGACTGGCAAGTGTATTTCCAATGCTTGTAGCATTCTCAAACAGAACAACTCTTTCAGCATCAATCTGGAAACATGAGCTTCAGTTAGCCCACTTGGCTAAAACATCTCGGGTTATCAAAGTATAATTTACCTTCACAGAGATAGGATATGACACCATTTCGTTTCGTAAATTTTGTGTTATGCCTATTTTAAAAAAGTTCATCAACAAAAGCATCATTTGAGCTTTGTACCGATGCTCTTATATACGTTTCAACTTACATGCGTACAGAAAAATGAGCCGGTGTATGAAAGACTTCGCGGTAAAGCGATGTGATCGACGTAACTTGGACACGACGTCTCGAACAAATTCAGCATACACATGACAGTGAGCTAGTGAAGCTTCCTTTGCAAGAACGCGAGGAATTTGATCCGCGAGGGCCGAGAATAAGAAAGGTTGTCGCAATCGTGATCCGCCAGCTAATAGTACATTCGCGCAAGATTGCAGATCTAAAAATAATTCAGGTTGGAAAGAAATGACATACATGTACGACGTCAAGACTGAAAGTAGCTACCTTCTAGAGTTTTGAGGCTCCTGATACTGCTCAAAAGTTCAGTTTTAATCTGGGAGTCACCTTCTTCTTGCATTAGAAATGTGTCTGGGTCATCGAGGATAAAACGTCTAACAACGCGACGGTCATGGAAATAGTGTCGGCCTGAATCACGTGGACGTCCTGAGCTTTTATTGCAATCCAACGCTGCACAAATCGGTTGACATGGAATTTAGGAGACAAAATTATAAGTAGCAGACTGCCACCCAGCATCTATTTGGACTGAATGTCCAAAGATATTATATGGGGTAAATGAAGTAAAAGTGAATTTGCACACACTGATTACTACTGATGAATGCTTTTGCTGTCCTGCAGATATCGCTTACGCCAGAAAGTGCTAAAGTAAGTCACTTACTGGCTGATACCAGTGGAACGGTTTCTGTCGTTGCTACTGAACAGCTTTTCGCGTTAATTAGTTAGTGATTGATCAAAAGCTTACATCGTTTATTCTGATTGGTTCGGCTCTGTGCCTCATTCTAAGTTGAACCCTGAAAATCTCTCTTCTTCGAGTTAGTAAAGTGCTACGCCGATAATCAGATCGAGAAACCTGTCAACGTGCTGAGCCCAGATGCTTTTTCTTGACATGCAAATTGTAAGAAAATACACATAAAGATATTCCACACTGTAAGCTCATGTAAATTATTCAAAATGAAAGTAATACATCATTTACCATCATTTGCAAAACTGTTCTATTTTTTATATTATACACTATAAATGATGCTAGTAATACTCCTCTTTAAGCACCCACATACCGCGTCCAGGCTGGTCTTCCGAGCCCTCCCGCTCAAATCTCGCAATGGCTTGGAGCATTTTACGGAAGATAACGACATTTTCTTTTGGAACTTCAATCTGCAGGTTGTTAATTATATCGGCACTTGAAGCTATACCACCATGATTATAAAGATAATCTCGGATCTTGACGATTAACCCTTCTCGATTTGATTCATTAAGGACTGTATCCGGTGCTGTTGAACGACATTGGTGGTTAGCAACGCAGTTATCGCACTATGAAAACAGATGTGTTGCTTACAGCTAATATTGGATGGTGAAGATCCTCCTTCTTGTTCCAGCGCCTTCCTCTCCCTCATTTGCGCCAACAGGTCACTTGAACTAGCAACTGGTGCTTTCCTACTTGCTTCAATTCCTTTAAATCCTGATACTCCACCCGCTCCAAATCGAGGAGATCCACTAGGAGATAAACTAGCTGGCTTCTGCCCTGATAATGCTGGTCGAACCTTGGAGCCAAAACGTGGTGGTGGTGTTGATGAAGGTCTAGGCGCTCCACCAAATCCTACAACAGATTTGTTCATGAGACATGGATCCAATAAGAGAGGATTTCATCCGACATATTT
This sequence comes from Umbelopsis vinacea, assembly GCA_016758895.1. NCBI lineage: Eukaryota > Fungi > Mucoromycota > Umbelopsidomycetes > Umbelopsidales > Umbelopsidaceae > Umbelopsis > Umbelopsis vinacea. The sequence continues at coordinate 621,244 of JAEPRA010000009.1, read as the reverse complement.
TGCCTTACCAGAACGACCTGTCCAAGTTGGAGTGCCTATCTGTACACGGTTCAACCGTCTCCTAGACTCTTTCAATGCCTCTGCAGCTCTATCCGCAATTCGACTCGCTAAAAATATTGGTATTAGAAACGGCAAGCCAAAACACCTTTTATGAGATGAATGTCACCTTCGCGATCAACAATCATTTTCTCTTGATCTGCCCCATCTACAATTTGATCATGCTGTATAGCGCTTTGGATTCCCGTCATTTCGAATAAGCTGCTTAAGATGCTGTCGCCGCCATTTTCATTATCATCACTGTCTCCATGATCTTCATCTTCCTTTGTTTGGCTGAAATACATAGTAAGTATAAGCTTTGGATATGGTACCTTCGCAAATGATCTCTTACTATTTCTCCAGTTTACTGACGCCTTCCAACGCTCGCAAATTCTCGACACTGTCGTCATTTGCATCACGCGACTTGATAGCTTTCTTCTTCTTGGACTTTTGCTTTGGGCGAGCTATGATTTCAGAATCCTTGAAAAGACTGCCAGTTTCCGTTCCGTCGGCATCATCTGTCGACAGAGTAAATAGGTTTTGTAAATTGCTAGCCTATAAGGTAGAAGTAATTAGTACGTATGCTAAAAATCAAATTACTCTGCCAGAACATCACTCACATCAAAAAATCTCTTTTGCTTTGGATCCTTCAAAATCTTGTTGGTCAAAAATTGTTTGAAAATCTGTCTATGGTAGATCTTTTCCTCAATGGTTCCACTTGTCATCAGTCTGTAAACTGTCACACTTCTCTTCTGGCCCAATCTCCACGCTCTCTCTCGTGCTTGAACATCAGTAGATGGATTCTGGTATATGCAAGGTTATTAATGATATTAGCATAAAGAACCCTGCAAAATTAAGCGTATAGCTTACCCAGTCAGGATCAAAGATGATGACTCTGTCAGCACCAGTCAGATTGAGACCAAGACCGCCGACTTTGGTAGTTAGCAGGAAGACAAAAATATCCTTATTCGCGTTATACTGATCCACCATTGTCATTCGATTTTGAATAGCAGTGGTTCCATCCATTCTAAAATACTGGTAGTCCAATGACTTGATCATCTTTTCGAGAATATCCAACATTTGCCTGGTCTGGCTGAATAGAAGAACTCTATGACCTTCTTTCTTCCACAGAGATAACAATGCTTTCACAACGACCATCTTGCCACTTTTCTCTGGATCGCCATAATTTGGATCCTGAAAAAAGATGTTAACGCCAAATTGTTTTCCCAATCATGTCAAGTTGTTCTTACCTCATTTGCTCTTTCACGATGCAAAATGTCTGGGTGATTACAAATCTTACGAACAATATCGATACCAAAAAGCACCTGTCGTCTACCAGACATGATAGAATCCATTTCTTTCGATTTGATGAATTCCTCGTATGCCCTACGCTGTGACACCGTCAATTTACAAAACAACACCTTGGTACAACGGCATGTTAATATTGTGCACAGGAAGCCATATTACAGACCTCAAACCCGTAGACCAACCTGTTCGCTCTTTTTTGGAAGATCCGACGCTACGTCTGCTTTCATTCGCCTCAACAGATAAGGGTTGATTAGGTCTCGAAGAACGCAAGCACATTTGTATGCAGTTTGAACTTGGACGTTTGTTGCATTTGCATAGCCTCCGATATTAATAGGTACTGAGAATTGGGTTTGGAACACTGGCAAAGTCTGAAAATCGATAAATCGGTTACGAACTGCAACGGTGCAAGAATTCACTGAAGCATCACCTACTCCAAGTCTTCCAGGGAATACAAAGTCGAACAATGACCAGAGCTCTGCAAGATTATTCTGTATCGGTGTTCCTGATAATATCATTCTATGCGGTGTCTTGAATAAGACGGTTAGTATCTAAGAATAACGCCAAATATAGCCTTGATTGTAGACCGCAATACCTTCAACTGCTTGCAGGATAGGGTAACTTCAGAATCTGGATTACGGATCTTGTGTCCTTCGTCTAATACAACATATCCCCACTTGCGTCGAACAAGAATTTCACGATACGATCGTACACCAGCGTACGTTGTAACTATTACACCACCTAAGAGTATGACATTGGAATACGGGGATTTACACCTTGTTGTACAGACTTCATGCTCTTACCATTTTGATAATATCGATCTACTAAAGCAGCTGCCATCCGTCCAGTTTTTGTCGTCAAGATACTGACTCTGGACTTTGCCACCTTTTTAGATCCCTTTGCACGAAGTCGTCTATCCTTGTATCGCTCATCATCTTCATTATCGTCTTCGTCCATGTGAAAGTTTTTTAGCAATTCTTCCTCATAGTCGTCCAGATCATGATCGCTATGATATTCGCTACGTAGTCCGCTCCCACTAGAATGAAGAATTGCTACACGAATTGGTGGCCACCATCGGTGAAACTCTTTGACCCACTGCTTCAGCACGGTTGCTGGACAAACAACTAGAACAGGCTTTTCCGGGCCAAGCATTCTAGAATGATGAAGACCAGCAACAAATGCGATGATTTGTATCGTCTTTCCTAGACCCTACAATCCATAATTCCATCAGTATCACATCCAGTCATTGGACGCCAGAAGTGAGACTGAATTACCATTTCATCGCCAATGATACCCCCTGCTTCTTGACAATATAGTTCCCATAGCCACTGTACACCTATACGAACTCTGTAAGCCAACATGCTCATGTTAGATAACATCTCAGAATATCCACTCACAAGTCTTTTGGTAGTCGAATAGATCGTTGTAAAGCTCGCCTGGTATTCTAAAATCACCATCATATTTGATGTCTTCTGTAGCTGGATGTGGCTCAAAAATTTCATCTTCCAATTCCAGTTCCCCGTCGTTTAACGCAGCTTCTTCTAATTGATCTTGAGTCATATGGATGCTCTCCGGCTATGTGTCTCTCAGTAATTAGTATCTCTCATGCGCCTTTGTCCATCATGACAACCGCTTACATGCTGCAACTTGTATCGTAGTATTTTTCGACTAAGAGCCCACTGATATAGACGTTCCTATGCATGGATGATCAATTAGCATAAAGTAAACAAACATACACAATACAATGAATATAGACCAGTACTTGAAACACAGCCTCGTTTCCGTCGTCTTGAATGGCAAAGACCTGTCCGTCTTGCTCAGCTGGAGCTTTCTCGTCCATATCATCGGTTATAAGATCTTCATCCTCTATTAATGGACTCTTTCCTTCCTGACCGCTGGTGAATTCGTCATCATCCTCGTCGCTCTCTACTTCTGGTGAAAAATCTGAACCACTTTCATCTTCAGGAGACGACGACGTTGAAGATCTTCGGCGTTTGCGCTTTGTTTTCTTTATATCTTGGGAAGTGGTGGCGGTAGACGCCAACGTGGGTATAATATCTTGATAAGATTTTCTTCTAAGGTCTTGGTGAGAGCGACCGTGCGTGACAGTTTCAGCACCTGCTTCTGAGTACTCTACACCTGATTCTGAAATATGGGGTATCAATAGCCTGCTGGATCCCATCGTCGTCAACCTCAATCACATTTACCTTTCTGATGAGACGCTTTCTCCAAACCGGACATTTTTGCAAATGGTGTTATTTTGCCGGTACGAATTAGGAACTCTCGTTCGGACTCATTCGCACCACGTTGATTTTGTTGAATGGCTAACAAGATCGATATTAAAGACATGTTTTAAAGCATTGCTTTAGCGATATTGACCCTGTACCTTGAGAGTTTGTACTTCTTGCTAGACGATGACGTTCCTTAATTCTTGCAAGAATATCTGACTCATCTTGTTTTGCATTTCTGAGTTTCATAGCTTGTTCATTGATCTTAGCAAGCACCCTTTCCCTTTCAATTGTGCTCATCGCTTTTTCATTCATGCGTTTTTTGAGCGACGTTAAATTTTTCTGAGCAGCACTTCAATAGCTATTAGTCAAATTATGACTACAAGGTATAAAAAGCAATCAAACGAAACCTACTCCATCTCTTTGGCAGCTTTCACAAGCCGTTTTTGATCCAATTCATCATCACGAGCAGTAATAGCTTTATCAGCCTATAGATGCATTAATTCTCTGAGATGCTTTCAACAATCTAAATTGACAGTAAGCTATACCTTTGCCATGAGTTCTCTTTCCAGTACGTTCTGATCGACGAAGTTAATACCGAGGTCCTGCAATTCTCCTCCATTATCGGAGCTTGAGATTCCTGCGCTGACAGATGCATCGGCTTCAGCCATGACATGGTCCTCAAGCGAAGCTTCTGTGGCAGGAGACTTTGCTTGAATCGTTGATGGTGACCCTGAAGAATCGTCCATTACAAGTCGAGAGGGGCAAAAGTAACAAACTCTTGACGCTGGGCGGAAGTCAAGATTCGTAAAAGTGACGCTTCAAATTCGACGCTTTTTGGGACTGCGGCGCAAGTCACGGCAAGCATTGCACAATGCATCCTCGACAAGCATTGTTCACGCCACAATTGGGTCTCATTGCCCGCAATGCAAACACCATTTCCCGAAGCTACTCTTCATTACCCGAATCAACAGGTACAGGCTCACTCGGTGGCTTTGTCTCTAACGTTGCAAACCAATTAGGAGTCGGCGAGTAAGGCAATCACATAGAAGCACCTGCTATTGTTTTTCGTACTCTACTGACGCCGTTTTGTTAGGTTCGCCACTGGAGGACTACAACTAGCTGTTATAGGAGGTTATTATGGTTCATTAATTTGATACCAAATGATGGAATGGTACTGATAGATGTATTTGTATAGGTATCCTCGCCGGAGTTCGACTGTTTGGAGGCTATTTCGTCGACTATGTTAAGAAACGGGTCGTCGTAACGGCTAATTTTGATAGTAGAGATGAATCTTACAGGTATACTACTTTGTTTTGAGACTCTCACTCTCTACTTTTACATTTTCTAATATCTCTACTCGTGTAGCTGGATCTTGAACTGGTTGAATGAGCATCCATATAGTGCTCAAGCTACTCAATTTTCAGTGTCTACTGTTATTTCTCGTGGAGGCCAAAGGTTACCTGGAGAAGGCCTTGATACCACTGCTCCACCTGTGTATTTTTTGCCTGCTTATGGTAAGTAATTTGTAAAGGACCATCTTTTTACATTCGCAAGCTGATCAGTCTTGTTACTAGGCTTCCATTTATTGAGATATAAAAATCGACTTATTTGGCTTCGCAGAGAGCGACCACCGTCGAACGCTGGAGCCAATATAGGACAATCAAATGCACCGGCCGAACTTATTTCAATTAGTACATTTGGTCGATCTAGAGAGCCGCTGCATGACTTGGTCTGGTCCGCGAGAATGACATTTTTGCAAAGAGACAAAAGCCGGACGGTCGTGTTTGCAGCTGGTAAGTATAATCGAATGTTTAACAGTATTTTTGTATACCTTTACTAATCGTGCCTCTCCATTCGAAGATCAATATGGAGCTTGGCGTCGCACTCAATCTCGACCTAAGCGACCTTTGAGCACTATTGTGATTTCTCCATCTGTAAAACAACGACTTGTCAGCGATGCCAAGGAATTTTTAGATTCGGAGAACTTTTATGCAGAGAGAGGACTGCCCTATAGACGTGGTTATTTGTTATATGGACAACCAGGATCGGGCAAATCTAGTATGATCCATTCACTTGCAGGAGAACTTGGGCTCAACATCTATGTTATTACGCTCAGTAATAAAAGCTTGACTGACGACACACTAGGAGAGCTTGTAAGCGATACACCGAGCAGGTAAGCCGATACGTCACACAAATCTGATGTGCACTGAGGTCATACTTATATGTCTTTTTCAATTTGGCGTATTCACAAAAAGGTGCTTACTGCTTATTGAGGACGTTGATTCGGCATTTGTCCAAAGATCACAAGGAGCAGCATCCTCTTCAGTTACCTTTTCTGGTAAATCTATTGTCTCCACTGAAAGGATATCTGTGTGACCATTCTGCTGATCCCGCCTCACCTTTTTTTTTTTTCTACCTACTCTCCCAACTGCATAGGTCTACTTAACGCTATCGATGGCGTAGCTGCGCAAGAAGGCCGCATACTGTGTATGACTACCAAGTGAGTGATTCAATCATTGAATACCTGGACTGAATTGTAGAGTACTTAGGACAATTCGTCGTAGCCATATTGAACGCTTGGACCCTGCACTGATTCGACCAGGTAAGTAGGGCTGGAATGTTGGCCAAATTGGAATCGATTCCTGATGTGCTGGTTTTTCAGGTCGTATCGATGTTAGAATTCTTTTTGAGAACGCTACGCAAGCTCAAGCTGCTGAGCTCTTTAGAAAGTTTTATCCTCGGATACCCGAAATAGAAGCTGGCATGATGTCCAAGGAATTTTCCTCAAGTATTCCCGACAGACAATTCAGCATGGCTCATTTGCAAGGATACCTTATGGGTCAGAAGAATGACCCAGTAGCGGCGGTCGCGGGAATTACAGAGTGGGTTCAGCGCCATGAAAATGCTGATGAACAGACGACAGCTTTCCAAGATCAATCTGTGGAGGACTTTGGGAACACGGAAATGTCTGGAGCGTCCACTCCCTCGCGACCAAGTACACCAAACCGCATCCCACTATCATGGCAAAAATAGCATGAACAAAAAAGAAAAAAAATACATTGTTTGTGAACTGTTCGAAGAACAGTGTCTTTAGAGATGAAAATAATAAATGCTTTCAATCTAAAGAAAGTGTTATATAATTTTAAGCTGCGACGTTTCTACTTAAGCATGGGATTGCTTGAACTCCTCCAAGATTTGATCAGTAGAAGATGATCCACAACGGGTGGCACCAGTGTTCAAGATGGCAATAACTTGATCCAGAGTCTTGATACCGCCGGAGGCCTTCACTTCAATGTGGTCAGATACATTTGCACGCATCAACTTCAAGTCCTCGATGGTATGACCGGACTTTGCGAAACCGGTAGAGGTTTTGACAAACTCGGCACCAGCACGTTCAGAGATTTTGCAAGCAGCAATAATTTCTTCCTTGGTCAAATAGGCATTTTCGAAAATGATTTTGAAGATGACTTTGGGATTCTTAGCTTTGCTCTTGGTGATGATTTCGCGAAGTTCTTGTTCGACCTCATCGTGAGAACCAGACTTGAGATGGCCAATGTTGATGACAACATCGAGTTCAATAGCACCATCCTCGACAGCTTGGAGGGATTCGGCGACCTTGGCGCTGGTGGGAGAATTACCGTGAGGGAAACTAATGACAGTGCCAACGAGGACGTCGGAACCAGCGAGAAGCTCAGCGGCCTGCTTCACATCGCAGGGCTTGACGCATACTGATTTGACATCGTATTTTTTGGCTAATTCGCAGCCTGTAACAACATCATCTTTAGTCTGCTCGGGTTTCAAGATGGCATGGTCAAAGACCTTGGACAGTTGTTGATAAGTAAGCTGTGATGCCATTTGTGAGCGTGGTAAAAAGGAAAAAGTACGAAAGAAGGTAACAAACAGAATATTATTGGCGGTCGCGCGGGCGGGGAAAAATACACAAATTTTTTTTTTCTTTATTTCGAAAACCAACACATGCAAGTTGTCTAAAGGGTTCTGTCGAAGATGGCATTGAGAGATGCCCAGACCACCTTGGGAGATTGGGCAGCGTCAACACCGTACCAAATACCCTTCTTCTTGTAGTATTCGGCAACAGGAGCAGTTTGTGAGTGGAACTGAGCCAAACGCTTCTTGAGAGTTTCGGCATTGTCATCTGAACGCTGAATAAGAGGTTCACCAGTAACATCATCCTTCATGTTAACCTTGGGAGGGCTGAACTCCTTGTGGTATGTACGGCCAGATGAGGGGTGGATCAAACGTCCAGTGATACGAGATACAAGAAGATTGTCATCAATTTGAAGCTCAATAACAGAGTTCAAAGGCTTCTTGCGAGAGTCAAGCATCTCGTCCAACTTTTCAGCCTGGACAACAGTGCGAGGGAATCCATCCAAAATGAAACTGTGCAATACAGAATGTCAATATAAACGTATTGTTCGGCATATTTTGTATGCAGCTCCTCTGCCCCGCCTGCCCTCCCTTCTCTTCATTGTCGCGTCATATATTGTAAATCCACTTACCCATTCTTGCACTCTTGGTTGTTGTCCAAGTTCTCCTTGATCATACCAACGACAATCTCGTCAGAAACAAGACCACCAGCATCCATGACCTTCTTAGCTTCCAAACCCAAAGGAGTCTTGGCAGAAACGGCAGCTCTGAGCATATCACCAGTGGCCAAGTGACAGACGCAGAACTTTTCCTTAATGGCAGGAGCCTGGGTACCCTTACCAGCACCAGGAGGTCCCATGAGAATCATACGCAGAGGCTTGTCAGCCTGCTTGTTGGGGCCATTAGCAATCTTGTGCTCGAGAGCTTCGAACTTGTCGTGCAGAGACTGAATGTTCTTCTTGATTTCCTCAAGAACAGCGGAATGTTTGTCAGACATGGTTGGTAATGACTAGAAGAATGGAATGAAAGAAAAAAGGAGAGAGAGAATCACTGGGGCGATTTGAGTTCAAACAAAGCGCTGACAGGGCTCAAATTGACCTCCTCTGCCCAATCCAGATTCGATTAAGATACCGCCTGCGATGACGGAAGCCACATTTTGGGAAACCCTACACGACGGCATGAACCCTTGATCATGACAAATCGTCAACCTCACATGAAAGAACCCATTCACAATCACGTACCTTTGACCTTTGAACTGCCTGTTTCCTACTAGATTTGCCTTTTTGTCATGGTTGTATAGGTTAGTTGAATAGGACCCTGCGCTTTGTTTACACACATTTGCACAGTCACATCAGATCGTCTCATGAAATTTTTTAAAAAAAAAAAGAAAAACAAATAACGTTTGTTTGCGTGCTTGTGTATGGCAAAAAAGAAAATATATATATACAAAGTCGTAGCGATAGAGTAGGAACTGAATCATAAGAAAGACCATAGTTAAGAATTATCTAATATGGGAAAAATAAAAAGTCGTTCAATTTCAGCTTTCGCTAGCATAACGCTTGGCCAAGGCCGCTTTAAGTTCATCTTCAGCGTTCTTGAGAGGGGATGGCCCTATGGCATTGTATTGACGCGGTGGAATACTGGGGGGTTGAGCTAAGGGCTTTGGAGGCGCCATCGGTGAAGGGTTTACTGGCACATGCCTGGGTGGTACATTTGGAACAGTGGGTGGTTTAGGAGAAGTGAAAGTTTGCTGAGATGTAGTATCGTTGGTCGTAACACTCGAGTACACATTGGACTGTTGCTTTGACACTGCTTGGTCCGCTACACTTTTCCATAGTGCATCTTCCATGTTACTATGTGGAGTCATCATATCTGGTTTAGCCGAACGAATTTCTTTTTCGCCATCATTATCCTCCTCGGCCATCTCATTCATCGAACCGTTGCCAGCCACGACTGTTCTCAAGTCAGTCATACTGCGACGGCCAACAAGACTCCCAAGGTGAGATCGATTGACATCGCTGTTTTTCCGAAGCGGGTTGGCGAATGACCAAAAACCTCGCTGTTTAGCTTCGGTAGTTGTAGGGGAGTGCTCTTCATTGATATGATTACCGAATTCTTCTGTGCTCGTAGGTCGACTATCCGAGCCACTTCCGCTAGCTGTGGTGTACAGAGAGGTATTTCCAGTACTGAATCGACTGATAGTGCTCGTGGTGCTTAGCACTGAGCTGGCATATGTTCCACTTCCTGTCCCACTTCGAGTGCGAGCATGACCAGGTGAAGATCCACGTCGTTGCTTAGGAGGTTCTCTCAAGAAACTTAATTCATCGATATTTTTCTCACTAACCCAAGGTCGCATCAAGAGATACTGTGTAATGATCTGTTGCTGTACCTCGACTTCCTTATCCACTTCGTATTCATCAATGCCGCCATTACTAAAGAACATAGTACTGCTTATACGAGTCTTCGATGAGCTAGATCGATGAAGAGCATTCGTTATGGAGGTAGGTCGGAAGGAGTGTTTCTGTGACAACTTTATGTAGGCACTGGGTGGCATCTCGGGGTATTTTGGTCCGCTCTGGAACTGCTGCATGATGAGAAGGATGCCTTGTATGCGTGGGTCGTCAATAGGTTCGTTCAGTGACTTGGTAGCTGCCAGCAGATACGTCATGTCATGGATAAAAGTGCCCAGGAAAGGTACAGTTGGCTTCAAGATATGTACAGGTTTGATGCTGATAGTAGATGATCTGTTGTCCTCCCCAGACGTGTTGATCATACCCATATGCTCTCGGTAATTCTCGTAGTTATTCGACTCTGACATAAGTTGCCCCAAAGTCTCCAACTTGGATAAGCTTTTCTTTGGTATACATGCCCAAGTGCGTTTCAATCGCTGTACAGGGGGAGTACCTAAAGCCGATATAATCGCTTTGAGCGTTTGATAGTTGTTGAGAGCCAAACACTTTCCTGCAATCTTGACCCACAGATGTATATGTTCCGCACGATGTGCGGCTTCTTGCTGTAATAGGATGGAATGTTCTATGGCACGAGTCGTATAGTTGAAGAAATCGGTTGATGAGACGATTCTTGCGTGTGGAGTACGCGCTGAATGATATAGTAACGCTTCGGGTGGAATTTCTGCAAAGATGGCGGATTCGATCAACGTCAATTGATATGCAATCAAATGAGGTGGAAATTGTGTTATAGTTGGCACCGTCGCGGCACTCATATAAAGCGTTCTAACTTTGTTGAGAGTATCCTTCGTCTCGGCAGTGAGAGAAGTATACTCAAATATGGCGTCGTTGATAGATTCTTCAGTTGGATAAATGAGCATATCCTCATCTTCATCGGAAGACTGGCTCCACGTAAATGACTCGTTTTTGAGCATTTGCTGCTTTCTTGTCTTTAGATTATTCAGTTTGCCTTCCACCTTTGTAAGTTTCTGCTGAATGTTGCGATAGGTGGTCAACAATGGTGGTACAGGTATATTTGGCACGTAATCAGACGGCTGGCCACCAAATGAGGTGGGAGGTGCCAGACTATCCCCTGGATTTGTCTGTGCCGGAACTAGGTCAGTAGGGTCGACATGCCCTTCTGCCACAATTCTTATTGTGCTCATGCCTGAGTCTTCAGAAGACGACAAATCCATAGTTTTAGGTCTAATTCCGTGTGATGGAACGGACGACGATAACGGTCTTGATGTGGGCTTCTCACGTATACTGTACAGATTAGGAGATGAAATTCGACGCAGCAAATGCTGAGAGCTACTTTCTGTTGGATTAAAAATAAATGGCCACCCTACAGCGTTAATGCCTGTACCATAATTAATATCGTGAATACACGCTAATGGAAATGACTTTCACCTTCCGCTAAACCAAAATCGACCTCCTCGTCGTCGTCGTCATCGTCGTCGTCTTCAATGATTTGTACGGGGGTAGTAGGCTGTGTACTGTCGTTGTCTTCCGAGGATTGATCTGCTTGTGTTTGATCTGCAAAACTCACAGAACTTGCTCTAGGTCTTTGTTTTAAGGCGGACCGTGCAATAGCACTTGGTAGTTTCAGTCGTTGTGTAGAGGCTGACGTTGATGTAGAGATGGCTGGAGGTAGTGGAACGGGTCTCTTGATTGGAGGATCTGTTAGTGGTGGAGTGGATGTGGGAGTGGTAGACGTTATTGACGATATTGAGCTTATCGCAGACCGATCAAGCGCTGCCGGAGTTTGTGTGCTAGGCGGTGAGATCGAACGTGGTGGCTTCCATATAGGCTTTGGTGCGACACTAGGTTTTTGCATCCTAGTAGGTTTTGGTGGTATCAAAGGTGGAGACTTCGCTCGAGAGCTATGGTCGCTGCCAATGCTTTGAGAATCATCCTCAGAATGCGATGAGTGGCGTGTATGGCCATTGGATACGTTGTTCCATTTTTTGTCCAAGACAGGTGATCCAGTGCGATGAGTATGGATACCACCGGAGGCGTGAGTTTGAATAGGCGATGCCGCCCCATGACGCTTTAGTACAATCGAATCTAAACTGTCCAAGCTCGACCTTATCGTCAGCACCAGCGTTTCATAATGTGCCGGGTGAGATACTATGGCTGAAAAGGCGATATTAATAACCACTTCATCAACACCCAGCTTTCACCAAAATATCAGGTGATACTTACAATGATGGACAAATTTGGCTTCTCGTAGCTGCTGCAAAGAGACCTCCATAGCGCCTAAGTATCCCAAATATGCATCCTTCGAGTCGTTTCATAATTGGGTTTGTTAAGCGTTCAATTATTATGTAAGAAACTTTGCAAAACATACCTTGGTATTACCTCCGTCTAAAGCGTTGGCGGCTTGGGAGAGAAGAAGTTGCGGATCTTCCATATGCTGATGGCGTCAATATTTGATAAGAAACAGTACAAGAAATCTCTTTTACTATGCTGTAGCGGTTATTGTTGGAATTTCAGCGTCTGGATTTGATTACAGCGATAATGTGAGCATGCATTGGTAAAATGCCCTGTCGGAGACGTTGAAAGGAAAGCGACGGTAACGGGGCTGGTAAATTTCGACGGGCACAAAAGATTGAGCATTTTGCAGACTCAGCTCACTTCACACGAAATTTTTTCTATTTGGGTTCAGTACAGGTTCATATCACTTTGTCGAGAGGTCTTCATGCCACTCTATGTTTACAAAGGATGTGGATCAAGCACACTCTGCTATTTACCATTCCGTTGTAGGTTCCCAAATACCATGGCTAAAAATTTTAGGAAAGCTATAGATAACCTTTGAGGCATTAGAGATACACGGATACTATTATTCCGGCCAACGTAAATTCCCCATACATTTGACACATCTCAATCGATCCCAATGGTCCTCCATTGCCAGCGAGTAAACTCACCTATGACGTTCCTGATCATGATTAAGCATATTTCCTAAGTCGCCCTTATTTAGATAACCGAACAGTTCCGATTGTGACCAGTTGCCGCGTAATAATGAGTGTTGGTTTTAATACGCATTGAATGGTAAAGGCTACCTAACACACATGGTTACAAATTTATATCGCTTCACCAGGCATTCGAAACTTGATATCGTTTTCCGACTATACATATTGACCTATTTATAACCTCTCGTTTGATGGGCAAGCGCCAGCCTATAAATGATCTTGGAGGAAGGAAATTGATTATTGTAATTTTCGTGGATGTTGGGGGTAATAGTTTGAATTTTCGTCGAAAGTTGTAACGAAGAATATGTTCAAATCAAATTGCCTAAAAGCCAACATAAAGTGAGTTACTCTCTGACAGCCATCAGCTTTGTGTATCCTCCCCTTTTGACCTTCATTTCCTGGATGCTATTGGTATGACGATTTCTCAGCTTAGGAAAGAAAAAGCGATTTGCACCCATATTATTAGAAGCCCACTGTTAGATTTTAAGATTGCCTTGAGCTCGGAGAAATCTGCTATTGGATTGCACTCCAATGTAAAAACTTAACAAAAAGGTGCCTCACAAGTAGCTGGAGTTTCTTCTCCTTTCGCCTTCCCCATGATATTCATAATAACCGCGTTTACTAACCATGAACTTTCTAGCATCAGAATTTTGTAATCACTTTTCAAACTTCAATCTTGTTGTTCCTGAATATGGAAACCGAGATTAATCTCACCAACTGGCAGTACGCTTTTAGTTTGATAGCAGAGTAGTAACTTTTACTCATGCATAGTTTATTTCCTAGCAATAACGGTCGAAGACGTATCAAAGACCTTAAACCTCAAACATTTGAATTCTTCTTATGTCTTCCTTGAATCTATTTTGTTTCAATCTAACTTTCAGGCATTGCAAAACTGGCCTAAATCAAGCATATAATTGCGTCAATGCTTGAAAGTCTAAGCCAAAGTTGAAATTTATCATTTACAGAGACAGGCTGTTCTTCTTTTTTTTTAAAAAATAATAATAATTTGGTAGCTGGCTTGAAGTGTTCCAAGAAGATGTCAGCAATACCAGAGATAACATAATTAGACCATTGCCTTTGTTAAAATCCGTTTATTCTTTAAATGTGGTTTGTTTCTTTGACGGCGCACTTTATGGTGGGTGCAAAGTCTAAATTCATCAAGGGTATGTGGGACTGGTCTGTACACTGTCGTAACCTTTGTCTGCGCTTAGGATTGGGTTTGTGATTGAAACAGACCCAACCATGAGCATTGCAACACTTAAATTTAAGAAAGATACTGTCGTACATGTTACCGCTCTTTTCCCGTCACCAAACGCAATTGGTCAGCTACCAACAAATGCACGACTTGGGCACGTTCTACGTCTCTTTTCGTGGTGGATAATGGCTTTTGGAAAAATACAGTGATCATTTACATCATATATAGTGAGTAGACCTTTATATATAACGGCTAAAATCATTAATTCTTTCAAGTTATAATCGTTATATAGTCGTTTTCATTCTAAAATAATGCGTCTCTGCCAGTCTAGTTTGCGCTGGTTGCTTATACGTCAAGAGCAACTTTATAAATCATTAAAATAGTATAAGATGGGAAATCAGTAGGCTTTTCCCGATAGTTTCGCTTGTCCATCAATTCCATCAATGTTTTACCTGCAGCATTTAGTCAATTTTATGTCTCCAATCTCTGATAACCCTTCAATTTTTCTTATATTCCATAATGCAATAAACAATAAGTAACAATGGCATGCATAGAGGAAGAATTAGATTGTATTAACACCTAGACAACGAGAAATGCTCGATTATAACGTCTCTTCCCTCAGTTGAAATATGAGAATGAATATCCACATAGTTACCAAAATACGTCTGCTTTTGCAACGTGAGACGAGTAATCATTTAATAACGGACACACCATACTTCTCGAAGCCACCAAAGAACCGCACTTCCAGCAACAAGGTGCATCACGGTCCATTTGGTAGATCACATTTCAGTTCATATGGGTCATTACGCTAAAACACCCGCCATGCAAGCTCATCTGTCAATGGTAATTTGCATTTGCAAATCAGTGAATCACAAAATATATTACTTTTAGACGGCTTTACGTCCGCTTAAGCGTACCACAGTGTGCAAAAATTATATAATAGCCTTCTACCTCCTATGCTTCTGTATAGGATATTAACTCAAGCTCTCCCTCTACGCCTGATTTTTTTGTTCAATATACTGTCTGTATCTTCATCTACTATGATGACTGGAGCGCATACACGCGATTGATACACGTTGAAACGCCTAGGCGTATATAAACAGTCCCTTTAAACAGAGTTAAGCCCTCAAAGCTCACTAAACACGCTCTTTCGCTCGAAAACAGTTCTAATTTACCCCACATTCTTCATACACAATGTCCGTGCGCACAGCCACTCTGTTACACCGACTTTTCTTCAAGCTGTGACATGTCTATTTCTCTGTTTTCTCTTTCCCTCGAAGGTGCAGAAAAATACTAATGCTATGGGTGTATGCAGAAAAATAAGGGCTATGATATGAGAGTTAAATGAAGGCTTTAGTAAACGTAGGGGTCGAGGAAATGGCGATTTAGTTCGTAAAAGTCATGGTTATCATCATGTCACAGTGTAGTAAATTTATAAGGCCGCATTGTGGTCTAGTGGTTTAGAACTACTCCCCTAACTCACGGTTGATCTCGACGTCCCGGGTTCGATTCTCGCTTCGGCGGGTTTCCACTCGGGTCGACGTCATCAACCGTTAGAGTCTGGGGGAGGAAACTGGATACACTAGGCTTTGGATGCGACTTTTGACCCTCTGTCATAATGCCATGATGACAATTGAATTTTTTTACGAACGAAAATCGCAATTTTCTCCGTCCATAGCCTTCGCACACATCTTTTTCGTAGCAGTATAAGATGTCATGACGTGAACATTTTTTTACAATTTTTTCATTGGAAGCGGTCACATGCTCACCTCTTGATGCACGGGACATTCATCTAAGCCAATGCTTCTGTGCGTATCGCCTGAGGACTGTTTAACATAGTAGCCAGTTTCATCTGCAGAGTAATCAATACCTCCCTCATAGCATTGTACGAATGAATGTATTTAACATCAAAGTCAGTAGGAGTAGTAACTTGTACAGTAATCACTTGCGTTTTATTTCAGCACTAACTCTGATTGCTGGGGCTTCTGTTTGAATGAGTTTTTGTTATCAGACGGCGGGATTTTACTTCATTGAACTGAAAAAATCCTATCAAACTTTTTGCTTGAGAGAATGACATTGCTAAATAACACTAATTATTATATAAAATAAGTTTTGACGTACGCTTGATATGTTTCGAAATGACCAGCTCAGCGCAGGTCATTTTAAATTGTAAATCTCTTATGCCATAACTCAAAACCACCACAGCCCATCAAGGCACCAACTTTTTCAAACAACGACATGAAAACGAAGGCAGGGCAGGGGCAGATATTGCACGTGACTTTGGACGGTGGCCAGGTTGACTGAAAGTACGCGATAAAATCTCAATCCACCATCCATACCATTTATATCGATCATGGCCTCCGCCTACTATTACAACCCTGCAGCAGGGAATCCACAAAATCCCAATATGCCAACAATGCACAATATGAATCAAATACCTATGGGGATGCAACCTTATGGCCAGCCGCAATACCGAGGACAAGTGCCAGTTCAAGATCCAGCAGCAATGCGAAAGCGCACCCCTAGCAAGGTAACTTCAAAATGCTGGAGAGTGACCAGGATTGTTTAGCAGAGTTTAAATGGACGTTTTAAATAGAGTAAACCTTCTGGGCCACACCCTCAAAATGAAGAAGCAGACGAACCCTCTGGTGGTAAGCTACAGTGAAATTTCAAAATCTCAACTTGCCTCCTCTTCGCTAATCGTTGCGTGATATAGACGAATTAGACGATATTTCTACTAGAGATATTGCAATGGCACGATATAAGCGTAACCACGATTACTTGTCTGAAATTTTTACACCTTATACATCGTGTAAGTATTAAGACACGGTTCAAAACAGAAAGGCAAACGAGCTAACCTTTGATTACAGCCTCCATTATTCCACCACCATTCAATTTGTCAAAGTCAGAGGAAGAGCTCAAACAATCTATTGTAAGTGAATCAAAGGTACTGAAATTGCGCATGATCTCAAATTAAAGATTTTCCTGATGCGAGCAGAAGGAGACGGAGGACGAAATGGCACGATCGAAAGAACAACATACCGAGAAACTCAACTCTATAAGGCAGAGAATAGATGGCTTCTGGAAAAATATGAATGAGGTCAAGGATATTTCTGATTTAGAGGTGGGTTTATCTTTGAATGCGTAATGGTTTCGCCGTCATCTGCGATGCTAAAATTGTTTGGAAATAGGGTGTTTCGCGTTCACAGAAAATTATGGAAGAATCAACAAATCTGA
Organism: Umbelopsis vinacea; assembly: GCA_016758895.1. Classification (NCBI taxonomy): domain Eukaryota; kingdom Fungi; phylum Mucoromycota; class Umbelopsidomycetes; order Umbelopsidales; family Umbelopsidaceae; genus Umbelopsis; species Umbelopsis vinacea. The sequence goes on along the minus strand of JAEPRA010000009.1, from coordinate 603,936 downwards.
AGATTGAGCATAACGCTGAGCTCGTTCATCATGTTCAAATACCAGGATTAGAGGCGGAAGATCCCATTCCAGATCATTCATCCAACTTGATCCGAAACGTGAACTCCATGCCTGGGGTGGACTCTCAAATCAACAGCGAACCACAACTAGAGAGCGAGTTTGAAGCTCAATTGATGGCATCCACTCAACATGTTGAGGACAGTAACAAGGAGGTTGAATTTTCATGGCAAACCCAGGGTAAGCTAGCCACATATAGTTGCGTGATATGGAAGGTTGTGCATATGATCTAATGTTTCTATAGGTCAATCTAACGCAATTGATGATAATGACTTCATGTTCAATGAGATGATGGCGACAACTCCTACTCAAGAAGAAACGCCTTCAGTAAACGAATTTCTACAAACGCCAGAATATGATAGTGTCACCAAAACACCTGAACAATCTGGTAGTGACGATTTGGCCACTCATAATCCATCAGACAATAATATGTGAATGTACAAATCGTGTTTTAATTCAAATAGGGTCTCTGAATGTACGAGAATAAATGGTGCCTAGAGAGGTTGTAGCTGTACAGATTTTGGGGGTATGGAGTTAAAGCCGTATTGGGTATCCCGAAATATTCTCGTTGAATTTTTAGAGCGGTATCAGTAAATCCCACTAGCTGCCATGCAGGTCTGGTGATCACCTTTGAATGCTAAGCTTGCACACTTGTTTCTGTTTTGATAAAGCTTATGCCAAATAAGCGATTCATTGCTGGCTTCGTACTGAAATCCAAGATATTTGCACTTTGACCAAACTGTGCTTCCAAAGAAAACATCTTCCAAGGAGGTAACGATGTCCGAGTCCTCTACCAAATTGGCAAAGCATTCTGCGATAGGTCTTGATACTCCATAGAACTTGCCGTTCATACATCTGGCGTCATTATGGCCCGTAGCTGCTCCCATGCATGCCATTGGGTCTCCGAAATACAAGCGACCATTGGATTCAATATCTTTGACCACATCAAGAACATACTGATAGTCCACAATTACATCGTCGTCATACTTCAAAAAAACATTTTCGTCGGGTAGAACGTCTATGGCTTTCTTGAACATATCCATGGTTTTCTCTGGTAGCGTCCTATATTCATAGTTCCGGTTCAGGCTTATGTCGCAATGAGGAAATGTCGTATCACGATCGCAGACCGTCATTGCATTCGGAAAGATCTTCATTTGCTTCAGAAATATGTAACTGGATGAGTTAGATACTGGAATGAGTGCAGTCCATGCAAAGCATTGGCTTATCAAGCTTAGTACGAGAAACAATGACTGAGCTTTTGTCATCTTCAATCGAATCCAAGTTTGTATAAATGAATGCACGTAAGAAGTGCGATGTCAGATTAATTGTTTCGAGGAGAGAAAGTGGGTAGAGCAAAGGGTTTATTTCCGGGAATCACGGTATAAATCCTGGTTCCTACCACCCAAGTCTTACTCAGACCGTTATACGATAAATTGGAAAGGTGACTATAGCAATTTGGACAGTGTCCACGCGAGGAATGCAAAAACTTATATTATAGTAACAATAAAAATAAATCCAACTCAAAAAGTGCTTAACATATACACAATAGGAGGGAATACAGCCGAACGGAAAACTACACTGTACTCATGCTCACATAACAGCTATATGATGATGTAATTAATGTCACTCTGAATCTATGTTCTAATATATTGTACTTTACCTACTTTGAGCACCAATATTTCAAATCGCTGAGGCAAAATTGAAGTCCACAATGACATGCACTCTGGGAAATAGAAGTATTTCTTCTCTTTGTTTTAAAAACCATAAAAACCACCTGGTAAAAATATGCGAGTGCGTGTATTGCTACCGAACTGCAGTACTCCTTAAACATCGTTTCAGCACCTAGGAAATGCGAGAAACAGGAATATATACCCTCTATATCAATTAAATCTTCCTTTAATAGAAATTAAAGGTTTCGATCACCTTTTCAAGATGCAAGCTGGGTTACGCAGCCGAATGGTCACGTGAACTTGATGCTCCGATTGAGAAATGCCAAAGCCAAAAGATTCCAGGAATATGTATATCATAAAGTTCACATGCCGAAATAAAAATTTATGCCAATGAGCAAAAGAAAAAGATCCACGGGAATATTTTGACTGACAGTAAGAAACTCCAGAAAACACCTGATTTACAGTATGATTTCAATTTATTTTTAAGAACTTAAGTTATTTACTGGTCTTCTTCAACAAGGAAGCTTCGCTAGCGCAGTTGGCAGCGCGTCAGTCTCATAATCTGAAGGTCACCAGTTCGATCCTGGTGTGGAGCACTTCTTTTTGTCGTATTTTTGTACAGTGTATTTTTCGTTCTTTGATCCTGGTGCGAAGCATTTTTTTGTACACTAATATGTCGTTTTGAATACTGTATAAATAAATGTAACATCCTGCAGACAAGTGAACTTCTTGTGAGGTTTAAAAATGTAAAATTTAGTTGAAGAGGATGTTCAATGTGACTTCGTTGATAAAGAAGTCCTATTGAATCGGGGTTGGTGAAACTGACATTTTATAATTTTAGTGACGACAAGTACCAATTGTAACACTTTGCTCTTCATTTACAATATTATACAAACTTCATTTATTATTTCAATTATTATACAACACAATTCGGATCGTGGGTGAATTTAAGAACAAGTTAGTTTTCACTCCAGCGTATTGGTATCTGAATTGGCTTGGATGAAGTTTGTTTTTCGTTCGACGGTGATTGCTCTGACTGTGGGCTATTTCTTGAAGGGACATCATGATCATCAACCATGTCAAACTCATCCTCAGTAACCGGTGTTTCCGTGGGATTAGTAATTGAACTTGATGGTTCATTAGATGCAGCAGTTGCGCTATCTATGTTTTCAAAATCGAGGTCTTCTTCTGATACATTTTCAACAATAGGTGATTGCTTCTGATCTTCGGAGGGTTGAGAGACTTCTTGGTCATGGCCGGTTACTTCGTTCAATGACGAATCAGAGACTTCATCAGGGATAACATCGGTTGGGACATCCACTTGCATATCCTCATCAGCAGCATCTATGTTTGTATCTGGCAATTGTGTCTCTGACGTTTCAGTTAACTCAGAAGTTGATTCTTGGACATCGGATTCCTTTGGTGTATCAATGGCTTGATCAATCAAATTTGTCGTGTCGTCCGTTTCCATATCTTCAGTTTGGCTCTCAATGACTTCGGCTGGTGTTTCCTCAGTGATTTCTACTTGTGTGGCCTTAGGAGCTTCTACTTTTGAAGCCTCAGTGGTGTCTTGATCAGCTTCAGTGTCGCTTTCGGCGCCGCTTGATGCGCTAGCTCGTTCCCATTCCTTTTGCTTGTATTCGTCAATAATCTTGAGCAAATTTTCAGACTTGGCAACAAGGGCTTTTCGTTGATTTCTGATATCTTCTAATCCATAGCTTTCAACTGCATCCAATTCCAAAAGCACCTTCATGATATCGTCTTCATAAGAAAAGAATTCCTTGTTTGGTGCACTTCGTGAGAGATCTTCGGATTCTGTATCAAATGTTAAGGGAGTAGCCAACACGACAGACTCGTGCTTTTCTTGGATAACATCGAGCTTTTCACCAATGGACTTGAGCTTTCTGAAGACCGTTTCCACGTTTACCGGGGTATTTTCCTCTGCAGGTTGTTCTTCTTGACTTTTAGGAGCTCGAGTCAAAGTGTCCTTCGTTACATTTGTGTCCCGTGCAACAGCCTTGCCTTTATCCTTTTTGTCAGCAACTGCCGCAGTAGATTGAGATGCTTGTGCAGCTTCATTTTCTTCTACGGACTTCAGGTGTTGAACTAAAAGCCATACTTCGTTGTCATCTTGTTGTTGTTGTTGTTGTTGTTGTTGATGATATTTTTGTCTATGGTGTAGCTTTCTCGGGGAGGTATCTTGACGTCTGTAGAACTGCTTGGGTTCCTTGTGGTAAAGTCTGGCTCTCTTGTTGCATTGCATAGCTTCATAATCATAGGCGCAGTAATTTTCTTCCATTTCCTCGTCCTCATTGTCTTCAGATAGTAGATTGCCAAGGAAATTGTTCAGAAGCTCCTTTTGGTAGTATTCTTCGTATTGTCTTCTGCGACGTTCTGCAACCTCTCGCTGGTAGGCCAATTGTTTGGCAGCTCGTACGATGCGCTCTCTTTCGTAAGCAGCAATTATAGCTTGTTCCATAGCAGCAGCCTGACGTCTTCTTTCTTGTTCAATGAGCTGTTGTCGATACAACTTTTTAAGCTCCTGTTGCATTGCATAGTAGCTGTAGCTTGACTGGTAAGGGTCCAGAGCATAGTCAGTAGGATAACGATCCGAAAATTGGTAAGTGGTAAACATTGTCTTGAGAAATGAGTGAAGAAAAGGACAGATGAAAAAGGTGTTGTATTTATATAAAAGACATTCATTCTGGAAGAATCGCTGCTTATCTTTCAGTAGCAACATCTTGAGCATGCCACAGTGTGCTGGATGTTTCTCGAAATTATTTTTAAAACTCCGGTCTTACAAATTAGCCTTTCATTGTCAGTGTGCCTGTCATCAACGAACGAGACAGACTTGCGTAAGCTGTCATTTGTAATATCTTGTTTGACCGGCAACAATTCGGCCGTATTATTCAAAATGGACAATATTCTAAACAGATTATTTTAATGTCATTGAGATAACCTTTTCTATGATACAACTAACTGATATCGGTGCTTACAAATGCTCGTATTCACGCGTCTTTAATATCCTCCACAAATTCTTCTATTCTTTCCTTTGCAGATGCAGTAAGTCCACTCTCAGGTGGATCAGAGAGCTTCTCATCTAATGCCTGCTGTTGCTCTCTTGTCTTACGATCTCGAGCTTCCCACATGTTGGGTATCTTGATTTTTACAAAATTGGGGTACACTAGCCTATCCATATACACATTTCGTAGTTTGCTTGTAATGAGATCAGTAAGCTTGGGGATGTCTTCAAGTTTCGTTCTGGATCCAAGAAGAGATCGTACAGCAAAGTCCAGCGTAAAATCAGAGTACGACGATATGGCAACGTAGCGGTCCAGGGGGATGGTTGATCCAGTCGTGCTTTCGGGAGGATTAATCAGCTCTATCGTCAAAGTGCCAGAAAACCGAACAACAGAGAGCAAGAGCGAGATAGGTAGGGCTGCAAAGTCGACCTTGGGCCAATTCAATATCAATTGCGTTTCAATCCCTACAGACAACTGGTCCGAAAATTCGAAATCTATTTCTGCCCGCTTTAAAAAGTAATCAATTTAGCAAGAGCTGACCAACGCCACGCAATCAATGCAAGACGTACCATAGAGCCAATGTCATCGGATGGGCGGATGCGAGCGTTGCTAAAGATCGGGAACTCATCTCCTAAGGATAATTCAGTCACATGGATTGGGCCCTGCGGGTTTACATAGACAAAAACGAATGGTTAGAAAATACGTAATCCCATCGACCGTTGTTCCTAAAGTCAGATACGTACAAAGAAACCAGGTCGGACTCCGCCATTAAGCACCTCGTCGATGGCTAATATTAGACGATCATTTAGCTGCGCATCATCACGATATTGTGACATGGTTTGTGCCAGAAGTACATTAAGCCAGTCAGTGCTTTCCGGTGGGTGATGGAGAAGGTCATAGAATGTCTTATCGAGAATATTAGCTGCTGTTGACGAAGGCACGCGTTTCATATTTGTCTGGCTTTTTGCTGCAGGTGATAGGCGAGATAATGGCTAAGAAGGAGGATAAACAATATGTAAGTACAACAAGTTGTAACAACAAAGCAGCATTCCTAGACTTACCTTTTTGCCCTGGTGAACATCCTCTAAAAACATATACCGCAAAACAAACGCAATTACGATTATGACGCTTAGTTGACCCAGTAATAAGCCCTTGACGAAAACAGAAACATCTCCACCAGTTTTCTCTTGGATCACACAAGCAGCGCATTCTTTTTGTATCAGCCCAACAAGCTGAGTCGCTACTTCTTCATATATACTGCATTGGCCTGCCATGACGCATTACAGTACAGGGTGAGAGAGGTGGACTGCTATCACAAAAAAATTGCCCGGGCATACCTAAGGAACTTTTTTTTTCTTTTGGCACTGGCCGCATTCTTTAAACTACAGTACATATCATGCCAGAATCAACGAAAAAAGCGTCAAGTAAACTTCTAGCCATGAAGGTACTGATTTTAACACACATCGGTCTTTTGTACTTGACATTCGTTTTAACGCATGCTATTTAGTTTATGCAGCGATCAGCTGAAAGTGAGCGACGAGAGGAATTGGAGCAGGTACAGAAGAAAGAGCTCTCCACATCAGAATGGCGACTAGAATATAAAGGGGAAAAGCTGCAAAAACCGTGAGTAGCAACCATGAACGGCGAAACCCATACATGCCGCCAAAGCTAACGAGCGTGACAATTTAGAAAAATACGAGTGCAATATGAACCTAGTTTTTTAGGATTCACAGATACCACGACGTTGGGAAGAAAGTCATATAAAAAATTCAATTCGGATTTAGAGGTAACGGAAGGGAAGAGTGCACAACAGGACGGATTTAAACGGATACTTATTCATTACAACTTCGCAGACCACAGAAGTGGATCAAGTTTCGGAGCAACGACTTGCCCGTGAAACGGAAGAAGAAAAGGCAAATGAAATTAGTGACAAAGATATGGGTAAAAGATACAGCAAAGGAATTTCACGAGTAGCGCATTCTATATCGAACGACAATAAGAGAAAGCAGACAGACGGAGCTAGCAATCCTCCCAAGCGAGGCAAATCAAATGAAGGCGGCAACAAATTCATGAAGCCTAAATAAACACAATTGTACATTCACAGCAAATTATATGTTTGGAATATACAGAGTAAATTTGCTGAGGTTAGTGTTAAGGCCTTTCTTAACACTATTTGGAGGTGGTCAAATCATTGACCTAAAGTCACTCAGTGAGCGTTACTTTTGCATTCAGCAGGAAAGTCACTGTAATAATGTTTATAATTTCAAAGAAAGTATCTCCTCATATGTAAGGATCTATGTATATAGCAAAGCTTGCCAGTATGCCTCAAGGTTATATGGCATTTTGGGTGGCAAGATTCGAATCCTCTCAATTAAGTGACGTCACCACACGTGACGTAGACCACAGCAGGAGCGCACCCTGGCGAGAAAAATTGTGGCTTAGGGGCTCAAAAGTACATACACATTCGACAATATTGGCCCCTTTCTTTACTACACAGATAACCCAGTACGTTTGCGCATTCATTCAAAAGTCGTCACCATCGATTTCATCTTACTCAATCACTCCTATTTATTTACGTATATAGAATGGCTCTCAGACTTTTGACCAAGGGAGCTGCAGGTAATTACAACAACCACATCACAGGTGTCGAAGGTTTAATTCAGCATGCTCACACATTGAATGTCCTTTAGTTGCTGCTGCTCGTCCTATGTTGACCGCCTCCCGCCAGACTGTTGGTGCTCACTTGTAAGCATTCGAGATTAATTGCAATTACATCCACTGCTCGTTTCTCATCCTGACATATTCTCTTTCTATAGCGTTCGCAACTACTCCAGCAACGAAGGTATGTTACAGCGAATCTTGTAAATAGTAACCTAGTAGCTACTGCATTACGACCAACAACTGCATGGCACGACTGCGAAATACTGTATTATGTCGGCATCCACAGATGTACATCTTCAGTTACGGTTGATGCTTTAATAACGCGAACGACAACCCGCAATTGTGCCGACCAGCCGATCCACACCATGCAACCTACTGGGCATTAACTTGAAAGTTTTTAACAATCACTAACTTATTTGTCAATAATAGTTGAGCCCAAGAAGCAGGCTTCCAGCATCGTCGATTCCTTGCCCGGAAACTCCCTTGTCTCCAAGACCGGTTTCGTCACCCTCAGTGCTGGTTTGGCTACCTTCCTTATCTCCAAGGAAATCTACGTTTTCAACGAGGAAACTCTTGTTCTTGTTGCTTTCGGAGGTCTTGCTGGTGCTTTGTTCAAGTACCTCAAGGAGCCTTACAACAGCATGGCTGATGAGCACATCAACGTATGTTTTATATCATTCATATCTATCGAAAGTGACTGATAACTAACGAGTATGTTGCATTTCATGAATACAGCGTATCAAGAACGTCCTCTACAAGGCACGTAACGACCACAAGAGTGCTGTCACTGAGCGTATCGACCAAGTTGGTCAAATGAAGGACATTGTTGATGTTACCAAGAACCTTTTCGCTCTTTCCCGCGAGACTGCTCAGCTTGAAGCCGAGGCTTTCGAGCTCAAGCAAAAGGTTTCCGTCGCTCAAGAAGTCAAGTCTACCCTCGACTCCTGGGTCCGCTATGAAGCTACTGTCCGTGAGCGTGAGCAGAAGCAACTTGCTGCTTTCCTCATTGAGAAGATCCAAAAGGATCTCGAGGATCCCAAGGTCCAACAGCAAATCTTGGACCAAGCTGTTCTTGACGTTCAGAGTAAGTGGTTATTTCCTCTATCTTCGAAAGTGTGATAACATATAACTAAACCGTTTCTCTACCTTTATTTAGAGCTTACCGCTAAATCCGCTTAGACTTTGTTCTTTTAACCATGGAATAAATATATAAAAATAAAAACTATCAACCTTGAATCTGGCTGGTCTATGTATGCCTGCTAAAGATTCTGATTCAATCAAAAACGCGACTGCAATATCATGATGCACCTTGCACTAGTTCTGCTGTTAATCATTGGCCCCGTTTAATGGCAAATTTTCGGCTTTGCGCAAAAAGAAAAAAAAAATAATCACTATTGTAATCTGCATTATCTATCTAAACTTTGCACTATTGCTTGTTTGCATCAACAGGTACAGCTACGACTGCTGGTTGACTTGGAATTTCGCTGTCGGGTTGTTGCTTCACAATTTGGTCGACCATATCTGATATTTGTTGTCCAGTAAAGCCAAGCATGCGTGCAACACCAATCAAAGCGCTCAAGCTCTTCATAAGGAAAGATTTTGCAGTCTCCCGAGTGTCGCTACCATTCGCTGCCGCATTAGATCCATTCTGCGAGAACCAGGGGAATTTTGCAGATGAGCTTGAGAGCTCTGATTGATCAACGGTTGACTGATGTTGATTGATTTGTGTGGAATGATAACTACTGGAGTCATCTTCTTCCTGTCGCGATTCCGGCCATCCTCCAGGAAGTCTGCTTACATGCTTAATGCTTTCTGGCCGACTGACTGATTCACAATCATAGTCTGCGTCGTCTGTCATTTGTCTTTGATACATGACTTTGGGTAAGGGGTTCATATTAATGGCTCTGGACTTTCCTTCGCCGGGTTGTATTGTCGTATTGAGAATGGAGGTAAGTTCATGTAAGGCTGAGGTGTGCATGTCCATCAAATTGGGAACACTTGGGACGGTGAATAGTGGATTGTGTGAGTTATCGTACTCTTCTTGAATTTCTTCTTGTTCCATCAAGGAGGGTGAGCCTGCATTATGGTTAAAGTCCAGCTGCTTGAAAAGGCTTGGTGATCTCATTTCCCTGGATTGACCCTGTGCAACGTGTTCCGTACCCATGTCATCGTCTGAATGGCCCTCGTTTTCTACAGGGTGGTTGCTCCAATTGTTGTAGTATACGTCCTCAGAATCTTCGCTATCTGCATCGCTTGAGACCTCACTCTCTCCTGATACTTCTTGGGAAGGGTTTTCTGATGACCAGTCACCCCAATAATCATCTGGTGCTAGCCGACCTTGTTGGTCCTAATGGTGATGGAAAATATAAGTATACGCTACCACAAAAAAGCATTGTAAATCAACATACCTCGCCTGAAGGGGACCGTTTTACCGCACCCTTTCCATTCTTTTTGTGGTGTTTTTCTTTCCTCTTTTTCTTTTGATCTTCATTATGCTTGGTAAGGTTCTGCAAAAACCTTCTCTCGGCATCTTCTATTCTGGTGTCCCACTCCTTCTGAATGACATCTGTCCATTCAGTGTTGTCGATGATTTTAGTATTGTGGTACTTCCATTCTTGCTCTTCCGCGTCGTCTTCTTTTGCGACAACGACTACGAAATGCTTGTCGTCCTGACTTGCAAACTCCACCATAGCATATATTGTTTCCGCATCGGATCGCTTGTAATAGATTTTACTTTGAAACAAATCTTCTTCATGTCCACTCCAGATAATGTCTATGGCTTTTGGTGATTCATCTTTTTGCCATTGAACCACATAATCCTTATCTTCATCAGTGGAATCGGCCTGAGAACCTAAGAATCGAAATCTTTGTTGAAGAAGTTGAGTGGAAATGGATAAGAGTCCATCATAGTTGCGCTGTTGTCGAAATTGCAGAGCAGCAAATGCAACAGAACGTACTATGTTCTCATTCGCTAGGCCATCGATGGCTTCCATAATGGTAGTAAAGTCAGCAAAGGTTTACTTTCGGCTGAAGGGCAAAGACACCAACCTATAAAGTTTTGCATCTCCGCCTGGCCTGACATTTGGTGGCCCCATCATTTGGTATTTGCTGGTGAAATCGAGAACATTATTCTTTAAGGCACTAGTCATTATTCCAGATCAATTAAGTAAAAGCATCATTGGAATAAACCACAGAATGTGATGAACGAGTGAAAGGTCATGAATATCTGTAGTGAAAGATGACTCCTTCTACGTGAAAGTTGGCAATAAAATGTTGACGACGCACGGTTTACACAAATTGTTGTTTACCAGATCAGCACGTCAACTGAAACATGATCAACTAAAACATGATCAACATACAAAGATTATAAATTGCATTGCAGTGATGAATGCTCTACGTGCTTAACGGGCGTGAAATTCAAAACATATGCTCAGAAGTTCAGATCTTTTGGGAGCTGCCTTCTATGGTGATCAAAATCCACCTTCCTTCGAAATATGACAGGAAAGTAGAATTGAGAAAGTGGCACCATTCCTATGCTAGCCAATTGATGAACAGCTTTGCGTACCGCAACAAATAGTTAAATTAATGAGCTTTTTATTGCTTCAGTATTAATGCTGATATCAGAAACATTAGATTTCTTTAAAAATGTGGTCTATAACGATGGAAAGCAAAAGATCATAGCGATTTGTGGATCGAGATTAGATAACGATTATCATTTACAATTTTCCTTGCAAAAGTTCTCTAACGGTAGCCTTTCCATAAAGACGGAAAGTATCGTAAAGAGTAAGCATGTCGACGGTAGAGAACAAGGTATCGAAGATACCGAAAGGCAACATCAAGGGGATCCATCCACGAGCATACTCCAAAGCCCAAGCGTGCTCAGGAATCTTGTATTGTTGAGAGTTACCTCTGGCAAGATGGTGCATGGTACCTGGCTTGTAAACCTAGACAAGCTCAAAATGTTAAAGATGGCATCAATTAAATGAGACAATGGACTAAGTAACTTACCTCACGGCTAACATCACCAGCGGCATAAGCCCATTGTTCACCTTCGAGGATAATGAAGTAATCGTCGGCCATGAAGCGACCAGTATGGCCTTCAGTACCGACGGGGGTACCAAAGATAATTACATACTCGGTAATAGAAGCGTGGAGAATCCACATGCTACCCATAGCACCACCAGCGTTGTTGAAGACCCATTCTTCCTTGAGAGCAACGTGACCAGGGTATTCCTTGTTCAAGTCGTCGGCGATACCTTGCATCAACAAACGGGTGTTGTTCTCATACTTTGCAATGTTGCGTTGGGCAACTTGTTGGAGAACGTTCTGATCAAAGATGTAGAAGCGCTCCTTGATTTGATCCAAGCCGATGAAGATGGCGAGGAAAGCAACAAGCACAATGATGAGAACCTGACGACAGGAGGATTTCTTTTGTTCAACGCTCATTATAATGGACTGATGATGATGATGATGAGTGACAACCTGTCTTATATCGAAAATTTTGGGGAGAAATTTATCGGTACCTGGCTCCCGCTGTCAAATGGAAAAGCGGACCTTTACGCAGACGGCCAGGATAAAATTTTGCTGTTAATCAGAGCGGCAGACAAAAAGCTTTTGATGGAATGTATAACATATGCCTTAGCCGACTACATACGCGTGTGAAGTACATCAAGATCTTTTTTATTCATTAATATATCATGCTTGTCATGCTATGTGACATATTCGTCAGTCAAGGAGATGGACTTTTAACACATTCATACAGCTACAAATGTTTTATACACTTGTTGCTCGATGGAGCTAACTTGATCGTCGTGTTTTGCTTGTATGGTTTGTTGAGCATGTAGCTCGACTTGCACTTCCTCTAAAACTGACTCTCCCTCTTGGTACTGCTGCACTAGTTCAGGTACCGAATCATCCTGTATTGGCAGTGATTCTTCGATGACCTCTGAATTTTCATAGTTTGTACCCATTGCTTGCTGTTCTTGTATATCGCGTACTTCGGATGATTTGTTATTCACCTCTTCATGAGGTATGTTCACCTCTGAAATCACCTGCTGCTCAGTCAAGTCAGCATTGCCGACTTCCGGGGCTGATTCCTGATGCTGATTTTCTTCATTGGCTATATTTTGTCCCTGTGATTCATTCTCCTGTCCTATGGATTGTGTGTTTTCATGTCCGACTTCACCTTGGTGAGTTTCTTGAGATTCGTTGGATGGTTCACCTTGACTACCTTCTTTTTGTTGAGAGCCATTTTCTTCTTGTTCAATTGCATTTGTATTTGCGGTGTCTTCTTTTTGGATATCATTCACTTGCTCTTCTGCTGACTGCAGTTCCAAATGTCTTGCAGTCATTTGCTTGTACTGGCTTTTGCGGAGTGACTTAACTTCATCATAACTTGCGGACGGGGTGCTCTGGACACCTATGTATCTTTCTTTCACCTTTGTTCCTTGGGCTTTAGCCTTCCAAGCACTGAATTTGATCTCTCTAGCCCTGATATTGATACTTTGCTCTTCACCAGCCCGGTAATCTATCGTGTACGTAGCTCCAAATACGTCGACGTATACCGATTGCATTTCTTGCTCAGATTGCGTGTTGACAGTTGGCGTAGGGTAGTTCTGACAATTGAATTTAGTGGATGATAGTTCACAGTCGGCTTTCGTCCAAGGTGTCCCATATGTTGTAGGGACAAGCTTCAGGAAGCTATAGCAGGAAGCGACGAATATGGCAATGAAGGAGATCAAACGCAAACCAAGTGGTAGGCGATTAGTAGTAACTTCAAATGCTACAGATGTCCCCAAAACCATGAAGTAGACGCTCAAGAGACTGTCGGACAAGTTCGTTTGGAGTGGTAGAACATAAGTAAGTGCCGAAGTAGAAACGATGGCAGCGAAAATAAATCCAAAGGACTGTACGTAGAATTCTTTGGGTGGAAGAGTCTGATATGCTATTAAAATATTAAATACGCTATGAGTTGAAAAGTTATCACTCAAGATACACTAAAATATAGACTCACCTCTCCACTCTGAGTTTCCTTGAGACCTTGCAAATGATGGCCACTGAATTCCGCGTTTTGAGAGTAACGAATTTAAAACAGAAAATACCATAAAAGCTACGGTTACAGCACACCCAGTCAAGGCAACAATTGGGTTTAGTGCAGTTGCAACTTGGAGTCCAACATCTTCCTTCCAAAGTTGCATAGTTTCTCTATTGAGCAGCCATTGGTGTGGTTGGCTAGCTTCAAAGCTGACTGAGTCTGCATTCGGAATAACCTTGTCATAGTCTCTCATTAAGCGATGTACTTCCAATAGCTTTTGGTAAAAGTTTGATTTTTTATATTCCACACGATCGGTCTCTACCATTTTGACTTTTTGGTTTGTTTTGAGTTTTTTGTATCCGCTTGTAAATTCATAGCAATGGTGTAAAGAATGAGAACTTACGTGTTGGATGTATGGAATTTTCAACTAACCAAGTGCTCACTTCCTGTTTAGCGTCTTTTCGGCAAGCTACTTCAAAATGTCCCTTGGCATAATCAGGTAATTTCACGTGGTGTGCTGCAAGATAGCATCCGCGACTATGTTTCAAGCGAAACTTGGTAGACAGAGCCTTGAGTCTATCTTTAGAAGTCGCATCTTCATGATCATGATCAATAATTTCTACAGTCCAATAATCGTTATAATCTTTGGTGAAGATGTCTCCATAAGCACTGAATTGTTATGATGTGTTATGTACCATAAAGCAGTATATCATTAAAACAATCTCAGACTTACGTCACTTCGAAGAGATCTTGAGATATTGGAGCATGTTTCTCGTGGCTATGGAGCTTTTTTAATGTTACAAAGTGCTCCAATCTGATCTTCTGCTTATCTTCGACCCATTCAATCGGCTGGCTTGAATTCCATAGCGAATCTGGCTTTTGCAACACCCAGCCATTGTTGAGGTCCTGAAAAGGATATGCAGTGACTTGTTGCTCTACAGTTTTTGTTGAGCAGGGGAGCTTGGTAAGCACGTAATACTTTGCCAAATGTAATGAATGCGCGATTTGGATACTTACGTGAAGATCCATCTATCCAAGGAAGTTCATGTGAGTGAAGGTAACCGACATGGCTGTTGAAGTGTCGTAAGTGAACTTTGGAGCCATAAGCGACGTCTGCAATATCAAACATTAAAAAAGACTTCTATGGTATATTAATTAGTATCATTATGTCATTACCATTCTGCGATGAGCCAACTTTAATCGCGTTTATGGAAGATCGTAATTCTGGGCTCAGCAATAAATCATGATCACCGGATTGGCCAAGTAATTGAAAGTGAACCTGGAAGCATAGAAGGTAAACCGATAGCGGAATAATCATCATGGACCAGATTCGTGAAGTAACCTCCTTGACTAGTGATGTCTAATCACAGGTTTCATTTAGTTAGAATTGGAAAGATCCTATACAGATGAAATATGTACGTACAATCGGGTTCATTCGGTCTCCCAGTAAGCACCACATTTGACGAGCACTGGAAGCCCAAAATAATGGTAGCAAAAGAAACCCGGTCCAGCTTACGCTGACGATATTCACAATTTTCGCGTCAGCAACTGTTTCCATAACTTTACACTGTAACATGAATTTACCTCATAGCACCACCGATACATAGTCCAGTCAAGGTTTGCCATGTCCACCATTTGAAGCAGTAAGGGCTAGCAGAAAAATAAATTTTAGAAACATGAGCCACTTCTTCTACACTGCATTATAATACTTACTTGTTTTGATAGTTATGGAAGTTCACCCACATCAGGATTGAAGAAGCAGCAAAAAATCCTAGCGGTGCTGCAGTCAGGATATGTCTATGCTGCGATATAGATCCATTTTCGACAATAAGTAATGCGGAAGCTACTAAAGCCGTAAGCGACTTGTGTCCCATCAACTTCAGAGTAATATATGCAATGGGAACTTGAAGCGCTCCTAATGTTGCAGAGACAAGTCGTAGCTGAACGTACGGAAAGTCTGCGAAGGGTCTGGGACATATTAGTAAACACGCGAAACGCGAGTGCGTATGGCTTTCAAAAGTCACTCACTGCCCCATGTACATCAGATTTTTTTTCCCTTGGTATCCAAAGCATTTAGCAGCCAAAGTGTAAATCAGAGTTGCCAAAGGAGGGTTTCGATCTATGAAAAACTTTCCGTTCATATATTGGTTAATACCATAGCTGGTATTAAACTCTCCAAGCCTACGTGATTTTCGTCAATTGAATAGAGCTTATGGTCCAAACAACATATGGCATATATACTAACACGCTTGTATCAATACTTTGCAACATCCATGTCCTAGTTGCCAAAGCTAGTGCAGTGACTACCAATAACAATGTAATCTCAGATTTGCTATGAAAGACGTTTACTCTGTAGAAACGAGGGCGATATTTTTTGGAGCCTGCCTCATGATAGTCAAACGTATCTTCGTGAGGTTCATAAAGAGCAGGCGTCAAATCCAGTCCTTTTTTTCCTTGAGATTTACGGTATCGCAGCGAATAAGTCATGGTGATAAAGATCAGGATAAATCTAGGGCTCAGTATCTCTTTATTGACCAGAAAATTGTAGATATCCATATGACTAATTAAAGCAGTAGTGAAGGGGTGATAATCAAGGGCCACTTGCAAATAAGATACCATTGATGCCGAATTATGCAACTACACGTTGCTCTTGTAAAAACTAAGTCAGTTACATACACTCAAAATGAGACATTTGCTATGAACAGAATGGAAAAAAGGTAATTTATATATGAAGATGTTTACTTGTGCCTTGCTTTGCTTTTAAAAAATTGAATTGAGCAAATCTGTAGGGCGTAAAGGGGGAGCGCCAGAATTACGGAGATTGAAATTTGAACAGTCCCAAACGCTTTTCTTTACATTTTTTTTTTGGAAAGCGTAGCAGTAAGATCTTACAGCTGACGACTTTGCTCACATAATGTCATTAAGAGCGAAATCGTTTATAAAGCGCACAAAGAAGGGAAATGTCATCAAAGTCATCAAAGAGCATTATCTAAGAGACGATATTTGGTGCTCGTCAGCCTCATGTGAATCTTGCAATCACACCGACGCACTCCTGTCAGCAACACCTCGGGCAACAGAGTCGTTCCGTACTCCTCATTACATTGTACCCGATACAAACGTGTTCATGAACCAAGTATGCATACAGAAAATTCACTTTTTATATCCATTTCCGACTGACTATTGAACGCTATTTTCAAATATACAGATTGATATCATGGAGCATCCAGCAATCAAGGATGTGATTGTTCTACAGACTGTTCGAGAAGAACTTCGCCATTTGAGCATGCCAATTTACAACCGAGTCAACGCTATTGTTGCCGACAAAAATAAGCGCTTTTATGCATTTTCGAATGAGCATCACAAAGAAACCTACATAGAAAGGATGAAGGATGAAAGTCCTAATGATAGAAACGACCGAGGTAATGATGGTTGATCTTGACATGTGGTGACACAGCATTTCACTGATATTTATCGTCTTATATCAATAGCTATCCGAGTATCTGTTAAATGGTACGCCAATCATTTAGCGAACGGCAAGAAAAAGGCACCAATCACTGTGGTCATGCTCAGTGACGACCGAGATAATCGAGAGAAGGCCAAATCCGCAGCAATAAAATGTAGCTCCGTTCGTGACTATGTAGCTGATTTGACGGATACTCCTGAGCTTGTAGATATGGTGGTGTCTGCTAAGGATGCTTCAGAAGCTCAAGCAAAGGTTGATGGCAAGATTGAGTACGAGGAGGTAAGTGCCAAAGATGCTTGCAAATGGTATACATAGAGCTTGTTATTAATTCATGTTTTGCAGCACTTGAGTCAGGCTCAAATAGCAAATGGCGTGAAGAACGGCAAATTTTCACAAGGCACTCTCAACATTAGTGGTCACAATTATCTGGAGGTATAGTAATTTAAGGTTCTATGATCCACAAGTAAAATAGAGCTGTGACTGATTCATATGATCACTAGGCTACTGTCATGGCAACTGTGGAAGGGAAACAACAGAATGTGTACATTGTCGGTCGTAAGCATATGAACCGTTCCATCCAAGGTGATACCGTAGCAATTCAAGTTCTGCCAAAGGCTGAGTGGAAGAAGACAGCATCTGTAGCGATTGAAGAGGACGAAGATGAGGCCATGGAAATGAGAGCAGAGAGCGAAAGTGCTGACGGAATGGATGTTGACAATGCACTGCCTGAGATGCCTACAGCAAAAGTTATTGGAATCATCAGAAAGAAATGGAGACCATACTGCGGTTTCATTAGCAAGAAGTCTATTCACGGCACAGAAGGATCCACATCGGCACAAAATGTCATCTTCCGTGCAATGGATCGTCGTATACCAAGTATCAAGTTTAGGACTACACAAGCTCATACTTTAGCTGGGCAGAGAATTGTTGTTGCTATCGACTCTTGGCCGACTACATCTGTGTAAGTCGCTACTACCATTTTGTGCAAATATTAACATCGATAAACTAATCACTTTTGACAGCCTTCCGTTAGGACATTTTGTCAAAACACTTGGTTCATCTGGTGACAAGGAGACGGAAACTGAAGTTTTGCTATTGGAGCACGACGTTCCATTCCAAGAGTTTTCCAAGAGAATTTTGGAAGATCTGCCGGCAGAAGGCGAAGACTGGGTAGTTTTGGATAAGCATATTCATAACGAAAGACGAAGAGACTTCCGACACCTCAATGTGTGCAGTATTGATCCTCCTGGCTGTACGGATATTGATGATGCTCTACATGTTCGTGCTTTGCCAAATGGCAACTTTGAGGTTGGCGTTCGTAAGTGTCTGAAGATGTGTTGGAAACCTTTTTGGGATATTGGGATGCTAATTGTTTTTTGTAGATATTGCTGATGTTACATACTTTGTCAAGCCTGGAATGCCCATGGATGAGGAGGCAGCCGGCCGTGGAACGACCGTATACTTGGTCGACAAGCGTATTGATATGCTTCCGTCCTTATTGGGAACCAGTGAGTACCGGTTATTTATATCTACAAAGCATGGTGTTCGTAAGGCTAAATACATAACCCCCATTGCAATAGATCTGTGCTCCCTGCGCTCAAATGTTGAAAGACTTGCCTTTTCATGTATCTGGGTATGTGCATTTTTGTATGTCTTGCGGACCGCATTCTAGAGGCTGACTTATATTCAATTGTAGGAAATGAATGAAAATGCCGAGATAGTCAACGTTGACTTTTCTAAATCGGTTATCAAATCCAAGTTTTCCTTCACATACGAGGAGGCACAAAATAGAATCGACGACGAGTAAGTTTTTTCAAAAGGTATCCAGACATGAAAAATCACACTTCTAACATGTAGTTTTGCTTTCTGCTAGTCGAATGCAAGATGATGTTACGAAGGGAATCAGGACACTGAATAGCTTTGCAAAGAAGCTGAAGCAGAGACGATTGGAAAAAGGTGCTCTTACGTTAGCCTCCCCCGAAGTGCGTTTCAATTTGGAAAACGATTCTCAAGATCCTGTGGACGTCGAATTGAAAGAGTTGAAGGACACCAACGCTCTTGTTGAAGAATTCATGTTGTTGGCCAATATCTCTGTCGCTGAAAGGATATATGCTAAATTCCCTGACTCTGCCTTATTGAGACGACATCCAACACCACCAGACTCCAATTTTGAAGAACTTAGACGAGCTCTTAGTGAGTTCAATATCAGCTTGGAAACCTCTACATCTAAGGAATTATCCGATTCTTTAGACCGAGCAGTGGTATGTGTTTCAGTCGACATGCATAGTATGAGATGAGATCCGATTGCTAATAATATGGCTTTTGATAGATACCTAGTGACCCATACTTCAACAAAATGGTACGCATTATGACGACCAGATGTATGTTGCAGGCACAGTATTTCTCGTCTGGAACGGAAGCTGAGCAAGATTTCCGCCATTATGGTCTGGCTTGTCCTATATACACCCATTTCACGTCTCCAATCCGTCGTTATTCAGGTATGCCTATATCGGTTCATTGTGGCCATTTGCGGTGCATAAAACTTAATCGTTACTCGTCTCCCTGCAGATGTTATGGTGCATCGCTTGTTGGAAGCTTGCATAGACGCCGATCTTACTTACGGACAGGAATTGACCGATAAGATGAGGATGAAGGAGCTGTGTGATAGTAAGCAATCCAATGTCCTTGATAGCATTAATGTATGTATAGCAAGTGTTAAGCACGTGTATCATCACAGATTTGAACTTTAGAAATCGCATGGCACAGCAAGCCGCCAGAAGCTCCGTGGAGTTGTACACCAACTTATTCTTCAGGAACAAGGTGGTGGAGGAGGACGGTCACGTCATTCGCATTTTGAGAAACGGATTTGTAGTCCTTGTACAAAAGTAAGATTTTGACTTAATTAATCTATACTTGACTGTTAGAGTGTTTATTTAATATGTTGTTATGTCTTGCAGATACGGTATCGAAGGTGTGGTTTACACTTCCGGTGATCAGGTCACTTCCAAGAACGATATAGTGTATGATCAACACACAAACTCTCTCACCTCAGGTGATGCCCAAATCAAGATATTTGGAGAAGTTAAAGTCAGAATTCAGATCGATGGCGATCTGGAAGGCATGCGACAGAAGATGAAGATGAGTCTCATCCAGCCCTATATCGCAGGCTTCTCTGTTGAAGTTGAGGCGCCCAAGGCATCAAGATCTATAGAATTACCCGATCACTCTAACCCCTCCAAGAAGCTCAAGTTGTAGGGTTATCTGCAGTTTTGAATGGGGGCGATGGCGAGCAAATGTATTTACATGTAATATCGTATTTTTTTCATTCATCACGGGAATAAACTGTATCCAGTGAGGGGCTTTTGAAAAGGAGATGTTTATGATCATTCAAAACAACCCAACACACACTTATTATGTTCCCTTAGTCCCTTTGCAAGTTTGCCACTGCTTTGCAGCAAAGGCTGTAGCAAACGCGATAAACAAATATAAGAAAACCATATGCTAAGGGGGACAAGGGGTCAAGCCAAGCGCTGCAGGCTTTGTTTACGATCCTTCACTTTCCACCAAAATCATAGGTTATATGTATGAAAAAAAAGGATGTCTCTTTATATAATCGAATAAAATGGAGGGTATATGTCAAGGGAAGTTTCCGAGTTACTATGTCAGGGCGACGTTTTTTTCTTGTTGGAGGGTATTTCTTTTCGTCTGACAGTAAGATAGATTTTTTCTACTATGGTTGGGGATGCAATAACTGTGTAACAAAAGAAAAGCGAAGGATGGGGGGAAACAAACAAGTTCTATAGGTATTACGTTAGAAAAAAACTAAGTAAAAGTAAGAAGGGCCTTGGGATATGAAAGATGAAGGAACTGGACGGTAATTACATGCGCCTAACTAGCATTATGCGAAACTATGGCAGCATTTGTTTTGGCGCTGCCTGAAATGCCCGGAGATGGCAAATTATATGGACATGCTCAAAGAGACAGGGGTGTTGACGAGATCAAACGAATTCATTTGAAGGTTGATGGAGTCGACAGAGTTGCTATCGAGTGGGTGTGCGTGATCGTTAGCAACACTTGAGTTCGATGAAAGGCAGTTATTGTTTTCGTCAGTAAGGTCAAAGTCGTTAAGTTGAGATTGGAGTTCAAATGGAGGACTATTAGGTTGGAAAGCGATGACACTGTTTTGTTGATCATTTGGGCTGTTGATAGAGAAAGCCCTACATAACAGAGGAGAGAAGGATGGATTGGCCATGGCGTTCGGAGCCACCGAATAATTTGATATACAAGGTTCGGACATTCGGCGGGATCCTCGCATCTAAATGGTTATTTCCGAGTCAGTAAACTGGTTATGCTATCTTTTTTAAGGTATATTGTCTTAAGCCATTAATAGTTACCTGCATCGAGTTCATGTAGCAGTTCATGTTATCCGCCAAAAAGTTATTGGGAACAACATCTTCTGGAATATCTTGCAATTTTTCTCGATTCGCATTAGCCATGTTTGCATACATGGTATTGATTAAGTCTCCAGGGCAAGATTTGCGTCTCAATAAACCAGCATTGTAAGGAATTGAGTAGTTTGATGTTGGTCTGCATCGCATGTTATTGCCACGCATTGGCCCAGGAGCCGAGTGCTCAATTGGGGAAGTGGCACTCATTAAGTTATTGAATTGGTGAGTTTGAAAATCACTACTCGGGAAATTGAACCAAGCATTTCCATCAGCACGGAACCTTGGAGACAAGGAAGCATTGTCGTCAAGAAGGTTATTTGCAGTTTGAGAAAATGACATTTTAGCACTGAATGCGGAATACATGTCCTCGTTTTGTGGTTTTTTGGTCTCCTTTGAAGGGCTGCTAAGGCTTCCTTGGCTACTGGAGCTCGGCGAGGAATAACCAAGACCACTGCTAGCTGGTGAGACGGGGTCATCTTGCAAAGAGCCTTCCAATCGCTGCTTTTCATCTTGTTGTTTCTGAAGCTTAGCCTTTGCTCTGCGATTTTGGAACCACACCTGAACACCACGAGGAGTCATGTTTAATTTCTGGGCCAAGATTCGACGAACAGCAGCACTTGGCTTTGGATTTTCCATGAAAGTTCGCTCTAGCACTTTGAATTGAGCTCTGGAAGTGCGACGTCGATGCTTTATTTCGAAAGGGTTGTAGAAGGTTGGCTTGAAATCACCATGAGGCATTTGATGAAATGTGTCAAATAGAGTGTTGGTGTAAATTGTTGACGAGCTGAGGTCGTCGCTTCCTTGAGATACCGCGGCTGCTGCGGCAGCAGCGGCTATGGAAGAGGAGACATTCGGGAATGACATGTGTGATTGTGGTAGCAATAGTTCGTACATCATGTTTGAAAGGTTGGCAGGTGTATTAGCAAGTAGAGATCTTTAATGGTGCACAGGAAGGGGCCTGGCTTTACTATGGTGAGAGGGGCATTGGAAAGAAATAGATGACCTTTTATAGGATGTCGAGGAGAAAAAAGTAGCAGTACTGACTTTTTTGTTTTATTTTACAGGGACGGAGACTGCCCTGCCCTCGCGCGCACTTGATATGGCCTCCTTGCTTAGGATAGAGAAAGCCTGGCATAAGCACACAAGAGTAAGGGGAATGGCTAAGCTCAGGGGTATGGCCAAAAGTGAAGCTACACAGGAAACAATTTGTTTGTGAAAAATCCATGACTAAAGGGACCTGCTTCTCTAACTGTGACAGTGTTTACGATAATGGGGACAAAAGCGTATGGTTTCTCCGAAGATGGGCCAGATAGCTCAGTACCATGCACTTCATTACATACTTGTAGGAGATATTCGGTACAAACACAAATCAAAGGAGCGGATACATCTGACATGTCGTACGTTCGTCTGCTTTACCTCGAATATACAATACCATTACTGAAGAGTCCCTTCCGTACTACTGATACCACAATCGTCAGCATCAGCCTACCGAGAGGGTACTCAATAGGGGTAAACGCAGGGCAAGGGCGGGAATGTTCTTCTTTAGGTGAAAGCATTCTGATGCACGTTCCCAACAGATTTCACAAACAATGGAAAATCGATTGATCACTCGCTCCTTTTGCGCATAAGCCTCCCCATTTCTTTTTTCTCTTTATTTTGGCTATAATCGCGAAATGTGGTCTTGGGGCTCATCATTTTGCGCTCTATATTCATATAGGAAGTGATCTTCCGCTTCACTGTACATAGAGCGCTAGCATGTGCTTAGCGTTGAGAGCGTGACAGATATATACATGAAATATGTGACCAGCGACTTGGATCGCCCCTCTTATCGCGGCGGCCCCCCAATAGTGTCACCCTGGCTTTCATTCATTTAATCAAATGCGATTTGATAAATCCGGTCTGCAGATGAGATCACACAGAGTTATTCTCTCCATGGTTGACAGAGTCGGTATATTCAGGGCCAAGTTGATTTGACACCTCTAAATATTAGCGCTTCAAATGGTTATATAGAGTGTGGACATCACGATGGTCGTTCAATGCAAGGCTTTCTAACGTGATCTATCTTATGAAGAAGCTACAATACGCAATATCATGTCGCGAAGGTGAACTGGCAGCACATCATAAAATTACGAGGAACATGTGGGTTACAATCATTCCTCAGGCACTCAAGGGCTGCCTTGTCAATTTGTATCACCATGAGAGGGTCGTGGCAAAATGGACCCTGTAGATCCAATGCTCTCCTCCCTAAGGAACAGCAGGAGATGAATAGAATTCACCAGGTCATCTGATACCACAAGGCAGGCACTCTGTGGAGTTTCGAGCTAGGGTCGCTTACCAACCTGTCAACTTCCTTTTTTTTTTTTTTAAGAAGACCGCGTAAATGACTAAGCTTCGGCCACCTTGGAATGGCAGTTTGCAAGCCACTTCCTAGGTCCTGAATGCCCCCCTCAATATGATAAATTGACTTCATTTCTCTTCCTGGGGTTAAGTCTGAGGTACAATGGAGTGACCATTTATATAAAGGAAAAGAAAAATCTCTACACAGAAAATGTCTTTACTTTTTACGGCTAACTAAGGCGTTGAAGTATTTAGATCTTTTTCTGTAGAGTAGCCTCTGGCAATTCCACTGCGGCCTTCCTCAACCAAACTTGCTTCATGCTCTCCTGTCTTTTGCTCCAGTCCTCGGAATGTTCGGGTTTTCAAAAATGCACCAGAAGGGCTTTCAAGGAGTGTAGATAATGCCGTTTCATTGTTGCGTAACGAGAGATCCGTGATACCAGATGCCAATAAAGATGTGCCTAAGTTAGAATTACCAATCCAGGAAAGATTAGTTACCGATTATTGTAGAACATGGAGAATACAATAGGAAAAAAAAATATGTAGAACATTCATACCATCAAGCTTTTTGGATCCATACTTTCGGCCTTGCTTGTATTCCCCTGTGATGAGTGAGAAATGGGGCTCTTCATCGCTTAAATTCTCCTCTCTCTCCTGACAGTTTCCATTCGTTAATTAAAAACATGCTCAAACTGATCCCCAATAATATTAAGCATCGTACCTCTTCCTCGTCATAGGTAAAATCATCGTCCCGAAGTCCCGGTAACAGTCGTTGGAAATCTGTAATATAGTCTCCTGTCCACTCCTTTTGCCTACATTGATACATGGGGATTAGCATAACCTGCAGAACCTACACTAAAATGTAATATACTTACTTTGACAGTGCTATCTCCAATTCAAATGGAGTTACGATGGGCCGATAAAACTCCTGTTGATTGAAATTGAGATTAACGGCACGTATAATCCTCATAATGATGAAATTTTTTTTACCTTTGAATCTATCAAACTGTTTTCCGGGCAAGCTACTAGAACATAGCAGTCTATTTCCATAAAATTG
This sequence comes from Umbelopsis vinacea, assembly GCA_016758895.1. NCBI lineage: Eukaryota > Fungi > Mucoromycota > Umbelopsidomycetes > Umbelopsidales > Umbelopsidaceae > Umbelopsis > Umbelopsis vinacea. The sequence goes on along the minus strand of JAEPRA010000009.1, from coordinate 579,186 downwards.
GCCATTTTGGCAACATTAAGTTTGCCCATAACAAAGGTATAGGACTTTTTACCAGCAGCCGCAATAAGCTTCTTTAAATGATCGATGATAGTCATGTACGACGCTTATTTGTAGATAAAAAAACGTAAGCATCTCAACGACATAGCTCTATGATATATCACCCATAAACTTACCAACACCAAGAGTGCCAACAACGATTCCAATAACATCAGCATCTTTCGCTTTTTGCACCAAAAAGTATCGCTTCATCAACAGCCTATTCACAGGGACTGTTTCTTTATGTGCCTCTTCTTTCTCTGGGTTGTAGGTAATAACAGGGCATTTGTTATGTACCATCATGATGTTCGTGAGGGTGATGTTCTCTTCGCCAATATATAAGATAGTGCAATCTTCCAGTTTGACATCTTCAGGAAGTTCGTACGTCCGTCCTCCTTGGGCTTGCTCTAGACTAATGTGAGCCTTGTTCACGATTGGCTGCTTGCAGCACGCACCGGAACCGCAGCAATCATCTGTAGTATCAGCACATTCTTCGCTAAGTTGAGTGTCTGGAACAGGTGTCTCCTGGCCATTAAGGTTGGTGTTGGCTTCTTTGGTGATTTTAGTTGCTATCGTGGTGGTAAATATTTTACTCAGTTGATTGTTTATCTGGTCTAAGGGTAGTGAAGGGTAGATAGTGAGCACACTGTGTAATTTTTTTAGATGCCATGGTTTAAACATCTTACCAGCGGCATGAGAGAAGGTCACATCATACATAACGATGATAGGTGTATCTTTGTTTTCAATTAATCTGTCAAACTCGCTGACGCACTTCTCCACTGATATCGATTGTTGTCCAAATACATAAAGCACCGGGAGTCGAGACGTACTAGATAATAATAACAATTAGCATCAAAGCATGAAGCTAGTAGCGAAGACTGAGGCACAACGTACGGGCTAAGACAGGAACGACCATAGTGGACTATGAAATCAGCGCTAACATGCTCTGCGGCAACTTCATCGACACAACAGCTTCCATACGAAGTATCGGCTAAAATAAAGACGCTCTTTCCAGTTATATCCCGAAGTTTGCTGGCTACTGAGGCGGAATCAGGCAACAATTCGTCGGGAAACTGCAGCGCTATTCGAGAGTAACCGCCTTCGAGAATGCGCTGACATGTCCGCTCGATTTCATAATAGGTGTCGATGTTGTCGATCTTGACGGCATTTATTTCGACTGTCCTTTCAATGGTGGCTCGGCCGTCGTCTGCGAACGCTGATGGTCCATTTAGATCTGACATTGCTGGCTTTTAGGGAATTGCTAAGTGAACTTGAACTTTTTTTTGTCAAAGCAGTTGCTGAAAATTTGGACTGCTTCTTCCTTCCATTTTGCAACTCAGGTGGCTTCCCTTGTAAGCGATTCGGTGCCACTATTGCCGGCAGAATGGGACGACTTGCTATCGACCTAATATATATGCTCTCTCTGAGCTATTAATTAAAAATAAGAGATCGTAGCTAAATTATCAGTCAGATTTGATGAATATGACACACTCGTTCTATGTGTATAGTTTTTAATTACGCCCTAATATGGCGACTACAGCATTTGAGCCAGCTCAAACCCCTCCGACCATACAAAATATAAGCAATCGTACTTTCGATCTGAAAGCAACGATCCGATCTAAATATTATTTAGCCCCTTGTCTTTTCCGGTATCCATCGCTTCATGGCCAATTCAGTAACGGAATATTGCGTTAAACATTCAGGAGATTGGAGGTGGACAGTTTTCTGAGGAGGTAGATTGACATAACAAAGAACCAGCGTCTTAAAATAGAGAATTAGTAATATGTAAAAATGACCTGATACCCCACAGATAGGATTTTATACCTTGTTCGCTTGTGAACAGACTCTGTTCATACCTAGAATCCAGCTCCATGATAGATTTTCTTGCTTATTACTTGTTTCATGATATGATGGTATTACAATGACAGCAAATCTGCAATCGACTCCATTAATATCTGTGTAGTTTTTCAACTCAAATTTTTTGCAATACTCACTCTCCATGATGAAAAGCAGGTCCACGCTGGTATATAACTGTATTGAATGTTAGACCTTACACTTTCAGAACAATTCCGATCTCATTCAACTCACTGTAATCAGTTCCAAACTTTATGCCATCCTTTACAACCCAAGCTTTACTTCTGTAATAGTGGTACACGACGTATTTGACAATGAAAGGATTATCGCTTTGGATGAAATCCATTGGCGACTGCAACGTCGTAAGAGGCACTCTACTGATGACTTCCGCATCATTCGATCTATCTTTAAGGGTGTTGTTGCAAAACAGTTTCCAGCATTCGAGGATCGAGAGCGGTTGCTAAATGTGAATGCCTTATAAGAACAACTGCCTGTCTTTTGTGTTCAGGATACTGTCGATCCTTACCTTCTCGTTGTTCAAAATTGTCAGGCAGCCTAGTCCATAGGCAAGAAAGAAGCCTTCTACTAATGATAACTGAAGGTGTTCCTCGAAAACCGTATCGAGGATTTCATTTACATGGTTATTCGGCACTTCATTGTTGTTACCATCTTCACTCTGTGATGCTTGTGATGGCGAACTCGAAAGAGGTGGGGTATTCATCAGCTTTGAAATGCGTGTAGCTTTTCTTTGTTTTCTTCTAGCTTCAGTGATATGCTCAAGAAATTGTTTGGAATCTGTCTGCTGGGATCAGAAAATTGATATCACTTCTCTAAGCAGTCTGAACGGATCGCTTACCGCTGCCTTCCGCGGCTATGCGCTGAGACCACGTTGGTTCACTACGTGAAAGGTTTCCTTTGCCAAAAAAACCTTTACAATACAACTCCTGAATATCTAAATTATCTGTGATGCGTATGAAGCCGCCTTCGGGCGAGTATTCTCCACTAAAGTGTTGATCGTCGGCATGGTACCAGCCGATCAAGTTATAAAGAGCATTCACAACGTATTGAGTCCAAGTAAGTGAGTCATTTGCCAACGTGATTGGTAAAGGATCTTTATGCTTTTTCTCTAAAGCTTTTTTGGTTCTCTTTTTCTTTGGGTTAGCCGTGTTCATGGCGGTCCCATTACTAGTCATCGACCGACTTAGGGAAGGTGGACTATCTTTTTTCAAAAATTTCGCCGATAAAAGACGTACGGCTGGGTGGGGTTCAAAAATTCCATTATCCGCATTCTCTCGAATCATGGCTGACATTACTTTGAGTACTCAAGTTACCCTTAACAACGGTAGGCAAATCCCTGCCGTAGGGCTTGGCGTCTACCAAGCACAACCAGGAGAATCTACTCAAGCAGCTGTTTTGGAAGCTTTAAAGGTACGATTCCAAAGCTCGCCTCAACCAGATGTCACACTGTGCTAATTTAGCTGTCGACAGATTGGATACCGCCACATTGATACAGCTCATATCTACCGAAATGAAGCAGACGTTGGAGCCGCTATTGCTAAAAGGTGAATCAATTGCATCATATACTTGGAGTATCAAATGTATTCGATCTAACGCTCATATGGGTTGTAGTGGTATACCTCGAGACGAGATTTTTATCACCACAAAGCTATGGGTAAAGCAAATTCCATTTCTTTCTTAACTGTTTTTCCATATATCTAATGACGTTTCTTCCTTTCTTACAAAGGATGCAGGTCAGTAATGCAGTTGTTCGGAGTTGTAAATTGGTATAGCCTCGCCAACCCGTTTCTCGTTGAGACAGATCAAGGTTTCGACTCAGCCATTCAAGCTTGTGAAGAGTCTCTGCAAAAACTTGGTTTGGATTATATTGATCTGTACCTCGTCCACTCGCCCAATCCTGGACCAAAGCGTCGTAAAGAGACTTGGGATGCGTTGCAGCAACTGGTTGCAAAGGATAAAGTTAAAAGCATAGGTAACAGTGGTACAATATTGTGCAATCAAGCCATGATTTTACGTCGTTTTGACTTCTTCTAAATTACTAGGTGTGTCAAACTATGGTATCCAACATCTGTAAGTTCTGCTTGCCAATACTTTAGCGCGCTCTCAAACAGAATGCTGATGTGCAAACTTATAGGAAGGAACTCCTTGGGTCCAATCCCAACATCCGTCCTGTCGTCAATCAGCTTGAAATTCATCCTTGGAATACTCGTGAAGAACTTGTCGATTTTTGCCTTTCTCAGAATATCAAGATCGAAGCTTATTCACCACTCACCAAGGGCCGCAAGCTGGACGATCCAGACCTTGTAAGAATTGCCGCCAAATACGACAAATCGCCTGCCCAAGTCCTCATTCGATGGTCTTTGCAACATGGATACATCGTCTTGCCCAAGAGTGTGACCCCAGCCCGTATTGCTAGCAACGTTGATGTGTTCGATTTCGACCTTAATGATACCGATATGAACACCTTGAACGACAAAGATGAATATCTGTTGACTGGTAAGCATCGCTGCATTGCATGCTGGTAATAGATCCATTCACTAACATTTGCTTTCAAAATGGTATAGGTTGGGACCCTACTGTTGTACCTTAGGAGACTTGAATGATTGTATTGGGTTTATTAAGAATTTGCAAAATGAGGGGGAATATATAAATTTATCTAAAAGTAAAACTGGCGGACATCTGACGATCCAAATGATTCACCACAACTCGGGCATCGGCGTTGGCGAGTTCCAATGCGAATGTCAATGCATTCTTTACAGAATGTATGCATGCAACGTAACAATAGATGTGATCGGAACCTTGTATGACACGCACTGCATTTAAGTAATGTCTGTGGAAAAGGTGAAACAAAAATTGGATGCATTAGCTTCGTTTACATAGAATGAGGCACCAACGCTTTTTATACGTACTCGAAGTTCTTCACACTCTTGTCGTAGCTCTTCTTCAGCAGGGTTGTCAGACTGTGACATGGACTCGATTTTTCGCTTCATACGCTCAAGTTCTTGTTCAATCTGTTCTTTATCCCGCGTTGCCTTTTCAAGATGTTTATCCTTTACGTTGAATGTCTTTTGAAGCTGATGGATTATGCAAACATGGTAAGCCAAATAAGTACATTTAGAGGTAGGTAGTCCATAGGCAGAAAATCGTTTACCTCATTTGCTTGGAACTCTTGCTCGGAAAGTTTGTTCTTAAGTTCCTTAATGTTGTTTGTACCTGCCTCTATTTGAAGTCGAATTTGTTCAATTTCATTTTTCTTCTTGGTAAGATCTTGAGCTTTACTTGTCTGTAAATAGCCAACAATACGCCAATTAGTCATCGTTGGTAATGTCTATGAATGAAAGGTTTGAAAACTCACCGCTTGACCCAAAAGGTTCTGCTCACGCTCATGGAGTTGCTTTATATGCTCTGACTGCTGCTCGTTTGTTTTCTTGAGCCCATGCATACGATTAGCTTCGACTTCTCTTTGACTCTTCAAGCGTGAGAAGGTCTGTGCATATTTTGCAATCTAGTGGGTGGACTACGTTTAGCCGATGAGATCTAAAAGAGAAAAAGATATGCTATTTTGCTTACCTCGGCCCGCAATTTTGCAATGGTGTCATTATGGACGATGAAATTAAACACTTCGCGGCTATTTTGCTCTTGAAGCTTATCATGGGCAAGGCCATCTTGGTCAATTTGAGTGAGAATAGTAGCCTCGCTCTATTTGGAGGTAATGGGTTGGTTTTAATATACTCCCACATATTTCGTAAAAAATTTCTTGGCTCTTACAGGTTCAAGAACTTCCACTGTCATTTTGAGCTGTTCGATAGTTCGATTCTGCTGAACGAGTTTCTGTATCATTTCTCTAACGTCAGATCGCACATGGTCTCCAGTATAGTCCTTTGACCATGTTTCTATTTGGTGTTTGAGAGCATCTGCTTCATGTCGAACTTTATATTCGGCATCTTCAAGTGACTTTATATCCATTGTAGTACTTTTCGCATAGTCGTAGGCCGCAAGCTTGTCACGAACATCCTCAAGCTGTGATTCCGCTTGTCTATAATTCTGATTAGCCACATATCTCGTTTACTAATGATGAAGCATTCAAAGTACGTACTTTATGCGCGCCTGTGCTTCTTGAATAGCATTAGCCTCAGCTTGAGGTATTCCCAAAGCTTCGAATAGTCCTTGCGTCGTTTCCAAGTTACTCTGTTGCAGCCGCTTAATATCTGCTTCAACAGCTTGGATATCGGCCTTGAAAAGATGCATAAAAGTTTAGCTTTCCAAATACTGTTTACAATTGGGGACATTGATAGATGTCGTCCTCACCTTTCGAGTATCTAGTAGTTGTACTTGTTCATTAAACTTGGCCATAACGGATTCTTCTCGACTTTGAATCTGGTCGAGCAGAGCTTGAGAGTGGTCTCTTGTCTTCTTGATTCGCGCCAAATCACCTTCTAGTCGTCGAATCTCTGTCTCCATAGCAGTTTTGCTAGTTGAATGATTGAAACGTGCTTGCTCTTCCAAAACTCGGATATCTGCTCGACACGTATCGCATTCACGGCTCAATTGAGTGATACGATTTTCCAAAGCATCGCTCTTATCTTGGAAGTGCTCGTATGAACATTGCAAATTTTTGAAGTAGGCAGTATCAGTCAGGCGATCAGAAGACATATTGGCGACCCGCGCCGCAAGTTGATCAATATCCTGGCGTAACTGCTGTCTTTCATTGTTTAATGTATCCAATTCCTTCTGTCGATAGGAGACGAGTATTTGATTTTCCGCGATTTGTTCCATGAGGGCCTGGTCAATTGTTTTGTTGGACACTTCAACGGTATCGGGTCGAATGATACTGGTTTCGTTCTGATTCGTTGGTGTCGTGACGGTACTGTTTTGTGCAGATTCATCTGCGGTTTTACCTTCGGTGCTGCTCTCCAATTTGCCACCAAGTCCACCGCTGGCTAGAGATGCTATGTATGCGCTGCGTGATCGGTCACGACGTTTTTCTGCCGCTTGCAATTCTGCATTTACACTTTCAGCTTCTTCCTCGTCGGCTTGAACTTGCTTCAAAGCATTCTCCAGCACGCTTTTCATGTTCCCGCGCTGGCTCGATAAAGTATTGATTTGATGATCCATGTCTTGTACTGACTTTGCCAACCGACTGGCCAGCTCGTCCAGCTCAGACATTTCTGCACGCATGCTTTTCTCCGCTATCTCTTTACGCTTTGTCGCATCTGAAGTAAGCAAATTTAGTAAAGAAAGGACAATATGATGGTCATTCCTGATCGTTATTCATACCGGCTTCTCCGTCCATGGTTTGTTTGAGTTGATCTGCCTTTTCTAACGATAGTTTTACAGCCGATACAACCTTTTTCGCCAAGCTAGTAGTGTCATGGTGTCTTTGTTCTAAACTGTTGCCAAGTTCGCTTTTTCCCAGTGGTGTTTCAGAGAGTATAGATTGAGGGTCTGGAGATGACAAATCAGTATATGAAGAAATAGACTTTTCCATGAATCTGGGAATGATTCTATACCAAAATTAACATTGTCGTTGAGAGATTGAACAGTTGATTGCATCAATTTGAGGTCTTCTTGTGTCTGGTAACGAAAACCTCATCAATATACCGTCAATCATAGTAGCTACTCTTAAAAAACGTACCATTTTCCATAACACATCGATAGTGAAGAAAGACATTCCAAGAGATTTACTCATTGACTCCAGTTCCTCAATCCGTTCTTCGGCTACATGGAGTTCCGCCTGCGATTCGATCGGTGAAATTAGCACAGTTGTGGCATGGTCGGGTATTTGAGAATGGGATTGCATACCTTTGATTCCTTCATGCTTCGCAATAAGGAAGACTTGGATTCTTTTTCAGGCTATTAAGTAAAGAGAAGACATGAGAAAAGAGCAATCGAGACTAGACAGTAGCCGTATGAAAGGTAAGCAATAAACGTACGTCCACGACATTAGTATCAATAACAAGCTGCATTGGTTCAGCCTTCACAGGCGACGAAGGCGTCGAGAAGTTCGTTGGGCCAGTGCCAGTGAATCTCTTTTTAAGAGGTGGCCTAGGCGCAGTGCTGGATACACTGCTGGCATTATCGTCTGCTCCTAATCGCCGTTTGCGATCGTCCATAGGGATTGAAGGTCGAGAAAGCAGTCCTACTACCTTGAGCGTACATTTTGGAGGAAGAAGTCTGAATGTGTCGTCACGCATTTCATTCTGCTCGTGGAACACGTGACATGCCCTTTGTTCCAGATTTTTAGGTAATTCTCATTAATGCCCCTTCACGCATTGCCGCTATAATATGGAAAGAGCTCAAAAGAAAAAAAAACCCCGGAGAGTTAACATATACAACAATGGATGAAAACTTTTCGTCTCAAGCATGTATTATGAAAATTATATCCAAATTTTTTCAAGTTGATCTGCTCAAGTCTGTTTCAAACCTTGGACATTGAAAAGCCAAGCACTCTCATATTTCATATTACCTGTGCGCACAGCGATGATCGTACGATCAAGATTATGATCAAAAATTGGTCGTGGCCACTCATTCAGCAAGTACCCAGACCAGACCGGTATCCAACAACTCCTGATTCCCTTGGCTCGCGCGCCTTATTACGTATCTCGCAAACAAAAACAATAGAAAAAGTCATGGGTCACTCGCTTGATCAAAAACATTATAAGCAAAAATACACGTTGTATGGCACGAATTATTCATTAAGAGACCCTATCCTCCAGAAGTATTAAGGGACAGACCTATAGATTTCAAAAGATACGCCCGATTTTCATATTCGACAAGACTCTATTTATGCTGTTGTAAGGGCTAGACTCCATTCCTGTGGATAGTCAATCAAAAAAATGATATGAGTTACCTGGGCAAACCAAACATTCAAAAAAAAAAAATAGGAACCAGTTTTTGATTGTGAAAATCTCTATATGACAAGTTTTTTTTATTTTTAATATCGATGGTATGTAGTGACTGCGGACATATCGGTTACTCCCACAGAAAGCGCCCGCTGGTGGTGGCGAACTGGTTTTTGAGCCAATGAGTCAACAGGTGCTGCGGAGACCTTGGTGAAGGGTGTGAGGAAAGACGTTAATTTATTAGGCGTTCGGTTGCGGGTATCACGAGATGAGTAGGACAAAGAGCGTAACAATGGTGCTGAGCGTTTTGTATTTTTTGTGGAGGGAGCAATATCAGCATATGTGGAAGAACTGGAAGGACTGGGTATAGGGCTCAAGGCAGGACTTGTCGTTGTACTGCTGTAAGCTGAAGATCGCTTTAGTTGCTTCTCTGTGCGTTTATCTTCCTTTTGCTGAGCTTTCATTAGCATTTTGTCAGTTTCCAAGTCCAATTTATGAAGCTTGGTTTGATCCATGATATTCTGAGTTTCCAGCGTCAGGTCTTGAAATTCCAGCTCCAAATGATAGTTGTCCTTTTTCTTCCGTTTGTCGTCATCGGATTTGTCGAAGAATGTGAATAAAATAGTCATCATAGCCAGTTTGAGACCTAGTGGATCCTTCAGTTGGCACAAAGCAAGATTGTTCTGCCAAACAGAGTATACTCCAAAATATGAGCCTTTGATGCCATTTCGAGGCAGATACTGCGCAACACAGATCTCCATATCTTCGGTCAAGGTGGTGTTAGATGGTAAACATGCAAAAGGAGATGTCTGGTATAGAAGGTTTAGCTTACCTGTGCACACTACATGACATTCTAATGTGTTGCTTAGCGGTGATTCTTTTATCCTACAAAAAAAGGAAACGGGGTGAACAATGATTTCTCGAAAATATTATTTTTAGCAGCAGCCAACTTACCATCTCAATTTGTGACCTTCCCATTCAAAGATCCATTCAAATCCCAGTCGCCCGTTGAGCCGCACACGGACGCTATTTTCAGGTTCCTGTAACATGATAACTTTCTCCTTGCTTGCGGATGATAGTGACTGTGTCTCTGTCAGAACCGAATATGTATCTGAAAAGGAGGTGGAGCAACAAAGGGGGATAAATGCATTGAAATAGAATTTTAGCTGAAACGCGCTTATGCGCCTAGAACCCAAAAAAAAAAAAAATTATGCTTGGAAATTTTTCCATACCTGGTCGAATCAAACTAAGGGCATAAAGGTTGGGAACCATATGGCGGATCTTACGATAGACCAATGCTCCAGTATCTTTGCGCTTGACATCAATGATTGAATGGTTCCTTGGGTCAGGAGCCACAAGTAAATAGTGAACAGGTGCTGGGAATTCCAAAGTCATTTCAGAATGTTCAGGGCAGGAATGAGAGAGTTGGTTGAGAGAAGAAAGTGAAAAAGAATAACGAGCAAGTGGTTTTAAAAGTATAGCTTTTTAAAAATAAAATTAGTACCTATTTTCATGATTTTTTTATTGCTTTGCCTTAAAATGTTTATCCTACAGAACGACGGGGTGTCGCGTGGACTGACTGGCATTTTTTTCTCTTTTCATCATTGCTCAAAGTATCTGGGTTCATTATCTAGCACATGGTAGTGGTGTTGCCGTATACCGGCTCCACGGAAATGATCAGGATAGCGCAGCTGTTGAGGTACTGAGCTTTCGTGACGGCGATTGTATTCAGCTTCTTGGCGTGACGTTGGGTCATCCACGATTTGGAACTTTCCAGTCTGGATTTCAGTGTCGGTGATACCACCATGACTGACACGAGCGTAGCCAATTCTTGCAAGCTGACGGTATCCAATGTACTGACACCATCGATCATGATCTGTAACATCGATGTCATTAATATGACCATCTTTATACAGGATTTGATAAATTTCTTCATGAGGCTTTGTAACGACGTAACCAAGGAACACGAAGGGGTTCGTGCTCTCGCGCATAATGCGGGCTAATTCGGTAGTCTGCAGACGACGATCTAATAGATTTTCTTCTTGGCCATTGTGGCTTACGATGAAGTCGACATCTTGTCCGTAAACGTCTAGCGTCGCATGAATTGCGCAAGCCAATTCACCCACTGGCGAAGGCAATAAATGATGCGTGGATTTTTTAATAGGGAACTTGGAAAGCATGAGACAGCCCCAGGTGTGCTTCATTGTGGCTGGTCCCTATAAATGGAACAAAAACCGGTTTCATTAGATCTCTGTCTGTGCGCCACATCGCATAAGCCTCCTCGTGCACTTACAAAGTCGACATAATAGCCCAAATCTTCTGCAATGTATTGCGCCCAGTCACGGTTACCCATGATGATTCTTTGCGTATCACTTTCCAACAGACCTAGAAACGAAATCATCATATTAGGTATTGTAACGTCATTCCTACCACCTTCAGCTCTTTTTACTTACCAACTACATCAAGTTCCAAGTCTCTGATCACATCCCGCATCCTGGTCTCACTGGCCCACATATCATTATCCAGAGCGAAGTGAATCGTCCAGATACCAGCGGTAAACGCTTTATCAGCTGGCTGATACGGTTGAGGCGTTTTGGTTAACGAGGTTCTGGAAAAACTAGCTAATCCAGAGAGGGCTAGGATGGCCACGAGGAAAACCCTGGTGTAACGTCTGGTGGAGCGGATGGCATTAAGCTGAACGCTCTGATGAGATACTGTGCTTTTTTGTGCATTCATAATGCCCAAACCAAGGAAAATCATGACACAAGAAAAGATCCAATTAGTTCGTTCACGTGCATAAACACCACCGGGAACAAATTCATAAGCAACAACCCACACGTGGGCAAGACAAAGAAGGTTGTAAACCATGGTAGCTGTCAGCAAAGTCTTGAACGGTGGATGCGACACTACGGATCGAATCAATGCTGGTGCAACAGATGTGAGATAAGCACCCAATACCAGACCACCGTAGTATCCATTCCATCCTGGAAGATTATAGAAGGCAAGGCAAGCTGCGCAGCCAACGGCATACCAAATGTAGCCAACCACGAAGCTGCGCATTGGAGATATGACCATACCAAGTCCAAGTGCGGCAATGGTAGCAACACCCCACGGTACAGGTTCAGGTCCTGGGTTCGGGTATCCATCTACAACCCATCGCATGATCGTAGATGAATCAGAGAACATGGAATGCAAAGAAAACAGGAGAGATCCGAATCCAGCAGCGGCGAATAACCAGGAACCCTTGGGGACTGCTGATTTGGTGGACTTGGATTTTTTGATCTGGTCGGTCTTCAAGCTATCTCGAACAAGCATTTCAGCACAGGCAATGATGCCCAGAACCAACCCAATTTGATTCTGTCCTCCATTTGATGGCTTCATGATGGGCCAGATGGGATTTTCTGTCCACCAAAAGAGTTTGACCAAATTATGAACCAGCAAACCGAGACCCCAGACGACAATATTACGTTCAAGTTCAGCTGCATTATTTTTGCTTTCAACCCAAGTAGCGCACCATGTGAGCATACTGACGGAGATACCAAATGCTGCAGTGGCCAATCGAAGTGGAGGCTCTGGGAGCAAATACGATGCGACACCAGCTAAGGAGAGAAGATGGAAAACACCACGGTAACGAGCAACGAGTCTTCGGAGGGAGCCAATACCCAAAAACATGGGTGAAATGGTGACAATAAGGAATGCTTCATACCCCGAAATGCCCATATTGAACAATGGGAAGTACCTAAGGTACGGGAAACATCAATGTTAGTTGGTCTCCGTTGCGGACATTGAACTCGGAGGTGGCGTTGACAGAATGTACTTACCAAATTAATAGTGCAAGAGCTGTCAGCATGGACCAGAACACGAAGGCTGCAAAGAGAACAGAACAAATTCATCAATCCCATAGGACAAGTTACGACCGTATTTCATAATATGAAGCTTATGACATACCGAGATATACATCAGCAATGTAGCCTCTAATATCAGCCAAGGCGCGCAAAAGAGAAGATGAAACCGCATCTTTGGGTTCAGTCACAGTGGAGGTTCTATAAGGTCATCAGTCTTAGTCGTCAGGCTAAAATGTGTTCGACTCAGAATTACATTCTATTTACCCTTCTACAGTGGACGCGGGAGCGAAGTTTGAGCCATGCGTAACATCAACCACAAATAATTCAAAGTTTTGAAAGTCAAGGGCCGTGACAGCATCGAAGGCAACATCATAAAGAATCAAAGACCACTCAAAGAACGCGTAGGTTGTATAGGCTAACAAAAAGGGTCAGCATGCCATAGAAACCATTTCTTGCGCTCGAATTCCAAACATTTCACATCTCATCACTTACCGCCTGGCACACGCTTCACCTTGTGCTGAATAAAGTAATATATCATTGGAGGAAGGGTGGTGAAAAATGCAAATGTAAAGAACTTCCTCCATCTGACAGCAGCTGGGTTTTTCTTGTCGCTGGTTGAAAGTACACCAATTTGCCAGGGTAACGTGCACAACAAATAGAGGACCATGGCAATATCGTGAGTCAAATGGTCATCAGAAGAGGTGATATATACCCATCCACCACAGGCAACGGTTCGAACCAGGCCAACACCAAGTAAAAAGTTTCCAAAACCTTTAGAAGCGGTGAGGGTGGAGCGTGTAGTCAGCCAAAACCAGAGGAAAACCAGGGCAAAGCGGGGTCCTGAAGTCAATGCAATAAATATTTGGAAGATGGCTCGAGCCGGGTATCGGTCTCCAGTGGTAGCGCTCACACTTGGGAACCATTCCTGTAGACATAATTGGGCTTGTAAATTATGGATGACACGAATTTAATGAAATTGAGGGTTCACCTACGTCAGGATATCCATAAAACTCGTTGCGAACGATTTTCTCATAATGGGTGGCGCAACCGACACCAAGAGCAATAAAGAAAGCACCTAGTGGAGTCAGGATTAGTAATTGAAAAGTATGTTACTTTTTGAGAGTGAATACGTACTATAGGCAAAAACGGTGTGGGAATAGGACACGAACTTTGCTGGAATCTATTTTTTGCGAAATGTTAGTAATGCAGTTAAGCACGGTCCAACTAAGGCTGCGGTTTGGCGGTCAAACCTTTGTCAAAGCCACTGGTTGCTTGACTTCTTCCCCCGAGGAATAGACAGCATAAGGATGCTGCTTCGACTGATTCGAAGGCATGGTGATCGTACCTAGGGGCAGTGGGTGAGCGCGGCGTCCGGTACTTAAACGGATTACCATGTCGCAAAATCACGTGTCAGTTGTGTGTCCTGAAATTTTGTTCGGCACAAGAGGGTTGGAAGTTGACAAGGCTATTGAGCTGGAATGGCTTCCCGACGCATTTTAACACGAGTGGGTAGCGATGACGAAGAAGAACAATATACGGGAAAGAGCATCCTACCTGTTTCCCATGAAAAGATAATCGACGATACATTCGTACCTGCAACAGGCGAAGACTATTTGCTCATGGTTCGGTAAGCACTCCGGATCAGACAGGCCATATGGAATGAACCAGACACTTATTACATATTCGTTATACAGGAGACAAACACGAAGAGTCCCTGCTATTGTAGTAGCGGCACCGCCTCCGGAAACGAAAAAGTTTAGCCCATCGTCATTACCCAGCCGTTATCAGTTTCAAGTTGAGCAAGTCACACCAACCGCCGAGAACTTGCTCCCAAAGGACGAATGGCGAACAGCATTTCGAACAAGGTTCGACGGTATTAAAGAGGTGGGGATTTAGAGGAATAGTTTTGTTAAAATGTAAAAGTTCTGTATGTATTAACGGGTTTAAAGAGTTTCTCACACCTGTCCAAGCTTCCGAACAATGAAATCAAGCTACCAGCAGCAAAGGATAAAAAGCAGTGGAAAGAATTTCTTTATGGGGCGCCAAAGACCGAGGAAAGCGATGATCAGAAAGAAGGACATAATCCGGATGTCAACATTCTTCAGCGGATAAGTCAGGTACATACACTTGATGTGGAGTCGTGGAAGCTTGGTCACAAAATTAATGCTACATATTTCATTAGAATATTGTTCTTAGGTTATTGAATTGGCACATTGAGTGGCTGGAAAATAATGAGATACAAAAAAACCAGGTATGGGCTACATATCAACATTGAATTGATATAATGGGACGTACATCTGAAAATAATTTCACTTTCTGACAGGCAATGTGGATGTACGCGTTGTTGACGCGATTGGATAAAGTCATGACTTCAGATGAAACGTCCATCCTGAGAAACGTGTCTCGTAAATGCATTCAAATTCGGCAAGAGCAAGCTGACCCCGAAAACCCGCAAGTGGCGTACCTCAATATCCTCATCACTATCATTGCAACTTGCTTTGGTCAGGCTGACTTGGTTTAAACCTCGGGCAGATTACATCCTACATCCACAAAACACACCCTTCCTAATACCCCGAACCTCCCCCATGTGCATTACTTGTTAATTCCGAGTTAGTTCTACATTTGATTATTCATTTTACAATTTTTTAAAAAGGCGGCATGGCCAAGCGCATGCAACAGTGTATCTATAAAGCAATTACAATGCAGCATATTGCTGTTTAGAATTCGAACTGATCTCGGAATTGATTGATATCAGTTCCAACCATAGCCTTGTCAGCAAGGTCACGGCGATCCTATAGTGATCGAATGTTTAGTGTCTAATAATAGAGCCAAATATTTCTCATCGCCAATCAAGAACTTACCATCATAATAAATGTCTTTCGAAGGGTTTCCCATAGATTACTGCTAACATTGACGCCTTCCTCCGCATCTTCTATGCTACGCTTATGCATCGACAGAGCTCCTAGCAAGTGCTCAGCGGCTTCTTGATAACATCCAATGTTAATGCAGCTGACACCGAGATTATAGCGTGCTCGTACAAATGAAGGTCGCAACTCCAAAGCCTTGTGGTATGCATCAATAGCGTCCTCTGATCGCCCGCTGTTAGCAAGAGTAGCTCCCAATCGGTTCCACAACAAATAGTCCTAAATGCAAACAATAAGTAAATGCTATCGCTGATACAGTATTCAAGAAATCTCAGTGCTTACCCCTGGTCTACCCTTCAGTGCTGAAACGAAACAATCGACAGCCTTTTCGAACTCGTTGCTACCATAGAACAAAACACCCAAACCAACTTGAACGTCGGCATCCATGTTGTCGGCTGGAGCAGCGCGAGCAGCGGCCAAAAACATGTCAGTGACACGTCCATGAAGATCGAACGGGGTTTCCGTAGGTTCTGCCATGGGTGGAACAGTATCTGGATATCTCTGTAGAATCCATCGCTCTAGAGTTTGATAGGCGGCATGGTCATAGGATTCATTGGTATAACTGACAGCAAGCGACATGAGAGCGGACAGATTGCCTTCATCGACCTCGACTGCCTTTTCTAGGGCTCGGATAGCGGGCTCCTCCTTCTCATTTTGAGCTTGAGTGTTACCGAGATGCATCCAAGCTTGTGAGTCAAGGGGTGATTTTTGTACAGCAGCTTCAAAAGCAAGTGCCGTCTCACTCAAACTTCCACCTTGTTCAAGTAATCGGAGGCCTTCTGACATGGGGTCTGGATGGTTCATGAAAGGATTTTCAATCTCAAAGACATATTCACCGAGATCGGGTTTGAGAGTATCTGCGCCGTCGTGGTTGTAGTTGGCAAACTCGTCTTCCCAATCATTATCAAAGCCTTCGGGACCGAGTGAGGTATCTTTGATGTTTTGCCAAATCGATTCAAAGTTCTCAAAGTACTTTGTGTCCTCAGCAGCCGAAGCCTCTTCAATTTCTTTTGCGATTCGCTCCTCATCAGTCAACTCCGGTTTGCTATCATATGCGGCAAATTCTTGCTCCCAGGTAGCGTTCTGGCCGACTCCCTTTCCTTTGTCTTGTTGCAGATTGAACTCGTTTTGCCAATCAAAATGCTGCTGGAAGGCTTGTTCGAATTGTTCATTGTATTGTTCATTACCAACATGTGAAAGGGCGGGGTTGTTCATAAATTCCTCTCTCCATTCCGCTGTAGAAGACGAACAATGAATAAGTTTAAGGCGAAGTGTTGACAAATAACAACTAGATCAAAGGGGTTTACTTACATGGGGGGCCTTCTCGATTCAGCATACCAGCCTGGAATGACTGTTCCATTGCGGCGGCTTCATCAGAATTTAGTTCCCACAGTTTCGGACCACCGGGCATGGTGTTGAATTCGGAAGCCCACCCTCCTTGCTGGTGTGGCGAAGGGCCCATTTGAATGTTATCGAGTTCCTTGTGCAAGTCTGAGAATTGGAATGCTGGTCCTCGCTGGGCAGCCCTTGGTCCAGCCGAGGATTCCTGCTGGTTGAAGAATTCGTCCAACATACGCTGATCTGCAGGTCCGGCGTGCTGTCTTCCAGTTCTCATCTATAAATGGCGACAATATGAGCAAGGTAGGTCGAACGAAGCAAGCTTTCTTTTTTGTTACAATCAATTACGAGATCGTCTTACCGATTGACCGCTTGGGCCTGCTTGTGGAGATTCAAAGCGATCCTGTAAATGGAGTTTAGCTATTGTTTTCCAAGAATAGGCATAGCCAAACTACAACTTACCCTCTGTAAAGACTTGTCCTGAGTGAACTGTTTCATAAGTTGAGACATTGGGTTAGCACCCGTAGAGCAGTCAGCTCCATTGGCCATATTTTGAAAAGACATTGGAGAAAAGGAATGGGGTAGAGAAGTAGGTGGGTAGGACCTTATTTGACGACTATTCTGGCTGACAAACTGGCAATCACATGGGGCAATTCAAATATCTGACAAAAAAAAAGTGGAGAACAATTTTAAGTTTCTACGTCATTATTTTAAATGATATAATTAAATTGTAGTAAAAATTGAACCTAGGAGGCGTGACTGTGCCGCCCACTGGTGAAGTTTCAACTGTACCAATTATATTTTTTTTGAGTCCCAAGATCTTTCCATTCACTATCAACTAGTCTTGACCTTATTTCAAGTTTTCACTGGTCTTCCAACATCGACACATAAATTTTCACTTCTTCAAGAAAGCAACACAAAAACTACAACTCATAATCTTATTAACATAACATGACTTCATTCTACGACGAGGTGAGATTCAATAACAATACTGGCACAGCAGCATGCAGTGCCTTTACTACCAATTCTTCCCCACCTTTACCCGACATCACTAACCTTCACTACTTTTAGGTCGAAATCGAGGATTTGGACTTTGATGAAGACACTCAAATCTATACCTACCCTTGTCCCTGCGGCGACAAATTTGAAATATCGTTGGTAAGAATCGCTCACTAAAAAAAAATCACATCAGGTGGAAAATAGACACTCGTTGTACTGACCGATCATTCTTATACAGGATGAAATTAAAGACGGAGAGGATGTCGCCCGTTGCCCATCATGTTCGCTGATTATTAGAGTCATTTACGATCCCGATGAATTTGCAGACGAAGACGAAGAGGGAACAACATTCACCATCGACACCTCCATCCCTGTATCATAAATTGCACAGCAAGGTTCATCTGTTCAAGTAATACAATATCATTTAAAAGTAACCTAGCGACATGTATCTCAATACAACGCAAGAACAATAACCAGCACAATACAACGTTTGAATCGACGTTCACTTATATCATTTAATAAAGTCATCCATTGCAAGATAGCATCACATCACTGGATGTTGCAGTGGCATTTTTTTTTTCACCAAGTCGCATTAAGCATTGCTTTTTCTGTGTTGGTTTTGTAGTCTTTTGTTTCCTTTCAACAGTTTGTTCTTGTAGCATTCATTCTAGAGTGGCGTAACAATGAACCATTAAAGTTTAATGATTGGTCAACCCATGCAACTACTAAAGTGGGTCGATTGACATGCTTGGAAGTCATTGCTGAATTTCATTGTACTAGCAAGTATGTATAGTCTTCTAAGTCTGGATCCTCATCTGAACATTTTTTAGCAAATGCTTTCCTTTTATACACAGCTATCTTCACTATTTCATTTATAACTTTATATGGTTGAATCTGTTTCTGCTGCTATGCTTTAGGTGACTGGACGAAAATAGAAGCCAACACTGGTAGCATGTCCCATTTTTTTGACTTTTACTATGCCGCATGATCATAATAGCATTGATACAAAATATTTCAGATGAACTGTATATTAAAGTGAAGGAATGGGAAGGGACTACAGATAAAATTATGAATGAGTGGATGCATCTTAACAAGAGAAAGGGGAAGGGACTACAAAAAAATGAATGGATGGTGAGTGAATGGAGTACAGGGAATTAGAATAAAATTGACGAATATGTGGACAGCATGAAAAAATTGGAGTATGGAAAGATTGGGGTATCAGTCCAGAGAAGCGCAAAGCAAGGAAGTTGCCAGAGAAAAAGTAGAAAAAAATTGTGAAATGAATAACGCCGACAATAGAAGTCGATTGAGGTTCGCCTCCTCTACCATCAGCAAGGATGTTCACTTGGGTAAGTGGTCGCACTTCAGCATTGGCTCAAGTTTAAACTTTTTAATGAGCGAGAGAGTATCCTTGGTCTCAACACTCGTGCCACACAAAAGTCCCTTAAGACACCGTTTCGCCTCCCTGGTCGGAACTGCACGCGCATGGCTGCCCAGGTGTAATAGACCAGAAGCATATAGAATACCGTCACAAAGAGCATCACGCCAAGCTGTATATTCTCGATGAGCCTGGTCCCTTTCAGCTTGGGGCTTGTCCGAAAAGTGACGGTCGACATGAGCATCTCCATGTTTAAGGTGTTGGCGAACTATAGCCAAACTTTCTTGTCGATCGGCCTCGCGAAGAGTGGCCAATAGCACAATCACGCAATTCAGGTACTGTTTAGTGCTGTTCCCGGCATGAGCGCTTAGAGCCAATGCGCAACCATGCTTTCGTCCCCAATGGCTATGATCGATTATGAACAGATCTCCAGACACAACACCTCCAGTTCTTGTATCGAAGACCCTAGCCAGGATATCTTTCATCCAGTCGCGGGAATTTGCTCGGATGTGATCTGGCCAGTCAGTCCACGCTGTAGCCTGACAGTATCGCTTAAGAGCGTGCACGGCTTTGGGAGCTGAATCGAGAGCTACCTTGGCCAACAGAGTTACCTCTTCTACTGCATGATCCATGTTGTTAAGATCGTTGCAACGAAGTGAGCTGCAAAGATGTTGGCCATTTTAGTTCGAACAGCTAGTGCCTAACTGGAGCTGCAAAAGCTACTTACTTTGTCTCAAACGCAATTCCAAATAAAAGTAGGCAAATTTTCTTCCTTTTACTGTGTTCCCCCTGATAACGGAAAGCAAAAAGGACGAAGAGCAAGATTTTTTTTTTTTTTAAGGAAATCAGCCTTTTATATACTTTTGTCCTGAGGCTTAACGGACTGGCTACTCGTCCAAGTATCGCTAAACAATTCCATCGGAATCAGATGAAACATTGCTTCAGATGGATGTGCGTAACAGCTTACTTACATGGAGTCATTGCATTTTCATCTCATGGTTACTCTCCTCTTACTATGGACACGCAAGTTTTCTGATAGCAATTGCTTAGCTGGGTAGGGAGCTACTGAACTACTTCTTCGTCACACCGTAAGGAATCAGCATGGAGGTCCGTATGCCAAAAGTGGACTACCAGCGCCACTCCTATCGATGGTTGCCCCAATCACCTGGCATGTCACATTGCAAAGTACCGGCTCCAGTTTATCTTTTTGAGGGCATAAGAGCCAAGTCAACACACTATGCTGGCTGGACGGTGACAAGTATTTCTGTTTCGGATATGCAGCAATTTTTTCAATCATACACACGTCTCGGGCACGCAACATTCCGACGTGCGCACGTAGCTAACTTAGGCGCGGTCTAGTGTTTTAGGGTATATGAACGGGCTCTTGAAAGTTGCTTAAAATTGTTTCCTTGTTAAAGGGTTCATCCTATTTCAGGTACGCAACATAAGCAGCATATCGAAAGTGAATGCTTTAACAAGGATTAATGAAGCGTAAACAGAATTACAGCATAGACAGCTTGCTTAAATGGAAGTTATTACATTGTATTGCAATTTATTTTCGTCTCTTCGTACCTCTACTCTTAGTATGAGCACTTTTTGTCGGCACTACATCTCAGAAGTCGGTACCTCTATTTTCCGGTTGGTATCACAAATTTTACCCTTATGGATAAACTGAGGTGCACAGACAATTTTGCTTCCAAACATGAACAAGGTTACGGCTTACTGAATTTTGCTGAAATGGAAGAAATCAGTGCAAAGTTACTTCAAAGCCTCAATGTGACCATCATCGTAACAGCCTAATGCGCTTTATTTCTTCACCATGTTCCGTGCAGTTTACCTTCAAGATCATAGCAGTACGTTAGGTAGATCGTTCGTTTTTTTCCTTTCGCTTACTTCTTTATCAAAAGTGAGGTTCGGTCCCCCAGAACTGTATACATCTACCCCAACTTAGAACGGTATATACTTGTGGAACAGAAAAAGGAAAGGATAGATGTGGTGACTGGCACTTTGCCCGTTCAAACAGATGAACAGAAAGGATATTTGGGTTAACGAAGTAGGCCGTATGGAAAAGGTAAGAAGCCTAGAGATGAGGCCAAAACCAAGTGAATGGCAGCGACTGCATATATATAATCTCACGAAAGTCTAAAGTCACCATGCTTTGTTCCGAATTTCACTACCTGGACAACTCAATGGTACAGCACCTTGCTGATATATTTCCTGGCGTAAAGTATCTCGGACTACGAAGGGGAAGGCTAAATCGGATCGGAAATGGATTGCACATCAGCCACTCTCTCATTTTCACAACTTTGTAGGTGTAGACATGTAAAATTTTCTTGAACTTCTTGTTCCAGATATTGATCATGGATCAAAATACAAAATTCGTAGGCCACTGATGCTGAAGTCGTCACGTTCTAGCGACTGCAGTATGTAATATAGGCTGTATAATCGCATGTACAATACGAAGAATACACATTATTTTAATTTTATGTTAAGCTATATTCAAGTCTTTATTGTCCTTCTTTTGTGGAACCAACAGCGTGATAAGGGGGGGGGGGCATACATCGTCTTGCCTTTACAAAGCCTTGCTTGATTTCGAAAAGACTAAAAAATGCTCAGATCAACAAGATGTCTACTGTTGCAGGTTCATCAACCACAAACAATTTCAGATTAATATGGTTTTATTTGAGACTAAATGCATACCATTTTAGAAATGCAGTTGATGCTTCTTGGCTTACACAACCTTTGAGCTATCAATCATGCTACAATGTTTTACGAAGTGGCCAGCTACATGGAGCTTTTATACTCTTTCTACAAGATATGGTTGATATAGGGATATAATATACTCTTGGTGCTTCTGTCTCTTCTAAAACTTATTGGTCCTGTACGGGCGTTTGAAGATCTGGTAATTTCCATCCGCCTCTTTCCTCCGATGAAAACCTGGCGACAAGCTCTGGTATGCGGAAGAAACAGATCGCCCCCATAACAAAATGGAAGAAAGAAACACCCCATTCTGTTTCAGGAAATATATATCGCAGCGCACCTGTGTTAAAGACCTGGATCTCATTGATGAATGGTCGTAATGTCTTCTCGTAGTTTGCGAAGGCCTGTGGAAGATCCTCAGAATTTCGATTAATTTCGACTCCTAATACATACGCACCAACGAGACTGGCCGTTGTTCCCATTCCAGTAACTGGAGAAGGACAGTATCCTGAATCACCAAGGAGTACCACCCGGTTCTTGTACCAAGAGTCTATCTTTACTTGAACGATTTCCTGGCAGTAAAAGTTGTTTGTAGTCTTCAAACCTTCCAAGAATCGATCCGTCTCCCATCCTGCGCCGCGAAATTTCTGAGTCAAGAATTCTTTCTGTTTCTCAACTGAAGCTTTAGGAATGCTCCTTGTTTCCTCCGACTCATCCCTGAATGCACAGTAGACTTGGGCTTCCGTGGGACTGTGACTTCTACACATGATGGCTCGCCTACCAGGGGCGTGATGCACTTTGGCAAGGTTATTGTCCATCTCGGCGCGAGGCACAAACCAGTAGAACGCGTGCAACCCCATACGCCTATAAGGTTCTGGAGCGTCAGGTGACATGATCGCTTTTCGAATGCGAGAACCTTGGCCGTCAGCTCCAACTAGCAGATCGAACGTATCGGTTCGGCCATCTGAGAAGTGTACTTCGACGCGATCTTCGTATTGTTCGAAACGATCCACACTAACGCCAAAGATATAATTCACATTATCTTTGGTAGCATTGTAAAGGATTCGTACAAGATCACCACGCATAATCTCAAATTCAGACGTTACAGTTTGTGCCCCCTTTCCAGACTTGTTGGCCAGGATAGTTGCCTTGGGGTTGTTGTGTTTGTCTACAAATGACATGCCTGCTTCGTCGACAACTTTGGAGCGAACAATATCGATGAGCCCCATGCGCTTGATAACCTCAATCCCTTGAGCACGGATATCGATCTGTGCACCTGTAGCTCTGAGGGCTGGGAAGCGTTCCACAATAGTAATATTGTGGCCGGCACGAGCGAGCCAAAATGCCAAGGATGGACCAGCGCAGCCTCCTCCGCAGATAAGTATTTTTAGTGGAGCCATAGTAATTTTTTTCTGAAAGGTGTAATTTGGTTTATGTGGAGAGACGTGAGTTGTCCAGAGAGCCAAATTTTTCTAAAGTGGTAATATTAAACCAGATCAACTTGGCTGTCGCTTAAATAAGAATTGAAATTCGGTGGGACAGGATCTGATCTGTGCCGCAGCGGTTGATATATTTGCCAGTATGTCACTAAGCCGGCTGCATTATGAAATTCAGGCACAAATGTTCGTACGAGAAAACAAGATGATGAACGAACGGTGGTGATTACCGATTGAATATTAGACACTTACTGAGCTTCTTGCTAATTGTTAACTGCAAGTCATGTCGCTATCAGCAAATCCAGAAGACAAATATCAAATTTTGACTTGAGAATTTTTGAGTGGTCTTACCGCCCGGCATCCGTGGCATCGGGCCGATTCAGAAGCCGAACAAATTTTCATTGCAAGTTTCACTGGACTTTCACTAAATCTCGCTTGTTATGCCCCTAAACACTGTCTTAATTACTGGAGGTGATCCAGCTGGCCTTGCAATCGAGCAGTACCTCAAGACGTATTCTGTTTCATTCCGTATCGTCGAGAAAGTATGCTAATTCCGCTTGCAGGGTTACTCAGTCGCTTCACATTTTGTTCTTCCAACTCTCCTTCTACCGCTGTTCATCAAAGTTTACCTTTGTTATCTACACAACCTGCCTTCTTCCGAGAAAACATCTCATCGTATACACCTCCTCATATTTAGTGTTAAAGAAGTATGCTACCGCCGCCAATTAAACTCATTAATTTGACCGGAGAACAATGGTAAGCGGGAAAACCAGAGCATATATTAATCTAACTAAAAAAAAAATGAAGTAACACTATGCCGCCACCAGCTACAACACACTGAGCAACAATTACGGACTCCCCGTTTAAGGCAGCTAAGGTATAAGCGTGAACTAGAGGGAAACTTGATTCTTTGGGACGTTGAAATATCCAAGCCGAAGAAGCATTGGCGTGCTTATGGAGAGTGTACTATCTATTCTAGCCATCGATGCATTTACGCTACTAAGGTAAAGTAAAAAATGTGAAAAAGCGAAATACGACTATTGTTTTTTATCAGTGACCCAGAGTGATTTGACCCCACCCGGTGCTTTTTTCTTTGTTTTTTTCAACGCTTTGTTCTTGTAGCATGCATCCAGGGTTGGTGTAAAATAAACATGCAAGTTTTGAAATTTGGCAACCTAAACAATTACTAAAGTGGATTGAGAAACATTCTTAGATGCCATTGCTGAATTTTATAGTACTAGAAAGTACGTATATCAGTACAACAGCTTGAGTATGCAAGTCATAGCATTTCCAGGTACGCAAATTTCATAGCATGGGACTAATGAAGTTTTCCACTTCGAAGTCAAGAGGATTTGATAGGAGAGGCTTAACTATGATCCTTCAGAGGACAGTATGTATAGTCTTTTTCATATGCATTTTCCTCTAACATTCCTAATTAGCGATTACCTATCAAATACACTTACATCTTCTCTATTTCATCTAATAACTTTATATGGATGAATCTGTTTCTCCTGCCATGCTTAAAGTTACTGATCAAGATATAAAGCCCAATTTTCGACATGTTATATGATGCATAATCATAACGCATTGACGCAAAATATTTCAAATCAACTTTTATTAAAGAAAAGAAAGGGTATGAGAAGGGCATAACATATAAAATTACGGATGGATGGGCAGAAAGAGAAAGGTACGCATGATACTATCATTGTAATACCATCCTTGGAAAATTTGGTATACAATGCTAAGTTTGTAAAGCTCTGAACAGCAATGTTCAGAGAAAAAAAGCGAAGAAGTTTCCAGAAAAGGAAGAAGTAACTTATAAAATGAAAAAAGTCGATATTAGAGGTTGATTGATGTCTGCCTCCTTTAGTAACAACAAGGACGCTCAGTTGTATCGATAGCCGCGCCTGAGCATTGGCTCGAGTTGATACTTCTCAATGAGCAAGTGGGTATCCTTGGTTGCAACAGTGGTGCCCTTCAAAAGCCGTTTGAGACAGCGATCTACTTCCGTGGCCGGGACAGCACGCGCGTAGTTATTCAATTTCAAAAGACCAGAAGCATGTGCAATACCGTCACAAAGAGCATCACACCAAGCTGCGTACTCTCGACGAGCTCGATTTCTTTGAGCTTGCGTTTTGTCCGAAAAGTGACGATCAACATGTTCCATTCCATTGTCAAGATGATTTCGAATTATATCGATTCTTTCACATCGATGGATTTCAGGAAGAGTACCAATAGCACAATCACGCAATTTAGGTACTGCTTAGTGCTGTTGCCGGCGTGAGCGCTTAAAATCAATGCGCAACCTTGTTTTCGCCCCCATTGGCTACTATCAATCTTGAGAAGATCGCCAGGTACGGCATTTCCTTTTGTTCTTTCGAAAACCCTAGCTAGGATATCTTTTAGCCAGTCGCGGGTGTTTGCTCGGATATGATCCGGCCAGTCTGTCCACATTGTAGCTTGATAGTACCGCTTAAGACCATGCAAGGTCTCGGAGGCTTTATTGAGAACCAACATGATTGCCTGAGATATCACACCTGATGTATGCTCCATGTTGTTATTATAGTCGAACCGAAGGAACTATAATATGTGGGCCATTTCAGTTTGAAAAGCTTGTATGTCAAAAGAGAGGCAAAAGCTACTTACATGTCTCAAGCGAACTTTCGAATTAAAAAGAGAAATGCTTCTTGCTTGCAATACCTTTTGACAAAATGAAAAGGAAAAGAATGAAGAGGATCAGTTTGAGATATCACCTTCTTATATACTTGAACTCTTGTTTTATATATATATTTTTTTTATATACATCAGCTTGAGGCTACGGCTAAATTGTGGTTTACAATTCCGTGAACTGCAAATCTTGCTATCCTTTCTCAATTGGATCGAGGGATCCTTTTTGGGATTGGAGTCGACAGTTAAACCGCATAACCTTTGGCATACTATCCTTTTTGGGATCGGAGTCGACAGTTAAACCGCATAACCTTTGGCATACTATCCTTTTTGGGATTGCAGTCGACAGTTAAACCGCATAACTTTTGCGGTAGTACAAGATCCTTCTGCGCAGAGAAGGATCGCTGTCATTTGTTTCCCTTCGTAGTTTCGCGCTTGCAGGCGTTGTCCGTGCTCAAGTAGTTTGGCGATATTTGGAATGAGGCTTCTCTGACTATATTGTTAATCTAGCAAGGAGAAAGATTCTTTCTTAACACATCTAATTTCAAAGTGTAGACGCAGCATCTGTGCTGAAGGTCAAGCCAGACAGGAGATCAATGGATCGCGTTTACCATAGCTGTTGTTTCAATCTAATCTGCTTGCTATGTAAGCAATTTTCCTACACCGATGGCATAATTATGGAAGGGCTCGACTCACTTCAGTTACATTTTCCATGTGTTCGAGCAGTGTATAGGTCTTTGGTAACATGGCGCGTTTGGTCCATCTGCATGTTACCAAATTTTTCGTACCCACTGTTCAAGCGTAGTCACCACCAACATCCCAGATATCTCTTTTCTAATAAGATCGATAATCCGCCCTGCATCTCTTACTGGCATAAAGAAACTTGTCGTGACGCTATGTATTTAGTCGCTGCCATCCATTTGGTATTGGCCTCATCTCCAGGTTTCTTATCTTTTCTACACGGCGCAATGTAATAGGTAATTCAACTGTACTCAATGCTACAAAGGTAGACCTGCCTATTTCTGGATGTAATTATACACTTGTGAAGAGGCAAGTGTGACTTTATATTTGGAAAAGAACGTAAAATACCCACCAATATTTTTATTTGTAATTTTCAGCTCACTTTGCTTTTTTAGTATGCTCTTCTTCATTACGGTTTGTCTTTATTACCTACACGAACTATCTTCCACCGAAAATTCACCTTCTCGCAGACAACTGTTCATATTCAGTGTTGAAGAGGCTTGCCAATGCAGCTAATAAAACCCGTAAATTCGACCGGAGGACAACCGTAAGCGGAAAACCCAGAGCATAAATCAATACAACCCAAAAAAACCTGTAGTATTATACCACCACCAGTTACAATACACTGAACTACAATTAAATTTCCCCGTTCAAGGCAGTTCACTTAAAAAAGTTTGTTTATAGCTTTACCTATCAGTAATTTGTTTATTCACATTATACCAATCATATACCTTAATAATCTTACCTACACAGCGTAAGAGATCGGCATGGACCTCATTTATGCTTCACCTGAGATACCAGTTCCAATCTATATCTTTCGAGGGCAGAAGAGCTTGTTTACAAACTATGCTGGCTCGAAGGCGACAAGTTTTTGGTTTCTGTGTAGGTTGTAATTTATCAATCATACAGATGTCTCGGGCACCCAATATTGCACACATAGCTAAGGTATTACAATTGCTCTTCAGGAATGGTAAAGTAACATAGGTAGCTTACTTTAGTGGAAGTCATCATATTTTCGTTTCCATCCTCGTCTCATCTTATTTCTACTTTAGTATGAACACTTCAAGTCAACTGATAGGAATGGCTCACTTGAGTAAGGAGCTATCGAATTACTTCATCTAACACACTGTAAGTAAGGAGCTCGTTTGCCTCACGTGAATTACCGAGCTCCGCTGTACCGTTATTGCTGAAGCACGTCCTCACTGTCAAGTAATTGACCTGGTCACTTAGCATGTCGCATGGCGAAGTACCTGCTCCAGTCTATATCTTTCGAGGGCATAAGAGCCAAGTCAACACGCTATGCTGGCTCGACGGTGACAAATACTTTTGTTCCGGGTAGGTCGCCATTTCCCATTCATACACTAATGTCTGGGCACACAGCATTCCGAGTTGCATATAGCTAACTTTGACGCGATCTAGTGATCTAGAGGGCAACTTGATTCTATGGGACGTTGAAACTCGCAGGCCGAAACAGCAATGGCGTGCCCATACAGAGAGTGTACTATCTGTTCAAGCCATCGATGCAACCACGCTAGTAAGGTAAATTTAAAAATTTTAAAAGCGCAATACAACAATATGGCCTCGATCAGCCAGCCAAGCTGGTATGGCGTCCACCTGGTGGGTTTTTTTTCTTTGCTGGATGATTGATAACGGCTTGCATTTCAGCCAAGGAAGAGATAACCGTATCCATACATGGAAACTAGAAGCCTTGACGAGTTCTAGCCCGACGCCTCACTCAACCTTACTTTACAATTCCGTGACCTTTTGCAAAATTGCCCTGTGCAGCCATGGTACGTGACTTTGAGCGTTACCAATAAAAGCAGAGCCAAGCGGACAATTAAGCTGAAACCCCCGTTTGTCTCCTTAGATGATCATACGTTGATAGCGGTTCCATCCCACACGGATCCGGGTCTAGTAAGTGATAACAGACGAAATGATGATTTGAAAAAAGGGAATGGTAAAAATTAAAAAATATTAATAATGCGTTGCTTGCATAGATCGATATATATGATATATTTTCCCAGTGGAGACAAGTGGCAGATATCGGGCAAGAGGAAATTGTCACTGCTGATAGCCGGGACACCGCAATGTGTCTCTCCATGTTCGAGCGGGGCACTCACGTGCATTTATTGGCGGGGTATGAAAGTGGACGCTTAGTGTTGCGGATTATCTCGGGAGATAAGACTGACACTATCTGGGCAACACAAGCACACACCGCTCCAGGCAAGTCGATATATATGATTTGATACATGTTAAGAATTCTTCTAGTAGCGGAATCTCAGTTTTCCATTGAATAGTTCTCTCAGCTAGTGTTCTCTCCGATCTAGTGTTTAGCGGCTGTAGCGATGGCCTTATCGTTCGTGCTAAGCTAGAAGACCCAACCGACCATCGCATTACCAATCAGTCCAAACGAGGCTTGGAGCAAATATGCATTCGAAGCGATGCAAAGATTATCGCAACCGCAGGGTGGGACAGCAGGTGAGAATGACCGTAGGAGCATGACCGTACTTAATACTGTAGATAATAATAATCTTTTGCGGTTCCTCGGGTTGGTCTCACAGAATCCGAATCTTTTCCGCGAAAACGCTCAAACCTTTGGCGGTTCTAACTTATCATCGCGAAAGTGTGTACTCTGTGGCATTCTGCTCCTTGCCTTCGGCACGCCACTATGTGGTTGGCGCAAGTAAAGACCACCGTATCAGTTTATGGGAGATCTATTGATTGTCATGGTAAGTTAGCGGAGAAGCCTAAATTAGCAATTTGCCTATCGTTTTGCGCCTACCTCCAATGCATCTCCCATCCTTATCAGCGTTGGCTTTCAAGTCCGACCGTGCCAAAACCCAACCTACACCAACCAAATGAAAAAAATTGATAGGCAATCCAACGTAATGATAGATGCTTTGCCGTAAAATAATATAAATACCATGAACAAAATATCCTAGACATTCTCACTTCCCTCTTCCTCTCTCTACCTTCGCACGCCCTATTTCATTTTTTCCTATACCAACTATAAGCTTTTTTTCTAAAGAACACAATCATCCTTCACAAAAATGTCCGATACGGCTCCCTCAGACCCAACGTACAAATCCGGAGACATTGCTTGGACGTTGATGTCCACAGCTCTTGTGTGGTTGATGATCCCAGGATTGGGATACTTCTATTCTGGTATGGCCAGAAGTAAAAACGCATTGTCGTTGATCATGGTCAGCGTCATCTCTATTGCCGTTGTTTCCTTTCAGGTAAGCTATCTGGGAGGTGGAGCCAAATGGATTAGTTAGGGCAGACCCTCTTGATGAAGAGGGATGCATTTTATATACATTTTGAGCTATTTATTGACCCTTTTTATTATTCCCCTTGCAGTGGTGGCTATGGGGTTATTCACTAACTTTTAGCCGAGGGGCAAACCGCTTCATCGGCAATTTGGACAATGCCTTCCTTCGAGGCGTCCTTGGTGGCCCGTCCATCGCCACTCCCAATGTTCCCGACCTTGTGTTCTGTATCTTTCAATGCATGTTCGCCGCCATCACACCTGCCTTGGCCATTGGATCAGCTGCTGAACGAGCTCGCATCCTTCCTATGATCATCTTCATTTTCATTTGGTCAACCATTGTATACGACCCCATTGCCTGTTGGACATGGAACCCAGCTGGTTGGTCCTTCCAAATGGGTGGTCTCGATTTCGCTGGTGGTACGCCTGTCCATATTTCTTCTGGTTTCGCAAGTTTGGCTTACTGTGTTATCTTGGGCAAACGCCAAGGTCACGGAAAGGAAGACTTCAAGCCTCATAACATGAGCAATGTTGTGCTGGGCACCGCCTTGCTTTGGTTTGGCTGGTTTGGCTTCAACGGAGGTTCCGCTTTGGCTGGTAGTATGCGTGCTGCCATGGCTTGTGTTGTCACCAACTTGGCTGCTTCCACTGCTGCCATCACTTGGATGCTTCTGGACTACCGTTACGAACGCAAGTTCTCTGCCCTTGGTTTCTGTTCCGGTGCTGTATCCGGTCTTGTCGCTATCACACCTGCATCTGGCTATGTAGGACCTGGTGCTTCTGTCGCCATTGGCTTCGTCGGCGCTATCGCATGTAACCTTGCCGTTAAGCTCAAGCACCGCATGAACTTTGATGATGCCCTTGACGTCTTTGCTGTCCACGGTATCGGTGGTATTGTCGGTAACCTCATGACCGGTCTCTTTGCTGAGCAATACATTGCTGCTCTCGATGGATCTACCATTGCTGGAGGCTGGATCAACCACAATTGGATTCAACTTGCCTATCAGCTTGCCGATGCATGTGCTGGAGCAGCTTGGTCCTTCGGTGTTACCTTCATCATCCTGTTTATCATGGACCGCATCCCTGGCCTTTCTCTCCGTGTCCACCCCGATATTGAACTTCAGGGACTGGACCATGGTGAAATCGGTGAAATGGCTTATTACCATGTCGAAAAGGTCATTCGTATCGATCCTGAAACCAACGAACCCAAACTTGTTGAAGAAGTTCATCAGCAAATTCACCCTAACGGTGAACCTGTCCAAGGGCCTGAAAGCAACCTTGGTTCTGCTCAGTTCTCTTCCGTTATCAATGTCGACAAACATGGAAATGAGCATGTGCATCACGTTGAACAAGTTTCATCACCTCGTATGTCTGGCGAGATTCAACAGCGTCACAACCCCGGCGCCCTGAACAACGTTTAAACTACGTGGATGGAAAAAAATATAATTTCTGTTCCGTTCCATTGTCTTTCGCATATACTCTCCGTCATTTTTCTATATTCTTTATATTTTCTACTCTTCCTTGTGTAAACTTGAATGTCCCCTCCTAAATGTACAAATCTTTCTCATTAGTTGCATTATACCTACCAACAAAAAATGCTCTTAACGTAGGCATCATGCCTTGAAAAATAAATTTATTTCAATCTATCTCTCTCGCTACTTCATCCAATGTTGCTTGTGCTAGTCACAAAATGCAATTGATTGAGCATATCAACTTCCCCCAGCGTCATCCATTCTGTCTGTCTAAATATCTATTTACTTTCACTCAAACACTCTTGAGCTGTGTCAGACCATGAAATGCAAGAAAGGAAGAAAAAGTGATTTATTACACATTAATTTTTTTTTTTTTTAAAAAAAAGGATTTTTCGATTTTTCGGTCTACGTCTAACGTTGAACCATTTGGTCTTTTTGATTTTTTTGGTTATGTGGATTTTTTGAATGTTATTACACAAATGATGTAGAACGACAAGGTCAAGATGGTTGACCTGCTACGTATGCTGAAAAAAGGATGATTTTTCTGGATGGGAGGGGGTTACGGAGTGGGATTGGATTTTTTTTTTTGTGATGATATTACGTTATTAAAGTACAAGGTATAAGTAGGTAGGCTTACGGAAGGCCGCAGGTGTCGTCGACAGAGACAAGAGCAGCTTGACCATGTCCATTGCGAACGAGTTCTTTGATGGTGGCTACAGACTGGCGATACACCAGTTCTAACGGTGGCGCGGCAGGCTTTCGTTGTGACACTGAACCATCCGGTACGAACGTACGTTAATATAATAATCTTATCATATCGATCGTGTTAACAAACAAATCACAAAAACGCCTCATACCTAATATAGCGGTGTTGAGTTCACTCGCTAGAGCGTCTCGACCAGCGATGTCGAGAGCCTTGACGGCAGCGCAGAGGCTGTGGTAGGTTTCAACTTCATTGATCAAAGAGTGAATGTCAGCCATGCCTGATTTGACCAGGGTTCGCTGATCGCGACCATATTGTTCTTGGAGTAGATGACCGAAGCGAATGGCTTCATGCATATCTGACTTGATGTCATCATCGTCTTCTTCATAAGAACTAAGACTGGTGAAAGAAACATGGCTGCTGCTACGTCTTCTTCTTCTGATATGCGAAAAGGTACTGGCGGGACTGACAGGCTCATCTAAGCTTTCATCGAGGCTGCGTCCATCGAAATAGCTGCCATGAGGAGGCGAGGCGGAAGACGGTGTAGCGGTGATGGAAGCATAGCTGACACGACGAGTAGGTTGAGGGATTTCGGATGCCGGAGCAGGGCTAACAGGTGCCACCGCCGGCATCGACAATTTACGAGGTGTGCCAAAAACAGTCGGCGATGACTTCTCGGTACTAAGGTCATGAGGATGGGTTGAATCCATCTCTTCAACGGTGGTAGTGAGGCGTTGGAATCCAAAGGTGAACGCAGCGTCGCAGAACGTGTGATTGCAAGACTCATTGGCAAGACGAAGCATTTCTATAAATTTACGTTTTTGAAGTCGAAAGAGCATGAGGTCGTCGTGAACTAATACTTGAGGGAAATGTGCTTGAGTTAAGTTAATTGCGCAATCTATATCGCCAGCGATAATGGCAGTGCGAATGTCTAGAGGAACAAAGGTTAACAAGATCATGTAGATTCATAGGATGTACCGACTGTTGTTTTACCTTGTCTATGGACTAGGTCAGACTTGCTATCAAATAAGTGGTCATCTTCGATAGATTCTTCAGATACCAGATCAACATCTTTGGTGTCCTTCACATTCTTGAGAAGGACTTCTGCTGTGCGGCTGTATCCATGATGAAGAAGGAAAGAGTAGACTAACTGATCTAAAATCTCTGAGCTGGCGGCGACTTGTTGGGATGTTTTGGGAGGGGTGGCAGGTTCAGGTGATCGACCAACCTGTTTCATCCATGCGGCTTTCACGGCAGGCGATGTATGTTGTGTAGGGGGTGAAGGGGATATCTGCATTTGAGAAATGCTTGAATGGAGCTGACATTTTTCCTCCTAATAATTTTGAAAATAACAACAAAGTTTAGAAAACGATGTGCATGCATACCGGAGAGGATATGTCCCTGCTTACATTCATGTATTGAGCAATATCAAATTGAAAAAGTTTGACGCCAAAGTTGGCTCTGATATGCTCTCCTGGGGTACGAAGACCAACGCAAGGGTAAAGAGGGACGGTAGGGTTGACATTGCTGAAGGCAGTACCCAAGTATACGCCATTTTTGGTGAAAAAGGCGTTCTTGCTGCCAAAGTTGATGCCACAACCAACGACATCTCCAGTGGAAAAGGTAGGGCCATAGGATTGTCCTTTGGTGACTCCATTGTAGCAGTTTCCATCATTCGCATGTAAACCGTAGCTGTTAACTTCCCAACCTAAATTTGATCATGATGTTTTAGTCAATTAACTACGGAAATTTTTCTTCCCATCGAAGAACGCCTTCGGATGTTCCTGTCAAAACAATGTGACATGTTTTACCTGGAAGTTTGTCCATGGATGCGTCTGCGTCGCAAAAGCCAATGCTAATATAGCCATCACGGCCTTTGGACACAATTTCAATTTCAAAGTAGAAGATGCCACATTGAGGTTTTGCTGTAAATGTTGAGCGTACAGCAGCAGCATCTTTATCGTTCCTTCCCGAACCTGAAACCAAAAGGATGATTGAGTTAGAATTGATATCCTCACGTTCACTGACTTTAAGGTTATCTTTTTTGAGCCAAGCTTGCGGCTAAAGTAAATAGATGGGATGGGCGAATTTCCTTTTTTTGTCGGTTGCACGTAGTGTGTGGGGAAAAAAAACAAAATGGGGGGGCATGGCACAAACAGACCCAAAAATTTAGATGGGCATTTACCGCAATAACTAGCATCAACTCCATCTGAAGAGATATCCATCAGAGAACTCTTGTCGTTAGGGTTCCAAAAGCATGGAAGCCTTAGATCCAGTTGTTCAAGAGCAGCATCATATTGTACAGCTGGTTCGGACTTGTGAAACAGAGACGATATGGCGCCCATAGGTTTGGACGCCTTTTTGATTCTACACTGCTGATGGTACTGTTCATCTGCGAGCTTCGCATAGTTGGTGTTTTTGAGGTAAAGTGGGTACTTTGGTGGCAACAGCGATGGCTTTGGCGGATAAAATGACTGCCAGGGTTTGTGCTTATTGGACGGTGTGACAGCGAGCGGAATGGAGTGCAGAGGAGGAAACGCCGAAGAATACGCTGCCGTGTTTTGAAGGTTGTTCTCCGGCGCTACAAGCGCACTTGGCTGCAATGACAAGAATGAGGAAGACATGGTGTTCGAAAAAAGAAGAGTTCAGTTGTGGACGGGAAAATAAGCGCCTGAGGCTATATTCTGAAGTGGAGTCAACGTGACTGGTCTCGTGACCCTATATGAGGAAGTAGAACTGGGGAAAAAAATCTAAAACAAAGTGCAATTGAAGGAGAACTCTTGAAAGGAGATTGGATAAAATGGGTTTGAAGTATTCGTCATCTTGGTAGCTTAATAGCAATGAGATTTAAACGTTAGACTACAGCTCAGACTGTCAAAGCTTGGAGCCAAGGATCAGGAGTCGGAAATTCAAACATTTCAAATGTGACTGCTGGCTACCATGAAGGGATTCTCTTTTTTTTTTTTTTTTTTCTTTAGGCCACTGTCACAACTATACCAGCATGAGCAGGATCATAAAGTTTGAAGGCCATCAGTATTTCCGGCAACGCCTGATTCTTTCAGCACTTAGCGGAAGGATCATTCGGATAGACAAAATCCGCTCCAACGATGAAAATCCTGGTCTACGAGGTATGGAATTCAACTTGGAAATGTACTTCGAAGATCTCGCTGATCAACAAATTATTGACTCAATGCGTCCGATTTCACATAGATTACGAAGCAAGCTTTCTGCGATTGCTTGAAAAGTTGACAAATGGTTCAACTGTCGAGATCAGTTATACTGGTATGGAATGGTCTCGAACTATGTATTGACTGGCTATCCGCTGTTCGGCAGGTTTACATTGAACTGACGAAATTCTTTGTTTGGATCATAGGTACTTCGGTGGTATACAAGCCTGGTATCATTATTGGAGGTCGTATTGAGCACGATTGCGGCACAGCTCGTAGTATTGGATATTTTCTGGAGCCACTTGTTGCATTGACTCCATTCTCAAAGACACCGACCGTTCTCGTCCTTCAAGGCATTACTACTGACAACATTGATTTGTCGGTAAGTAGAGTTTTCCTATATATCCTCGAGGCAACACTCGTTCTCGATGTAGAGCCATTGCATTCTCATTTCTAACATGATGTCTTGTCTGGCTTTAGGTCGATACCATTCGTACTGTCATATTACCACAACTAAAACGGTTTGGAATTTCCGAGAATTTGGAATTAAAGGTAAAGAAAAAGATAAATTTGGCCAGTCATGGCAACTTTATATCGTATAACCTCTAAGTACATATTGTTTTTTTTTATTGCCTTTTTTAACAGATCACAAAGAGAGGAGCACCCCCATTGGGTGGCGGAGAGGTGATATTTAGTTGCCCCAACGTTCGTCAGCTGAAGCCGGTCCAGTTCACAGACGAAGGCAGAATCAAGCGTATTCGAGGCATTGCGTACTGTACACGCGTTTCACCGCAAACAGCTAATCGTATTGTGGAATCCGCGAGATCGGTATTGAATCGATATATTCCCGACGTCTACATCTATACTGATGTTTACAAAGGGGCAGAAAGTGGAAAGTAAGTATTGTGTGCTGTAACTGGGCTATTATAAATGATTTTGTTTTTTTAACCCCTCGGTAAATGTTAGGTCTCCTGGATTCGCATTATCCTTGGTCGCCGAATCAACTTCTGACGTGCTTATTTCTGCGGAAAAGGCCGCTGAAAAAGGTCAGACTCCAGAGGATGTTGGTTTGATCGCCTCCAAAATGCTGTTGAATGAAATTCGTAAAGGTGGATGTGTGGATAGTCCTAGTCAATGGTTGAACCTGCTTCTCATGGTTCTTGCGCCCGAAGATGTAGGCAAGATAAGGATCGGCAAGATGACTGCGTTCACGTAAGTAGAAACGGCTTTGGGAGATCTGCCTACGTATACACCAGTATTTAAACTCCCCTATCCCACAGTGTACAATTCTTGAGAGACCTGAAGCAATGCTTTGGCGTATCTTTCAAAATCAAGCCAGAAGCATCGTCCCAAACTATTTTGATGGCTTGCGTTGGAATAGGATATGTCAACCACAACAAAAAGGCATCATAGTTTAATACTTTATTTTTTTCAATATGCCACACATCTTGTACCATACCATAGACAAAGTAACATAACATAACCACAAATGCGTCGTTGTGACATGAATTTTTGCATCTCCATTTGTGAAGGCAGCGCGTGGTTGTGGAAGAGGCGGGGCACGAGGGTTAGCGGGGGGCGAACGCATTGTTTAACCGGAGTTGCTATTTTTACCCAATGTTTTTTCTGGCTAACCTTGGGGGGCATAAAGAACACTTTGGAGGAAGTCTGGCGTTGTTGGTTTATTATTTGCGCCTCATGGGTCATACCTTGTTCCGAATGCGCACGGACCGCTGCTTGCATACATGGCTGACAGCATGGCAGCTCTAACGTTTCGTTTAACAGCCTATGGATCCCTTTCATAGCAGAGTGGCCTTCGCTTTGAGAGAAAAGGAGGATGACTAAGCCACCGAGTCTCTGTACGCGGATATCCGAGTTCTGGATCTCGCTCGGTGTGTGTCATGCAACGCGACCGATAATTTTTATTGGTGTAACGCGTAACGAAGAGGGAGCCGGCGTTGTTTGCTTTTTTTCTTTTCTCATGGCGTCACGTATGGGAAACGCGCGTTTGTGATGGCCTGGATGAGGGGAAGATGAGTTTGAAGTATTTGAACCGGAGACAAGATGGTTTAGTAGAGCATGGAAATGAATCTACCTTTGCTGGATAGTGTAAAAATACCGCCGGATTAAATCCCAGCTAGGTTGTATAATCCAACCGCGGATGCCCAATGGGCGCCCTTCACTGTCATAACACCAGTCCCAAACATCTTTAACTTTCACTTGCCCATGTCTATGACTATGCCCAGCCTCTTCCTTTTCTTTCCATTGAGGCTGGAATCATCCAATGACGGAGTTCCGCATTGGCCTGTCGGGCGTGGCCGAGTATGGAAATGGCCAAGAAAGACCCTGAAATCCCAAAGAGGTTATGAAGCCAGCACAATGAGCTTCTTTTTACGCATGCAACCGCCAGGACAAAAGGTGTTCGCGCCAATTTCCTTTTTATGTTGTTCCTTGGTTTCAAACCGAGTTATCATTTACCAGGATCACCCATTTCTGTATGTACCATTGTCCCGTTTGAATAGCCTCCCACGACGTTTTGCGGCACGGAAATTTATTAGTCCGAGCTGCTTCTATAAACACTCTTCTATTTTAAACTGAGATACTATCCCTCAAGCTGATGTGGGAACCGCACACGCCATCTCGAAGGGACTTCAAAATCCTGGGTTGGTTGCATGACTAACAAAGTCCATCTAGATTGCATATAAGTTATTTACCCTCCGTCTCGCGTGATTTCCGACTATAGTCAGGCATTGGGTGACTATGGCTGGTGGATCTATAGGGCAGCCATAAAAAGTGACTACCAAATTTTTAAGGTAAAAAGTGAAGCCGAGTGTACGACAAGGTTGAGAAATCCCAAGAGAAAGGTAGCAGTTACCTTTGAAGGTTACAAACAATACAGTGGAAAGAAGTTCTTTGGACTCTGGTGAGGAAAGTGGGTGATGGATGGGTTAGGAGAAAGAAAAGGAACATGTTCGTCCATCATTTTGATGAGAGTCACACACCTTATTCTTCCCCCAAGAAAGACTCAAAAGCAAATCCGAAATAAAGAACGACTTACGCAGATTCTCAATTCCCTTTTTCTTTTCTTCTGCTTGTGTGCTCAACCTGGGATTTCTTTTCTCTTCTTCTCTTTTTCCTTTATTCACGTCAACAACGTTATCCAACGCATCCGTTACATAGCATACCACTTTGGAAGAACGTCGTTTCTCTTAGACTTTTTCCCCATACCGTGACGCCACACTTGACTTTATTTGTTCGCTCTACCCTTTCGTCCCTATTCTTCAATTATATGGACCATACGCGTGCACCCATCACAGTGTTATCATAAAGAAAGAAAGAAAATTGGTGTAAAAGGAGTCGTCCGATCAAGCGCAAGATAATTTCCCTCTTTGGTTCACCCGTCTCTGCTTGAATACCCAGAACCGCCGTTTTGCTTCTTTCTCCGAGCCTATACGCAAACGTATATTTTTATTTACCCCTCCCATTACACTCGGTTTGGCTAACCCTCCCTTAACGCATACATACCGCCTCAATGTCGTTGGACCCTACCTTTCATGGATTCGTTGAGACCACAATGGATACTCTGTTGTTGTTTGAAGCCTGTCGGCAAGGTCTCTTGCCCAAAGTCACCAGACGCTTACAGGATAGAGAACGGAAAGATTTAGTCGTATCTGGCACTGTGTTCATTTTCGACGAGAGAGAATCTGGTAAGCATGTTATTATTATTTTTATTTTTATTTGGGCAAATGGATTCTCCCCCTTCCTGTGTGATGTCTCTGGTTTCATTTTTTTTAACTTACCTCCTTGCATTGAAAGGAATTAAACGCTGGACAGACGGTCTCTTATGGAGCCCATCTAGAATACTGGGAAATTTCTTAGTGTACCGAGAAATTGATAAGCGAAGCCCTATCGTTGACAAACGCCAACAATCAGTCGATGCCAGCGCGCCCACCAGTACAGCCGAACGATTAAAAGAACGCGCACTGGTTGGTTCTCTCACCAATTCATATAAATTTAAAAGGAACGGATTGATCAAAAAGACCATGAGCATTGTCGTCAATGGAAGTACACAGCACATGATCAGTTACTATAACAAAGAAGATGTGGCATCCGGAAGACTGCAATCCCCTAGATCAATTCCCATGCTCGCCAACTTGGATGTATCGCCAGAGTTCTTACAGCGACAAAACTTTCGTATTCCGTTACATGTAGAGACAAGTGGAGTTATAACTGATCGGACCTCAACCTCTCCCACGCTGTCCACAGGTGAGTCTAACGACGTAATGAAGCATGATAACGAAACGATGTCTCACATTACCCCCTATGTATGCAAAGCTTACTATGATAGAAGAGAAAGCCAAGCTTCCACTTCGAGTGATGTTATGTCCACCGAATCATCTCCTATAGACACACACAATTACTTACAACCGTATATGCGGCAACCTCAACAATCACCATTAGGCTACAATGCACCTAGATACTCAGCACAACATCCATATCTCGATAACCACGCTGCTGCACCGGTGAATTATCCCCCTGTGTCCATGCCCAATACACCTATTCCATCTCCGTCAACAGACTACCGTATGCGTAAATCGTCGGATCCGGCTTTGATGTATCAGAATAGAGGCCCCACAACGGCCCCGGATTCCATGGGAGGTCGTCATGGATACGCCACCGCATCATCCCATCAGGGTAGAGGGTTGGAGTTACAAGGTATGCCTCCGCCGCCCACGCCAGGTCATGATGCATCCTTTGGTTCCATGAATTGGAATAACTATCGAGCAGACCCGCGTCTCCCCACCAACGCAGGGCCGTATGAGACATCCTTTTCCTTCCCATCTCATACTCCCAGAACCAACTTTCAAAATCATCATCGACATCATAGTGACCCAAGAAACAATGAAGTGGGTATGGGAGGAGCGCCTTACTCAAACACCCATCTCCCTCCCATCATGCAGCAAGCATCCATGATGAATACCTATTCAGGGGGGAATGAACCACTCCATGAATCTGGTGCATCTGAATCAACCGATATCCCTCCATTGGCTCAATTTGATGAAACGTATAGAGGAGGAGGTGGAAGTACGATGCACCACCATGGACTTCTAGAACATAACAGCATGCGAATGCCAGGTGCTCCATATCAACCTTCTACTGCAGATCCTAGGAGTCACGGTCATGATCAATTTAATAATGTACCAATGGGGTCTAATTTCCATCTGGCTGAAGTAACGTTGAATCCATGGGACACCTAC
Source organism: Umbelopsis vinacea (assembly GCA_016758895.1). NCBI lineage: Eukaryota > Fungi > Mucoromycota > Umbelopsidomycetes > Umbelopsidales > Umbelopsidaceae > Umbelopsis > Umbelopsis vinacea. The sequence continues at coordinate 538,540 of JAEPRA010000009.1, read as the reverse complement.
ACATGAAACACCTCAAAAAGACTGCTTACACAAATTTGTACATGGTACTGAAGGAGGATATCCTTCTTTACAACCAAAAAGTATCATTCTCTCTCTCTCTATTTTATTTTGTTTTCGGCCCAACGTTTGATTTGATTTGGTTTTCTCCCCTTTTTCTCAATGTTTCTTTAAAAGGGGCGAACGCACGCAACAACCCTCATGTATTTCCTTCTTTTTCTTTTCCGTTTACTTCGATCGAGATACCACAGCCACGTGCTGTTTCTGAGCCCGTGGCAATCTCATACTTGTATATTATCTAATCCTACAAAAAAATAACAGAAAAAAATAAAAAATAATCACAGCACGATGCTAAAACAAAAAAAAGAAAATGAAGAGAGGAAAATCTCCACCTAAACAATGCTCCATTCATATATCCATTTTGGTGCATAGTACAAAGTGGTGCCAATTTCACGACCGGGGATCGTCTGGTTGCATGCCGGGGTGGAAGTGCGAGAAAGTGGCCCTGAATCTATAGTAAATCTTGATGAATCAGGGGGGAAAAACATCACCATAAGAGGATAAAGCAGCGGTCATGGCGTGATCATTCTTTCTATAGCCTTCGTTCCAAAACATTTTCTTTTTTATTTATACAATGCATCCTTCTTTAGAAATGAGGTACACCCAGTGCGCGCAAGCACAAGTTGAAAAGCGCAAACGTGCCTTCACCGAGAACAAAGCCACTGGCAATGACAATGATCAAGACTTTTCCCGCTTCTCGGTATCGCCTGCACAGACCAACCAGTCCTCCTTTGTTGTCGTCATTAGGAGTGGCCGGCCCATCACAGTACCGATCCCATGCGTATCCGGCCCAGCCTCCAATGACTCTAGCCAATGTGAAGTTGGGAGGATTGTAGATACCGATAGCAAATGCAATGCCTTGGGGAATATATTTGCGCCACTTGTAATCCGTTGTTTCCTTAATCAGCACCAGAATGCCGAAAAGGCAGGAGAATGCTAGCACGAATTCCAGGACATGAGGAGGTAGGGGTCTTCCATTCACAAGACGCGACATGTCCAACCACACTGCAGCGGTCGGCGCAGGGAACTCCTTTCCCGGCACTTCATAGATGGAGGTATATAATTTATAAGCGGCTGTAACAGACAGAACTGCGTTAGTAAAGGAAGGGACTTGGTCGTCATACGGTGCCAACAACACGTACCAGTGGAAACAAACACGCTGAAGAAGGATCCAATCATTTGGCCATAAAATTGGGCTTTGGGCGACGCGCGTAAAAGATGGCCAGTCTTCAAGTCTGAACATGACAAAAAAAAAAAATCCCGTTAGTAAATACCATACGTGGCTAATTCGCCGGGGTATTCGTTTCCTTTCTTACCTTGCATAAGATCGCCCGCTTGTTGTGCTCCAGCCTCCGCAATCCCACCAGCTACCAAATTGGCGACAATTCCGCCCGGCATCATAGCAGCAAAACACACTTGAGAGATCTTGCCTAATCCACTGACGGGGTTCAAATCCGTCTCTCCCAACGCTCTGACCCCAAGCACACTGAGGATCATAGCCAAAACAACCGCAACGAACGTCATGTGAAGAGGTAATAGGTCGGTACCGAAAACATATGCGACACCAGCAAGACAGAGGAGAGTGGAAAATATCAGGCCAATAAATGTAACGATTGGACTGACCAATTGGTCCGGCGGTGCATCCTCTTCCTCCTCCTCTTCGTAGTCGCGTAATCCAGCGCTTTCATCGAGTTCAGATACGATGACATCCTCGGTCGCCTCGCTGCCCGTGCCGATCTGCACAGGTTGTTGTGGCTTGGAAGGTTTCGCGCCGCGGAAGCTTTTGACGATCGACCGAACAAACACTACCGTCAACGAGACAAAGCTTTCGGCAATCATGACACCAAGCGATATCCATAGGATCCAACCTTTACTTCCATCCTTCCAGTCATCAACCGGTCCTGGCGCCCATCCAGCAAAATGGGCTATAGGAGACAAAATACCCCAACCGACCACACACCCCAGCAGCATGCTAAGGGTGGTGGGCAGACCCATGATGATACCTTGTCCAACATAGCTCAAGCTAGGAGTGAAATACCAGTCCCAAGCTTTGAAATCGATCAAGCCAAAGGACAACCAGTTGAAAATGGGTAAAGCATAGGCAATGGGGAAGAAATACGTGGTGACAGTGTATGCGGATGAAATAGAGAAAGACGCTAACAGAGCACGCCATTTGAGTGCCCATTTCGCCTCGAATTCCTCGTCTGATTCGTCATCCACGGGAGGTGATACCGATGCAGCGGGCGGAGAGTAAGAGCGATTGAGGGCAGGGTCAGACAGGAGGGGTCGGCCTTCCTGGAGAGGACTGGTCCGATGTCTCAATTGACTTCCATTAACTAAACGCAATTGAACCTTTTGTTCGGTTGGATCTTGTCGTTGATGTAAAATGCTAATCATTTGAGCTGTAGCTGTTCCCGATGGAAATCGGAGCTTCTCACGAATGATAGTCTGTGTTCGCAGAGGAATAGCAAAAAATACACCGAAGAAGGCAACTCCAAGAGACCATACAATGAGTTGCAATGAGGTAAATTGAAGTCCACCGCCAGGATGGTCCTCTTCAGTCATGGATTGTAAAGCCGGAATAATACCCACAAACCCTGCATTGAGTTAAAAAGGGCGAGCGGTTACGAACATGGGCGAGATAAGCTTCCATTGAAAACACTACACTAAAATATAGGATGACTCGTACCTGCTGCCAATGGCATGGTCGCAGTGGCAACAGCCGTAGTTTGAAGTACGACGTTTTCAATAGGTCCGAATGCTCGGCGAAGTTTGCCTTTGAAAGGTTTGAACATGGCATAGCCCAACAAGGATGATTGCAGCGACATCATTGAAATCCAACCAGTTTGCAATCCAAAGTACATGTTGGAGAAGCACATCACCGTGCCAATGAGAAGACCACATAGTACAGCTCTTATCTTTTGGGACCATTACATTTGTCAGCATAGTCCGACGTGGGATAACACGACTTGTATTGCAAGCTACATACCGTAAAATGCGATTCATCACTAGGTCCTGCCAAGAGACCGTATCCGTCTGAACGGGAAGCTCCCAGTACCATTGGCTCCTGGTCTTCAGCTCTCGTAGTATCTATGTCGGTGAATTGCGTTGGAATGACTTAGCACGGGAAGTTTTCAAGCCAAACCCCCATACAGCTCAATAGCCAAAGACGATCCTACCTTCTATCGAAGCATTACGAGAATCTGAGGAGAGCATTTGCAGCTTAGCTTGATGATCTAGGGTCGTCGTCGAAACGAATGCTTAGGCGAGATAATAAGTGACCACCAACACGCAGCCTACTCATTTTACGAAAAAAGGGAAATTTCACTTTATTTGATTCGCAGTCCCAGACATGAATGATGTCCTCCACCGACTGCTGTGAAAGAGACTTCTTGATCATCATAACAGGTAGATAGGCCATGATGAAGCTTTTTTAAGGATAATATAAATGTTCAGATACTACTCGGATGGTAGGCATACTGTCTTCAATTGAGTCAGTCAGTAAAACTGGCAGAATATTGAAGGTCAAACTGGACTAAATGGCGTTATCTTTGAAGACTGTTCATAAAATCCAGGGATTTGCCGTTGCGCTTTTGAGGTCATATGCAAGTTTACCTTAAACCTCTTTTTAACCATCCTCACTACTTTCTTTTATGGATTCAAGACCATAAATCTGCAAAGAGGGTATTGCACGTGACTTTTTATGAAGTTTTCAATGACAGCTCTTAACACTTTGAAAACAAATACATACTTTTTTTTGAATCAACTTTTTTCGACCATGCTAAAGGTGAATGTGTGAACTGTAGCTGTCCTTCTTGAAAGTCTTTTAACTTACCAGTCTTCCTGCATACTCTGAAGATAACGAAATCACTAGCTGGCTTTTCTAGCATCGCCAAAGTCTCGTTGACTCGAACATTTGTGTAAGCATAGCCCTTTTGTTTTGTCTTATAGGTAGCCGGTTGGAGACTAATTTCATTGTCGACAGATCCAGCACACGTAGTGGAAGCGCAGAAATAAAAAGCAAAATCGACCTCCCTGCCGTTCATGAGCCCGCAGAAGGATTCGACGATGTTTTCCAAGGTACATTAGCCGCCGATTACCATTCTACCCTTATTGACCCTTTATCCTAACCTATCCTCACAGTTCCAGACAGAGTTCAACCCACCCACGGAATCCCGGTGTGCAACTTGCACTTCCGTGGTTATCTCCCACAACATCTCGACTTCTACGTTGATTTTGCTCGTCGTGCTGCTTTTTCTTTGAACATGCCATGCTCTGGCCCTGTTTACCTTCCTACTCAGACTAGCCGCTGGACCGTGATCAAATCACCCTTCGTTCACAAGAAGTCACAGGAGAATTTCGAGCGAAAGACACACAAGCGATTGCTTCAGATTAAGGATACAAACCCAGAAGTCGTGCAGCGGTGGTTACATTATCTCAAGATGAACGCACCCGCTGGAATCGGTATGCGAGCCACCACATGGGAATTCGAGAATGTTGGCGTTGGAAAGACCATGGTTGAGAAGGCAAAGAAGTTGCAAAGATCCGCACCTGTGTCTAATGGTGAGGACAAGGAGACCCAGGTCAAGGAAATTGCTGCACAGCTTTTGAAGGACATTGAGGCCGAAACCAAGGATGAACCCAAAGCCTAAACCGACACCTTTTAGATAGAAAAAAAAAAAGGCACTGTGGGTTGCAACATGCCAGTCAACCCAATGTAATTTACTCCTTTTATCGTTTTGTTTTTTCCTCCCCGCCTTTTACCAATAACTATAAAACCATTGTCCTCTACGCCAACCCAGTTTTTTCAAAAATCCACATAGACATTTATTATAAAAAAAGCAAAAAAAAGTAGTAACAATCATCAATTTAAATATCACATCTGACTAACGTTATTGGCAAGACTGTAAAAGTTCTTGTGCGGCGATGGTTTTACCATGAGCAGGGCCAAATGCAATTTCGCGCAGCTTGACACACTCCTTCAACGCTGTTTCTGCTTCTTGCTTCCAGCGTTCCTCTACCAAGGCTTTACCATGACTTTCCTTGGCAACATTTAGACAAAGCTCACCCAGATTAATCAAGAAATCACCTATTTCCGGGGAGTTCTCAGGCACAGCTCCAGAGTCTCGAAGTTTGGATAAAATTTGGCGGTTCACATGGATAGCGGCCATGTGGTTATCTTCAAATACGTAGCAGTTCATGAGAGGTACGCAAGAGTTCATAAGGATGGCATTGAAGTTATGTAGCGTGAAATTGCCTGTCTTGCTGTTGTCTTGTGCTTTAATGAGAGTGTTAAAAATATCCTTGGCTCGTCCGTACTTGCGCTGTCGAATCATGCCAATGGCTTGATTATATTGATTGTCAGCACGTTCGATAGTACCAGCTACCAGACTGTGAGGGGCGGCATGGTGACATTGTGCGCACGAATAAGTGGCCGCACTTTCATCGTCCTTGACACTAGTTTTACCATCAATGTGAGCAGGAGGGATAACATACACATCTTTATGGCATTGGCGACAGATGACACCATTGAGGAACCGGTCGACGCTTTTTTCCATAGGGGTGGAACATCTTCGACATTTACACCAGAATTGCTTGGTGTATAACAAGTTGCCGCGTCTTTCGTTTCTTGGTGCAAACAAATCAATGTACGATACGCAAAGTTCATCGCCCTTTATGACTTTCTTCAATGTACGAAACTCCAGTTTGCCGTCGCGAAGGCCAACAAAATTACAATTTGGCTCACATGAATGGTTGAAGAACATGGCGCCAAGGGGGAACAAACCAAGTGCACTGTCCGTGTTACGGGATTGCACGTCACCTAATCCATGAGCGTTGGAATTGATACTTTGCGAGGATGAGATCAAAAGAGATTCTTGTAACGCCTAAATAGAAGAACACATATCACCAAAAAGTGTACCTACCGACAAGCTAACAGTACTAATTCGTTGACGTCCATTTTCATGTCTTCCGGCAGTATATCATTTAGCATGGTAGCTGTAAAAGAATTTTTTTCCCAAAGTAAGTACTGAATTCGAATAATGTAATCAGGCGTAAACCAAAGGATATACTCACAAGCCTGAGTGATAACTTGAATAAAATCTGAACTGATTTTTTCACGATTATGAACCAACTCAAGAACATATTCAAATGGGGTGGGTGTACTAGTTTGTCCATCCTGGGGGTCTTGAGCACGACGAGCCAGAAGACCCAACATAAGTCTAAGCAAATCCACATCTACACTACATTCGGATGCAATACCATCAAGGCGGTTAATAACACTGCACATACTGTCGTGCATGGCCCTATCGTGGTCTCTGCATTCCTCGCTACAATAATAAACTCGATTGCAGGCATCGCATGTGAATGAATGAGAAATGTCACCATGGTCCAAGCTGTTCAGACAGACATGACATTGCTTGTCAATATAAGGAGACCGCACAATGTAGGAGGTGGCCTGTTCTCTGCACACGGTGGTGCCCGGTTCAAGTGATTCGCTCGCAATGGCATGGCGACCTTTTGCGCGAGTATTTTGGAGCTCCACTGGGAATGCTGACAAAAGGTCACGGCATTGTTGAGAAATTTCTCCGCTAGCTGTCGGCTTCTTCTTCTTCTTGTTCTTCTTTACAGTATGAGCTTGAGTATGTTGATTTTCAATGGGGTCCATTTGAAACAATTGGTTGAAAAAAGTTGGATATGTCAAAAACCTCAATGCGGCAAATTCTGTTATTGTCCTTTTAGCAGTCACACCGCCACACATTTGTTTGGCAAATGCATGGTTCAATAATGACATCGCAAAGGAACGATAAACATAAACTAATAAAGCTTTACAGTGCTTTCATTCACTATCATTTTTGTTCATCGTGGCGATTGCCTCAGCATGAACACAGGCTGTTCTTTTCGTCTATACAATTGAATCTAATTGTATCTCCAATGGCCTTGCAGATTGATACTTGGCATGTCCTTTGACACACCATTTGATGATGATGAATCTATATAATAACTGCAAATCATACAACCTACTGGAGGCATTCCACAGCATCCCGAGCTTGTCACACAATAACATCGCCATGGTACCAAAATTGGTCGGTTTGGGAGAGTCTGTGACTGCTATCAAGCGAGCTTCATCCCGAGCACGCAAGCCCGGAGGGTTTCGCCGTTACTCTTTTCTGTCGCAGGCCGAATGCTGCATGAAGACAATCGCATGAACTCAACTCCTAGCCTAGCTAGCTCGAGCTCGTCATTCATACGCCCGCCGTCATCTCGATCCGTCACAACATCTGTTTACACCACACAATTCGACGAGGACGAGGATCCCTGGGGAGATTTCCCCACCACTGATAAAGCGACCGCGTCTCAACCGTCTACTCTGAATGACCCATATAATGGAAAGAAAGAGAATGAGGTGTCGGATGTAGCATTTGGTAAGTTGCAGCTCTACTTAAAAGCAAACCATTCATCATACTATGCAATCGTTTCGGAGCCAATCGCTCACTCTCATCCACCAGACCTTGTCACTATCCCTCCCTTCTATCACCGATTGTACAAAAATTTATACAATGGAAATGGCGTTGACCTCAGTTCGCTACATAAGGTCATCTCTGCTTCTGGAATATCGAACACACAAGGACAACAGGTATACAGGAACTGGGCTATGAAGTCATGCCAGCGCACGGACCCATGTATTTAACCTCCGATTTAGATACTAAACCTGATTGGCAAAGCCCAACTACTTTCTGAACGCGAGTTTTACGGATTCCTTGTATGTGTAGCTCTTGCTCAACGGCATGAAGGTAAAAAAGTTGGTAGGAATTGGCAAGGAATAAAGAAGGGTCCTAACGGTTGCTTGAACAGATATAACGGTCGTCAGTATAAACGCCTGCAGATTTGGTATGTGGTTTGGAATATGGGATTGAGATATGACTTGTAGCTCACCCTTGACTCATCTCGCATATAGATCCTCCAGTACCTCGACTTGATATAAATCAGGAAGAAAGTGATGAAGAGGAAGAAGTCATACAAAGTAAGTAATTCAAGTGGTTATTGGCTGTATAGGTGATGGAGAGGACAACTCACAAGGCATGCTTTATCAGACCAGTACAATACCAACACGCAACCGTCAACGGGATCAAACGAACCCTATGAGACCTTTGTCAATATCGATAAGCCCGATTCAGTCACGGTTCAAATTGCGCCGGAAAAAGAGGGATATATCTTCAAGCATGTCAAATATATCGTACAGAATAATGACATCAAGTCTAGAGTACTGAGGAGATACAATGACTTCTCGTGGTTAGCCGAAACCATAACAAGACGATATCCAAGTCGCATGATTCCAAATTTACCACCAAAGAATCTTGGAGGAAGTAAGTAATTCGAAACCTGCATGCCATCTGAGATTACATCGTCTGATCATTATTACCAGGAACCGATGCATTTTTGGAAAAACGAAGAAAAGCGCTTTCCCGCTTCTTGAACGCTCTACTACGCCATCCCATTTTGAGGAACGACGAAATTGTGCATGTTTTCTTCACAGAGCCATCGGTAATATCAAAGGAAGTCATTGCTTTATTGAGATACCGGCAGATTGTACTTACCCTGCATGTTTGATACAGGAGTTGGGGGCTTGGAAAAAGCAAAATGTTCCATCGCTGGAGGATGAATTTTTTCGTCTTCAAATTAGAGAGGAATCTGCAAACGCAACACAGGACTGGGAAGAACGATTTGAAAAGGCTACCCAGAGGAACGAAGTGGCCGTCAAGACCTATACCGAAATGTGTCTTGCCATGGAGCGCATGGCCAAGAGACAAACGAACCAAGCAAAGGATTATATGCGTTACGGAACTTGTTTAAGGTAACAACAATGAAAAATCAACCTGTCCGTCATCCATTTGCATACTGACCTTTAAACCATTGCGTAATAAAAGCTCACTGAGTGAGCTTGAGAACTTTTGCTATTCTGACGCTTGTCAACGTCGATGTCGACAGGTGCGTCTTGATTCGGAATTGGTAGCCAAACATCTTCAGAAGGCACGAGTACAGCTACAGAATTCGTCCGACGTCATATACTCGACTACATTGGAGCAACTGAAACGACAAAGAGACTTGTGTTTGTCATTCAAGGTATGTAAAATTCCACTATCCGCTGATGACACAGACATCATCTCACAACCGGTCATTCCACCAGGACCTTTGCAGCAGGAAGAACCGCTACTGGGGTAATATGTTGGAGGTATTGGAGAAACGAGTAAATAGCAATACGATAAAAGCAAACCAGAACAGAGGTATACCTGGTATGGAAAATGAAGTGCAAAAGCTGGATGTTATCCTTCGCCAGGTGCGTTATATTGCGTTCCTGAAAATGCAAAAATGTAAAAGGCTGTTTACTAACCGTATCGAATTATAAGGACAACGAGGCTATTATCAAGGAGAGGAAACGTCGACAATATATTGCAAAATCTATCAAAGAGGAAATTCGGTATCTTCAGGACCAAGAATCGTATGCTCTTATTTTACATCGTAATTTCACCCAGATACAAGCACAGTCTGAAAAGAATATGTATGAAATATGGAATGAGCTACAGAATAAACTGGAAGGATGAAGTGTGTGGAGGGGGTGTATATGAAGTGCCTCACTTAATAAATAGTTTTGATCGAGCGAGTAGCTGGCAGTGAAGGGTTTCGGACTGCCAAATATATCAACAACTTTTTCGAGTCCCAAAAAAAAAAAAAGTTGAGATTGCAAGCTTGATTGATTCACTAGGCCTAAACATTTCAATGGACAAAGAAGCTCAAGGTAAATGTCCACTTACAAGCTGCATCACCATAGTTTTGCCAAATTCATTCATACCATTGCGATCCTCCAGAGACGCTCAAGCTTTTGGAGAACGACCTCCAGAATGCTGTGCAACAGCTTACTGTAGACAAAGCAGTTTGGGACCCAAACTTTGACTCTATCAAGTTCAAGGCGACCATGGGTATGGCTGGCAATACCATATATTTATAGTATCGATTGGACCGTCGAGAATACTAAACGTTCTATTAGCTGGACTAGGTAAAATCCTTTCATCAGATGCCACGAAATTGACATTGGCATGCAAGCCTCCTTGCAAGACGAGTGATATGAAGCCGATGGTGAAAGGTAGTAAGCCTCTCAAAAGTTAAGACCGAGAAGGATAAAAAAAAGTCAAGAATATTAATCGGATCATCAAAGGTATGCAAGAAACCGTTAAGCGGATCAGCGGATTTGTCGACACCATCCCACCTACATCGGGAAGAACCTACTTTGAGCACATTCAGAAACTTGCCCGTTCAGCGTTCACGGCGGCCATCAGTTTGTGTAAAAGTTTAGCTGAAGCCGAAGATGCCAGCAAGATTGATCAAATATTGAAGACTACTGGATCTGTCTGGGATGTTTGCAAGTCATTTGAATCTCAAGTTGCTGGCAACAACCGTGAAGCTGTGGGAAAGCAATGGAAAAGCGTTTCCGAGCTAGTTGCCGATGCACAAGAAGAGCTACAAGATTTCATCGCCGAGCAAAATGCAGACGACAACGATGAAGAAGAAGAACAAGACGATGGATGGGGAGATATCATGGAAAATGGCACCAAAATGACGCCAGAACAATTGGAAGCATGCAAGAAGACTTTTAATATGGTCAAAATGACAAGCATGGTATTAAAGAAAGTCCAATTGCGATTTATTGCTACGGCCTCCAATGACGCTGAAACCAACATTTGGCTGGACGATTTGTCCCGTGCTGGTTCTACTGTCAGCGAACAAATTGACATCGTTGCGTCATCGTTCTATGAAGAAGACGCCAATCTCAAGGAATATATAGCTTCCTTTGTTGAGTCCGCACTCTCTTTGATCACTATTGTGGAAACCCGAGTAAAGGAGGACGAACACGTCAGGTGGTTTCAGGTGAGCAAGGCACAGATTATTGAGACAGGGGTGTATGATAGATCATACTAATCGAACTTTTTTTTTTTTTTTTCGCTAATCATTGAAATCAGATGTGCCGAAAACAATACCAATCGCTTGAAAGTAGCATACAATTAGAATAAAGATCTTGTACATTTTAATCAAATGTGGGACTGTCAGTTTTACTGGGTGGGTGAGCGGCTGACGGACAGGCTGACTGATTTGCAAGCTGTTGTGACTTTGAGTCAAAAAGTCAGAACTGCGTTCCCGATCGCTGCCCTTCCCCTCCATTTTCATAAAACCTCGCTCTTTTACTTTGACCTCTTCCGCAGCTTTCGACGACTTGAATAGTACTGCAATGGAGAACGTCATAGAACTCATTAACAAGGTCCAAGATGTGTTTTCCACCATTGGCGGGAACGACAGTCTAGACTTGCCGCAAATCATATCCGTCGGCTCTCAATCATCTGGCAAATCGTCTGTAATTGAAAACATTGTGCAGCGCGATTTCTTGCCAAGAGGAAGTGGTGTTGTCACCCGAAGACCTCTTGTTCTGCAGCTAGTTACCTTGAACGGCCCTGAAGTTCAGGAATACGCAGAGTTTCTCCACATTCCTAACAAGAAGTTTTACGACTTTTCTGAAGTTCGGAAAGAGATTGAAGATGATACAGCTCGTATTGCTGGTACGAACAAGGGTATCTCTCGCCAACCTATTCATCTCAAGATATATTCTCCCAAGGTTCTCAATTTAACCATGGTTGATTTGCCTGGTTTAACAAAGGTACTTGAGATCATATGTCTCCTAATTAAGAAAAAGAGATGACTTACCATTTGGTTACAGATCCCAATAGGTAACTGCCTTTTCTGACCACTGGGCGGGTTTTATGATATCTAACCATGTGTGCCTATCTTTTTGGATTCGTAGGTGACCAACCCACTGACATTGAGAAGCAGACTAGAAATTTGATTGTCGATTACATATCAAAGCCCAACAGGTAACCATTATGCCATGTTAATTTTTTCTTTTGGTTTTGGTAAAAGCAACGTCAATGTTAAAAAAAAAAAAATCTCACCACACAAACAAATCATAACAGTATCATCCTGGCCGTTACTCCTGCTAATGCAGACTTGGTGAACTCCGACAGTCTGAAGTTGGCCCGTCAAGTCGATCCGGAAGGAAAGCGAACCATTGGCGTCTTGACCAAGTTGGATTTGATGGATGCTGGAACAAACGCTCTGGATACTTTGACTGGAAGAGCGTACCCTTTGAAACTCGGGTTTATTGGTTTGGTTAACCGTAGTCAGCAGGATATCTTGACCAACAAGCCTATGACGGATGCTATCCAATCCGAGAGGGATTTCTTCCTCAACCATCCATCCTACCGATCGATAGCTCATAGATGCGGTACTGCGTATCTTTCTAAGCAGTTGAACACCGTAAGGAAAAGGAAGAAGTTAGGTTTAGGTCCAAGGCATCATATCTAATGGTATTCTATCTTTTCCAGATATTAATGAACCATATCCGCGAAAAACTCCCTGATATTCGATCGAAGTTGAGCAGTATGATTGGACAAACACAGCACGAGTTGGCTCAGTATGGTGATATGGGATTGACTGGCAAGATGCATAGGGTGAGGAATCAGTGGTCATTAGCCGTTGTCGTGATCAGCCGCTTACTTTTTGCTTTTGAATAGGGTTCGTTGATTTTACAACTTCTCACCAAATTCGCTAATGATTTTGTTGCATCCATCGATGGTACCTTGTCGGATATCTCCACAAAGGAGTTGTAAGTGACACACATCTACAGCGGCTTTCACCGACACTTTTTTCTAAAACATTGATCCGTCAATTAGGTGTGGTGGTGCTCGAATCTATTTCATTTTCAATAACGTGTTTGGCCAAGCTTTGGAGTCCATCGCCCCTTGTGCTAATTTGTCAGACCACGACATACGAACCGCCATTCGCAATTCCACCGGTCCCAGGCCATCCTTGTTTGTTCCTGAAATTGCATTCGATCTGCTCGTCAAGCCTCAAATCTCATTGTTAGAAACGCCCAGTCTCAGATGTGTTGAGTTGGTCTATGAGGAGCTGATGCGAATATGCCATAACTGTGGCAGTAAGGTAAGGCACACATATATGTTTTCGTGGCTGTGGAACATATCACATATGGATGTTAATCATTCAAACTCTTCATTTTTTCTTTCGACTTCAATCCAACCAGGAAATACAACGATTTCCTCGACTGTATGCTCGCCTCGTTGAGGTGGTCTCAGATCTTCTTCAGGAGCGACTTGGACCCACCTCGTCTTATGTCGAAAGCTTGATCGCCATTGAGAGAGCTTATATCAATACCAACCATGCCGATTTCCTTGGAGCTGCAGGAGCCATGGCACAATTGGAAAGTCAGACCAAGAAGCATAGAGCACTGGAACGAAAGAGAGCTGCCAAAGTAGCTCAGATGAACGGACGTATCGAACATGTCGACGCAATTCAACCACCACAGCAAACTAGCACTCTTGGTGGATCTCCCAAGAACGATTCTTTCTTGAATTACTTCTTTGGCGGTTCCAACAAGAATGACCGCCCAGCTCTTGGAGCTATGGATGGCCCACATAACTCAGTAACTGTTTCTCCACCTTCCATTAGTAAGGTCGTGGAAGCCGAGATGGAGAGACAGTTAGGCGAGAAACTATCCATCAAAGATCAACAACAACAACAGCCACCGTCTCAAAGTCTGGACAGGGACGAGCTTGAAGTTCGATTGATTCGTAAGTCTTTTTTTTTTGTTTCTGTGGTCAGTTGTCTCAGTGCAGGGTACTTAACCGTGAATACCAACAGGTTCTTTGATTACATCGTATTTTGAAATTACTCGCCAAACCATTCACGATCTCGTTCCCAAAGCCATCATGCATCTACTTGTCAATAACTCGCGTGAATCTGTGCAAAACCGACTGGTCGCTGCATTGTACAAGGAAGATTTGTTTGGAGAACTTTTGCACGAAGATGAAAACCTTGCCCAAGAACGTGACAAGTGCAACGCTATGTTAGATTTGTACAAAAAGGCGTTCACTATAATCAATGATGCTATGTAAAACAATGTAACCGTCGACCTCCATTTTAACAAAAAGTAGACTGAATACCATATAAAGAAAAGAAATGCAAACATAGATATTTTGGATTGATGGTGTACATGAGAGGCTAACCCTAGCTCTTTTTTTTTTTTCTTCTTTTTTTTGATTGACGCTCTATCAGCAGCCATTTGATTGTGCTCTATTATCTATGGTTTGTATGGCAATTACTGGAGAACTGATCCACCCTCGCGAACATTCATGTTGGGTTCCTCGCCGAGAATCTTGTATGCCTTCTCGATGTGGTCGCTCTTGACAAGGACATAGTCCGTGTCGTAAGTGCTAACGGCGAAAACAGAGATTTTGTTGTCTTTGAGAGGAGTGACGATGCGGACCAAGATGCCAACAAGTTCGAATTCCATCTGCGCATCAACCTTGAAGCATCTCCACTGATCATCTTTCTTTGTAGCGCCTTCAAGAGGTACTTGTGAAGGGAGAATGATGGACAGTTCATCAGTTGTCTTTGAGACCGTGAACCAATCTTGTTCCAGTACAGAGGCTGGTACTTTGGTGTTCTTGGGGAACTGATACAAAGTGAATTCGTCTTTGAGAAGGATCAAATTGATGGTATTTTGAGACATTGTGTGGAAAAGGAAGAAGAAAGAGAAAGGTATTGGAAAGCGAAAAGAGAACTCAACACACTTTTGTCCGCAGTCACTGGCTCGGAATTTTGAGTTTCATTTCCATCGCATTGTTCAAATATGCCTCGCCTGTCAGTCAGTCCTGTCCCAGCATGGCCCATCCTTATTATCCCCCCGATTTACAACTTAACAACTATGTACCGAATTCGCTATCGACCAATACCCTACTGGCTTGGGTTACAGCTACGGTCGTGATATGGTTCACCACTATGTATCTAATCTCAGGCACTGCAGTGCATATGAAGCCGGGGAAAGATCGTCTTATTTTCTGCTGGTTCAGTCTATGTGCTCTTACACACTGCTGTTTTGAAGTGTACTGGGTGTATTTTAACAAGACAGTGGCCTCTAGGACCGACTTCCTCGCGGAATTGTGGCGAGAATATGCCCACTCGGACTCACGATACTTGGTCTCTGATCCATTGGTGCTGACCTTGGAGATCATGACAGTGGTAAGCTAGAACAAAAAAACTCGACCCACCTTGTTCCAAATGTTGTTAGCTAACCTCATTGATTAGACCATTATTGGACCATTATGCGTTCTGGCGATGGTTGCTCTGTATAGGAACTCGCCATCTCGACATCTCTACCAACTGATCATCTCTGTTTTCCACATCTTTTCCTGCTCACTGTACTACATCTTGGACTCATTCAAAGGATTCAGCAGCTGTGACCCTCATCCTATTTACTTTTGGGTGTATTTTGTTGGATTTAATAGCCCTTGGATTATAGTAGGTGTTATTTCACCCATGATCTAGTTTTTTTTCATGCAATGATACTCATCAAAGTCTCCGATCATTAGGTTCCAGCTCTTCTCATCTATGACAGTTGTATCTGCATTTATAAAGCTACAGCACGCTACCGAGTCCGTTGGGAGCGTCCAATCAAAGAAAAATAGAAATGCACGTTACCATTCAATCGTGCCTACACACTACATACAATATTCCATGCTAATCACTAATCGACGCACATCTCTTTTAATTAAAATCATGTATTTACAATTGGTATAAAACCTTGTGAGAATGTAGACGGGTGGACACAGTGGCGTGTACTGGCTGGTTTCTTCACGTTGTCCTTTGTTGAGGAGAGGGTCGTATTGGGAGTTCTGGTTGTAAGTGGTAACAACTTCTAATGACAGCATGAATGGATGAAAAGCTTGGGGGGTACACGCATAATCCAATTACGGTGTCTCTACCATCATTTTTTGAACAGATATATTGGCCGGTCATAACCTACAATATAGCAATAATTCAACTGCAATTAGACTACATATTCAGCCAAAAAGCAAGACAAACCAAGCCGTACCGTTTTGTTCATTTTCTGTATCGCCAGCGATCTCATAGCTTGCAAAATGGACCTCATTGAGCAAGAAATCCTTGAACTGATCAGGCAAGAATTTGATGCTGTCATACGTGGCTTTAATATGCTATGAAAGGGTTGGAATTTGAGTCCATGTACAACAAATGATACAGTCAATAAGGTAATGCACAAACCTCAGAATCTCGTCGTCGTCTGGCATAAGATTCGTATGCCTGTGGCTCCACGACAAAGGTGCCTCCAGGTTTGAGTGTTTGATAAGCTTTGTGGAAGAATTCCTTCATCCCTTCATCACCATTGTGCAGATGTATCCATTTTGTGATGCTTAAGCTATAATTTGAAATTAGGATGGTTTCTCTTGAACAGCTGTGGTTGAAAACATTGGCTTTCCACTACTTACGCAAAAATAGTGTCGTATGTCTCATTTTCAGTCGGTGTCTTCAACCAGTCATCCGCTTTGAATTCAACGTTATATGGAAATCCTTTAGGAGAGCTTCTAGCAGGAAGTGTGGGCAGAAAGCCAAACATTGTGGACATTGAATGAGGGAAATAATGATATTTGAAGCCAATGTCGAGGTCGACTTCTTCACTGTCCGGATTACGCAACGAATAAGCTAATTTCAGATGTGTTCTTGCCGAATGAATCAAGTTGGGATCTATGTCTATTCCGACGACATGCGTAGGTTTATACTTCATTGCTGCAGAAGGTATGGGTTAGTCTTGGGCCGTTGCGTCCTTAAATCATCGATATTTGCATTACCTAAAATGATGGTTAAATTGCCAGAGTTACATCCAATGTCGAGTACTGTTTTGTCAGTTACTAGGGACGGATCCAACATGTGCATGCGTGGGTCGTCCTTCTGGCCCTTATCTCGACGGGAACTGGTAGTCATATTAGACCAGGTATTTTCAGCTTTTGAAACGTAATTGTTCGCAGTAGCAGCCCTAATTACCTGTAGTATGCCTTATAGTTTCCGTATACATTTGGATGGAATTTCTCGCGTTGCTGGTGCTTTGACGACTGAGGCGCTGAGCCGGCCGCCGTGCTAGGTCGCTTACCCAAAACAGATTGTGGTTCTTTACTGCGATCGTTAGAGAGTTGTATCCGCTGGTGCCGAGGCGCTGAGTCCGCTGGATTCGAGTCACCTTGGTATTTCAGATATGGATTAGCGACGCCAGATTCTTGCTTCTCGGAAGAAGTTGATTCAGCTTGGGCACTCATGATTCACAAACGCGTCGAGGTGGGCAACTGTACTTTTGAACAAGAACAGGAACTGAGTTAGGAATTTGCTAAATGGTTCATTTGAGGGTGACTGGCAGGTGGCTGAAGAAAAAATGACAGACAGATTTCGGTCCACCAGGTGTTGGTTGGTTACCTTCAACTGCACAAGTATCATTAAGAGCACCAATGGAAAAGAAGAATGGAAATGTGAAAGTCCAACTGCTGTTAGTCCTGTCAAGCTGAACGTCTACAGACTTGATGAATGCCCTCCCCCCCGTTAGGTTTCAATAAATCGAAATACACGACGTATATCAGAAACGTCTTCATCACTGCGATTGGATTGTTTGGAAGATGATACTTTATTATCCTGGAAGTTATTCTGGCTAAATAATGAAGACCTTTTACTCATTGAGTCGAAAGCTGTCAACGCCGAAACAATCGGTAATATCTCATATGTCTGCATTTCATGAAAGCTATCGAGTTGTTCGAATCATCAGAATGCCAAAGAAAATAGATTGAAACTTTTGACGTGCTGGTTCTAGCAACAATTACAAGCAAACGGCTGTAGTCAGGTTTATTGTTTCGCGAGATTCCTTTATCATCCACATATTGTAAACTCAGCTATTGTGCTGGTAACCTGTGGCTTGTCGAGCCTCAGTTACTTGGCAGTGTTTAACGAGAATGAAAAAACAACAACCAAAACAGTTGGGCTATTTAGTATATAGCAAGTGGTGGTTCGCCATATAGCGTCAACTGTTACATTAAGCTGTGAGCCTCCATCACCGAGATCTTGTAGGTTTTTTTGCAAGTTATACCTATTTCATTCAAGATCTAGGGTAATGGGTCAAACGACCAAGATCACAGCAACCAACAAGCATACGATCGTTCGTTTGCAAGTGATCTTGTTTATAAGAGCCGTCTGCTCAATGTTCTCTATTCGATACTAGCTATCGATGTTTTATTATATTTATATCCCATTTTTGTAATAAAAGTGTTGTTTGTTCATTGACTGTGGTCAGCATTTGGTCATCACCAGTTCATTGTACGAATACTTCAGGCGATGGTTTTATAGTGACTTTGTCTTGATCCATTGTCTGGATGCCCATTCTGATGAAGAACCAAAGGACATAATTCACGGATCTTTTTCGTTTGTGAGACGTAAAGATTTCATGTTGGAAAAATTTTAGAGATTTATATACGTTTTTGCCATTGAATCTCCGAAAAATATGACTGCTGTTACGCGAGGTGTACTCTTAACTGGGATTGATATATGGCCATATTCTTAAAGTCTATGGCTCTACAGACATGAAATGCTCATTGAAAACCCCATGTAAATAAAAGACATTTTCTGATTACCTTGTTGCAATATTTATAGCAGTCGATGCATTTTGAAAGTGTTAGGTCAACACTATTGGATCACCTTCCGCATTTGGGACGAGCTAGTTTGTCACGATTCCTCAAAAACGGCAGAATCTTCACGTGGCTCCTGTATCCCATGCAATGTCTTCCTCCAATCACCACTTTGAGGAGAATACCTTTGCGAATTTAACTTACTGCGATTACTGCTCAAAGCTGTTATGGGGTCTGGCAAAACAGGGTCTTGAATGTTCAGGTATGCGTACCTTTCAAGCCACCAAAAACCGGTTTACGCCTACAACGATCGTTTACTAACCAGTGCTATTTCATTATCAAAACCAACCTCAGAATGTCAATACGTTTGCCACAATAAATGCGCTAGTTCCGCTCCCAGCTGCCAATCTGTCAAAGCAAATCCACCTGCACGACCAAACGGTGGGGATTCACCGACGCCCAAGACTCCCAAGAGTCCGACTATAACCGATTCACCCGCTGCCAACTCGCTCCGCCAGATACAAAACGCTGATCAGCAACAACAACGGGGGAAGAATTCCAAACACAAGTCTACCGCATCAGTTAAATCTATTTCTTCACAATCAGGTTTCGATTCCGACTCCTCTCTACACGATTCGCATAAAGATGAAGTAAATAAATCACCCGCCGCATCTAGTGCCCCTGAGTCAACAGCCGACTTTACTCACCACCTCAAAGACGTTATCATGTCAAGTGCCGTCAATGCAAGCTCAGAGGACATAAACGCACCGGCGATGCTATATCTAAAGTCTCAACCACCTTTGAATGCGCAGACGACGACTCGAAATTTTACCCGGTTCGCCTCCAAATGCGGCGCCATCTTTGCGTTTCGAGATGCTATCATTCGCCTTATAAGCTGGGAGAATACTGCTGACACGTTGCTGGCAATGGTCGTTTGGTGTGTAATTTGTAAGTAGTGAAATGAGTCTGTTTTCCCCATCGTCCAGCTGGAAAATTTACACCTTCCTTCATCAGGCTTTTATCCTGTGCTCGTCGTTTTCGGACCTCAGTTACTGCTCTTGCGTGTGATAGTTGCGAAATTCTATTTAAAATACGGCAAGTTCGATAGTGGTGAACCACTCACCGATGAGCCGGAATCCGACGAAAAAATGAATGTCAAATCTTCTGCAACAAACAGTGCGCAAGCATCGCCCAATCAGCAGCGACCGTCAAGCAAACGAACACTGAGCGGCTTTGGATTGTCATCTGTTTTATTCGCTTCAGATGATGCTTCTCCAGAATATCTAAGCAACTTGAAAAACCTTCAAAACATGATGGGTGAATTCAGCGATGGGTACGACTTGGTCATGTCCAATGCCAGTCACTTTGATTGGTCTTCCGAGACCGAGACCATGTACCTGTTACAAGCCATTTTGATCTCCATGTTCGTCCTTGCAGTTGGTATATGGATTATCCCGTGGAGACTTGTTTTCATGTTTGGTGGACTCTCAGTGTTCTTTTACAATACCAAATTCGTGCAATTGGTCTTGCGTGATATTGGCCCAGATCTAGGTCGTCATTCAGAACGACTTTTCAAGACATTGGGTGTATGGTATCGAAGCTTGGAGGAAACTGCAGCGGAACATGGGACGTTCAAGGAAGCCTCGCTTTATGAGAATCAGCGCTGGTGGCCCGGTAGTGGCTTCACTCCTCAAATGCTTCGAATGGAACGTGGCCCTTGGTCGGATATCTCCGGCACTATACCTTTACCCACCAAATATGAATATAAACCGCCTGCTGGATATAAATGGGAAGATGAGGACTGGACGCTTGATAAGACAGGACCATGGAAGCAAAACTTCCTTGGAGTTGGTAAGCTATTTCGTCTTTTGATGTTCAAAGCCAACAACTACTCATTGATACGTTTTTATGACTACTTTTCTTTCCACCCCACTGTCACAATCTAGAAGTAAGTATTCCAAACATCATTGTATGAGCAATTTAAAGTTTTATTGAGTGTAGGTCCTGACTTCTATTCTATCGTAGATGCAAGTTGATCCAGATGAAGGGGGTTGGGTATATAGCAATTCAGAATGGGAACCACTTTTTAAAAAGAAGGATGGTGGCGATGGTAGCAAGCGGGATTTGACACGTCGACGACGATGGATTCGTAGAGCCAGACGTCTTACGCGGGAAGAACGATTGGCAATGGACGACTAATTATGGACAAGAGAGCCAGTCCATTAGTATATACCGTCTTCCACACTGTGTTTCAAAATAGTTTCGATTTCCAGCCTTTTGTAACAATAGAACAAGATTATTTACTAGTATATGGTGTTTCGAATGAATGTTTAGCGTCTTCGTTTATGATACGGACTTGGAGAACGGTGTCGGTCTCGAGATCGTGATCTCACTCTCTTGTATGAATCTCTTTCTCGTCTATGGTGGTGTCGTGATGGGCTGCGCTCTTTCGGCCTATGCGAGCGAGGAAGCATGTCATACCTCCAGTTATCATCACGGCGTTGTTCAGAAGGTATCTCAGCTGTTTGTTGCTCGCGCCGAGCGAAATTTCTATACATCCTCCACAAAGTTAGAACTTGATTAATACCCCCTACTCACTCCACTAGTAAATACTTACATCGGGTCGCGGAACGCTCGATCTCGCGCACCAAAGCGTAACTGTCCACTCTCCTTTTTTCCTGAAAATCCACCGCCAAGTCGACGAGGAACCCAGCCCTTCATAACGCGACTACGCTCATAGTCAACCAGGATTCGCCGACCATCCACGTACATGCCGTTGGCTCGTCGATATGCATCTTCCGCAGCCTTTGTTCGTTCATAGGTCACAAAGGCATACCCTTTTGACACACCAGTGACAAAATTACACATGAGTTTAACGCTCTGTAGAGATCCATATTCACCAAACACCCGTTTAACCGTATCTGGAAAAGCGAGTTAGTCGAAAATGATCGACATGTTCTACGGTGGTATGAGGCACTACCTTCCGTTGTGTCTGGATCAAGTCTTCCAACGAACAGCGTCTTTAACGGGTCTGTATCCTTGATTCTCGGTGGCTTATCTGTTATGAAGAAAGTGAGCACTATGCACAATTAGCAATGGGGAGCATGGCGATACTTACATTCTGCATTCAATGCTCGCACAACTGCAGCATCGTGGGGTTCCGTGTCCGTGCCATCTATTGATCCCACCTTTATGGGATTGTATATCTTTGCATACCACATTCGAAGCTGGTAGGTATAACAGTACGAACAGAACAGACAGTGATAGCTCAGTCAATGTCTCGTCGTTTTCCATTCAATTTAAGACTGCCATTTTTTTTTTAGCACATCTACCTCATGCATCCCCTCTTGATAGTGGATAAAATATAATGTGTCCAATTTATGTAAAAAAAAATCAAGTGTTCTATAATGGTTTCGTCTAAAGGTCTACCTCACGCTCAAGGTTGTCCAAGACCATAGAGGCTCTCTCTTTGGAATCTATCAATAGCTCATGTGTTACTATCGTGGTTCAATATGTTCGTTCCTGGAAACATGCAATTATAATTACCTTGGATAGAGAGAAGATGGATCAAACCGGTCATGGGCATCCACCATGACTTAGTGCTCTTACGTTCCTTCATATCAGTTTCGCTCAGTAATGATTTAACAGGGGTAAACAAAACATCGGTACCAACAATGCCAATAACACAGGCAGAGTCAGAAGTGTTGATGATATCAACAGGTCGGGAAGCGCCTCTAGCATGTGCTGCATCCAGCGCAGGGAATGCTTGTTGTTCGATAAACTGAATACATTTGACGGCAAGACGACTAGCACGGATACGATCCATAGGGGATGGGGTACCACCTTGCTGAGTATGGCCAAGGACAGCAGTACGAGAGTCGAACAATTCGTTGCCCTCGGTTTTGATAATCTCAGAAATGACATTTGTGCTATAAGTCTTTGACACTTTCTCGTTTCTATGGTGTGAAAGTAATTTGTGAGTTAGTATGCTTCAATTACAACAACAATATGATGAGAAAAAAGTAACAAGTGACATACCTCAAAATGATGCGTCCTTCACTGTGGTTGGGATCATCCTCTCTGTAAAGTCGAACAAGATCCTTGACATCACGCTGCAATCTATCGAGGGTGATACCTTCTTCAGGGATATAAACAGTGGTGGCACCGGTCTACATTGACATATCAACTATGAATTAGTACCCTGAAAAATATACCAAAGTCTCCCAGACAACCACTTACGGCAAGACCAGCCATGACAGCCAAGTAACCAGTACGGCCACCCTGTACTTCAACAACAAACACACGTCTTCTTGAAGCACTGGCGCTCTGCACCAAGGCGTCACATGCATTGACAATGGCATTAAGACCAGTGTCACTTCCCAAGGAGAAATCGGTTCCTGGAACGTTGTTGGAAATAGTAGCGGGAAGATGTACCATGGGAATTCGGAACATGGGGTATTTGTCTCTGTTGTTATCCAATTGCATAAGAGCAGTGAATGCCTCGAAACCTCCCACCATAAGCAAAGCATCAATCTTGTGTTGTTGCAAGCTGTGTGCAGTCATGCCGAAATCAGCATCAGGTTGGCTACGGTTGGTACCAAGCTCAGAACCTCCACGAGACGACCATTGATCAACAGTAAGCCAGTCAAGCTCTTGAACAGCTCCTGAGAACAAACCAGGGAAACCATTGTAAATACCAACGGGGGTATGACCACGGTTCAAACAGTACAACACAGCGGTCCTGGTGGCAGCATTCATTCCACCTGCGGGAGCACCGACATGAATGATACCAACACGGAGCTTTTGGTGTGCTTCGACCTTCATTCTAGGGTCATCAACCACAGTAGTAGCTTTGTATGCCTCATAATCGAGCTTGAATTCAGAGTCTCGCAACTCGGTGGCTTTGTCGAAATCCTTGTTGCCAATAGCAGTTGCGACTGCATGCGTCTACGTAAATTGATCATGCAAGTCAGTTTTTTCAACACTCACTGCATATTGACTGCCACAGGCTCGTTACTCACCAGTTCAACTGCCTTCATCAAGGGTCTCCAAGTAACCTTGTTTTGAGACATGCCAATCATAGGAGAAGGAGTCTCGGGGGTGGCATGCAAAACAGCCTCAACAGCTTCCACACCTTGTACAGTGGCCTAACATGAAACAATTAGTTAACGCTTGGACAGGCTCATATCAAAAGACATTGAGTCCTGTAACTTACCAGATATCTATCATATGCAACTGGGGATCCACCTCTTTGAACGTGTCCAAGGGTAGTGACACGGGTATCAAGTCCCATTCTATCGGCCAAAATGTCCTTAATGTGCTCAGGCTTGATGGGGTTCAGGTTCTTGTCTAAAGCACCTTCGGCGACGATGACCAGTGTGTTACGCTTTCCAAGAGCTCTTCTCTAAAAACAAAATGTGTAAGCATAAATATTACGATGGTAAGTCAACCTATTTTGACACATACCCTGGTCAATCGGTCGCACATGGCAGTTTGCCAGTCATCATCGGACGGGGGCTTCTCAGGCAAAAAGACGAAATCGGCGCCAGTGCTGAAAAAAAGTCCAAATGTTAGATATTGATATTATCTTGAAAAACATGTCAATTTTCTTACCTGATAGCAGCCATCAAGGCGAGCCAACCACAATGTCTTCCCATGACCTCAACGACGAAAGCTCGAGAGTGACTGATGGCAGTACTGGCGATGGAGTCTACGCTTTCGCAGATACGAGCCAAACTGGTATAGGCACCGATAGTGATGTCAGTGCTGGACATGTCATTATCAATAGATCCGACAAGACCAACAATGGTGAGATAGCGATGGCTGTTGTGTTGTTCTTCAGTGATACGTTTATTTGCCAACAGTTCGTCGAGCAATCCAGGCCACTCAGATCTGAACACATCAGCACCAGTCAAGGAGCCGTCACCACCACAAACCACAATGGAATCAATGCCGCGGTTGACCAAGTTCTCCGCTGCTTGGAGACGACCAGGTCTTTGCTTAAAAGGCATACATCTTGCTGTTCCGATTGATGTGCCGCCCTGTTACATGGAAAAAAATTATGTCAGTACTCACTAGCATGAATCTGATTCCCGACCCGCCCCAGAATTTCCCGGTGCGTGCCCAATTTTTTTTTGATAACATCTATCCCAAAACCACATTCTCCCCAAACGAAATTCGATGGCTTCCACGGATCAATTACCAATCCAAAACAATACATACCACTTCAAGGAACCCACGAACATCGTTCCATGACATCTTCTTAATAAGATTACCTCCATCAACAAGACCTATTTTGCGAAGGGGAGATCAATCTCTGTGTGACGGCGGGCAAAAATTTCCAGCCGCGTAGAAGCCCATTTTTTTCTCTCATACCTTGGTAACCTTCGTAAACAGCAAATACGTCGCATCCACGTGCGATACCAGCGCGAACAACTGCTCTTACAGCAGCATTCATACCAGCGGAATCTCCTCCTGATGTCAAAACTGCAATCTTACGCTTGTTGGATGCGTCGACTGGCAAATTGGGGTCCGAAGTAATCTTGACGCGAAAGTCTTCATCAGTAAACTCTAGAGCATTGCCCAAGGGATCCCTGGTCTTAATCACAAATCCTCCATAAGACTCCTTCTCCTTCTTGAAATCAATATGTCTGCTTTGGATAATGGATGCAACGGTCTGCAATACGGTGCAGTGCGGGCAAGTTAGTCTAAAGGTCTTCTGACATCATAATACTGATCATGTAAATCCGCTGCTGACCTCGAGGTTATCAGATGCAATCACAATGGTTGCTGTATTCTTCTCTGGTGTATCGACAGCCCGATCGCCTACCAACTTGACTTTGATAGTAAGATCCTGGGCGGGGGCCTTTGCTGTCAGCTTCAAATAAATTTGACTATCACTGTGAGAGAGAGGCTCAAAGCCAAGAGCTTTATAGAACTCAACAGTGCTTTCATAAAGCTTTCTATTGGCAGTTGTCAAAAGCAAATGTGATAGCCCAGACATGAAGTAGTGGAAACAGAGAAGAAGGAAGGGGTTTATGCAAAGGTAATTTGGTTATCTCTCTTTTATCGCATTGAATCTCAAACCAAAAACATATGGTCACGTGGAAGACCTGAGAAGTCACTCCACGTCGCGACTATTTTTTGGGTCGCGTTGTATTCGTTCGACTTTTTTTTTTTTTTTTTGGTTACTCGCCATGTCCGCATTACGTGAAGAGCTCGCTCAGGGTCTCCATTTACAGGATGCACAAGTTATACATGATGGTGAGTAAGCACTGCTTCGGCCTCCCTGAGGAATCTAGACTAACGCTTCGTCCAGCTGTTGCTATTTGCAGACAGTACAATCTCAAGGCACGCGACTTGGTGCTAAAGTGGGAAGCATTTGCGTTACGACCTGTCAACATGGAGCGCAATGTGTCGGTTCCCACTTCTGATTTACTGCGACAGTTGAACGGCGAGATCCAACGGGATTTCGAGAACGCAGTCCAGAACAAAACGAAGCCAAGCGTAAATAAGTCTCGCCTTCAAACTCGTGGAGGTGACCCCAGCGGCCTACTTCGTTCCAACAACAATTTTACCAAAGATCCTATTCAAGATCTGTAAGTTGGAGTATAGACCTTTGCCATTGAAGATGTCCATTAGAGCCTTACCAACGCCTCTTTTTAGTATGAGCGAACTTTCAGGAGTACAGTCTCTCAACACCCCTATCGAACGCATCCCTATAGCAGTGTCAGAATTGGGGACCACCATCACGTAAGATGAAGAACCTGATGTTTTGAGAAAGAGGCTTGATCGGATCGTAACGTTACTTTGGAACTTTAGGTCAAAAACAACACAAAGATTCTCAGAGAGATCAGTTAGGAACAAGGTGGAGGAAAGCCTTAATGGGCATCTCAGCAGGAAAACGGACATGGGTGAGGAATTTAGAGACCAGTCACGATGTGAGATCAGCTTGGCCCAGGAGCAAACCGACCGATACAGATACATGTTTGAAAAAATCTCAGAGAGAGCAGAAAGTATGTAAAGTGTATTGAGATTATCTGATGTCCTTGGACGTCGCCAAGCGTATACTAACGCTGCTTTACTAGTCATTGATGATCGAATCGAATATTTCGCGGAGGTCGTGATGGAACACCATAATATCCAAGAATTTGCAAATCCAACCCGGGCAAATCAAGTAGGCAATGCGGATAATGAACAAATGGCTATCTATCTATCTTTATGACTAACTGATGAAATTAACTATTCGTAGAGCAATATCATGGCAGTCGGGCGCATTTGTTGTGAAGATGCTGCTGGTAAGCTTAATGAACAATCTGTCGTATTGGAGACTTCAAGATCTATGGGTATGGGCAAACGTGTCAAACTCATGCTCGGCAACCTACCTGAGTACTCCGTCTTTCCTGGCCAGGTAAGCATGGTTTTCATGTAGCAATATGATGAACGCACTTACACATTTGTTAACATGAAATTGTCGTCATCAGATTGTGACATTGAATGGAGTCAACAATTCCGGCAAACTGCTCACAGTCTCCGAAGTTTTGCCTATACCGCTACCGTCGCTTGCTGTTCATGATGCTGCTGAGTTGTATGAATACAATTATGGCGAAAAGATGCAAGGAAAACCAATTGATATGTGCATTGCTGCTGGCCCATATACACTAGACGACGATTTATCATACCTTCCATTGGAAGATTTGCTGCAAACTATGGCTTCAGAGCAGCCTGACATTTTAATGTTGGTGGGTATTTTGATGAAGCTGCGTATCGACTTGTACATTTGCCCATTCTGATGAAATTTGTTATTACGTTCGCAGCTTGGTCCATTTGTACCTGGATCGCATCCATTATTACAAAATGGTGAAGTTGATGCATCTCCGGTAGATGTATTCCGATCACAGGTTTCAGCTCGGTTGCAGCGATTCATTCAACAAAGCCCCGCAACGAGGATCTTACTGGTACCCCACTCTGACGATCTCATTCACGAATACGCCGTGTTCCCACAGCCGGCCATGCCATCCAAAGAACTGGGTCTGCCAAAGGGTGTAGTGATGCTGAGCAATCCATCCATGATTCGCATCAATGAAATGGTCGTCGGCATAGGCAATATTGATATTCTGTTCAACCTTGGTTTGGAGGAGATTTCAAGATCAAAAGAAGCGTCAGATAGGTTGGCCAGGTTGACCAGACACATCTTGCAGCAAAGAAGGTAATGTTGAAAGCATGAACTTTGAGAACATGTTTTGCATAGCACGCTTCTTACCAATGAGAACTTTTTTCTATATAGCTTTTACCCCATGTTCCCTCCTGCACTTGGTGACAACCTTGATCTTCTCCAAATGCCTCACATACAGATGGATGTCACACCTGACATCCTTATTTTACCGTCTCGACTAAAGTCATTTGCAAAGGTGGGTGAATAGATAACCTGTGGACTCCTTGAAAGAGATCTTGTACTTACGCATCTACTTGGCATGAACAGATTGTGGACAGCGTGGTATGCATTAACCCTGGGTATCTATCTAAAAAGCAGTCGGGTGGCACGTTCGCTCGGGCTACTATTCATCCCCTACAACTTGCCAGCGACGGCAGTGTTGGCGTCGAAGGCAAAATCTGGGAAAGAGCAAGAGTCGATTTGATCAAGATATAACCCTTACACTTCTAATCGGAACAAATCACGACTATCTAGACCGTATCGAGGCATTTTATGTAAAATATGAAAGTAAAGTAAAGAAATTGAAATTTTTTTATGACAAGGGATGGACTGACCGTAGGGTGGAGGCGGGGATAAAATCTTAAGGCATAGATGACTATTGTCATGGTATAGAGCATGACAAGGGGAAAGAGGATCTTTTTTTTTTTGGTTGAAAAAAGGTAAAAGTAAGCTGTTACTGTACAAGGCGTGTGAGAGTGAATGAATGAACGAGCGGGTTTGAGAATATATATGCAATAGGCTTTGCTGTCCGAGCAGACAAACTACAGTTGAGTTCAATTTTCCGAGAATGTAAGATTGACAACTATGTCACCTACAGGCCGAACATTGATGTTTCCGACAGCGTCTTGAATGTCGTCCATGGTTTGATATAACTGTTGAATGGTAAAAGGAAATGAGTACATGGCATCTTCATCTGTACAAACATACGAAGACTTACCCAATCCATATCTTCTTCTCCGAGACCGCCATTAGGTGCAGCTGAGCATAATTGTTCGCAAGCTGCTGCTGGTGTTAGCTGTCCCTTTGGAAGTTTGGGATTCGTAGCACTTGGCCAAAGCATGTCATATTGAATTTGATTCAAAATATCCCTAAAAAATGACAATTGTTGAATTCCGTGCGCAGGGCCCAAGTTACTGTAATTCACCAAATGTATACTGACTGATATTTTTCTGATCTCTCTTGCGCATCTTGGTTTTGTAGTAAGTCGGTTTGTGCGCTCGATATATCTATCAATTGCCTTGATACAAAGTGTTAGTGTAGATCAACTATACAGTAAATAGGGCGCAAAACTTACTGCTCAGTCCTCTCTAAAACGTGATTCCAAAATTCCTGTTCTTTGATATGATCTATCGCTGGTGCAGGAGGATATAGTAGCTGTTGTTGGATTTGTGTCGAGCTAAAGTATATAGGGCTTGTTTAGTGTTGTTGCTCATAAGTGTGTCAGGTGGCTTGACAGCGCTTACCCATAGTTTCCATTTTCTCCATCGTGAAGGAGCGGCGGATGTTCCTATGACATAATTGGCAAGAATCAGTACATGGTTTGAAGCTGAGCGTGATCGCTGCGGTTATAAAGGGTCATGCGACCAATTCACTCAGCTTGAGTAGTGCTCTGATTGATAGAATCGAAGATACCACAATGGTGGTCCTTGATATGGAAAAGCAAATTGACCCAGTGATCTAGGCTGCAACTTACACTATCGTGATTCTGCTTGCTACAACAGCTACCCATGTGAAGGAGAGGAGGCGAGTATAGTGTTAAAGCATTTCGCCCGAGCTTCCGCTGACTTTCATTCGCATCCTCATCCAAAGTCACGAGTTTATTTGCCATTTGCATTTCGTGGATTTTTTTTTTTGGGAGTGCCTAGCGTACATCTGAAATTTATCCACCAAAACAGATGTCTACCATACAGACATTTTGTTATTAAAAGTACTGGAGCTAAACAAAGAGTCCAAGTAGAAGAGACTGAACGGTGCTGAAAGATGAAGGCGAGACATATTGTAAAATCAAACAAATAGAAGACGGTTAATGCAGGTTCCAGGTACGAACGTAACCTATTTGCATTGAATCACTTGTTGAAGCCAGATAGTAAACAAGAAAATGCTTCAAAGCAATCTTTCCATGCACACATATAAGCGTTATTGTACTGAAGAGCTGCATCAAGTGTAAGACTCGCTAGATAGCAACACTACGCATTAACTAATAAACTTTCAATTTAGATTCAATTGAAGGAAAATAAAGTGTATTAATCAATAATTGAAATGTTAACCGAGATATCCATTGTTGAGCATTGAGGCTCGAAGTTACGATGTTGCCAAAAAAAATGGATACATGCTTAAAGGATCACGTGTATGTGACTTGCACGAGATTGAACACTGGCTGATTTTTACTATAGGCGTTCCAAAAAAAAAAAAAAGAAGAGCCCACTGCTGTACCGTACGTCGCCATTCATGCCAACACAATCAGTCGCAAAAGCCAACATGGGTAGCCAAATCAAACAAAAAGAGAATCTTACTTGGAAAATCAACTTATTGGCAGCTCAGGTATGATGCGTAACATAATGTACCTCAATGTAGCGTTGTTTAACCCACCTTGTCTTCCAGCTCGGTGGAAAGTCACGCATATCTCGGGCAAACCTTGCAGCCAAATCACTGGTAAAGGATGGAGAAAACTCAAATGTTGATGAAGAGGCTATCAAGAAACAGCTACTGGAATTGAAGGCCCAAAAGATCAACATGAAGCTCGTAAGTCGTTACTGAGACTGCAAACTTCCCGGGATCATAACATTAACTTTAGACCGCCTGATTAGTTCCATGTAGTTAAGGAAATCAAGAAGTTGATGAAGAAAGCAAAGAACAACGAAGTACAGCGACTGGTTAAGAAATCAAAGCCTGCTAAATCTGCGCAGGAGAGGTATGTCATATTGGTATAGACAAACATAACGATTACCATTGCCATAACTGACATTTGTCCAACTAGTAACAAGAAGACTGAAGGAAAGGAAGATTCAAAGGATACGGAAAGCAAAATTGATGAAGAGTTGGTTTTGCTAAAGGTAAAGCTGTCATATTCATATCTGATAAAAGTAGAATGGTAAATGGCCGCAATTTCTTATGTCGCTTTGTTTTATAACACAGTCAATGGATCTAGATCTCATTGCAACCACAGCAACTCGGAACAAGATCAGCAAGAATGGAACCATAAAGCACAGTAACATCTTGTCACTGCTCGAATTTCCAACTGATGAAGCCGCTAAATCTTCAAATGAGATGTCACTTGAGGATGCAAAGTTACAGCACAATATTGAAGCTAGATTACTCAACTTTAAGCCTATCAAAGAAGAGTTCAGCAAACTGTTAGAGGACATTGTAAAAATCATTGACGCTGGTTCTCAGATCCCAGAAGTTGCTACAGAAGCGACAAACGATGCAGAGGAAGATGAGATGGAGGTCGAAGAGGAAGAAGAACAAAAGGTTGAAAAGGAGTCTGTACCATCCAAGCGAAAAACTAAATCAGATTCCTCGGACAAAGCAGCTTCCACGGCCAAAAAACCAAAAGCCAGCAAACAGGAAACCGACGCTTCATCAACTTTTGTTAGTACACTTTATAGCGACAGCGAAGAGGAAGAAGAACAGGAAAAACCAAAGAAAAAGAAGAAATCCAGTGATGAGAATTGGGTGGATGAAAACTTTGACAAGTATTACGGAAAAGAAAAGAAGAATAGACCAAGTCAAAGACGTAGACGAGAGTGAGTAATGAAACAGCCTGGATTCCATAGCCGAACGTACCACTAATTTTTTGCCGGGTTTAAAAGGATGTACGAAAAGCTGTATGGCGAAGAAGCCAATCACGTCAAGGCACAGTTGGAAGCTGAAAAGATTAAGGAGGAAAGAAAGTTAGCACGACAGATGAAGAAGAGTGCTTCAGGGGGCAACAATATTTCTCTTGGAAAGAGAAGATCCAATGCACCTAATCCTTCTCAATCGGCCAAGGCGAAGGCGGCCAACACTGAACAACTTCATCCATCATGGGAAGCCAAGAAGCAACAGAAAGATCTCATGGCCCTAGCCCTCAGTGGTAAAGGTGGTCTAGGAAACAAAAAGATTGTATTTGATGACTCTGACTAAATGGCCATCATTTCTATCCGGTTCTTTTGTATATCCAAATTTTTGAAATTTGCAATAATGTCAGCTTCTTTATACACACTTTTTCTTTTCCCACATAATTCATTTTCTACATCCGAGCGCATCGAGGCTCGTTAGACACTACAATACACCACATCGTCATCTTCTATTTTACGGTGCATGCTTCTTGTTATGTTTTGACTTTGATTGTTTCTTCTTATTTCCAGAAGATGCAATCGATTGCTCCATCACGTCTTCACATGGTAATTCGTCGCTTGAGAGTATACGTCGGGGAGAATTGACAGAAGCCAATGACGTAAATAGGATATATTTCTGATTGGCGTCCCAGAGCATTTCTCTTGATGATAGACCAGTCATACAGGGTATTTCAGAGAGCAGCCGTTGGTAATACCGACGTATTTGACGTGGTTTTAACTCAGTCAGATGCTTTTCCTCTATTCCATCGTTGTCATCTTCTTCTATCAAGTTAAGCATATAAGCAGTTGAAAATGGCGACACGGTGGAAAAAGGGTTAGAGTAAGGTGACATGGGTAGGGGGAGTCGTCGTTGGAGCTTGTTTCTTGGAACTAGAGAGGCCTGTGGATCCAAATGGGCCAAGAATATGACCTGCTCATTACGTTCTCGTAAGTATTTCCGTTGCCTTGGTCCATACATCAGTTGCCAGCGCGGACCTCCGTCGATTGTGAGGTCAGGTAGAGTGGCGTTCGATTCCAACTCATTCAAAATTTCCAGTGGGAGCGGAACTTGCGCTTTGGTTAAAAGCTTCGATCGCCATGCCCACAATAAATTCGCCTTTCTGCCTAAATGTAAAGGCTTATACCTTGGCTCTGGTAATTCAGGCTCGAGCTTCTTGTTTTGTAGCTGCGTAATTAATATTTGTAGTGGCGGGCACATTGGTGCAGGAGGGGCTGTGTGTGGGATGTGTGGGTAGAAAGGTTCGGGGGTCCGGACACTAGGATCAGGGTTGGGTTCTATGTATGGCTATTCGGGGAGGTAAATACTTTGAGGCTTTCAGAGACGCTACACCCACAAAGGTACTAACCATCAATATATAGTGTCTAACTTTCCCGGTTCGACCGTACGCTGCTCTCAAGATACGCATGACACATTTTTGGTCATTGATGTTGGCGCGTTCAATACTATGTAAATACTGGACAAAAGCTAAGGACAACAAGAAAAGGGGTTTATACAGACAAAACCTTTGGCCTCACCTTTCGTCCTTCTATTATTTTAGTTTTTATTCTATCCAGATCATTCAGACGTTGACATTCTCGAAACCGATGTCTTATACGGTTGACCATGAATGTTCTAATTGGGAATTAGCTGTTTCTGGATAGTTTATAGTTTGCAGTTCAGGAACGGAGGCACGTACCTAGCTCTGCTGTCAAAGAACAGGCCAGCCTCGGACAGTAAGCGTCTGTATAAGGATTTGACATAATGACCATGTTGTACGCTCTGCATGTGAGCGTGGCCCTAGCGGTATCGTGACCTGTCAACCCAGCAATTTTTTTTTTTCATCGAGCTGGGGTTTTTTTTTTTTTTTGGTGGATTTTTTCCTTTTTTTGCGGCATTTCTGTGTGGTTCTGCTGAAAAAACTAAGCTCAGGCATTTGCTGGCATTTCTTCCACCCAGTTCGTAACAAAGGCAGTGCATGCATTCTAATTTATGTCCATACCTAATTACCCTATGTCGCGATGATGTTGGCTGTACAAGGTCTGGGGTATCTATCCATTCTCGTATGGTTCAACACCAGCAGCAGGCGTAAAAAATCGGATGATCATTGGGACCTTCTGCAGAGTTACACTCCCATGATCAGAATAAAGTTTCCATTAAGAAACTTCTGGACGTGCCTTATTATGAGCTCCAGGCTTTTCCAAAGAGAGGCGGGGTATCAATAGACGGAGTACGAAGCTCGTTCTTTGCATTTCTGCGCTAATGAGAATCGACAGATGTCTTACGTCAATTTTTGGCCATTAAGCGGGAGACTCATACAATCTGGCGATGTTGACGATATTTTTCAATTTTGGCACTCACAATTCTCTAAAGTTCATTTTAATGACCTAGTAGATTGGATTGTTCAATGTAGAAAGATACAGTCGTTATTTATGATAAAGAAGCACGTCGTCTCCATTGGAAGAAGTTGGAACAAATTTGGGATAGTGACGTGCTGTGTTGCAACATTTTTCTGCATTTGGCAAATTGGAATAGTTGTACCAGACTCTTTCTGTCCGTCAATCATTCACAGTGGATCTCAACAAGTCTATAGAAACATTGTCACTGGGCGAAAAGGAGAAGGTTCCTTCGCAGTCTCAGACTGTGTCATCAGCTTCCGATCGATTACCTTCTGCACAGTCTCCAGTGCGACCTCGAGGTTCGCCCATTAACCGGTCTGTTCTTCCTCCTATCACCCGCCCAGGACAACCTCGTTCCCCTCTGCCTCGCATTTCACGTCCCAACGCACCTCGATTGACTCCAAATCTTGACGATGCAACACCTAAGCGAGAAGGTAGAGGAGGCATGAGACCTGCGCTCAATCTGGCTCAACTCGGATTGGAATCAAAGCCTACCGATACACCTTTCGCCAACTTTTCTCGATATGTGTAAGCTATACAATTTTTTTTTTAAAAAAAAAAAGAAAAAATCTATGCATTTGTCACTATGACAAATTATGGTACAGACGACACGTAGACGAACTGTTTATTAACCAATACTCTACTTTTGCAGCGACCCATCTGGAAAATTGAACTTTTCTGGTAAAGCCATCATTCACGCCGACGGTGTGGATTTTAGCAACGGCAGTAGTTTCAAAATTAAAATGGATGAGCTCGAACTGAAAGAAGAACTTGGAAAAGGTCAATATGGAACGGTACAGAAGGTACGTGTATTGCCAGGAAGATATTCATCACGTGTGCGATGTTTTTATTATCATTATTCGGCTCTAACATGCTATTTTATTTTATTTTGGCAGGTGTTCCATAAAGCTACCAATGTTGTGATGGCAATGAAGGTGAGATATACAAATGTTTTTTCTTCGGCGTTCATCCAATCCTTTTTTTTTGTGTCGTTGGGAACTTGGCAACCTACACTTAGTGGCGTCTGTTTACTTACTCGATCGTTTGACCTTCTAACAGGAAATTAGACTGGAACTCGATGAAGCTAAGCTCAATCAAATTTTGATGGAACTTGATATTCTCCACAAGAGTACCAGTCCATTTATCGTGGAATTCTATGGCGCTTTCTTCATCGAATCATGTGTATATTATTGCATGGAGTACATGGATGCTGGTTCCCTTGATAAGTTGTATGGAGATGGTGTTCCTGAGGAAGTTTTAAGCAAGATCGCAAATAGCGTAAGTTATGATTCTATTGAATATTATTTAGGTTTAGTCTCGATTGTCATTGACACTTTTTGCATCACCGCAGATGCTTCACGGATTGAAGTTCCTCAAGGATGAACTGAGTATTATTCATAGAGGTAAGCCACATCGATAGATGACAACATGATCGCTCTAAAGCTCACATCCGGTGCCTTTCAGATGTCAAACCTACAAATGTACTTGTTAACAAGGCTGGTCAAGTCAAATTGTGTGACTTTGGTGTATCTGGACAACTAGCCAATTCATTAGCAAAAACAAATATTGGTTGCCAAAGCTATATGGCCGTGAGTTACATCATTATGCTTGCCGCTATCATCTTATTATGTCATTAACCCTACCCTTTAGCCCGAACGCATTCAAGCTGTCAATACCTACAGCGTGTCTTCGGACGTTTGGTCCCTCGGCCTGTCTCTTGTTGAGGTTGCTGGAGGAAAATATCCCTATATAAACGATAATATGTTTGCTCAGCTGAAGGCAATCATCGATGAAGAGCCACCTAAACTACCTAGTCACTTTTCCGAGGAAGCTCATTCCTTCATATCCGATTGGTACGTGCCACTGCAACCTTATCTATGCATATCTTCCCATGATTTGTAAGCTAACCATTCACTTGTAGTCTTCGAAAAGATGCTACCCAGCGTCCTACCTATTCCCAGCTACTACAGCACCCATTCATCAAAAAATATGAAGATGTAGACGTGGATATGGCTGCATGGGCTGTTGCAGCTAATTTGTCAAGAGCCAGCCATTAAGTTGATAGTGGTCAAGTAAAAAAAAAAAAATGTTGATTATCTTGTTCCCTCTTTACACCTTTTTTTTTTTCTAAATGATCCGTTAAACCATGTGTTCTTTTTCTTTGTATTGTACCCTTGCATGACATGGGCACCCTTTTCTGAATCTTTTGATTGTGACAGCTAGTGGCTGCTGAAAGCTGAGCGAAACCGTACGATGGGTTGCTAAATTAAAGTAGTCCCATACATCTTTGTTATAAAAATAATAGTCGTTATTGTTATCTTGTGAACAACGTATGCTGGGCATGCATCACCTTGTTCACCAAGGCAGGCACGGTCGATTGTAAAAAGTATCTCGGCCATGCTCTTCTGTGGCCATACAGACCCTCCCCACCTGTCCAGCGACGATGTCACACAAATGGAAGACACCAGTATAGCTACAAAAAAATTGAAATTGAAGGTTTTGAAGTTGATTGTCTGTCATTGAACAGAACCGGTCAGTGCATTTTCATACCATTCGGGGGCGCGCAGCATATGGCAAGTATAAAGTGACTGCCAATTTTGTCGACCGTAATCTCGAGTGAAGCAACAGTCAGTCGTTGTCAAAACACTTATGGAAGACAATATACAAAGCATTTTTGACCGATCGGCTGTCGACTTCGAGTATTATGTACGGTATTCCATATACTTTCCCAAGGAGACAAGTTCAATCGAAGATCTCCAACAAATTAGCGCCGAAATTCGTGCTTTAGTAGAGCAAATAACCGGCAACTACATTTGGCAAAAAGATCACTTTGGATTGTCAATAACGAAAAGTTCACTTCGAGGTAATATAGGAATATGTCATGGTGGATGGAAAATTCGAACTATCAAAACGATTCAGCTATTCTAAACTCCCATCCTCCAATTCATGATAGACCCTTTGTATCCTTTTCTGCACGGCATTACACGGTATGGCGACTGTGTGACTGACGAGTGGCTCGTAGTCTACATTCTAAAGGAAATATCAAAGCGATATCAAGATGTTGTAATCGACGTATTTGATAACGATGGCGAGTTTCTTCTCATCGAGGCTGCTATGGAATTACCACCCTGGTTAGATCCGTCAAATAGCGAAAACCGAGTCTACATACATCAGGGACACTTGCATATCATACCGCTGCCCAAATCACCTGCTGAAATCATTCATATACCTAGTGGAACGCTTATGCGATCTCGCGCTATTGACATTATTCGATCTCATGTTGTTCCTACTCAAGTATCAGCTTCAATTGAGGATGCAGCATTTCTCCGAATCAAAGACTTCCCGACCAAGGCTTTGAACGAAGGACATAGAGCACGCTGTACGGTCCCAGCACCTTTGGCATATGTTCTCTTGAAACAGCCTCAGCTCGTGCCACATGCAGTAGAAGCGTTCTATACCCGAGATCCTAGCAGTATGAAGGCGGCGTCACGAATGGCAACCTTTCCACCTAACGAAATGGTTACCACCGTGGTGGATATGACCAAAACCTGCTATGCCAAACTTGTTTCCCAGCAGTTTTTCGCACCAAAGCCATTCAGAATGCCATCACGATCCAACCCTAAAAAGTTCAATGCCGCAGAGCTGGGCATGAAGATCGCATGTGCCTTTGAGATGCTTTATTCTGACAAACGAATCAACGTTGAAGCACCGACAAAGGAAACCACGACTGATACGTATGATTTTGATAGTGACCTCACTTGGAGCGAATATAAGAAGCGATTAGAGCGCCGCGGGTACTTCAAAGGAGAGTTGCAAGGGTCTGTTCGATATCGGGAACTTGAGACGGTTGCTCAACAACAGCACCTCATGAACCGACAACAAGGAGCCGGTCAGATAGATGATGATATAGAACTGAAGAGCATGGACGGAAAGAACACGAACACTACTTTGAGTGGGACTCCCCGACAGCAAATGGATCAAATCCTGAAGAAGTTCTCAGAAACAGATCTGGAACGTCTTTTACAAGCTGCTAAGTCCAAGCCTGAAGATGACGATTCTTGGATGAATGTCGACCCACAGCAACTGGAAGAATTGCTCAAGCAGTATGGTGGCCTTGGCATGGACGAGGCAGACTTTGGAGACACCAATCCCGAGAGCGGTGGCGATTTAGATCTGGAAGCGATGATGAAGAAATTCGAAGGCTTTGTAAACTTCGAACAGAGTGGTGCAGAAGGAGCAGAGTTCCCAACGTTAGTACTGAGGTTGTGACGACAATGTAGCATGTTCACTTTTACTTATTCATCATGTTTTCAGGGAGTCTTTGGGTGAATTCAGTGATGAGGACGATGGATCTGATTACGAATCAGAAAACGATGAAATATCGTTTGATCCAAATCAATTCATGAGCATACTCAAAAGCACATTAGGTAATGTTTATATGATAGCGGCAGAAAGTTTGAGTCCACCAACTCATTTCTTTTCGATTTTGCAGGCATTCCATCCGAAGAAGCTGATACGCAAGCTACCAAGGAGCCAGTTTCCTTTGCGGAACCACAGTCAGCGTCCTTACAAGAGATTTCGGATGAAGAAGCAGACCGAATCAAACATCTTCAAAACAACGAAGAGTCAACCATGGAATCGTTTTACAATGATATGGATGATGAACTTCGTGGCCATAAGAAGATCAATGCGTCGTTCCACAAATCAGTCAGATTCCAGCCCTCCACAGGCGAAGGAGCAACTGATGATGAAATGGAAGAAGACGAAGATGCACCGGTTGATATTGAACTCAATCTCGTGAAAAACATGCTGGAAAGTTTCAAGAGCCAGGAAGGTCTGCCAGGACCGATTGGAAATATCATGAATCGTATGGGTATTGTCATGCCTCGCGACGAAACCTCCATGGAAACCCCCAAAATAGAACAATAATATGTACATTATGAATATTGAAAGCTTTTTTTGTTGACCAACATTGTATAGTATTTTTTTCATTTTTGAACACTCTCAGCATCCATCCTAATACACAACCATTATACCATAAACTGCCTACATTTCCTTTTATTACAGTGGACTTTACAGTTGGAAAAGCTACCTTTTCCCTATTTAATACGGTATGCAGTACTAGTATCCTTCTATGCTATCAAGGTCATCATCATCCGCATAATCAACCTGACCTGCACCGCCTTCGTCCCAAATGAAGAGGAGATCCTCGACCTTACTTCGTTGGGTTGGTTGTATTTGAAGCATGCATGAAAGTAGCATTTGAGATTTGCTGTTGGCGATGGCATGAAGATGAACTGGTGTGCCTGTTTTCGCAAACTGGGTGGCATCATCTACAGATTTGAATAACGGTTTTCCTGTGATGATTTCATAAATGACAACACCAAGAGACCAGAGGTTACTTTCTGCGGTTATATGTGATACAATGCCGTTCAAAATCTCTGGTGGAGTGGTTTCTGAAACATCGCAATCGCCAACATAGTCACCAAAGACTCTACACTCTTCCAGCTTTCCTAACTTCCATTCTGTTACGCAACCACCCATATGGAAAAATGCGTTCGCTGAAAGGCTGGTATGAGCTAAATCGTGTCTTTGTAGTACTTCCAATGCCTGCAGCAATGACTTGATCGTCAGAGATTGGAAATATTGATCAGTGGTGTCGGCGAGAGTCAAATCGCCAGCCGCAGGGTGTAGGAGACGATAAAGTGACTTGGTTGGTGAACAAGCTTCAGTAACCGATAGCGCTGTATAATCATTTCCTCCAGGTAATTTATATGATTCAACATGGTTGATGATTGTACTTCCAGCGAGCTTAGTAGCAAACCCGATTTGAGCCAATTGAAGACCGAGAGCTGGCTCCTTGAAGAAATGAAGTGACACTTGATCCATCTTGTCGGGCAACTTGTTGGCTGCTCGTATCGTATAGTAAGTTGAAATCTTCGTTGCCGGCTCACTTGTTAGAACATATTTGTCATCTAGCACATGAGCACCACCTTTCAGGTCTTTTCGAAGAGCATTCAGGTCAGCACCGGTATATTCAGGTATATGGATGTTCGAATCTTGCACGTAAAGTTGGGTTAAGTCTGGCAAAAGTATCTTGGAGTGAGACTGCGATACAACAGGGGAAAAGGTATTTTGAACGGGAGAAATGATCGATTCCAAAGTATCTTGACGGTATCTGCCATTCGAAAGCCTAGGAGGAGCAGTGATTTTCATCATGCCAATAGGGGAATCATTATGAACACCAGGACGCTCGTCGATATGGTCGCTGTATTGTTCATCTTGAAAGCCTCTGGTTTTCGTAGACCCTTTACTGAATTTTTCACGACGGGCCCGGCGGCGGTAGAATATTAACAATGCAATGCATATGACGACAAAAGCAACACCTCCAATGACACCCCCGACTATGGCACCAATGTTTGTTGATGAACCTGATGGCGATGATAATGAAGACGTTGGTGCTACAGGTGAATTTACAGGAGAGACGGCCCATGCAGGTATAGGATCGCCACTATTCAATGTTGATTCAGTAGATGGGCTCTGTGGATTGGTTGCTACTACGGACAAGCCACCAGATGCACCCATTGTTGATGCCAATAGCCAGGAAGAGGAAGACTCATCGCGCTTGAAGATAGAGTTCGAACCTGTTGTAGCCCGATTAACTAAAAGCATATTTGCACTGCTCACATTTGGACCACTTAAGGTTAGATTAAGTGAGGAAAACGCAGTGCTAATCGATCCTTCCTTGGATGTACTATAAAATTGTAGCTTTGGATTGCTGCCATAAGACAAATATGCAATAGTATCGTTCGAGATGGCCGTAGCTGTTCCTGGACTGAAAGGTAAGGCAATGCTACTTGGCAACAGATTGAATCGTAAAACTCCATTCGTATTTGTAGCGTCTGTTACTGCATCGCCTACGTTCCCGTAATAAATCGTTTGAGAATTAGGCCATCCAATAAGGAGTACATGCGAAGTTGTCGCTACCAACACACCATTTAGCTGGCATTGTGATCCGCAGTTGGCGGCTGGTAGAGGGTTACTTGTAGGTTGTTGCTGAGACACTTGTGAAGTCGAGCTCAGAGCTGTCAATGTCGTAGGACTGGGAGACTCCGTGCTACTTGCTACAGCAGCACCGCCATCGGCTGCACCATGAAAGGTGGTGGAGGCAATAGCAGCAAGGGGAACACCTTGTCGTTTACCTACATTGCGTACTCCTGATGAGCTGGTACTAGTCGGTAGGGCAAATGTCATCCATTTGGTGTTGCTGTTGGCGGAGACTACATCTTCCGTTTGGTTGAAACAAGTATAAGCCATTGTACTGTTCAGAGGTTCAAAAGAGAATACACATTGTGTATTGGAACCAACATCAACTGAGGCAAAGTAATTGGCGTTATTTTGATAAGATAGCGCAACAGGATTACTAGCTGGAA
Organism: Umbelopsis vinacea; assembly: GCA_016758895.1. NCBI lineage: Eukaryota > Fungi > Mucoromycota > Umbelopsidomycetes > Umbelopsidales > Umbelopsidaceae > Umbelopsis > Umbelopsis vinacea. The sequence continues at coordinate 497,043 of JAEPRA010000009.1, read as the reverse complement.
GGATAACGACTTCAGAGACGTTTGCAGGATTTTGTGTAGGTCGGTAAAACACGCCGTTCAGGGCCGAGGCTGCAAAAAGTGTCCAACATGAGAAGAGTCATTCGTACATTCATTGCATAACTTTAATACACTAACCAGCTCCATCACTTGAAGGTGTCAATTCCGTTACAATACCGAAAGTGTGTGAATGCGCATCGAAATAACATTGCCCAGAAACAGGTACGTTCACGGCGGGTAAGACTTTCTGCCATTCGATATTGGAAGAAGCTGTCAATTTTTCAACATCCGCCGTGGTCCCGTTGGCAGCAACGTTGAATCGATACACATTATTACTGCTATCGTAACCCAAGCACGGTGGTAACATAGAGCTTTCTAGTTTACTCGGTTAACGAAAGAAGAAAAGGTGCTGGCCAGAGGGTTGTAACTGCTTGGTAGAGAACTCTAAACCAGGCGTGGCGCAGTGGGCACAGTGAGGCTGTGAAGTGTCACCAAAACTAATTGGGAATGCGCAGGAAGTCAGCAACACCTTGCAACATGATATTTACCAGAACAAGCTCCAACAATAGTTGCTACTGAGCAAGTCGGCCTGTCCCTCATTGTCCCAATCGCCGTCGTCATGGAAAAGCTCTTCATCGTCGTTATGACAGATGGCTTATGAGCTTCACACACACACACACACACACAATGCCCAATGGACGTCCAAGTGTATGGCAGCAAATAATGCTCAGCATAAGATATCAGACTATGACAGTCTTACTTATGGCTGCCACAAGTAATATCAGCAATGATCAAGCTCTTATTTGATGTGTTATCGCGGGAAACGAAATTATGCAACATCCACCTGCAATAAAATAGCAATCCAAGCTCCAAAAAAATGACGGTCTATTGCAGTATGCAATATGACGCTGCTGCACATCTTCAAGTTTGTCGGTGGAGATAACAATCAGCTTACATGGTCATTATTGGTAGCCACAATACTCGTTCTAAATTACAATTGCGATATGTTTATTATTTGTGTAGATGCAGTAACAGTGTACACTACAAACCATATCTTCGCCAATGTGGAAAGTGCTATTATCAGACGAACTTTTTTTCATGATGTTGGCCAAAAGTATATGGTAAGAATTTGGATCGAACAGAAGATGTTATGACCATCATTCCAAGAGTCCGTTATTAAAGATGTAGACCTTGGTATACAAATCTAGAGGTCATATCTGCTTCGCACCCGTTCACTTCCTCGCCGGTGTCGTTATCTGGCTGCTTCTCACAAGACGTAAGAAGACATTTCTCTACGGCAGTAGCGACTTCTAAGCCATCCATCCATGCGCCGTGCAGAAATCCAAAGTATTGGCGGGACATTGCTTCGCCTGCAAACCATAATCGACCTAATCGTCTACGAAGGTTTCGATGGTGCGCTTCGCTCATTCCTAAGCCCCAGTTCGAATAGGAGCTTCCGAATAGCGGATTGTTCTTCCAGACAGGAACTAATATTTCCACTGGAGCGGTCGCTTCTGGTCCAAACATTCTCTTCAACACTTGTGTGACCTCCTTTTGTATTGACTTGGTGCTCATCTGCTCCACACGTTGACTTTCATGGTATACAACGGTTGCCATTAATATTGGCTCATCTAGATGCGGCATGGTCTGCCACACTGGATAGTGTCCGCGGCTGACAGGATCTGCATATACAAAGAATTGTGTATCCAATGGCCAAAACCGCTTTGAGAACCGCATCCAGATTTTTGTGTAGGTTGTAGCATGAAAATTAAATAGAGCCTCACGTTTCCAAGAAGGGAAACTTGGGTGAAATTTGACATTGCCAGATTGTAAAACGGCCAGGGGGAAGGTACAAATTGCCACGTCAGCTACAAAGATATCCCCGTTACTTGCAAATACAGTTACATTATCCGGTCCGTAATGAACATCCGTTATCTTTGTTGATAAGACCAAGCGCGAAGTGTTTTGGCCAAGTAAGGCATCGCATTCTGCACGCAATATGTACTGAAACCCACGTTCGTCAATAACAAAGTCGTCTCCAGGAATTACGTCAGGCTGGTCTTTGATCACAGAACCACCATTAGCAGCAGCTGCATAGTCCAAAGATGTCACTTCGGGAGGTTCAGCCAGCTCCCAATCGAACCCGAAATATTCAATCGCAGCTCGCAATGAACTGTTGGCGTGCCAGCCCTCCAACTGTAAAGCGGTCCTTGCACTAAGGTCCACAAGCCCTCGTTGCATGCGCAGTTTAGCTAGGTTGCCGATATCTTTAAGTGCCTTGTTAAATTCTTTCTCTTCTTTCTCCGCTATACGCTTGCCAGTATGATCAAAGTATGTCACGTTACTCTTGTCAGATGGCACAGTCTGCAGCCCATGTTTGACCGCTAACTTATGGATAGGGTTATCGCCGTGGCCATATATCCAGTTTGCGCCTAATTCGACTTGAGCACCGCCAAACGTTGCATTTTGGACTCTGCCTGCAATGGTTGAAAGCTTGGTAAGATGCATAGCACCTACTTGACAACATTGTTATAAAAAAAAAAAAGAGTTTACCTCCTACAAAGGGTAAAGCGTCGATTATCACAAAGTCATTGATATTGTTGGACTGTAATTGCCTTGCAGCGGCTATACCAGAAGCACCTGCTCCTAGGATAATGACTTTGCTGTGTCTAACTACAGAATGGACTTCTGTTGGTGACAGAAAGATTAAAATTGCTGCTATCAAACAATATAACATCAAGCGAAAGCTAATCAAAAATTCAGGTCACACCGAATTTTTTCAAATGTTCTTATTTCTTTTGGGAACTCACATGTCCAAAGAAGGGATCACAACTTACCCTCAAAAAATTTTAATATAGTTGACATCATGAAACAACAGCAAATAATCAAGTGTACCAAGGCGTTCTCGAATGCAACAGAAAACATGCAATGGGTGGGATTATCTTTAATGAATCAAAAACGATGGAATGAATTATGTAGTAAAATGAAGAAACAACTAACACACGTAATGTGTGGGGAAAAAAATGCAGGAGAGGCACAGAGTTGGTATTGTCACGATCAGTTCATATCAACACCATAGGCGTTCCGTCCATGTCACAGGTGTTGGTTTGGCTGACGTGATTATTCATATTGTATTGATCGTATACGGGATACGAAGCCATAGATTTCGACCTGTAATGGGCCGCCGTAGGGAAAGCATAAGGGATGTTCGTCATGAGTGTAGAGTTGTCCGGCAAAAACCCAAATTCCGGTCTGTATGCCGAAAATAGTGTCATGTACTGTCCACTTGATGCACATCGCTTGTGTTTTTGTGAGCTTAAATTTACTTGAGAGAGTGGAGGCGAAGTATCAGAGCTGGAGGATCCACGGTCGTTAGACTTTTCTAAAAGTATAGGAATTTAGTCATTATTTCATACCCCAACTTCCAATGCGGGAAATATGTCTCACCTGCTTTGAATTGCTTTCCATGATAGAGGGGATAATTGGATGATCGAATTGTTTCGTATTCATCTGTGTCCATCCTTGTTATTTGCTCAGTCTTTGCATCCAATGTACAGCCAGTTTGCCCTTCATGAGTTAATATGCCACGACGTCTTTTACCAGATTGGCTCCTCTCTGGAGATGTAGCGCTCACTTCTGAGCAAGAGGTATCGCTATAGCTCGCAGATTTTTTATGGCCGCTTCCTTCATCTTCGCCTCCACTTTTGCTGTCCACTGTCCCGGTTGTATTCAGCCCTCTCTCACGGCGCCTCTCATGTGTCTTCTTGTGTTGAGCCAAATTGTCCGATCTAGAAAATCGTTTGCCACATATAGTGCACACATATGGCCGTTCCATGGTATGTGTTCTTAGATGCCTTTTCAGATGTTCTAGTCTCTTGAAAAGTCTCGCACAAGAGGGCATAGGACAAATATATGAGCGTGTTAACGGGTTGGAACCAGCATCATCCCCGTTAGCAGACTGAAGCATATCAGAGGTGGAGCCAGGATGGCCATACATAGACATTGGCTGGCCGGAAAGCCCTTGGTCTTGCTGATGGTTGTATACCATTCCAAAATTTGGCTGTGAACAAGAGCGATTATGGGTATATGCTGGTCTCGAGTAGGCTCGAGTAAAGAGGGTATCATTGGCTGACAGTGGCCGATTTTGTTGGCAGGGTACGGAAATAGATGTAGATCTTCGACGCCGTTGTTTATAACTTGGCGAGCCTTCAAATAAAGAGAACATGCCAAAAAGAGTGGCTGATTTTCGTAACGAGTTGGTATCCACAGACCTTGATGTTGCTATGGAAGAAGCATCCAAACTGGAATTGCTCGCCAATTGAAGCCTGTTAAAATCACTGGCTATAGGATCGATGGTAGAAGATCGATCGAACATCATGGAGTTTTGGCTGGCAACAGACAACATCACTGGTTGTACGTCAGTACGTGGTGACAGAGTGTTTCTTGATCCGGTACTTCCCTCATCGTCAAAGCTATCGATGGATTCATCTGCAGAAAGGACGGAAATAACCGACTGAGAAGCCCTATGGCGTGTTTGGGAAGAGTGTGGCATGACCAAAGGCGGTGGCGAGAATTGGTGGGTTTCCCGTGCCAGCGAAGAAGCCGAACCCGAAATAACTGCCGACGAGGTTATCATACCTGCCTTTTGGGATGCCTCGTTAGAACTAATATCTCCGGAATGAGAGACTGTCATCCAAGCAGTTGGATCTTGGTGTAGGTCGTTGGCTTGAGCTGTTTGGGTGGTTTCCATATCAAGCATGACAGGCGTCGGCCAAGTCTGAATGGTAGTACCAGTCTGTTGACTAGATGGATGGCTGTTTTGAACTATAGAAGGATCTGCGCACATACCACCAGGGTAAAAGGTGTCATTGTAAACATCTGAAGATGATAAACAGAGTGACTTTCTCAGATCATCAAAAAGTTCTTGGGTGGTATCGAGAGAAATCGACTTTGCCGGCTGAGCAACGGCAATACTGGTTGGCTCGATTCCCATTTTTTCTCGCTTCAAGTCACGCTCCAAAGCATCTAGGAAGAGCCTATCGTGTGGTACAGAGTACCAGTAAAACACTTTTTGCTTCTTCTGGGTTCGTATACATCGATTCTTATATAAGAGATCTAAGAATTCCGATTTTGGTTCTTCCAGACAAGCATCAGTCCCCGGTTTAAGATTCCTAAGATCACTGAAGATGCCTTCTTCAAACTTCTTGAGGTTGCTGACTGGGCGACCAAACGCATGAAAGCGAAACATAAGGCTGCGAACGATGTCCGTTCCTGTTATATGAAAGAGCTTTCCCCAAAGAATGCAAGACAACTGCTCCCCTGTTGGTAAGGGGAACTGTTTGATGGGACTATCTTGGTTCCAGTTTGTTGGGGCGGTAGCAAGGAAGAGCTTCAAGTCGTCTATCATCGCCAGCCGCATTTGCATATCCTCGTCTGTCGGAGTAGGCATTTTGTAGATTGGTGTGTTCGACGTATCTATTTGGTGAACATTATTTTGCTCCATCACAATTCCACTGGATGAAACGATATTGTCTGCCAAGTGAGATTGCAATGTAGTTGGGCAGAAAGGATGTGATGGAAGTAGACACCTGCGATCACGAAAAATAGAAAGAAAGAGAAAGAGAGAGAGTTCTCAAAAAAGGGAAAGGTCTTATGTGCAAGGAAGCAGGTGGGATAGAAGAGGATGTGGCGATTCAATTAACGACGATTATAGCGGGACCAACACACAATAAAAACGTGTTAAAAAATAATATTATTTTCCTTGCAAAGTAAGAAGAAGAAAAAAAAAACAGGTGAAGCGAAAAGGGGGGGTAGTGGTTTCTAGTATTAGGGGCCACACTGCGGCAAACGAGAAGATGGGAAACCAATGGTCAACTGCAATAGGGTCATAAACAAAAAGGTACAACCGTGGTCTCTTGAACTTTTCGATGAGCAAACCGCCTTTCGGCAAACAAAGAGGCAAAGCTAGTTTCAAAAACGACCAGCCCCCGACTGTATAGAACTCGGCTTCTAGATAGCTTTTGGTGGCAGTAATCTTGGCAAAGAATGATAAAAATATATACATCGAGAGGAGAGTTAGAATTCATGTACGAGGGACGCGTGACAGGTGTGGTGGTCCACACACCTATCCATATTTGAATGGATTGGCCGACCGTTGTAGAGAAATCGTTCGTTTGGCAAAACTATGCAAGACGCCTATACTGGCTAATATGTATGTCCACAAGGAATCCACCATGTTGCAGGTCATTGTCATTGTTATGGCTTTAGCTCATACTGAAATAGTCTTGCCACCCAGGGCAAAGAACTAAAATACTCATATGTCATTGTTGTATAGTCATACTGACCGCTGTCAAAGGTCATATCCGACAATACACAAATCAGTAATCAGAACGCTCAATGTCAGAATGCGGCAGTGACGAGGTTAACGTTTCTCATGTTGAGTGAAATGGCAACCTTAACTCCACAAAAGGTATCCCCTCGCTGTCTCCCAAAAAAAGAAAAAAAGGAAAAAAATATATTCTCGATATTTTCGATTGAGCTTATACTTTATCATCTTTTCTCGAAGCCAACGTCTCCTGCCGATTCAATTCCACCAATATCATGTCAAATATATCGCCACTGATATGTCTTCCAGATGAGCTTTTAATACAGATATGCTCAGACCTCGACATTCTCACCATTTTTGCTCTGGCTGATTCAGGACAAATTGCTCGACGACGATTACTCAGCATTAGTAGCATCTGGCAAAAGATCACATTCGACCCAACTCGAAGGAACCTGCATACTATATACGCCACCCTGAGACGATTTAGAGATGATAACAACCTCAACCATCTTCGGCCCATCGTAGAAAGTGTCACCATGGATGGATTTGATGACCCAATGATATCACCCATTGTCATGTTAGTCAAGTTCCCCAATCTTCGACATATTGCAGCTAGAAATCGACGCTACACTACCTCCATCGAGACGGATACCAAAGTGTTACATGAATTCCTCAATAGTGGAAAAATATCTCAACATTCCCTGAAATTGGAGACATACCAACTATATCACCCCTACATGATTGAAGAACGTACTTTGCGAAGATTCCAATCCACCTTGAACGCACTGGCTGTCAGCGGATCAGTTGAGCTAGACATTCGACAATGCTCTCATATCTCAGAACCTGTGCCAATAATAGACGATGAATTGGACGCCACTGCAGATGAGGGCAATAGGCAGGCGAAGTCACCTGTGGAGTGTCGGCGTATCATCAGGAAAGGCGCAAAATGTTGGGCTTGTGGCGAACCAGAGGAATACTGCTATCAATGTATTGATAAATGCGCAAACTGTGGACTTCGTCGATTACCCCCCTTTGTCAATGATGTCCACGTCTTGGAAGCTGCTGGAAGACCAAACAATGTGAATGACAACTCAGAAGACATGTTTAGTGTTTTCGAATAGTTTTAGACCACCACCTTTTTGTTTGTAATAATAGCACGTATACCCTAGAAATGCCATGATTGTAATTTTACAGATTCATATTGCACATGTACCATGTATTTTGAGAAAAAGAAACACTTTTTAAAACAATCAAAACCACAACATAATTTGGAAATCCAACCATATCAACAATAGGAGTAGTATTATTCACTTGATGGCGGCGGCACCAGACCAGAGTTTCTGAAGCACAGAAGTCGTTAGAATCATGCAGAGGGATGTACATGAGCATGTGATTGTCAGTTGGTTTTGCTATACAGCATGCTGATCGGCCATGTCCGCTTCGTGTAGAATTTAGCGGCGAAGCATGCGCAGTGTGCATGGCTGGACCAAAACACTACCTTGCATTCTCTTATCTATGAGTATAATATTCTCTTATACTGCACATGGCCAGAATTGCTCAATAATGATATCATCAGAAAGTTGACTGTATAACAAGACATGGTTCAACACATAGACTGAAGCACACCACTTAATTGATTTTTTTTAAAGCAAAAATGTTTATAAATGAAATATGCTACAACCGTGGAGAGGATCGTTCATACTCGGATATATCAGAACAATGTGGTACACTACAAAAACAAAATTACATTGATCTATAAGAATCAAAATTCAAACTACCATGAGTGTTCAATCTTGAAAGGTTCAGAGTGTATACGATGTTGGACACGTTCGAACGTGAACACAATGACGAAGAAGTCAGCGATTTCCACATCATCTGGTACGTGATAGGATGCGGATCCAGTTGAAACATCCCATTCACCAATGTCTCCAACCTCCTTAACGGATTTTGACTTGGTATCGTAAGAATAGAGAGTCAATCTTACTTTGTCGTCACTCTTCACGATTGCTATGTAAGATCAATGAAATTCAGATTAGTAAGTTAACTTTTAGAGAAATATTAGCGAAATAGACTTACAAGACTCTTCATAAGTCCAATTTATCGTTACATCTGATCCAGTTTTCCAAACGGACTCGGTATCAGGACTTGTGATAGCGGCATACTTTGAAGAGTCATCTCCAGTATTGTGGTTATCGCTACCATTGGTATCATAATCTTCACTATTCTGGTGATCAGAGGTTTTCTTGATAACAAACGGTCCACTTGAAACAGCATAATGAATACTATCAATCTGAAGCACTACTAGATAATAGTCTGCTTCTCCGAGATCTTTTCGCACATGGTAGTTAGAAATTCCTCCACCTGTAGTTCCTGATGGAAGGTTTTCCACAAACTCCCAGTCTCCAGGCACTTTACGAGCATATAGGGCTAGTGATACTGGTTCACTAAATCCAAGGCTGCCTATGATAATGATGTGAGTTAAGGCATGTAATCGAATTTAATCATGTCATTGTGACACTTACTGCTTCCATCGTACTTCCAGGTTACAGACTGATCGGTATCAGCATCCCATACAGTGTAGTAGGTAGGCGTAATAGAAGTAAGGTACTGCTTTTCATCGGGTGATTCAGAATTTGGGTCTGATTCATCCCCGTTGCTGTGACTAGATATACTCTTGATCTTGAATGGCTCAGTGGCGACTTGATAGTGGACTTTGTCAATCACGAGGACAACAATGTATGCTGAAGCTTTGCCAAGATCCTTTCGAACATGGTAGTTTGAGATTCCGCTTCCAGTTGTGGCAGATGGAAGCTCATCGACCTTCTTCCATGATCCATCTGACTGACGAGCGAAAAGGAATACTTCAACGGTCTCTCCATAACCAAGATTGGCTATAAAAGTTTTACAGTTAGATGGATATCAATATTGCAATACTTTAGTAGTTTACTTACAGCTTCCATCGTAAGACCAGGTGGCTGATTGAAAACTGTCAGCATCCCAGACAGTTTGTGAGTTAGGAGTGATAGGTCGAAGATAGTTTTTGTCTTCGTGACTGTAAGAGTCTTCCTCATAGTAATCGCCTTCATTAGAATGTCCAGAAATTTGCTTGATCTTGAAAGGCTCAGTGGCGACTTGATAGTGGACTTTGTCAATCACGAGGACAACAATGTATGCTGAAGCTTTGCCAAGATCCTTTCGAACATGGTAGTTTGAGATTCCGCTTCCAGTTGTGGCAGATGGAAGCTCATCGACCTTCTTCCATGATCCATCTGACTGACGAGCGAAAAGGAATACTTCAACGGTCTCTCCATAACCAAGATTGGCTATAAAAGTTTTACAGTTAGATGGATATCAATATTGCAATACTTTAGTAGTTTACTTACAGCTTCCATCGTAAGACCAGGTGGCTGATTGAAAACTGTCAGCATCCCAGACAGTTTGTGAGTTAGGAGTGATAGGTCGAAGATAGTTTTTGTCTTCGTGACTGTAAGAGTCTTCCTCATAGTAATCGCCTTCATTAGAATGTCCAGAAATTTGCTTGATCTTGAAAGGCTCAGTGGCGACTTGATAGTGGACTTTGTCAATCACGAGGACAACAATGTATGCTGAAGCTTTGCCAAGATCCTTTCGAACGTGGTAGTTTGAGATTCCGCTTCCAGTTGTGGCAGATGGAAGCTCATCGACCTTCTTCCATGATCCATCTGACTGACGAGCGAAAAGGAACACTTCGACAGTCTCTCCATAACCAAGATTGGCTTCAGAAAATTCTATGGTTAGATAGATTTAAGTGTTGCAACACTTTAGTACTTTACTTACAGCTTCCATCGTAAGACCAGGTGGCTGATTGAAAACTGTCGGCATCCCAGACAGTTTGTGAGTTAGGAGTAATAGGCCGAAGATAGTTTTTGTCTTCGTGACTGTAGGAGTCTTCTTCGTAATAATCGCCTTCGTTAGAATGTCCAGAGATTTGCTTGATTTTGAAAGGCTCAGTGGCGACTTGATAGTGGACTTTGTCGATCACCAGTACAACAATGTATGCCGAAGCTTTGCCAAGGTCTTTTCGAACATGGTAGTTTGAGATTCCGCTTCCAGTTGTAGCAGATGGAAGCTCATCGACTTTCTTCCATGATCCATCTGATTGACGAGCGAAAAGGAAAACTTCAACAGTCTCTCCGTAACCAAGGTTGGCTATACAAATTCATAGGTTAGATGAGTCATTACCACTCAACGCGGAAGTGATTTACTTACAGCTTCCATCATAAGACCAAGTGGCAGATTGAAAGCTGTCAGCATCCCAAACAGTTTGTGAGTTAGGAGTAATAGGTCGAAGATAATTTTTTTCTTCGTGACTGTAAGAGTCTTCTTCGTAATAATCGCCTTCGTTAGAATGTCCAGAGATACTCTTGATTCTGAATGGTTCGCTCTCGACGGAGAAATGTACTTTTTCGATTTGCAAAACAACTTTGTACGCATGAGCCTTGCCAAGATCTTTTCGGACATGATAGTTCGAAATTCCACTGCCAGTGGTACCTGACTGTAGAGTATCGACTTTCTTCCAGTGTCCATTGTTATCAATGGCAAGCAAAATGACAATGACTTTTTCACTATATCCAAGGTGAGCTGAATATTTTCATGGAGAGAGACAAGCCGTTAGCTATTTCATTCTTTATGTTCTGCTGATTATTACAAGATATTCTCATACCGCTTCCGTCAAAAGCCCAGGTCACTGATTGAAAGCTGTCAGCTTGCCACACAGTTCCCGAATTTGGAGTGATGATACGAAGGTACTTTTCGTGGCTATATTCTGTCGCATATGAATCACCATGATTAAAGTTGTCGTAATCGATACAATCTAATTGCTCGGTTAACAGTTAATGACTGATCATAAAACCACTGTGTCACATTTTGAAAATGTCTTATACCGTTTGAGTTGCCACAGTCGAGATCCCGTTTTGCAAGAGGTAATCCTGCACATAACGTCGCCAGGGCGAGCAGTAAGACGACATAAGTCGATAGTCGATTCATATCAAGTAAAGCGCAATGATTTTTCTTGAAAGTTGCTGGAGGGTTGGTACTCATATAGTGATAAACACACTGATTCCGCCACAAATGTAGTTTCCATATATACCCTCAAACTCCAAGCCCCCAAGGCTATACCGGGATTTTGAAAACCAAGCCCTTTCTAAACAAACTTCTATTTTATTGCTCTACCAGCTAGAGAGACGCAATACAGAAAAAAACTATCAAGCGCGTTTTGTCAGTTCATCCGTCGCGTCTGATGAAGCTGCCACGGCAATGCACTTTGTATTTTTTGTGTATGTAATCCCATTTCGGCATATGCTAAGCCTACGCTGATGGTTTTTTTTTTTGGAGAAAAAAAAATGTACGAATATATTACTTTGGTAGTGTACTTTAACATACAAAATCGTGCTAGTCATTACGAACGCTATTATTTTGAACATCACTCGCTTCATTTTTCTGGCTGAGACTATCTACAGAAGAACTAGGGCTACTGCTTATTCCTTGTTGCCCAGACCGGTTTGTTTTGATAGAAGGCTTATGTGCATTCGTTTGTGGCGGTGGATACGTTGCTGGTACGCGAGACTCATTGCTAACAATAGCACTGTTATGGGGCTGAGCGCTTGTCGCCTCCGATCTTGCCTCTCTACGTTTTTCAGCTTGAGCCATGGATTCCTTGGAAGTAACTATTAGTTTTTTGGCCCATAGACAGTTTGCCTTTTCTTAATTGCTACAAAAAATTACCTCCATCGCTTTTGAAATTTCCTTCTGTTTGCGGGATAAGAAAGAAGACATGTTAGTGAATAAGCGGCCTGCTTGCTGTGATGTCGACTCGAGAAACGGGCTCATGTCCGATGAGCTTTCAGAGGCTGGAGACTTTCTGGACTGGGCTGCAGGTGGGTACCCTTGCCTCCCTTTTTTTTGATCGTCTAGTATTGTATCGTAAGTATACTAATTTCGATCCAAACATTCATGTCTTTTCTTTTCAAGCAGCATACCTGGAATAGACGTCGTCGTTGAAGCACTCCGTTCTGACACCGAGTCTGATGGGATGTGCTCAGGGTCTTCCTGCATACCTTTTTCAAACTCGGTCCACAATGCATCCACACCTCGCATTAGCCGGATGCCGCCACTCGATACAGCCCGTGATATATTTGATCCTCCGGTCGACACAGCCTTTGTCAGTGACTGTCGCAATGGCGATAGATTTTGTCGAATTCTCATGTCTCTTATGCGGCTATGCAAGTTGTGAAATTAATACACCAAAGCCACTTGCGCCAATTTGGAATCATCTCCTTGTTCGATTGAACGGTGGGGCAGTATAATAGACTTACTTTGACAGTGAATTCTGTAAATCACCAAGTGACATGTTGCCTTGTCCGGGGTGCCTTATGGAAATTACGTTACTGGATAGTTTACTCCCATCATTTGTTATCGATTTTGAACACATACCCTGGCTCCACTATTTCGTATATCTCGTGGTCTGTGAACTCATCCCAGAGTTGGTAATTGTTTGTCTTTCTCCAAGCATTGACCCAATTCATTCCATAGTCGAGCAAGTAATTCTTTTCTGTCATATGAAAATGGACATAAGACTTTGGTCCTCGAGCGGCGTTGTGAATCATGAGAACTTACCTTTTTCTTCATCTCTCATTATCTCATCCAAAGTACTTTCGCTTTTGAAGGCGTTCTTAGGATCAAATGCCTGTGCATACTTGACACTAGATAGTAATGACATGATATACTCTTCAAAGCGTGCTCTTAAATAATCATCCGATCCCAGGTACGTATTTTGTATAGGTCTAGTGGGGTCTGTAGGTGAAATCAAGGTTCAATAATGTGTGTTACGATGGGAAATAGCCATTGTAATGCCAGTTACCTGTCGGATCCCAAGTGGCATTAATAACTTTTGTGAGTTTATCCATCCACCGTCGGTCAGCCGTTGTATGGGTTACAAGCGACGCTAATTGGGGGTCAAAAAACTCCAGCGTTCCATTTTCCACCTAGATATGCAACATATTACTAAGTTGTTGCCCGATCTGCTTAAAATAAATGCATGCAATATAACTTACATGAACGAGCACATCAATATTGATCTCTGTCTTTTGATGAAAGAAGAGTTGATTGGTAGTACCAACTAGATACGAATGAGTATCTTTGTCAGAGAGCATATCAATTTGTTGTAGAGGTAAGTACGGTTGAAAAAATGAGCCCTGGTAAAGCATGTCAGTTTCAAAATGTAAGTCCCGTTTTGAGCATGGAATACCGCATACCTTTCCAAATAAATGCAGAGGAAGACCCATGTATTTCAGTAGACTGGCTTTGTTTCCGTTTGAGAGGATCTTGGCTTCCGTCACTTCTAGGTGCTCCGTTGAGGTATCTAATGATGGATCACCTGAATCTTGGAGAGTCCTCAAAAGTCCTATGGAAGAAGTTACTCAATACCAGCAAAAGTAGAACCCCATGTTAAGAACATGGTATATTACCTGGTATTAAGGAAATGAGAGAATATTGAAATGTGCATAGTTGCTCAACAGGGTATCCATAGAATAATATCTTTAACCGTGTCAACACTTCGTATTTATACAACCGATTCTATCTGAAGGAACGTACCCGTTTCTCAAGTAAAAGCAATTTGATCAAAGTCAAAGTCTTGGATCGAAATTTCTGGCATAGCTCTCGAAGCGATGTTCCTGGACGACAAACAGGTCAATATGAAGATTTAAACTTAATCACAGCATTTTCGAAATTATCCTCACCCATATACAAGGTAGGGTCGTCAATAGGTCCAATATGTGTTGAATTAAGGTTGTCATAAAAGTTCTGACGAGTAACAATCGTTGAGTATAACTCTAACCAGGGAGATCAACGAAAACAATGAGCTGGATGGCGTACGTACATATAATATATCAAGCTTTGTAAAGTCCTTCTCATTGAACCAGGCAGCAGTAATGACGGCGAGTTTTTGCCTAATAGGACCAAAAATGGGTTGTCGAGCCAAAACCACAACCGCCTTCTGAACGATAGAGCGTGTGACATCAGACGATTTCACCAGTAAATCCTGTAGAACCATGATGAGTATAGATAGTTTTGATACAAACAAATAAATAACGACATACATTAGATGCTATCTGTCGATTACACGATATTCCAAATAACGTTGTTTCAGCAACCTCCCATCCAGCGACGGGTGGCAGATGAAAGTAAGAAAAGTCTTCGTCCTTTTGGTGAGCGCCGTCTGTAATGATATAAGATACCAAACGCTCAGTAAGACGATGAGATACCTTATATTCCTACACTGTACCATTCCTTACCTGGAAGAGCCAAGAATGGTAGAAAACTCCATTCCTCAGGCAGCTCTATCTTCTCTAGTGTGGTTTGGGGATCCTGACCCTGACGCTGGGGTAGTGGCGGATAGCAAAACTCTAAGATAGGGCCATAAGCATGGTGAAAACCTACTACCAAAACGGCTGCAATTTGAGCATCCTTGTTTTGGTCCAAGGATCTACGAGGTCCTTGTTCAGTCATGTACCAAAGCTGTTTGGAATGTGTGGTAAGTGAGCGAATGCACGTCCACAGGCGACGTCGGAAGATAAATTTTCAGTGCTCTGATGGCATTTGCCGCCAAAAAAAAAACGCAGAACGCAGTAGTTCGATAATTTTAGCGTCTCAAAACCCTCTCCACTAGATTCCAATGCACCTGATATACACTCCAAGTCGCCAGAAATAACTTTATTAACAATAGACGTTATTCTGACCTGCGAAATTATATATCTAACGGGAATCCCTAACGAAGCGCTTGTTTAAGTTGAAAATCGTAAGAGAATATCAATGTAGCCAGTCCGAAGGGTCTCCGAACCCCATAGAAATGAAACTCCCCAGTCATCGAAAGTCATGTCAAGGGAAGTTCACCTTTTGTTATTTCTAGATATCCTTTATAGACTTCCACAACTTGAAGAGCTATTATCATGTACGATCCATGCGTAGTGTTGACGTAAGTATGCGTTTTTGCCATAGTTTTGTGCTAAGAGGTGTGATATAAAAGGTCTTCCAACTTGGATGGTCCATGTACGATGTTTTGGCTGAAACTAAGACATGGACATGATTTGCTTACCATCTACGCAAAAACGCTATTTTTGATCTGTCAACTGGCAAACCGGTCTACAGCTGTTAGCACCGCAGTCTCTATGAGTACTCACTACTGCTCATTCTTTGTCACTGAACCAAATCATTCTCCGCGAGCAACCGGTTTTCAGCTGATAAGGATCCAGTGGAGCAAGTTGCACCATTGAAAGAGCGCATTTTTGAGAGGCAGGATCTCAATTGGTTTTATATCATGGTCACTGAACACAAACAAACGTAGCTAAAAGCAGCCATTAGTCATCGGTGAGAGTCTTCTTTTCAAAAGGCGCACATCTCCACCACCTGGATCGTGAGAGCGATCCATGCTGAGCAACTTACAAGGCTTCAATTTCAACGGCAACAGAGGTGGTTACAAGACCAGAATATGAAAAAGCTACTTTGGAATATACACGGTATTTTTGTCCGGAAAAAATACCAGCCGAATCCGTCCATCTCATGTCGAATAAAGAAAACCGTCAGTCTACTCCAAGGTGTGGATTCTAAACCCTCACTTTATAGATAATATCACACAAATACCTTTCTGTTAACGAGCTATTAGTGCCCGTAGAATCATGAATTAAACTTTTGGAAAATTTCACTGCAAGTCAATTGAAGCCAAGCTGGGAAGCAAACTGCCCAACCAATGGCCGATTTGTCTTCTCACGCTTTTGTGAGTCACTCAGCAATAAATAAAAACTCAAAAAATTTCCTCCTCCACGATTGTCTTCTTACCTCTCACACATCAGAAAATGTCTGCTGAATTCTCTACTCCCGTCAACTTGCACGGTAATTCCGGCTCTCAAAACGACTCCAAACAAGCCTCTTACAGTGTCAAGGCTGGCCTTGCTCAAATGTTGAAGGTAAGTTGCGCTTTACCCCGGCCATTTGCCTTTTTGCTTGATGGCTGATCGAGATCACATTTCATAATAGGGTGGTGTTATCATGGACGTTATCAACGCTGAACAAGCTATCATTGCTGAGGAAGCCGGTGCTTGCGCTGTCATGGCTCTTGAGCGTGTCCCCGCTGATATCCGCAAGAACGGTAAGTTGGACCGGCGAAGGAGCAGGTCGATCCGAAACCGATGGTTTCTAATAATTTTTTTTCCTTTCTTCGCCATTTACAGGTGGCGTTGCCCGTATGTCTGACCCTAAGATGATCAAGGAAATTATCGAGGCTGTCACTATCCCCGTCATGGCCAAGGTCCGCATTGGTCATTTTGTCGAGGCCCAGATCATCGAATCCATTGGCGTTGATTACATTGACGAGTCTGAGGTTCTTACCCCCGCTGATGAAGCCAACCACATCAACAAGCACAACTTCAAGGTCCCTTACGTTTGCGGTGCCAAGAACCTCGGTGAGGCTCTCCGCCGTATCAGCGAAGGTGCTGCTTTCATCCGTACCAAGGGTGAAGCCGGTACTGGTAACGTTGTTGAGGCCGTCCGTCACATCCGTACTGTCAACGCTGAGATCCGTCGCGCTGCCAGCATGTCTGATGAGGAACTCTATGCTTATGCTAAGGATCTCCAAGCTCCTTACAACCTCCTCAAGGAAACCGCCAAGTTGGGCCGTCTTCCCGTTGTCAACTTCGCTGCTGGTGGTGTTGCCACCCCCGCCGATGCTGCTCTCATGATGGTAAGTTTAGCATGAATTTTGTCTATGCTTTTCCAAAAGTATTGTCAGTGACTAACTGGTATGTTTCTCTTTTTTTTTTTCTAGCAATTGGGCTGTGATGGTGTCTTCGTTGGTTCCGGTATCTTCAAGTCTGGCGATCCCGCCAAGCGCGCAAAGGCTATTGTCCAAGCCGTCACTCACTTCAATGACGCCAAGGTCCTCGCTGAGGTCTCTGAGGATTTGGGTGAGGCTATGGTTGGTATCAACCTTGACGAACTTACTGAGGACCAAAAGATGGCCAAGCGTGGTTGGTAAACTAGGTGTGGATGCACCCTCCATATATTTAAATCCACCCTCCCATCAAGGAATGCTCTTGTATTCAACTTTTTTTGTATCATTCAGAGACTAGACCAAAAAACCATCCATTCGTATACATTTTTTTTTCTATTAAAAATAATTGTGAGCCAACACTTTTAAATGTTGTTCACTTGTTGCACTATAAAATCGGTTTCTATTTGTTCTGTCGCTTGCTGGACCTTTAGATTCTTGTCCTTAGTAACGAAGCTAAAGTCTCAATGGTTCCCGCCCGCTGCATGAATGAATGCTATAGGTGCGCGGAGATGACCAAAGGAAATGAGTTGAAAATTGTAACGGAGTTTGCTCAACGTCAAGCCACTGGAATCCTTACCTGTAATAGTTCGTCGGCCGAAGCACGGCTTCTGACATCGACACAAAGGCAGATAGCCAGAAATGTTTTAAGGTCTCTGGACAGTAGCTCTGGATTCTTGAGCTGTGGCGTACCGTTGGTTCGGATCAAATAGAGAGCTTTTAGCTGTTCCTCTTCCATGTACGGAGGGTCACCTTCGATCATTTCGATGGCCATTATGCCGAGTGACCATATGTCGACTTTCGTTCCGTACTCTCTTGCCTTCACAACTTCCGGCGCCATCTTTACGTTATTGCATTGATTTAGTAATATTTTCATTTTTCGCCGATCATGACACTGATGTTAATACTAACCCAATAAGGTGTGCCGACCATGGTCACCCGTTTACTTTTTTGAGCTGTCAATCTTGCACAATACCCGAAATCGCTGATTTTGATCTGCCCGTATGCATTAAGTAGCACGTTATCGCTCTTGATGTCTCGATGTATAATGCGTCGATTATGTAGATGCTGTAAACCTTTCGCCGTTTCCAAGCATACCGTTGCAATCTGGGTCTCGTCCATTTTGTGCTTAGCAATCACATCTGTCAGTGGCCCTCCTTCCATATATTCCATGACAACCCATAGATCTCCTTTAACTAAGAATGAGTCAAGATAGTTGACGATGTTGGGATGACGCGACTCTCTCATAATGATGATTTCGTTTACAATCAGATCTTTTCGTGCTTGCGATCCTATCTCCATTTGTTTGATTGCTACTCGCTTGTTGGTTCCCAAATGGGTGGCAAGATAAACTGACCCTGAAGCCCTGTTCAACGAAGAGATTAATGGTCATCATGGCTGGACGGTCAATATCAAACATGACCCCATCATCTTACCCTTGTCCTACGCGTTTGCTTCGTTTGTACAACGTAATTGGGTCTTCCTTGGAAACTATGGATCCTGTCAAACAAAAGTTAATATACACAACAAAAATAAGGACATGCAAATGGAAACGAAATGGGAGCTCTTACTCAATTTTTCCATGATCTCGGATTCTGACATCTTACTTATTCGCTTTTCATTTCTCCTAAAGATAGTTGCTGGAACTACTGCGATGTTTTCTGATAATGGAGTGTATGTGCTCGGCTTGTCGGCGAACTTGGCTGCAAGTTTGATCTCACGCTCATAGGCTGGCTGAATCTTGTCTACTCGTTTTTCAAACTCACGCTCCCTCTCTCGTTTTCGATCCCGATCGCGATACCTTGATGAGGGTAGTCCACTCGTTACCGCAGACTTGGATGGTGTAGGTCTTACTCGCTGTGGCAGTCCAAGAGATAGAGACGGCTGTGGTGTTGGAGGTGATCTAGCTGAACTGTTTTTCCGATATCTTACTGGTGATCCCCTGTCCGGTGAAAGAAGGTTATCTGCTACTTCTGGTGCACGTTTTGGTACTGAAGTAGGCTGTGGTAGTGTGAGTGTGTGCAAGCCAGGTGAGCATATTGCTTCTGATCAACCTACCGCATTGAGGTGTGATGTTTGTGGTAATCTAGGACTAGGTGGGAGGGGTGGTATAGGAGCAGTCGATAGAGACACCTTTATTCGCTGCTAGAGCGAAAGGGTTATTGTAAATACGGTATCTCACATTATCATAAATTAGCATGAAACCTTACAGGCTGAGTGTTTTCGTCTGGGATGGTTGGTTGTTCATTTACAGGAACTACCTTTTTTTTGGCGGGTGGTGCCTCAATTGGTGGTGTTTTCACTCGTCTGGGTGTGGGAGATGATTGACTTGGCTTGGGTTTTGGCTGCTGCAAGGGGGCTACCCAATCCTTCTGTTGCTCCGCGACATCTCCTACTTCAAAATGACCACTGTCATCTTTAGCCTGCTCAGTGAAAAACTGAAGGACATCGAGCACAGCTTGTGGATTTTTTGCTGCATCTTCCTCAGTAATTTTACTGTGCTTCAATAATGTGTTCCACTGATCTGGCAAGCCCTAAATGATGCGAACAGACAAAACGTGAGCATGTATCTGTCTATTCATGCCCGCATGAGGGCGTACTTGTATGCGGTGAGCATGCTGACAATGGTATGGCATTGTTCATCCGTTTCTTCGCTTTCTTATGATCGAATAGCTACACACAACTTACCGTAAATGTTCCCGTATCAGGATCAAACCCAACATGAATACGATGAACAAAGTTAGTGGGACAGGATGTCCCTAATGGCGAGTTCTTCAGAAAAATGAAAGAATAAGGTTTTTTGCAAGTCAGTACAGGCACGTTCCTCGTTTTAAATTGGTAGAACAGACGTACGCTATAAATCTCATCCAT
Organism: Umbelopsis vinacea; assembly: GCA_016758895.1. Taxonomy (NCBI): domain Eukaryota; kingdom Fungi; phylum Mucoromycota; class Umbelopsidomycetes; order Umbelopsidales; family Umbelopsidaceae; genus Umbelopsis; species Umbelopsis vinacea. Next base: position 476,989 of record JAEPRA010000009.1, on the reverse strand, counting down.
CCAAGAATAAAGCTCCTCATCATTTTTACATGCGATGTTGAATGCTTTATCGGCCGTGGCTATCTCGAAACAGTATGGCTTTAGGTCGTTTCGGTGAACGTTGACTATCTCCTTTAAAAAGATTAATGCCAGACATTGACCAATTTGCTATAATCGGACCAAGCGCAGGAAAGCAAACAAATATTAATAAGATAACCGAAGGCTAACATTCCAAGAACAGGTTTGGCATGGCGATCTGCCGATCCATAACGCTAGACGTCACTCCTCTCGCTTTTCCCCAATTTTTTTCTTTTTAATTATTTAGCACCCTGTATATACCATCTATGCCTTTTGCCCAGTCATAAAGTAACGAAAGGATTTACCTCATTTCGATGAAAAGTCAATGTTTGGTCTCTCAAGATGACATAACGCTTGGACCATATCCAAGATCGAATACCGTCTTCCTTGACAGACACATAGCCGTCCTTTTTTATCTCTGCCATGTACCGAAGTAAGAGATAGTTGAGATTTTAAAATAAATAAGAAAAGTGAAAAAGAAAAGAGGGGTTCTTCAAGTTCGAAGCTTAGCGCTGCCTTTTTTCTGGCAACACCCCGTGTCTTCACCGTTACCCCTGTCTGTAACTTTACGAACGATGGAATTTATTTTAAAAAATTGACAGAACATTTCTCTACGTTTTTTTATTTGAGTGCCATACTGACTGTGTTAATTCAAAAAAGGAGATCAAAAAGCTTATTTCCATAACGTGTTGACTCTCTTGCGACGAACCATTGGTCCTGTCACGAAAATAGCAACAACAAGAGCAACAATGGTCAATAAAAGTTGACTTTTGTTGAACTCTTCGCTCAACACGTCGAACTGTCGACTTGGTGCACGGTATGTGAAGAAAGTATCAAGTCCGTAAGCAAAAACAAGCGATGTCGATTCTAGTAATGCCGGTGCAGTGATGATCGATTCCATACCAAGTACCTGTTATATTAAATAAAGTTCGGGGATTTTCTTATTAGTTGTATACGAAAAAAGACGCTTGTAATTTGGAGTGTTAGCCTTACCTCAAGGGAATAGGACAAGAACATCTTGCGCTCGTCTGGAATAGGTCCGTACGGAATAAGTCCTTCTTCTTGGTGTTCCTTGTTTGGCTTTTCTCTAGGTCTTCTAGAATCCAACATGCGTCTGCTGACTCCTAGTATCTGATTATTGTTCAAACCAACTTTGTTCAACCCACATTAGTAATTGTACTCGTGCAAAAATGAAACATATCTTAGAAATCCATACATAGAACTTCCCGAGTTGAAACGCCATTTCTTGTATCAGTGATACCTAGAGTACGAACCCCGTAAGGGAAGACAAAGGTGTCAGATCGAATATGAGGCTTTTGATTATCGTAGCCCGAGAGTGATTTGCTATAGAAGGAGTGAACATGAAAGTGAGTGGATTGATATAGAGTACTTTTACTAGTGCATAAAATATGTGACTTACCTGTCAATACGCTCATTTTCACCGCTGCCTTCATACAATTCCAACACAGAAACTTGATACGACTTTGCAGAGCCTCTGACGGCACCGTTACTCCAGTAATGGTAGACAATCCAGTTTTCGCTTGTTCCGATATGGACATCGTGATGTACGGTATCGACATCCTCATGAGTGACCTGATATAACACAGAACCCTTTACACCATCGAGTAAAGTAAGGGTCATGGTTTGAGCCTGAGGATCGGCGATGGCTACAGCAAACAGGTTTGGATTCAGGTACTTGTACAAGACATTACGATTGCCCAAAACACGTCCAAGAGAAGCAACTTTCTCGTGGGGTGAGCGGCTGCCAAGTGCAACCAAAGTGGATCCCTTTGGAGCATCAAAGTTCCAGACGGCGGATGCGGTCAAACTGCCGCGATAACCTTCAACAACTTGGTAACCTTTGATACCGGTAGAGTCCTTGTTCACCAGGGAGAAATAAAAGGATGGCAAAAATTCACGGAAAGCTGATCTGGCACCTTCAGTATCGGGATAGATGTACACACGAGTGGTGCCTGCTTCATACAAAGCCAGAATCTGAGTGCGTTCATCTGGCTCTTGTACCGGTAACGTGAAGATTTTGGTTGCAACAGTGGGAGTTTCCAAGAAGGGATCAAATGATTCAGCAATGGAAGCGTCTTCAGTATAATATTCATCACCATCCAAGGCGTTCAATCTGTAAAGCACCATAGTTCCCTGTTCAGTGTTCCGACCAACGGCAACAACAAGCGGTGGCATCTTGACAGTGGCAGCACGAACGGAAATGACTTGTTCAAATTGGACATTTGGATAGTACTTTGCCCAAACCAATTTACCCTGATTCCGTGTGTCTTGAGCAACAACCTTTCCTGTTGATGTTACGCTGATAATAAGCTTACGCAAGCCAAAGTTATCTCTGTAGATCATGGAAGGTGTCGCTGAGTCGTTCAAAGATTGTTGGGAAAGATACACAGGCGTCAGCTCACGCTTCTTTTGCAAGGCTTCCATGACACCGCTGAATCGAGTCAGGAACCACTGAGGCAACTCGGGTAGCTTTGCAATATCAGTCTGTAATCGATGAATGTACCGCTGGAGAGGACTGTGTTGTTCAGGAACTTCAGACGTTTCATCGGCCATTTGGGACCACAGCTTTTCTTCAGGCAAATCAACAAACTCGGAGTCAGTGATATAAGCAAGTGACTCTTCTCTTGACCAAGCAAGGTCAGATCCATGGTATAGTCTCATTGAACCGTCGTTATAAACAACCAGGGTATGCAAAGGGACGGTGGATAGCAAGGAAAGGTAGCGTACTTCGCCAGTATGATCAGAAGAATGCTCGATAATAGATTTGGCGGTTTCAGCATCGCTCTTGGTATGCTTCAAAAGCAATGTCAGAGTATTCTTTGACTGACGTTGCAAAGCTGCAATAGTATTTCCGTGAACAGAGACAGTAGGTGGGTAGAACTAAAGAGAAAGAGTTAATGAGTAAGATGAAGCAAACGCATACGACCCCTAAAATACTTACGCTAGTTCCCAGGTTCAAAGTGAGTTTCACAGCATTTCCATCGATCTTCAACACAGTTGCGACATGATAGGGTTGTTCACCATTCAGGAATTGACCAGCCAAAAGGAATTCATTAGAAGCTTGATCCAAAACGGTGATTGTGTAGGTGTCAGAGATGATGGCCTTTGAATGGAAGGCTTCAAAAGACTAACGGCAACGTACTCAAATTAGCCATGCGAAGGTATAAAAATGCAAACGTGGTTTAACCAGTTGAAGCTTACATCAATTGATACAGTCGAAACATCAGACGATCCCAATGCGTTCGTTTTGACATGATTTTTCTCGATCCATACAATGTGGCCATCAATCACCTTGACCTGGTTCAGATCTTTCGGGGAAGCAGACAGTTTGTATTCATCTTGAACAATTCCACGCTCAGTATCTAGTTTGTGCACTTGCAGGGAGTTTGACAAAACACCTTTGTGTTCGTTTATCACATACACATGGCCATCTACTTCAGCCAGAGATACAGGTGTCGTTGAAGAGCTTGAAACACAGATCTCATTAGAAACAATGCGCAAGGTTCATAGTATTTCCCACTTAACTCACCTTAGCTCCGGCACCCAACGCCAATGCTGGCCGCCAATCTTTGTACGAATGACAACGGATCCGGAAGAGGTCAAAATAGCAACATCGCCAGTCGACAAAAATACAGCATCTAAAATTGCAGCATCCTTGGACAGGTCGTCTACCTTTCTATCCTGCCACAAAAGCTTTCCAGAAGGTGAGTCCCAAACTTGCAAAAGAGGAAGTTTCTCGTCGGTAATGGTGAAGAGAGCTAGTATGTTTGGTATCATTAGAGGATATGATATGTGAAATGATGTAACATAAGTCAAACAATTACCTTCGTCGTTCAGCTTGAAACTAGTAACCGGTTTCTCCAATAGCTGTCTCCATTCTATGCGGGATCAATCGGTGTTAACTCATTTGTCTCGAGACGGAATGCTTTGTTGTTTGCAAACTTTATCGGCATACCTATTTCACCAGTCGACGCGTTAAGTGCTGCTATCACATTGCGAGAAGTCACAGTATATATAAGGCCGTTTCTTTCGGTCGCAATCTCTGGAGTTCCAATCCACGCATGATGCCTGCATCGATATTATTTTTAACACGTCGTGCTTCGACACTATTTTGCCTGGACGTTGCCACTTACCAGTCAAGTACACCTGCTTGATCCTCGAAAACTGCATGTGCAATCTGAATACAGCTTGCAAGCAGAGCGCCAATCAGCAACCAGATTGATATCCGGTTAGATTGTCTGTACATGATGATCCGCTGAGACTGGCTTACGCACTCTGGCAATGAGCTTTTTGAGCCAGCACTGTCGGCGGAGTATGAAATGGTTCGATTGGCTCAGACATTACCGTATATATTTTTTTCATTGCAGAACCATAATCAGTGTTCAAAGACAAGAAGCTCGCTTATTTGAAGGTTTTTGGCGACAAAAACATAGTTTTCTCGAGATCTTTTGAAATCTATGTTATAGTGTAGGCACTACGCGCGTTATCTTACTTTGCAGGCGCTATGTTGATGAAACTATCGAATACCTTTGTGCATTGATGTAAAATTCCAGTAAAGGAATTTTACGTAGTTTGCTTGCAAGATAGTTAGTAGCTGCATGGAAGTTTGTTTAATCTACCATAAGAGATAAAATATAGCGTTTCGACAAATTACGCTGACCTCTAAGTTTCGATATCCGAAACTTGCCTGTAACAGAAGACGACAGGTGAATGTCACCACTTTCAGGAGTCAATAACCTTAACTCAAACCGTCTGTATGGTTAGACGGTGCATGTCACAGCATTGGTAGCTGTCAATATGACAGATTGAATGGCAGCAGTTGCAACAAACCTTGATTTTCGGAGGCAAATAGCGCCTGTCAGTGGAAGGTGATGCAGCTTGAGTTACATGGCCTATGCCTGTAGATAATGGATCTACCTATTGTCGTACAAGCGAAATTCGAGATTGAAAGTAAGTAAAATGGAACGAGTGTAAAATACAGGACCAGTCTCCACCCGATCTATGATAGCATCAACAATTATGCGTGTAAGAGGACCGATGCAGGACGCTATGAAATGCTCGCTTGGACAAAAAGGTTGTATCCGAGCCTCCTAGCCAACGAAGTAGGTGCACGCTTTGGGACAGGCTTTCACGTGTTTTGAACAAGGAATAACACACAAACGAATTACTTGCTATCTAAAGGGAGTCTTACAACATAGTGTATAGCTTACGAGTACCTATGTTTGCCGTGTAAGCGTTTGTGAAATCCACCTCAGATGTGTATTTTTATGGAACATTGTTCGGACTGAAGAGCAGCAAAATAGTTAACGGACTTACTGTGCGACACTCCTTGACTACAGCGGACTTTGTTTCACGCCCAGGCGAAAAAAATTATTTTTAATACAGAATAATAGTTATTTCATCATCATCCATCTCGTTCCTTCATCTCTTCTACAAACATGTCTAACGGTGTTGTCTCTACCTCTCACTCTGAGGATTTGGCTTTCTCTCGCGCCCTCCACGGCGATGAGCTTAAGACCGGCTTTTTGTCCAAGATGGCTTCCAAGAACAAGAACGTCCACGATGCTGCTACTGGTGATTACCTTAGCTTGTGGAAGAAGCCAGAGAATGAAACCGAAGAGGACGAAAAGAAGCGTCTCGACTCATACACTCAGTTGACCAACACCTACTACAACTTGGCCACTGATTTCTATGAGGTAAGTTTTGACATCTGGTTCTGTACATGTCATGTTGCGGAACTGACATTCAGGGGTTGGACATTATATTCATCATCTGCTCATTTATATAGTACGGTTGGGGTACTTCCTTCCATTTCTCCCGCTTCTATCCCGGTGAGGAGTTCAACAAGGCTATCTCTCGTCATGAGCACTATCTTGCCTTCAAGATGAACATCAAGTCTAACTACCGCGTTCTTGACGTTGGTTGTGGTGTTGGTACGCGTTGATCTGGTTCAAAATATGCTATTTTGTACTGTTCTAGCTTTACTAAACAATTTTTGAATAGGTGGTCCCGCCCGTGAGATTGCCCACTTCACTGGTGCTCACATCACTGGTCTCAACAACAACGATTACCAGATCGCTAGAGCTTTCCACTACGCCAAGAAGGAAGGTCTTGATCACCAGACCAACTTCATCAAGGTATGTGGTGTGTTTGTATGGGAGATCAGAGCGAATTATGATAAAAAATTAACGTGTTTGATGTCCATTTTAGGGTAACTTTATGGAAATGCCCTTCGAAGAAGCTTCATATGACGCTGTCTATGCTATCGAAGCCACTGTCCACGCTCCCAAGTTTGAAGGCGTCTATGGTGAAATTTTCCGCGTTTTGAAGCCCGGTGGTGCCTTCGGTTGCTACGAATGGTGCATGACTGATGACTATGATGAGACCAACGCCGAACATCACCGTATTGCCCACGGTATTGAGATCGGTAACGGTATCCCCAAGATGCGCAGAATTGCCGAATGTCTTCAAGCTCTTCGCAACGTTGGTTTCGAAATTGAGGTCCACCAAGATTTGGCTAACGTTGGCGATTCCATCCAATGGTACTATCCTTTGGAAGGTGAATTCAAGAAGTGCCAGTCTGCACGTGACTACCTCACCACTATTGCCATGACCCCTATTGGCCGATTCACCACCACTCAAATGGTCCGCGTCTTGGAGAAGGTCGGCCTTGCTCCCAAGGGCTCATACGATACCCAGAAGTTCTTGGAGACCGCTGCCGATGCCCTTGTTGAAGGTGCTCGTGCCAACCTTTTCACTCCCATGTTCTTCTTTGTTGCTAGAAAGCCAGAGTAAATTCAGTAGATGTCTTTATAGTTTTTTTTTCTTTTATCTCTTTTTAAAACATAGTAACGTAATTAGATTCGCACACTATTCAGTCCTTTATCCTTTTGTTTTTTCTTTCTATCTCTCTCGCCATCACTCTCATCTTTGTTAATCAAACCAACCATTTGTTTCTTCCTGTGCAGGGAAGTAAATCTAAATAAAAAACAAATATGGGCAGAATTGCCCTCTGCCAATAAATGAAACCTCTCAATGATGCAGTGTAATGTAATGTTCAGAAAGGCTGTGAATATTTCGGAGGAAGACGGTTTGATGGAAGCCAAGGAACTGCCCCGCTTTGAATTATTTTAGCCGGCGGGCGGGGTCATCCAGTAAGAGACGTCCCCACAGTTTCGGAAAAGTCCTGAGATTGAAACTGGCGGCTGTCATGTGCTGTGGCCTCAATCCATTCAAATAAAGCCTGTGACGATATCGACCTTCTCTTCACCTTTGTTACCGAATGATTTCAAACACATCACCTCATTTGTCCCCCGATCCCACCGGTGGCATCACCTTCCAGGCTCAGGATAAGCTTCCAAAGCTCCCCATTCCAGACTTGAAGGAGACCACCGATAAGTACTTGGCTGCTTTGACTGCCCTTCAGGTAACGTGAAAATTTTCATTGGAGATGGATAGGAACGTAAGCAAGTCCATACTAAAGCTTCCTTTTTGTATGAACAGACGCCTAAGCAACATGAAGCAACCAAATTGGCTGTTCAACATTTCTTGGAACATGAAGGACCAGACCTTCAAGAGAAACTCAAGTCCTATGCTACTGACAAGAAATCGTACATTGAAGAATTCTGGTAAGCATTTTTGCCATGGTCATAGGTTTACTACTGCATGACCTCGACAATGGTCTAATGATGATTTCTTTAAAACACCCATCTAATAGGTACGACTCATACCTACAGTATACGGACTCCGTAGTCTTGAACTTGAACCCATTCTTCCTTTTGGAAGATGACCCAACTCCTCAGCGAAGTGACCAAGTTGTACGAGCCGCATCTCTCATTACTTCCACACTGAAGTTCGTGTATGCGTTACGCAACAAGTCTCTGGAACCTGACGTTTTTCGCGGTACTCCTCTCTGCATGTCCCAATTCAGTCGCTTGTTTGGCACAGCCCGTATGCCAACGGAAAATGGATGTTATATACAATCGGACGATCAATCCAAACATGTTGTTGTTTTGGCTCATTCACAATTCTACCACTTTGAAGTATTTGATGAAGACGGTAACATTGCTGTGACGGAAAAAGAAATTGTGGCTAATCTCAAAGCCATTCGCGCCGATGCCACTAAAACCGCCGTGCATGACATTGCCAAGAATGCTGTAGGCGTGCTTACCACCGAAAGTCGACCTGTATGGGCAAGACTTCGTGACCGACTCAATGAGGGACAAGAAAATCGTGAAGCCCTGCAAGTGGTGGACTCTGCCCTCTTCATTGTATGCCTGGACCACGTTTCTCCCCAGACATCGGATGAATTGAGCACAAACATGCTTTGTGGTAGCTATGAGATTGATCAGGGTGTACAGGTTGGAACATGTACCAATAGATGGTACGATAAGCTGCAGGTAGGTACACAGTCTAAAGTGGACCCTGAATTTTGTGCCACTCCGGGGGTTTATTTTTTCATGTGATACCATCCATTAACTGCCGTTTGTATTTTTTTTTTGCGCCAAAAAAGATTATTGTCTGTAAGAATGGCAGTGCCGGTATCAACTTTGAACACACAGGTGTAGATGGTCACACAGTCCTTCGATTTGTATCTGATATCTACACAGATACTATCCTGCGGTTTGCCCAAACAATCAACAGCCAAACAAAGTCTATCTTCCATTCCTTGACTCAGAATGGTGATAAGCGTAGATCAAGCAGCCTCTCTAGCAACGGTACCAACCAAATACAAGATGTTAACCCTCGTAAGATCGAGTGGAAGTTAAATGAGGAGCTTAAGCTCGGCATTCGATTTGCCGAGACTCGTTTGAGCGATTTGATTTTGCAAAATGAAGTCAACGTTCTGGAGTTTGGCGATTATGGTAAGAGCTTCATCGTCGATATGAAGCTCAGTCCTGATGCTTTTGTTCAGGTAACATTGAAGACCCTTGCGTTATTAATCTGGTACACAGTCATATTTATCAATGCATAATCTCTCATTCACAGATGGCTTTCCAGGCCGCTTATTACGATCTTTACGGCAAAATCGAATGTACCTATGAACCAGGTAAGTTTACCCGCTAGCTTTTGTAGCCATTATGGGAATTTTTTTAATTTCTCACGTCACTAAAACATTTTTTTTTATATAGCCATGACCAAAACTTTCTTACATGGACGTACTGAGGCTGTTCGTAGTGTTACACCGGAAGTTGCTGACTTCGTTAAAAAGTTCTCTGAGCGCAATGGTGACAACCGTGGCGTTCTAGATGCTTTAAGGAAAGCTATCACCAAGCACTCCAAGCTCACTCGAGAATGCTCAAAGGGTTTAGGACATGATCGTCACTTGTATGCACTGAACTCGCTCTGGGATAGAGTTCACAAGGATGAGAAGACACCAAAGATCTTTACCGATTCAGGATGGTCAACCATGAACCACACGGTTATCAGTACGAGTAACTGTGGCAATCCTGCACTTCGTCTGTTCGGCTTTGGCCCCACTGTTGGTAATGGATTTGGAATAGGCTATATTATCAAAGACGATGGTATTGCTGTAAGTTAAACATTTTTTTTTCATGAATCCACATTCACAATGATGCTCATCAACTCCTTTTTTTGCAGCTTTGTGTAGCTTCCAAGCACAGACAAACGGCTAGATACCTAGCTACTCTTGAGCAATATTTACTTGATATTAAGCAAATGCTCATGCATGAGAGATACCCGACCGGTACATCTCAGAAGCAAAGATTACTGGCCATGCAAGAATCCGCTAATTTAACTAATGGCTATGGATACTGGGATATAGAACCTGCCAATGACCAGACACCAGTTGAGGAAGTTCCCGCCAACTTCCGGAAAGTTGGTCGACGTCTAATGCTTAATGATGTTACTGCATAACCAGGTTTCTTCACCATTCTATTTACATTATTTACCCATTGTATTCTCCTTCACAAACCCAAAATTAAGTATCTTATAGCACACACATTACGCTTCTTTACATATTACCCTGTAACAATTTCTGCTTATGTAGATGGTTGTTTGTATTATGAAAAGGTGACCGAAAGTACATGAATCATTTATCTGAATTGTCTTGGCTGCGTGCTATGCATGGAGAAAGTTAAATATTGGCGTAGATGGCTGGCTTTAACTGTCGGCTTAAAACCGTGCTGTCGTGCTCACTATGGATGTGGCTTAGAGCAGCCTTTTGTAAACCTGGCTGTTGATTTGGTGCATATCGAAACATCTACCTGTTAAAGTTCATATTCTATAATTTCCTCCACCCATCTTCATTTATGCAAAGGCATTTGAAGTGCAATACAGCATGTATGCCTCGCAAATAGTCAGAATTCGAACCCTATCGGAGCTCGATTATATGCAACGCTCTCAGGTCAACAAACGCTCTTTCTAAGCCCATCTGAGTCAAAAAAAAGGAACTTTTACACAACAGAAAGTTCATCTAGATAGACAAATTATTCTAGAGAAATTAATTCCCTTTTGTGGTCGTAATTGATGAAGGTATTCAGCTCTATGCAAACCATATGAAGGCAAATCGAGATTGCAGGATTGCAACACAAAAACATTCATCGGCCTTTGAAAATGTTAAATGTGGCATTTCAATCACGTGTATTTTTACACGTGACTCTACAAGCGGCGGATTTCCGTTTGTAGAGCGGGAGTCAACGGATTGCGTATAGCGATTGTAGATCTAATCAAGATTTCCATTTGCTAAGGCTATTTACAATTGGCCACCGCTTTACTTTAATATATAGTTATGGGAAATCCTGAAGAATGGCTTGAGACTGTTCGAAATGGCGAGTATCTTGCAGAACAGGACATCAAACAGTTGTGTGAGATGGTAAGTATCCACCCAAAACTGTAACCTTTTAGCTTGCCACTTGAGTATTACAGCGACCTGCAGCCTTCACTTCGACAGACCGAACCGACTCGAGTTTATGATCAGATAAGACAGTTCATCCTGACCAGTTGCAACATTCCAAAAAGCCCCCCAAGATTAAGCATAAATCGCCTGGCCTCTTGTTCGACTTCGCACCCTTGTGATTGTGTGCATCTAAAGTGGAAGCAATATAGTAACCGAAAGCATTCTTTCTAACCTATGCACCCATCTCTTACTATCAGGTCAAAGAACTGCTCATGGAGGAATCTAACATACAGCCTGTGCACTCACCTGTGACCGTATGCGGAGATATACATGGTAAGGCTCGCATTGATAGTGTGGTTTGTCCAGTACGCATAACTTATCTGATGTGTTTTGTTACCCTTCAGGTCAATTTTATGATTTGTTGGAATTGTTCAGAGTCGGTGGCGATGTTCCTGATACGAACTACATATTCATGGTACTAAAGTGTTCCCAATTCGTATGCGTCGTCATGCACCTGTACTTACCTACTCATATAGGGAGATTTCGTTGACCGTGGCCATCACAGTTTGGAAACATTCACACTGCTTATGGCATTAAAAGCCCGGTGAGTTTGTCATACAATGCGGGTTATGTCAAGCCTCCTTAATAATTCATTCGTCTTTTCTTTACAACCTTAAAAGATATCCTCATCGAATCACCCTTCTAAGAGGTAACCATGAAAGCAGACAAATCACCCAAGTATATGGATTCTATGGTATGGCATGGCTACTTTCAGTACTTGCTTTAGAGGGTTAACCTCGTTCTTCTGTTATTGACGCTCACTTCCCTCCGGTAGACGAATGTCAATCAAAATACGGCAGTGCCAATGTGTGGAAGTACTGTTGTTCTGTTTTCGACTACCTTACCTTGGCAGCGGTTAGTACATTCATGAGCTCTGTATCAGCCCAATGGACTCAACTCACCCTCTATTTTCTTTAGATTGTTGATGGAACTGTCCTTTGCGTGCACGGTGGATTGTCTCCTGATGTTCGAACGCTGGATCAGATTCGAACCATTCACAGGTTACAAGAAATTCCTCATGAAGGAGCTTTCTGTGACCTGATGTGGTCTGATCCTGAAGAAATTGAGACCTGGGCTGTCAGCCCTCGAGGTGCGGGATGGCTATTCGGAGGCAAAGTGACAAGCGAAGTAAGTGGGCCATTGGCCGTCCACTAAGGGTTAAATATCGGCTAGTATTGTGGGGGGTTTTTTTCTAACATATTACGCAGTTTAATCATGTCAATGGACTCTCGTTGATCGCTCGTGCCCATCAGCTGGTACAAGAAGGCTACAAGTACATGTTCCCGGATGAAAATTTGGTGACGGTATGGTCAGCTCCTAACTATTGCTATCGTTGCGGTAACGTTGCTTCTATCATGGAAATTCGAGATGGTGACGAAATATCAGAAAGAAGCTTCAAGATCTTCAATGCAGTGGCTGATCAGGAAAGATTGTCGAATACTCAAAGGCAATTCGGTGTAAACGGAGTGGGACCCGGCGGTCAATATTTTTTGTAGTTATAGACATGGCATCGATTGGCAATAGCCTAGAATTTTTTAGTCTCTCTCTCTCTCTCTTATTTTGTGCTTTCTTATCCTAGCTTTTTTCTACTCTCACCCTTGTAGTTCTCCCTCTGTATCTTGTTTATCTTCCACCGGACTGGAAGAAGCACCTCCCCACACTCACCCCACATTTCACACCTATGCGCATTATAGCCCATTGATGTGCATATTTGTCTACTACAGCACTTCTACAAATTCGGTTTTCTCTTAATGTATGTAAACTCTTTCGATGTACTTCTTTTCTATTGTTGTGTGATATTTGGGCTGGAGCACATCGTTGCAGGTTAATTATTTTGCTTAAAGAAAAAAAAAATGGAACTTTGAGTCATGTTGTCTTAAACATCGTGAGTGGTACCGAAAACAGCCGCATGCAACAATGATGTTTTGCAAGCTGTCATTTCAAGCTTTATTCCTTCTAGAGAGACAGGGTATAGAGTACAAAATATCCTTTGAGGAAGAAAAAGAACGAGTAGGAAAAGAAAGGTTGGATAAGGGATGGGATTTTGCATGAAAGGAATGGCTTTGAGAGAGAGAGAAAAAGCAACGAGTGATATTTAGAGAAAGGGACAAAAGTGTAAAGAAAACAAAAAAAAAGACTGGGGGGATTTGGGTGAAAGAAAGGATGGAGTGGGATAAAAGACAGGGAGGGGCTCTTGTCAGAGCAAAAAACATATGGAAACGATCTAGCTGACTAGAACATCCTTGCTGGATGAAGGTTTGCCCTCAGCATGCGCACGTTTGGCCTTCTTACCATGCTGATGGCCTTTCTTCTTCTTTTTCTTGGATCCAGTGTAATCTTTAATTCTCTCTTGTACTATGAAGGAACGTTTGGAATAATATTGTCGGTATTGTTCATCAGCTAGAGAGGCTAAGGTCTCTAGTGGAGGGGAATCTGGACCCGACAAGTCAAAGTCAATACGACCCGATGGCTGAGGAGGTGGTGGAGGACGAGCCCATGCTGGAGCAATATTGACGGGAGGTTTACGTTGAAGGGTATTTTTACCATTCATTCTGTCGGGTGGGGAGGACGGTATTGGAGGTGGCCGCGGAGCAGCCATATGAGGGTGTGGTGGTGACATACCGTTCGACGCGGGAACAGGATCGTGCTCGTGATGTGCCATGCTGGGCGGAGGAAGAGGCGCAAGCGGTCGGGGGATATAACGAAAGGTTGGTTTCTTATGGTCAGGGATTTGCGGTTCGTACCGAGAATCTGGCGGTCTCTCCACCGCATACAGTTCCGAAGGTCGATAGTGATGATGTTGTTCGTTGCTTTCTATCAATGGCTGTTCATTTTCCGACACTTCATTCTCCTTCGGATCTGGAAATAAGACTTCATCTTCATATTCATGGTCGATCTCAGACTCTTCTTCTTCATCTTCGTCTTCTTCTTCTTTCTCATAGTCGATGATATTGCGCGCAAAATGCATGTCTTGGGCTATCTCATCATCTTGTAAACCTGGAGTCAAAGAGCGTAAACACGCCAAAAAAGGAAAATGGGTCAAGGACATTCGCATTTTTTTTCAGTACGACGGTGTCACAGACACAAGCTCAAACATACGCCCTTGTTCAAAAAAAAAAAAAATTCTGGCTCGTTCTCAACTCCCCCCAATTTGTTAAGCTTTGGGAGGAGGGAAAAAAAATTTCTTCCCCTTCCCTCAAAAAGCAATGCAAACCCGCAGTAAAAAGGATATTAATCATAGTAGGTCGCTCCGGTGGTACCCAGTTTGAAAATAGTTTGGCCTTGCCCAGAGAGAATTCTAACGTCATCAATGGGGTATTTTGTCAGGATCCGATGTCAATGCTAACCAGTTTATAAAGGAATGTTTGTTACCTTGGCCAAACTTGAGTGTGATGTATTCTGTATGCAGTGCTGATATTTTCTGTTGAACTTGATCGAGCATCTCTCTGCGGATCGATACTCTTCCGAACTATGGAAAAAAAAATAGGTTAATTTTTTTTTAACGTTATCAATCAGGAACCGACACTCGGTTTCTCAAACAATAAGAAAAAATCCACTTGCATAGTATTGATCGTTTGCTTGTTTCTTGTCTGCTTCATAGCAAGCCGTGATGGCGCCTTGAGCTAATTTTCGCCGTATTTCAGCATTTCCATATTTTTCAGACCGTTTGGATTCTATGTCTTCAAGTAATTGTATGTACTGCGGGTGGGAACCTTCGCGAATTTGAATTTGTTGTTGATCCAAATTTTCAAACCTGTAAAGGGGCGAGAACGGGGAGGTTAGGTGTGTGAAGAGATATTCGAAATAATATATGAGGAACAAAGCATCATGAAGTGGCAAAGTGAAGGGAAGGAATTCTACTTGCCTTTGTTTCATTGCTTCAGATGTGTAAGTTCGTTTGTTGGATTTGGATTTTTTGTTCGTTTCCTTGTCTGAATTCACTTCTTCCTCGTGCGCATCATCTTCGTCTGAACCAGCATGGTTTTCGGATTCGTTGTCAGAGTCAGCAGACTCTCGAGCATTACCAGCCGGAGTAGTATTGGTAGCAGTGGGTTGGACGGTAACTCTTCGCCTGGCGCTGGTACGTCTTGGTGGAGGGAGGTCCTCCTGCGTTTGTGAAGGAGTATCGTTGTTACTAGAGTCTAAAGAATTGGAGCGCGTAGTCGTGCGAGTGTTGAGTTGATTGTTGGGTTCAGGGGATGATGTGGATGAAGACGTGATGTTATTGTCTGGTGATGCGGGGTCGTCTTTCTGAGATCCGGCTACAGATGACTGAGCTACCCGAAGTTTAGCAATCTTGGCTTCCGTTGCCTTATCGTCTATCCTTGGACGTTTCGAAGACTTGGAAGGAGAGCTTTGTTGCTTTTGTGCACGAGAAGAAGTGCGTGAAGAGGGCTTGGCTTCCGATTTCGCAAGCATTGGATATAAGAAAACGGTTGGATGAAATAGCAGGGACACAATAGGAGGATATTCAATCTACTGGTGGACACGGTGGTACTCCAGTAAAGAGACGTCTTCAAAGTCAACAGAGCCTCGTAGAATGCGATATGTCAGCACAGGTAAAGTCAAATAGCACAAAAAAAAGTGACAGGCTTCTTTTTGATAATAGAGCCAAATGTTGGTGAAAGGAAAGAAAAACGTTCTCCAGGTGTGATCGGCCATTCAAAAACCAATGGCACTGTCCTCTGATTGGCCACTTTTACAAAATAACACTTTTGTGGCCCTGGCAGCCTTCTTATGCGTTCTCCTTCACAGACCGTGCGAATCTTGAATATGGTTGTCCGCACCAGCGATCGTCTTCAGAAGGCAAGACACTTCCTCAAAGCTAATAACGTTCAAGCATTGTAAGCAATACTTCTACCAACGCGAATGCACTCTTCATTCTTTGTCACTTACCTTGTTTCTCGTGCAACAGCTTCGTCCCCTCTGAGGATGCTCATCAGGTAAATCTCGCCATCGAGATCACGTCCTGCGAATCGAATAGAGTCCACTAACTTATTATATTGCCTATCTACAATAGAGCGAGTACATTGCAGATTGCGACAAGCGTCGTCACTGGATCTCTGGATTCACTGGATCCGCAGGTACGGAGCATTTCAAATAAGCTTTAGTGGGCGTGAACCTACTGCATTCTCCCTCGCTATAGAATAGAATCTTCTTCATTTTTTGTCTTCCATTGACCTTTTTATTGCCCACCTGCTTGCATTGAATTTTTTCTTATAATTCGTTCACTCCAAATAGGCTGTGCTGTAGTTTCTGAAAAAGAGGCAGCTTTGTTCACCGATGGTCGCTATTTCTTGCAAGCATCTCAACAATTGGATGAAAATTGGACTCTTATGAAGCAAGGTTTACCCAAAGTGCCTACGTGGCAAGAATATCTCGTTAAAAATCTGCCGGCTAAATCACGAATTGGAG
Organism: Umbelopsis vinacea; assembly: GCA_016758895.1. Taxonomy (NCBI): domain Eukaryota; kingdom Fungi; phylum Mucoromycota; class Umbelopsidomycetes; order Umbelopsidales; family Umbelopsidaceae; genus Umbelopsis; species Umbelopsis vinacea. The sequence continues at coordinate 460,578 of JAEPRA010000009.1, read as the reverse complement.
TTGACCCCACATTGATTACCGCCAGTAAGCTCTATACTGCAAAATGATGTCCGCCTTTGTCCAAATCAAGTAATAATTACTTAAACAAACCCAACACTTCTCTGCTAGGCGATGCTTCTTCTTTGGAGTATGAACTGCAATCCGTGGGCTCCACTCTTGTTCCGCTTGAAAAGAACATTATCGATCTTGCTTGGGGTGCAGAGAGACCTGCGCCTCCAACAGACCCCGTCATTGTTCAAACGGTTGAATATGCAGGTATGTATTTGGGAGGACAGGGTGAATTCCAATCAATTTGTCGAACGCTATAAATATTGATGCATCCTTGTTTTCTTTTCTGTTAGGTGTAAGCCATACCGATAAACTAGCATCACTTCGCAAGGATCTCGAAGCTAAGAAGATCTATGGTACTGTCATCTCAGCCTTGGATGAAGTGGCATGGCTTTTCAATCTTAGAGGTTCCGATGTTGAATGCAACCCTGTGTTCTTCTCTTACGCTATCGTCACGCTTGATCAAACTACTTTGTATGTCGATCATGCTAAGCTTGGCAATGACGTTTTGAAACATTTGGGTGACCACGTCTCCATCAAGTCATACAATGAGTTCTTCCTTGATCTGAAAAACATGGCTGCAACATTGAGCAGCGAGAACAAAAAGCTTCTTATCAACTCAAAGACAAGTTTAGCTGTAGAGTTTGCTGTCCAAAAGGTAAGACTCAATGGCTGCATATTGATGCTGTCAATGCAATTTCGTTTATTGACACTGCTTACATTTGCTAGCAAAATACCTTGATGGACAGATCTTTGGTTAATGATGCAAAGGCTATCAAGAATCCCACCGAATTGGAGGGTATGCGACAGTGCCATCTTCGTGATGCAGCTGCTCTTTGTCACTATTTTGCATGGCTTGAGGATCAGCTCGGACAAGGCAAACAGCTCTCTGAAGTTGATGCTGCAGATTACCTCGAGAATCTTCGCCGTCAACAAAAAGACTTTGTTGGACTTTCCTTCGATACCATTTCCTCCACTGGAGCAAATGGTGCTATCATTCACTACAAGCCTGAGCCTGAATCGTGCAAGATAATTGATCCTAAGCTCATTTACCTTTGCGATTCTGGAGGTCAATATAGAGATGGTACAACAGATGTTACAAGAACCTATCACTTTGGTCAACCCAACGATTATGAGAAGAGATGCTTCACCAGAGTTCTTCAAGGTCATATTGCTATTGATCGATGTGTCTTTCCTCTTGGCACAACAGGTAATATATCTATTGTTGGGAGTAAGCACAGCATATATGTACTTTGTCAGTAGACTCACATATGTCATCCACAGGCTATCTTCTCGATCCTTTTGCCAGACATGCATTGTGGAGAGACGGTTTGGACTTCCGTCATGGAACCGGCCACGGTGTCGGTGCCTTCTTGAATGTTCATGAAGGTCCCCACGGTATTGGAACTCGTACCAGCTACAATGACAGCCCCTTTGCAGAAGGCATGACTGTCACCAACGGTAAGCTGGAATTCATGTTGTGAGGGAGTTGATTAAAGTCAACCCGTGGTACTAAATACTGTCTTAAACACATTCATCTTCAAAGAACCTGGATATTACGAAGACGGAAAGTTTGGAATCCGTATTGAAAATGTCTTGCTGGTTCGTAAAGCGGATACTCCACATAACTTTGGTAGCCGCGGCTACCTTGGCTTTGAGCATGTCACTTTGGTTCCCATTGGTAACAAGCTCATCGACCAAAACTTACTTTCCCCTGAAGAAAAGCAATGGGTCAACGAATATCACGTTGAGTGCCTCGAGAAGGTTGGTGCTTTGCTTCCCAAGGATAGCCCTGGCTACAAGTGGTTGGCAAAGGAGACTGCTGCCATTTAATCCTTTGTCAATAATTTTTACCGTATGAAATTTGGAAAAAAATAAAATTGCTGGCAAGTGACGGTCAGTGACTTTTTGTACAAATAACCGTTTTCATTTAGTTTAAACATGCAATGCAACCAGGAGTACGAGACGTGAATCAATTGAACCGTTCTCTTCGAGCTATTGAGCAAATTTGTGCGTTTGCTCGAATATCCCTGAACCTTCAAGAAACAAATTCTTTTGAGGATGCATGCGGCAACCTCTTAGGCATTGCCAACGAAGATCCTTACTATCAGCCAGGCTATGAGGAGAGTATGCTCCTTTGTTTGAAGGTATGATGATACAATTCAGTTTCCTTCCCGTCGCCTAATTTTAATCATTCAGAATGTGATAGCTCGTAAAGGAAAACTCAGGACCTGCTCATATTGATCTTGCCCTCAAGGTGTTTGATCAAATTTATAACAGTAACAAGCTGGCACCCGAGCATCAATGTAAGCAAACGCCCCCAAGCAATAATGACGATATATCCTTGATTTCTGAGAGATTTTACAGTGCTTTTAGCGAATTGGTCTGAAGAAATACGACAATTGAAGTTACAGGATGCATTGTTAGAGGTAGTTCCGGTGCTGACAAACAATTGGGATTATATGCTGCCTGCTGAGCATACGCTAGGACCAGTCAAACTGATTGCGAGAAAGATGAAGACAAGCTACCCTTTTTTTATTGGAGCCCATGCGTTTAGCCGATTGCATACCAATCTTAAAGCAGAAGATGGAGATGTTCGACCTTCTGCATTGCTGCTTGTTCTTAAGATTTGGAAGGCCAAGTCGCATTCTTCACGTACATATTGGCCCCAAAATTTATCCATCATATTAAACGGTGCTACTTTGAGCACAGGAATGGTAAAGGGATGAGCATATTGAGATTTATCACCTTCGCTCCTACTTACCAATTTCATCATCGTTGCAGAGGCGTCACTTAACAAAATCACGGCAATCGACAGTAAACTTCGTCATAGGCAAAGATGGCTGTATGGATATCACTCCATTGATAGTAAAAGGGAAAAATATACTTCTGGTGCAAAGAGACAGCAAGGACACAGAGGTACATATCGTATTAGAGTTTGAAAACATCTCCTACTCGGACTGTGGTGTTTAACGGCGATGGACAATTACAGGACATCAATCTATTGATCGAAACATATTCGGTTGAAACTCAAGAAGCTGTTGTCGATTTGGTGAAAAAGAACTGCCTTCCGGAAAACGTCTGGCGAAATCTTTTAAAAAATATGCTAGCAAATACATCACCAGCCGATGCACCTTCTCGAACGAGTGGATTGCCGGGCTCTTTAACACCTGTCGGTCAAGTACCAGAACCAACAGACCTACTATTTATTTCTCAAACCTCCTTAAGGATTAGCTCACAATGTCCAATCACTTTAAGAACGATACACACCCCAGTAAGAGGGATCGATTGCAAGCATTTCGATGTAAGTCATTATAGTGTGCCTGCACTTGATTAAGGTTGAAAGAGAGACACTCTGAATTTGACGCTTTAGCCGCACATGATACAGTGTTTCGAACTGGAATCGTATCTTTTGGTCAACAAAGGAATGGCAGACTGGAAATGTCCACTTTGCAATTTGTACACTCCACCTAAAAAACTGGTATACGATCTATATCTCCAAGGCATCTTCAGTAATATACCAAGTCGCGCATCAGAAATAGAGTTTCGTGTAGATACCCAAAGGACGGATAAGATATCCCATGAGTTTATAGTTGATTCTACACCTGTTGACCCTGACTTTCCAACTTCCACCTTTTATCGCACATCAAGCAAGGGATTGGATACCGCCACACAGCCACCAAGTGAGACTTTCACCATTGTCGAAATAGACGATTGATTAGATTTTGATTGCTCTCTAGACGCAACAACCACTTTTCATTGTAAATATAATAATATAGTACAGCTTCATCTCAAATGACAAATTAAAAGCATCAGTAGTAATATACTCCGAGTTACAGTATCGACGTTTCCGGAAAACCCAAAAGAACCAGAAGTAAAGCCCTCTTTGACAACAGATTTCCTATACTCCAGCAAATGTGCTGAGAATGCTGGTATAACGAACGAATAGGTGATGGACGAACTAGAAACATCAGGTTGTATCACATTCGCGTATGGCTTTCCCTGAATGTTACCATTTATCGACCCGTCCATCGTCTGATTTGCCCAACGAATCACGGTTTGAGATTCAACAGTTTTTGTGACAAGAGATGATAAATAGAGTGGTTGGGTAGAGTACTGGCTTTTGCTGGTATCAATTATCAAAGTTATATTCTGATCTTGATATTCAGACGAAGGTTGTTTTAGATTAATGACAACAATAGATGTCAAAATAGCTTGATTGTATAAACCGTATGCTGGCATATCGGGGTCTCCTGTTGCTAGGCTAGTTACAGAGACGCCGTTTCCTTTCATGCCGCCAAAAGTTTGAGCAATGAACAGCAGCGAATACCAGACTGGCTGTGCTTTCCATACTCCACCGACCCTATCAGCAATATTGTAATAGCTTGGGAAACGATTATGTATGTTGCATGCGGTTACATTATAATAGGCTAAAAGCATCTGAACAACAAATTAGGCTTCGCTATAAACTACAAGGTTTATATCAATTCGCTGTTGCTTACCATGTAATCAATAGCCCAAAGAGCACTTGCAAAACTGTTGGATACACCGCTGCGTCCCTCACAGCTTACGCTATTAAATTCTCCTAAGCGAAAAGAGTACTTGGCCAGGTCATCCGAACTCAACCCGCTCACAGCATATTTAACTTTGTTTTCAATACTCGAGTGGTTGAGTAAATCTTGTAGTACAGGAGGATTAAGTAGATTACAGTTGCTTGTTTGGTATTGGTGCTTCGATACTCCTTTGGTGCTAGATTGGAAAAGATCTATGAAGGTGCTGCCGTTAATGTCATAGTTTAGAAGATCAGGAATACGCCAGCCACCTCCTCCGAATACAGCAGCCTCTATGCCTTGATGCTTGGTACTTGGAACAGCTTGTTGTAGTTTGAGTGCTAGTGGCGCCCACTCTTGAACGTAGTCAGCCATGTTCCATCCCGGTGGTCGTTGTTTTACAGTTACAAAATTATCTGGTTCGTTTCCAATTTCAAACGCATAAATATTTTCTCCAATCGAGCTTTCCGCGGCTATCGCCATTGCCAGTACATTTTCTGGGTTTTCTACAGATGACACGTTGAAGTTCAATCCGATGATCCAGTTGATAGGCATTGTAGACGACATGGTGTTCATACGATCAAATGCAAGTGGCCCAAGAGTAACCCACTCATTCGGCACCATACTCAGGTTACGCATCACAGTGATATCCGTTGAGAGATTTGCATCATACCAGGTTGAATCCTGTGTGTCGCCACCTATGCGTACCGTTAGTTGCTTCTACATTCAATACGGGGAAATCATGTTAGACGTGGTCATAGTATTCGGATCAATTACTCCCTGCCATCTTACATTTCTGGTGTGGCCCAATTGCATTAATAGGTTATTGAAAAAGACGTTGGGATGGGACACATTTCCTAAGAAATAGTTCAACCCACTAGTCTCCAGTGATAATCCAACGAATGAAACATTCACAGGATTAGACGCTATGGAGGTTAGCCCCGGCAATTCAATAGGTATATGGTAAGACATAAAGAGGAGTAGAAAACCTGGCGTTAGCAGCCAGCTTTGAAAGAAAATTTCATCTCAAACAATAGCTGAATCAATGCGTCAGTTTAACGTGATCCAATTTTTAAATCACTGTTAATAAAAAAATATTTTGTCTTGGTAAACCCATACACAATCATATAGAGTATTCCTTTTATCCGCTCTATATCTGTAAGAAAAAAGTCCTTCTCTACAAAAATTACTGTCTGGTGATACATCCCGATTTGCACCCCTACCATACTTTTCTCCAAACCTCGAGCCAATTTTTTTGTGCTCAGTGACTGCCACCGATGCCATGACACACAGTAGCGCTTTTTTTTGTTTACCCCGAAATCTTCACCTGCACACTTACATCTCGAAATGTTCATGCCACAGGTAAAAGCAGCTACAATCAGATCTATTGCGCAAACCAGCATGTTTGACTAACCGGTAATTGCAATACAGCAAAAACTCACTCCTGAGGAGAAGGCATTCCTCCGAATGCGCACCATCAGCAACGTCTCTAACTTCGTCAGCGTCATTGTCGCTATCCGTGCTGGTAAATATTTCTCCAAACGCGAGCTCTTTGACAAGTTTTGAATTTTGTAAGCTAATGCAACTTTTGAATTCCTGCTGCAGTTCCCTTCGCTTTGGACTATGCGAAGCGATTCTTCTAGTTATCATCGACCTCCTTTAGACGCTATGCATCCTTTGTACATTGATAAAAACACATAGGCAACCCATGCCGTTGATAATGTTAGAGTAGTTTGTTTTTTTATGATAAATGAACAATATAGGGGTCAGAAAGACTCCTTTCATCGCCAGATATAAGCGAAATGTATACTCTTGTATACCGTTTCTAGAGTTTGTTGAGATTTGTCAGTGCCTCTAATCTAGGAACTTTATCCAGTGGTGTGCAAGCATATGATGCGATTAAAGGTGTCACTGTTATTTCCACCAAATGGTAAGTAACGCGACATTGATGTATACTCGCCTCCAACCTCAACTCACCTGAGATATGCTTATTGTGGACAGCCCATGTGTCAGTGCCAACTTCAGCATCGGGAATCCCGCTAAGCGCCTTGAAATCTGGAGCAAACCTATATTCCAAGGGCTCTCCTCTTTCAGCTTCATCTCTCAGACTCAACTCCACAGACTCATCATTGGTTGCATTTTGCGGTGTGCTCTCCAGCGTCACAGGTTTGAATAGACTTCCGTAGCTAGTTTTGTAAATGTTGGTAACTTTGACGCTGCATTCTTCTTCAACGAGGGGTACATTGATGTTGTAGAGACCAGCAGGCTGCCATTCGTTGATCTCCATCAGTTTATTGATAACCTTGATAGCTTCATATAATTTGTTAGATATTCAACATGTGAGCAACATTCCACGAACACAAGTATAGGAAAGGAAGAAAAGTTACCCATGCTGCAGGCATTCTTGATTTTTGGAGGCTGAATATCACGATCATAGAATGCAAATGACAGAGCAATTGCTTTCTTATTACAAAGAGTCGCTTCTCTGAAAGACACACGCTACAAGTTAATGGCGGGAGTACAAATTGCATGACAAGAGACAATATGTCGACTTACAGAGCTGCACCAATAGTTCCAGATGCCAACGTATAGATGCTATTTTATGGCACTTTCTGGTTAAAACAGATAGTATAGAAGCATCCCACGGAATGCAACTTACCTTGCTGAGTTACGACCAAAGTTAGGACCAGCTATGACAACGTCAAAGTCGGTATCTTTGAAGACGTGATGAAGACCAATATTTACGCAGGTTGCAGGGGTACCGCTCAGCTGTTGGCAAGTGTGAGTGGCGGGCCAGGCCTACAGATTATCACTCATGATTCTGCTTACCAACACAAAATCATTCGGTGCAGATTTGTGAGCTTGAATACGGTTGCTCTGTCTACTGTAGTATTTAACTCCAATGTGGTCTTTGATCATGAAGGATTTGGATATCCATGATTTTTGAGTATCTGGTAAACATACGCTTCGGGTGAATTAACATCAAACAGCACTTCTATGCTTTTTTCGTAAGTAATACTCTAAGACCAACCTGACTTCCCAGCCAAGAGCTTCCAATTGTTCAATGAAAGTCAAAATGAAAGGAGATTCGTCTGAGCTTGGTGGCCCTGTGCATATATTGATTTAGCCCGTGACCTTGCAGCATAACCATTGCTTCACAAAACCACTCACCATCATCATTACAGATCAGCACTTTGTAACCGGGCATTTCGATTGAATCGGTAAGGACGTGAAGTTTAAACAGACAGCTTCGCTCAACTCAATGACAAAAATGATTGGACTGTTATTTCGAAAAGGTCAGGTACATGACATGATTACACGCAATAAAGATCAATTGCCTCGGTAGAACTAGATACCATTTTCAAGCTATTCGAACAGTTCTATGCTTCGTTTGTTCCGATATCGCCCTGCTTTCGGCTCTCAAGCATGGCATTTTCGTTGCATCAGTGGCGCGACAGCAGACAATAAAAGTTTCAGTACAACATGAAGAGCAATTTGTCACTTAAGTGTCATATATGGTATTCTTGCTTTATGAGAGCTGTATCTATCAAAAGAAAACTTTTTTCATCTCATTGGCTATGATAGTTAAATTTGTTGATATCAGAAAAGAAAAGCTAAAAGTTTTAGCACGAGCAGTTGCTCGCTTCTGTGGTTGTGCTACTTAAATCAACTTTTTGCACTAATTAAAAAGGAAGTAGTATTAGAGATGTTTCGAAAATACATTCCTTTTCATGTATAAAACTTACTCTGGTCTTTGGAGGCATCGCTAACAGTGTTATCCATGCCCGGCAGTGCTTGAGCAATCTTTCTAAACAAGGTTTTCACCTGCAATATTACCAAGTTCAGTATCCACGCACGGAACACTCAAAAAATAACCAATTCCATATTTACATTATGACCCGCCTTTGCGCTAGTCTCAATGAACATTACTCCATATTCCTTTGCTTTCTTTTCGCCGTCATCGACTGAGACTTCCCTGTTACACACGATTTGATGAGCAACCAGCTAAGTCAAGACCTTTATATTCCAAAGCTCACTTACCGTTTCTCATTTAAATCAGTCTTGTTTCCTACGAGAACTATAATTACATCGTTACCACGTTCAACGCGAACATCGTCAATCCATTTGGCGGTATTCAAAAATGAATTTCGGTCTATGAATCAGCACGAAATGTAATGCCGTCAATATATGGTATTGCCAAATCGGAAACGAAAGCTCGCCTAACTTACTTGTGATATCGTAGACTACAACAGCTACTGAGGAGTCGCGAATATAACTGGGAATCAAGCTGCGAAATCGCTCCTAAGGAGTGTGTTTGTTTAGCCCTCAGTGATATTGTCCCCAACACAGGTTTGTTTGTTTATATCAAGAGAAAGGGAAGAGATAGCTTACCTGTCCTGCCGTGTCCCATAATTGGAGGCGAACGGTTCTATCTTCCATATACATAGTTTTAGACAGAAAATCGATTCCTATCGTTGCCTATTGAATGTGTTATTGTGGCGGTCGTAAGTATAGTCATGCATATGTCCGGACCCGTACCTGATATGTGTTGTCGAAGGTATCGTACATGAAGCGAGTAATTAGAGATGTTTTGCCCACTATAAGCAAGCATCAGCGACAAAGGATTAGAACGTGATCTAGTGTGATGATCTCCTGGAAGTGACATTGAAGTATGTCTAGTCTTACCCGACTGTTCTCCTAGGAAGACCAGTTTGAACTTTCTCAGTGGATTATTGAAGCTTTCTTGAGCGGTCATCATGCGGCAAAGTGCGCTAAATGAGCGAAATGTAGATATGAAAAAGTTTAATGGTTGGAAAGGCAAAAGTTGCCAAAAAGCCAGCGCAGAGAGGAGGACATCGCTCAAAATTCAAATTCCGCAACTCGTCAAATTTGCAACGGGTGGCTGACTGTGGCCTGTCATCCGCCAAAACTGGAAATGGATTGCGATTGTTATTGAATATTTTTACCCCATGGTTACTATTGAGAATAGTTTAGAGTAAATATACAACACTGGATAATTGAACATTACTCTACTGAATCGCTTCAAGCATTTACGCACGAGTGCCATAAAAGTACCAAAGGATTTTTCGACAACCTCAGCAAAAAGTGGAAGGATATCAAAATTGGAAACGTAACATTTCAAGCATTTCAAGCTTGTTCGCATCCAAATCATATATGTCAGCTATGGAAAGTAAATTGTGATAACAATAACATCCAATGCATTTCTCTTAACAAATAATTTGCAACAAAAAAAACAGTTTCGTAGGATGTAAGCAATCATAGTCTGGTGCGAAATGTAATCTCTTTTGATGAAATGCACCCAATTGTTCAAGTATGGGTGTACTTGTAAGAAAGCAAGCTTAAAAACAAAATGATCAGGCAGCTACAACATTGTACCTGGGTAATTGTGACGTATGGAGCACTGAAAGCTACTGTCATGCATTGAAGAATGTACTCTCGGTGCCCTAAACGACCTTGCGAGGTGACGGCCGAAGATCTAGTAGCAACAATGGCCAACTATATCTTGAGATGCTAATGTCAAATGCAAATTGATACCGAAAAGTAGAAAATGGTATCTAAAAGCATTTACAAACGCTGCTATGATGAACATGTTCAAAATCTCAACCAAAATCCCGATACTGCATTTATACTGCTCAATCCTTTGCAGGGATTGTAGAAGTAGACAATATTAAGGTGCTTTCAGAATGGGGAAGGGTCTTTCCTTTGCTGAAAAGATGAACACAGAGCAAAATATCTTTACTGAATGATGAGGCCACTCCTGTAGAAAATGCCAAGGTGATCTCCCAAGTCACTTTTCTAAATGATCAGTTGTTTATCTCAAAAGTTATACATACGAACTATGAGCTGACCACACCAAAATATGAGGTGGTGTGCAATTAGAAAAATAGTAATTCAGAGAGCTTGATCGTGGATAACTTCGTCAAAAGCTTGCAAGGAGTATTCATTGGTAACAGAGATATTATCATGAGGGAGGAGGAATGACATTTTATGCTAAGAATTTATTTATGATTTTAGCAAATAGTTGACCATTGACTCCAATCTTGGTGGATTCTATCAAATCACAATGTGATATACTTGTCAAACATTCTTACAAGCACCAATTGGTATTTGTTTTGAAACATGAGGTACGTTGGTTCGTCAGCATGTCATTACAATATTCCAGCTGGAAATCAACTCATGTTGTGGATTATGCCTTTTGTATAGGCATTCATTTTATGCCGCATTAAAGATAGCCGGCAATCAAGGGCTTACCAAAATTGGCTAATCCTAGTCCACGGATTTGCAAGCTCACTTTGAACTTTGATCTCAACCCAACAATCTGCTTGCCGATGGCGACACATACTCATGAATCGTTACTAAAAGATTACACACCAGTAGAACCAGTCAAACGAATATTCAGTGACAAGGATATAGTCCCCTTCACGAAAAGTGAAGCTTTTGCTCGTATCGTCGACTTTGTAAAGCTACTCAACACCAGCGTCTTGGACAAAAAAATAACAGATACATGCTACGAATCAGAAGTGAGAATTCCCTTCCTTGTTACAAATCACGTTCCTTCCTCTCTGACGCGGTTGTTTCTAGAACATAAAGAAAGTTCTAAGATTGCTTGATACCATTTCCAGTTGGATAGACGATATACCACCTGCCTCAAATGCTCAACGGTTTGGTAATAAAGCTTTTCGTATTTGGTTGGCCAAGGTCGAAGAGGTGCGTACAATACAAAGCAATGCCAATGATTCATCTGGTAATGATTTATATTTTGAATAATTGTTTATGTAGAATGCAGAGACCTTGATGGAAGACGCTTTACCTCCAGTAGTCCATATTGCTGTCTCGGAATTAAAAGCTTATTTTAAGAACGCTTTCGGTAATGGCACCCGTATTGACTATGGTTCTGGTCATGAGCTGAGCTTCTGTGCTTGGCTATGTGGGCTTGCGATGTTGAAGGTGTTTGAAAAGGAAGACTTTCAAGCACTCGTACTTCGAGTGTTCACAAGGTAAGTCTCCATCGAACATTAAGAAAAAGGCAGTCATGATTATCAAACTCATTCTACATATCGAAGTTATTTGGAGGTTGTTCGAAAGTTACAACGAACATATACATTGGAGCCAGCGGGTAGCCATGGTGTTTGGGGATTAGATGACTACCAATTTCTTCCGTATGTTTGGGGAAGTGCTCAACTGATCAGTAAGCATTTTATATCTTCAAAATACCACCACAGCCACAAACTTATATGAGCTTCAAATAGATCATCCCAATCTACGGCCAAAATCTGTACTAAGCGAGGATATTGTGAATAGCTTTGCTAAAGATTATCTCTACTTTCGATGCGTTCAATCCATTAACGAGGTAATTATAGCAACAACCCTGCATGTTCCGTAACCTGACATATAGCTCTTTCTTAATTGGCACTCTAAAGGTAAAGCGTGGCCCTTTCCATGAACATTCGCCAATGCTTTATGATATTTCGGCAGTACCTGGTTGGGCGAAGGTGAACTCTGGAATGATCAAGATGTTCATAGCGGAAGTACTGCGCAAAGCACCTGTAGTACAACACTTTTACTTTGGAGCTTTATTTCCATTTGATCCTCTGCAAGAAGAGTAATAGGGTCGTGCACACTTTTCAAAACGTCTAAAATACCCATAGATGAATATTGCCTTTATTTAGGCAATGATCACAAAATTATGTAAATGGTTGTTATAGCATAAAGCAAACGGTACTTGAAGTCGATTCATGACTCATACATTGCACAACGCAATTAAAATTCTCATATCTCTAAGCATCAGCAACTTGAGTAGATGCTAAACGAGCTTCAAGAGAACGAAGAGCTTCTTCTTTTGCCAGTAGCTCTTGCCTCTTCTCTTGAATCTCTCTTTGTACCTTGAACTCGATATCACGCAGCTTCTCTTCTTCTTTCTTGAGCTGTTCTTCCTTCAAGCGTACACTTTGATTCGCAATTTCATCTACTTTGAAAGACGTATCTCTGTAGAAAAGAAAAAATAAGAACCTTGTCATATCCATCAATGATAACACAATACCGTCAAGACATACGGCTGATCGATCTGGTCGTCGCTCTTGCTCAGTTTTTCAGTTCGATAGTTTTCGTACAAGAAATCGTGAGTAATCTCCTTCAAATCTTGCAAATGAGAACTAAATACTGCGTGTTAGACTCATAAATATACATTGTTTAGTTCTATGAATTTCACCTACCTTAACAAAGCAGATCGAAGCTTGGCGAAATCCGAGTGCTCAGGATTATCAACTTTTACATAATCAATACCAAACCTCCATTTCATTCACAATGCAATACAATAACATACCTTCAACGGCACCCCATGGATATTGACGCCCTTTGGTCCGAGCACCATTCATCGTAATAAAGTCATCACTACCTATAATGGCGAAAGGCAAAGAATCCTGTGAATTTCGGATATGAAAAGAGTAATGAGTTACTTCTATTAGAGTTGGCGTTATTGTGGGCTCCTTTAATGCAACTCACCCTTAGCTCGCTATTCTCTTCAACGGTATCTTCATCGTCTTCTTCAATATCAAAGGGAAAATTATAGATTGGGATGTTGTAGTGCTCAATATCCTCCATGATCCTCTTCTTAAAGTCTGTTAGCTCTTGTGGAGTGAGAGAATCAGCTCTCCCGATAACAGGAATGACATTGACGCGTGGACTCAGGCGGCGCATCAACTCAATGTCGATCTCCCTCAAACTATAGAAATAGGTTATTAAACCGGTATATCCAATCACGTTCGATGAACACATAGTTTACTCACGCATGCCCTGTTGGCTGAATGAAGTATAATAAAGCATGCACACGATTATCACGGAATCTAGGGTTACGCTTGATGCGCGATTCTTCAGCCAAAATATCGTCGTACTGAGTCTCGAGATACCCAACAATTTCTTGGAAACTATATAGAATTAGCTTACTATTTTTCCAACAAGAACTTGATGATAGACTGGGACTCACCACTTTTCATTATCAATGTTGTCGCCAAAGCCAGGAGTATCAACAATGGTGAGTGAAATTCTAAGTTGCCAGATATAGAGTTCAATTGGTAAGCCCATGAAAGGAAGGAGTTAAAAATCACTCCCTAACAATCCCTATTTTTCGCGACCTCTCTCCCTAACACAACTAGTGCACTTATTTTTGTCGCATATATGAAACGTTCCCTTACCTGACACCATCCTCGTCAAGTTCTGAATCATAGAAAAGCCTGGTTAGTGCTGCGTAATTGCAGGTCACAAAGTAGACTATACATACCCACTGAAATAGGTCGGATTTTGATACCATCCTCAATATGAGCCTCTTCTGGATTGTCGCATATTTTGCTACTCAGCACTTTTGAACCGCAGAGGGTGTTAACGAATGTTGTTCGACCAGTTCCAGAGGCACCTATTGATACACGCAAGTTTAATACTCAAGTACATCAAAGAAATGGCAACTTGATAAACATACCAACAACCATCAAGGTGAATTGAAATCCCTTCTTGACGTTCTTTCGGCGACCACCGCCCAATCTCTAAACAAAGGTAAGCATGATTGAATAAGCAGTATAAATAAATGGTTACTTTACATACGCGAACATGAGACATGATAGATATTGGAAATGAAAGAGACTGGAAAGCACTATTGCGATGGCTTGCATTTTGTAATATCATGTCTCTCCTTTTTGTCCTTTCAAGGGACTCCCAGGAGTCTCCATCATCAGACTACCGTTCCTGCAGAACTGAATTGCAATACCTAAGTGATGCTGTGGAGACTCCTGCTTCTGATTTTATCAGCAACCACAGGACATATATCTGTAAACTGAGATCGATATCGCTCATCATGAATTGTAATCTGTAGTACAACTTATGGATTAGCCTGGTATTGCTCTCTTTATAATGCATTTCGGTGAATCAATATTTCTCTTCAGCTTCACATAATGATATGTAAAATGGTGCTGTTCACCAAAGGTTGCGGAAAATAGTACACGATTTTCTCAAATTGGCGGGAATCTCGCTCCTCAGATCGTGCCGTTCGCAGTGGCTATAACTCCATTAAAGATAATGTCTGTGTGTACAGGGATTAGCTAATGCATATGGAAAACATCAAGAGAATTTTCGTCGACATCAAACGTCTTTGTGTAGATTCGTCGTATTGCACATTTCACAGTTTCTCTTGACATTGTAGAAGCAGAAGACACGTCGACTTTGAAAAGTAGTAATATCTAGTTCTAGCAGTTCAATTGATTTAAATCTTACCACTATTGTATAATAGCCATAACTAACTTTGAGGACGCAAAAAAAGGTGATGAAGCTGCTGCGCGGAGTAGCTGTGTTACCGTAGTGTATCAGTAATGTTGCTTGGTACAAAACGCTATTTTCTTTACTTGTTTCACCTCTCCAACAGCATACTAAGAGTTTGGACGGCTAAGCGAGCGACTTGTACATCTGTCGAAAAAAGTTATTTGAGGAGTATGAGCTTAAGCCAAACAATAAAAGAAAACAATAATTTCGGCGGCGCGGTCTTCATTTTAGCACATCGCCTCACATCGCCTCCCTACTGATTTGAGGTCTTCTACTCTATGAAGGGTGCCATGCGATTTCAAAAATTTGCTTCCAAGTATACTCGCTGAATCACTGCTAGGATGCGGACGATCCTCTGAATTATATGCAATAGCCGTCAAGTTCTATTGGGATCGAATGCGGAAGTAATCTGGTAATGAGTATTAACTAATATTGCTTTGCGCTGAGATCTTACATTTCCTCAGTTCCTCCTTATGCATACACTATGCTGGTTTACTCGTTTACATAACCGAACTCTACCAATGAGGCTGTGGTCAGTCCGAGCGGCTATCAATTTCGATAAAAGTACTTTCATGTACCGCAGTCAAGAGCACTATCAAATGATGAAGTGTTTGTCTGGATTACATCAATTGCGGGGGCAGTTTCAAGCTGTTTATTATTACGCTGTGCGGCTACTGTGCTATTCCTTTCTCAAGAAGACGACTTTGCCTCTGCTAAAATAAACATTTTTGCAACTACGCTTAGAAATGCAAGATCGTGCACTAGCCTTAGGTGTCCATTAGATTTCATGGAATGCTGTAATTTGGCGGATGTACTCTTATACACTGACTATAAACATCACTTCTATATATAATCAACAAAAACCACGACTGCTGACTCTGCCTTCTGTGTCATGAAGTACGCATGCATTATGATGCACAGTCATCATCTTCGGTTCAAGGACAGGGACAAAATGTGACATAGAACGGTCTCAAACTCTTGCAACTTGGTCAGATTTAAAAATGATGACCTTGTACTTTTTTCTCGTGTTCTTCGCAATAGTCTTTTTCTTTCACTCTCTTTCACTCCAACAGTAATTTCTTTATTGGGAAAACATATTTATATGAACTTTTGTTTAAATATATGGAGTAAAGGAGTCTATCTTGTTATTCACACAACCTGTAATCAAGTCGGCATTTGACATACTATCACTGACTGTTTATTATGAAACGTCCAACATCAAAATCGCTAAACGCTCACAATCCACTCGTATTAACGCCATCCAAGTCTGAAAGCTCATGTACTCGCTCCCGAACGTTATCCAGACTCAAATCGGATGGACATAACTTGATCGCTCGCTTGTCTGGTCCATTGCGTCGATCAAAATCTCAGTGCGGATCATTCGCTCTTTCAACCACTAGCTTTGGTGATATAAGAAATAATACCGATTGGAAGGCACAAACTGAGCAAATAATGGAGTCTGACAGCAGACATGAATTTTCAAGGTACCACAGGCGCCGTGAACATGCACAGTCATCCATCATGCTGGCTGATGCTAGAAGTAAACGGCGGAAGGATTCGGAAAATTCTGACTATGCGGATGAAAACAATGAGCCCATACTTGCTTTTAGTGTATACAGAGAAAAAGCAAAATGGATATCTGGAATAAGATCATACTTGAGCCTTCGGAGACGTGACAGCCATCGACGAGAGAAGCTACACAAAAAAAGCAAATCTGTACCGACAACCACCACGAGATCTACAATCAATCATAGCACAATTGCCGACACAGCGGGACCATTTGGCAGCAATCGTTCGGGAATATTAGTAAATGGCCAGTCAATGAAATCACCAATATCGCCTTCGGAGCGGAAGCAATTTGCAGTACCAACCTCAACAAAGGTAGAACGAAAAGAGAGAAGGCGATGTCAAAGCTCTGCTACCACCAGCATGGATCATCAGCGTAATGCATCTTGTGTATCAACCTCTAACTTCACCGTGAATTCAGAAGATTTGACGGCACGAGAATTTGCAGATATGACGGGCATACGCATTTGCAGCGATGATGAAAGTTTGGATGATGAATTTGAAGTTGAACGTGCTTCAACCCCTCAAAGAACGTGTGCATCAGATGAAGAACTTATTTCATACAGTAGTTTATTTTCGACACCTTATACAACCATTTATTCCAATCACATCACTGCGAATTCATTTGGAGGTCATAGTAGGTCTTCATCTACGTTGAAAAAGCCGCAAATATGGGAGCAAGAATTTTGGAAAAATTCAGAAGACTTACAATCAATGCCGTTATGTTTCAATTCATTACAACATCAAGAAGGTTATCAGATTGAAAACGGTACTTTACAGCTCCCTAAATCCAAATCAGTTCAGTTGGAACCGTACCACCGTAGTCTACGCAGCAGTCATCGACGAATAGATAGTTCGCCCATGCCATCAACCCCATTAATATATGAAAGATCGATGACGATCGAAGAACCAGCAGCTTCAGAGAAACTGAAAGACGAAAAAACGCACAAACTCAGTGAGCCCATGGACAATTCTAAGAAGGAAAAACCAATCATTGTTCGCAAGGGTAGATTTGAAATCATCTATGGAAGCCCACCAGAAGATAGTTTGCTCATGAGCAAAATATACCCACCAGACGCTAGCTCCGTTTCGCTTAACTCTTATATACCTGATGAAGAATCAAATCTTTTGTCGGGTCGAACAGTCGAGTGGAAGAGGAAGAAACATTCAATGAAGGAGTAGATTTGATCGACCCAGCCGTAGCTACAAGTCAATGAAGAAGCTGTAGCCTATGGGCTCGTAGACCGTTAAATGTTGTATACATGCTTGTGTAGAGACTGTCGTTCTCACTGTCGCTATCTCCACTGTTACTATCTATCTATCTCTCTTTTTCTCTCCCTCTATCAAATATCTCTCAAATACTGTATTTTGCGAGGCTCTCCGGATATAGCATACTGCACTGGCCCTTGTTGTATGTTTCCAATGTGTGCAAAATGTGTTGCCTCATATAAGCATTTATAATTCAATTGATTTTGGGCATGAACAGCCGGAGTCACAATGTACAGATTACTATACTCAATTCAATTTTATGAAGCTATGACGCCGATTTAGAAAGCTTATAAATACAGCGATTGTCTACGTGACGAGGTATAAAAGTCGCCTTTCTTTCCGCTATCCATCACTTGAAAGGTAAATTGCCTATCTCGTTATTTCTGTTCATTAACATTCCCAGTGCCGTGATCGACTGTTGTTGAGTCGTTTCCTGCAAACGACATCAGGCTTACAACGTTGCTGCAGCTAACTGGAATAAACTCCTCATTATTTCGTTCAATTGCTAATGCTTTTTTCACTACTGTGTCTATATTCTAATTGTGCTGTGTGATTTTGCTGCAGATGTCGAACACGATTGTGGTAGGATGATGTCTCTTTTTTGGAATCTGCCTGTTTGATGCTCTCTAATACCTTTATAATAGTCAACGGTATATCGCCAAGTCATCGACGACGTTATAAACCAAGTACGCGGTGACTTTGATGAAATGGGCATTGACGATAACATTTTGAATGACCTTCAAAGGGTATGTGTTAACTAATTACCTATCTGTCTTAATATAAATTACAAATATTGAATGCATTATTGCTTGATCACAGTCATGGGAGACAAAAGTTGCGCGCTCACGCGTCGCAAACTTCATTGTCGGTGAAGAAGGATACTATGACACTGAGGCATCACAGCATGCTGGACTCATCTCAGACACTGGTTTACAATATCCTCCTGTCACTATACACGAAGTAAGGGTTTATAGCTCTATATTACTAAACCACGTTGCCATGCTAACGCTGAACATTTTGCAAGTCACTTTCTACTTCCGCAGCTGCTGCAAGCCTCGCCACAATGGCGTCTGGCAGTGCAACCGCAAGACGAGATATGAATGACAATGATATGCAAAACAGAAACTCAGGATTCGTGAACTCTAATCCTTTGGGTGGTCTCATGCATCCGCACAACATGTCCAATGGAGAGTTTGCAGTTCCAAATATAAATATGTCAACGCCACCACATTCCATGAATCAAAACCAGCAATTACCAAATAACAATGGCAGATCCAACAACCTCCCTCAGCATGATGGTGCAAATGATGAGCTTTTCACTCAGGTATTACATTTGTCAATATGATTACCGATCTGCGGTCATGGACTTCCTAACAGCTCCTTTATCACTTATTAGGATATTGACGCTCGTTTGGAAAAATCCATATTAGACAAACACGCAGAGGATACCGACACTACTACGTCACTCATCGATGTGACAGCCTTCAACCGAGGCGGAACATTAATCCCAGTTGACACACTGCCGGAAGAGTATCAGCAGTTGATATACGAAGCAAAGAAGCGCGCTGTTGCGGCTGGCGCATTGGATCCATCTTACTTGATTCCACAATTGGATGGAGATGATGATGAGGTAAAGCTTTGAAACTTATCATCATGAATACGCATTGAAAGTGATATTGATGTATCTCATGTATTAGCCTGATGAAGACGAAATCAACTCAGACTTAGATGATAGCGACGAAGATGATGATGAAGGTGAAGGTGCGGAAGATTTGGAACATATCATATTATGTCTGTACGACAAGGTTTGTAGTATTTTGCTACCTCATACTGAAACAGCGATGGCCAATATTAACCATTGTATGATTAGGTCACACGTACCAAGAACAAGTGGAAGTGTGTGCTCAAAGATGGAATAATGCTGGTCAATGGCAGGGACTACCTATTTCATCGAGCAAATGGTGATTTCGAATGGTGATTCCATAAATGTTCACCAGTACTCCATGCATATTAGCTTCTTTCCTGGCATAGCCCTAAAATTGTATAATACACTTCAATTCGATCTATTCAATATCTCTACATCATTGCAATCCTTCAAGAAAGAAAGAAGAAATCCACATTATTTGAATAAATAAGAAACATTGAGCAGGTATGCTTGGCTAAATAAATTACATTAAGCTTAAAGGTTCGACATGGCAAGACTACCCTTTCTTTCAGATTTTCATATTGAACGGATCCAGGCTGTCAAAAAAATTATCTCCACGAGCAGATGGTGGTTGCGATGTGCGAGATTGTCCTACGTTCAAATATATCCACGTCATTCATATGAAATTACAAGATCTTGGTATATTGGACATTGGACATACCTGTTGGTATTATGAATGGTGATGAAGTTTGTTTTCCCGCATTTGACATACCCATGTAAGGTCGCGAGTTCGCTTCACTGCTTGTGGGAGGTCTTTGATCTAGTTCAGAGAAGTTACGCAGTTCCGCATATGGATCGCTATGATTCCAACCTGTGTTAATAGCACTTGATGCTGAAAGCAAGCCTTGATCAGTGCTATATATATCTGATGTGTTGACATATAAAATTTACTCACAACCATTACTTGACCCTATTGATGTCGATGATGCTGCGTTGGATGATAATTTTGACGTGACACTTGGGAGATGAGATGTTGTCGCTTGTCCTATTTGCCTAGGGCTTAACATACCACCTTCATATGCTGGAAGTTTGGATTGAGTTCCGATTTGCAACGATGCAAGATCATCAAACAGGCTGCTTGTCGTGCTTGTCGTTGAAGGAGATGGTGGTACTGAAGCTACTGGTATGACTCTTGCTGACAACGGCATTGACGCAAATGGCCGAGAGGAAACAGGACCAATAGGTGAGTGGGCTATGGTTAAAGGCTGTTTTAGCTGTTTGCGCACAGACCATCTATTCGGAGACGATAGATGGAGATAGACTTACGCGGAGTAGAACCGGATGTTTCAATTAAATCTATAGGCGAGTTTATGCTACCCTGACGCAGTGTTGACTGAGACAGGCCTAATGGTATATTGTCATCGATCCATGACTTCAATTTCTCGTCCGCGACGTCAGTATTTATGTGCGGCTTAGGTATGTTGTTCTTAGATGTAGGAGGAGGAGGAGGCTCAATCGCTTCTGACTGACGCCGTGTTGCTAGCTTGGCTATAGGCCGACGCTGACCATCCTGCACAATCGAAATAAATATTCTGCGTTTTGGTGATCTTTCGAGGACAAGTTGTTCATTTCTGACTTACTGCATTAAAAAGCACCTTTATCTCACTCTGCACCTTCTCCATGTGTGACTTCAATAGCTCCTGGTTACACCACTTGGATTCGTAGTACTTTTGTCGCATGAACCAGCGAACGTCGGAATCGGTTTCTGGTTCCGGTGCAGTGCCTTTGTAGTGACCTAGCCAAATTCTTTGTGCCACAGCATTGCCACCGTTCTGGAGGGCAACAGTTTCTGGCCCGGAAAAATTACTTGCAGTCAGAGATTTGACGCGGTGACCAACTTCTCGACTGTGGATCTACGTGAGTACAGTGATTTTGGAATGGAGGCCCTAGCACAGCCACTTACATCAAACCGGAGCATCTTGAACAAATGAATGTTTGAATGCTTAGATTAACGTACGATGGTATCTGAATACTGTGTCAGCTCAATAAGTTGAAGAGAGTAAACAGCAAGTTATATTAACCTTGTTGGGGCAATCGAAGCACTTCTTGTTCACAGGCTCTTTGAGCAATGCTTGTATGATCCTGTGCACGGCGTCACTCAGCAGGGCTTTGAAAAGTTTTATTTTAAAATTTACAGACAAACTTACTGATGGTCTTTTTCCTCCTGCTTGTTTCGTCGAAGTTGGGGCATGTTAAATGAGCGTCAATCCGAGATCAAACTCTTGAAGTCAGCTCTGACAATTCAATTGCGACACTCCAAGGCAGCGTCTTTAATGACTGACAATGAAAATTCGACCAATCAAAGCTGTATATCTCGACTGTGTTTTGAGAGTGCAAAAGTGGGGAGCAAAGGCAACAAAATCCTGATGGAGTTTATATGCATCCTCTCGCGAATCTATATCATCCACGAAGATAATCAATGGTAGAGTTTAGTACTGGATACTGCGTATAACTTGAGTCTATTCCTTTCAGCCAAGTTATACTGATTTGATCCTGGACAACTGAGAGCATAAGGGGCTGCTTTTCGGTCGGAACCTAAATATTATGAGCAATACAGAGAAACTCGAAATGTGAACTTGACACCTCTGCAATGACTACACGGATACTGCCATTGCTACAAACGCCTCTAAAAGCAACATGGAATGTTGCAGGAAAGCTTACAGATACCTCTTATTGGCCGGCTTTTAACGATGGAAAGAAGGCAGTGGTTTTATTGATTCCAGGGAATCCAGGACTGGTTGATTACTACACTACATTCTGTGAGGTGATTCACGAAGCTCTCTCACACTCTAGCTTGTCTTTGGATATTATCGCAGGTAAATCACTTTCTTTGAGCATAATCCTGATTGCATTGTTGATCGTGTCCCCGAAATAGTGTCCCACCTTGGCCATTCCGGCAAACCCCTTAATACGACCAAGCAACTTTTCACACTTCAAGAACAGATTCAACACAAAATAGAGTGCTTTGATATAATACGCAAACAGTATGGACCAGAAACAAAAGTTATTTTGATCGGCCATTCTGTGGGCAGCTTCATCTGCACGGAAGTTCTGAAAGCACGACCGAACCACAATATAGTACGACTTATAGCGCTATTTCCAACTCTGCAACATATCGCAAAGACTCCAAATGGTGTGGCACTCTCCGTAAGCAAAATTACCTTCAGCGAAAACTTACTCAGACTTTTTCGTAACCAAGTTTCTTCTGGATAGCCCATATTCCCTGTAATTCCACGTACAATAGTATCATGGTCAGCGTCATTGTTGTCCTGGATACACCCAACAGTCCGTAGGACTATTGTATCTTACATTACCAAACAGCCTGATCCTTCACTCTCTGTGACCTCGGATCAACTACTACAGAGAAATGTTGTAAACAATGCATTATTTATGGCCGGACAAGAAATGGCGTCCATAAAGGAGCTTGATTACGACTTTTACCACGCTCACGTTAAAAAGTTTATTATATATTTCTCACCACAAGATAGCTGGGCACCTAAGGACCATTATGACGATATGAAGAGTAGATTTCCGAATGGTAATTAACGAATCACAAATTGGAATTGAGCAATATGCTAATAACCGATCGTCGTTTTTTAGCCAACATTACACTTTGCGAAGAAAATTTGCCACACGCATTCGTTCTGGGTATGAAGTTATATTTCAACAGCGTTCTTCTCCCAAATTCTAACACAATTTTTTAGAACAAGATCATGCTAAAAGTATGGCCAAAAAGGTTTCGAAATGGATCCTAGACGTAAATGACTTAGAGTGAAAGAGTGAAAGAGTATACATGGATTGTGCTGTCATTTGTGCGAAATTAATCTGTAATGCTGCTGACTTTGACCAAAGTTAACAACTAAGTAAAATGAAATATAATGGTCGCCAAGATAGCTTTACCCTATCTATGGCTGACCATATTTTCGAGGTATAACGGACGTGCTCTAAGTGAGATTTGATGAGTCATACTCTACATTTGGATGATCCACTAGTATTGTAGCAAACAACGGAGAGGATGGCCAGACCAAGCTGTAATCAGCATGTACGAGTCAATCACTCTGCCCACTAATGTAGCGATTCCTTCCACCGAAGGAAAAGAATGCATGCAATGGATAGATAACAATAGTGCTAACAGAAACGTTGGATTGTAGGTATAGGCGGATCAGATACAAACACGAAGAGAACAGAAAGATACAGAACAGAAATGGAGACAAATGGCCAAAAAAAAAAAGGTTGTAGAAAAGCGTAGATGGAGAAGAGCCGGAATCCCGTATTAGAAAACAGTGGTGACGCCAGAAAGCTGTCAGAATAAAGCAGATGGGAATCGCAGAGGAATGGAATTGTCTCTATCGCAAAGTATCTTTTTTTTGGCAAGAGTAAGAACTACCAAATGAGCGAGTGAGAAGGGATGTGGGCCATAAGCCGCAATAGATGGCGCTGGTCCATGCAGCTACAGCTGGAAGTGGAGCCAGAGGATGACCTAAATGCACTTGTTGCTATCACTACCTCTTGGATCCCAGAAATTGAGGAACTCTGAGTAACGCATACGCTCGCAGAGCTGACATTGATGACTTTCATAGATACGGCCCAATCCTCAACAGGTTCTACATACCATTTTATTCTTATTTTTATTTTTATTTTTTTAGGTTCTACATACCAGACACTCCAATGTCCATTTCAAAAATGATTATACCGTTCCAACATGGTTAAGGTCTTGGTTTTTTTACTTTTCTAGAAGCAGACCGCAAGCCCTCGTTCCTTTCTTTCCTCTTTGAACCCATAAGTGCTGTATTTCCCGATTTTATAATTTCTGCCTCCGTATACCTTGAGCATATCACAACTACATTAGCTATCTGCGGAGCAAATAGCAGAATAAACCCCGTATACAAAAAAAAAAGAGTGAGAAGGGATGCGATGAACCTATCCGAGTTCGTGAATCGCTCGCAGCCATACCAAACGCTTAGCTTTGCACCCGATCATCAAGTGAAAATCATATTCTATTGATACCTCATAAAAGCATTAAAGTGGAGAAGGAACATTTCTTCGGGGCCAGTTTATGCGGGAGCCATTCCTGAGGCCATATAAGCGCTCTTAGATTTGGACAACTATAGTAGTTGACAAAGCTTTTGTCGGTGACATAATTTTCAGATAGTACCCTCTTGAGATCTCGATTCCATGATTCCATACTGTTTATTTTCGCCGGCAGCTCACCAATAGGTAGCAGTCATATATTATTTTTTTTTTGTAGTCAAGGATTTTATTCGTTGGTATACGTGTGTTATTGACTATTTAATCAGTACTATCGAATGAGAGGAAATCCGTAGATCTAATGGTTTGTAGGCACATTGGTAGAGACCACGGCAGTTGTTTGGATAAACAATGCCAGTGAATTTTCCAAATGGCCGCCCACACTATACTCAAGCACACTAACGAGTGGCGTTTCCCTACGTCTTTCGCTATGGGATATTGTAGTAGCATTGTTTGCTGGATATCCAGAGGCTGAACAACCTGTGAAGAGTACTGAACTATGTCCAGTCCTAACCTCCAAGCCTCCCACTTATAGTGGCAGCCAACAACGAGATGATAGCCATCTTCTTCTTCTTTTTGGTAGAACGGACATGCGGGTGAAGGATATTTCACAGGGTTCGTTACATGCAGTCTTCGACGATGCAGTAGTTTGTCATGGATTATTCGCCACCATGAAGATCTTGCTGCGTGCAAGATTTCCAATTTCCACCAGATGGTCCATTTGGACTTGCGGATGGTTTCGTACCATCTGCTTGATAACCGCAAAGGAGGAAGTGGCAACGGTCTTGATTCCTGGTCTCTCCAGTAGTTACGAATACTACCCGTTGTCCAGCCAGACATCTTGATGGATTGATCATTTTCAAACTGCATTACCCAGTGGTCGAGCTTTGGGATATCATCTACGGTATACCACTCGACTGGATGGTTTAAGCATTTGGTGTTCCAAATGTAACACTGTTGCGCAGCCGGTACAATTTGTAGCTTGCTGTCTTCAAGCTCTTTCAGTAACCAATTGATTCTCTTATCCCATGTCGGACTCCGGCTTCGTCTTCTAATGGTGTCCTGAGACCAGACGAAAAAATCATTGGTCGCATATCCTGGGCTAGTTCGGCAGATGTGGCACATTGTAATCCTATAAACGTCAAGTTGTCAAAAATGATAGACAAGCCAAATACAGCTCCAATTGTCTGTGGAAGACTGTACCTTCTTAGCTCCATAGTAAGGCTTCTCTGTCCTTGCCATCAATTGACGCATGCTTCATTTTTTGCCTTCAAAAAGGCTTCAATGGCCTGCTACGAGTGTGGATTGGGGGCGTTGGCGGGCTGGGAAACGGCGAATTTTTTCCTTACAAAACTTCATATTTTTAATTCTTTATATACCAAAAGATGAAAATTTATATTTTTTTAAATTTTAATATTGATTTTATATTTTTATATAAATAATACTTAAATAAATTAATATTAGTGTTTTTATTATTATTCAATTTTTCCCAAATATACTAATATATTTTTATAAAAATATATTAAGTATAATATACTACAAATATTAAATTTTTATCTTACAAAATATATAATTGTAAGTTTTATAAATAAAGATTTAAATTTCACGTGATTTTAACGCGTGCATGGTAACCTTGCCGTTACTGAAAATGCATGATGGAGGACATACGATGATTACCAAGCTGATGGCAACGTTGAATTCAATGTTGGCAAAGGGAAGGCATTCTGTGCTTGAAGAATTTATGGTGGGGACGCTTTCATACCCTCAACTGACCTGAAGGAAATCGGATTTCAACCTAGTGTGACCCGAGATGTCCACTGAAGACAATCAAAGCATATATGAAGGACGCTATAGGGGAAGTGATAGATAGCATGTAGAAATACTTACAATAACTGTACTTCCAATATGGAAGTGGAAGTCATGTCAACACCGATGTCAGAACAAATGGAAAGCGGCTCAGATGTTGTGGACAACCTATTAGTAAATGAATCGGACGAGTCACCACTGGCGGTTACCTCTCGTGAGGCTTTGTCAAGCAGTCCTAATCACAAGATCTTTAAAAAAAAAGACGATTACTCAATAAGAAGCTTGGAAAATGTCACAAACAACTGTGAAGAGAACTAAGGTTGTCACCCGTATGAACCCCGCTTCAGCGCCTGTTCGGGACAGGATAAAGTCGAATAGCAGCCTAGCAGGAATTGGGAAATCTCTGCATGGGCACAAATCCAATGAGTTTTCAAATGAATGGAAATAGGAATACGCATCGCCACCATGAAAACTCGTAGCTTTCTTTCTGCCTACATGACATATCTGCCACTCTACCAAGGTATCTGCAAGCCATCAGATCTATAGAATTCCTTTCATTCGATAACACTGATGAAATAGTCAATAATACCAATGAATAAAATCCTTGACTACAAAAATTACAATAAAAAAAATACCTACGATAACTGAGCTCCAGACAACTTTTTCTAAAGGGCTAGATTCGACAGCCAATTCCCAGCAACTGTAACATTGCTTATGTTATCACCAGATATGTGGAATAAACTGTGGACAGCTCCCATAGTGTTCGAAAACTTCCGCAGGCAGGCCACTAGCGATCTGTGCTCAATGCATAAAAGAGCAAGGAAGATCAAGGACATACGTTTGCGCCCACCCAGTCTAACATACCTGTGGCGCTTCACTGCGGTGTTAGTATATCTGTGAGGCTGTTGCTGGGTCAGACCATCCGTCATGTATTTAAGCAATTCAAACAGGCTTTATGATCAATGGTGGATCTTGCCCTTCCCCGCCCCAAACTAGCATTCTATCAAGGTAATACTCGCAATTATCTATAAGTGTATATTGTCTGAACACCAATAAAGGAAAAAAAAATAAAGTGCCAGTTGGACAGCGGTACCTCACAGCCCAATTTGCTTGTTTGTCTATCAAGCGGTAGCCCAGAGTTATTGACAATCTTCGCACCTGGCACAGTGCACCTTGCAGTTACGAAATACAAAATAATAATAAAAAACATGAAATATAGCAAAGATGGTTTGAAGGTGCCCATTTCCTCAAGGAAGTATAGGCATTCTTCCTTAAGATATTCGTTTCATTCGTACATTGCATCAAGTTTCGATATCACTGTAACGTAAGTTCAAGCAAAAAGTCTCGGAAAGTTATCAAACTAATTAGCATCATCTTATCTAAAGAACTGCCGTGGTCTCTACCAATATGCCTACAAACCATTAGATCTACGGATTTTCTCTCTTTCGATAGCACTGTCTAAATAGCCAATAGTAAACGTATACCAACTAATAAAATCCTTGACTACAAAAAAAAAAACCTTATTAGCATATTGGAATGACAGACGAACCTTATGACTAGCATACAATCAGATGTCAAAAACATTCAGTAGATTGAGGTATGTCTTATTTAGTTGTTAATTCTCTAACTGTAAAAAAACTCATTACTTGTAATAGCACAGAGAGGTCAATAAAAAAAAAGAATCCTCTAAACGGTCTGGATGTACTGCTTTTTCATTTTTATCTTTTTTTTGAAAGACTTGAAACATCCTGCAGTCGATTTTTGAACTTCATGAAAGCTAATTCTGATCATGGAGTTCGAAGATTACTGATGTGCTTTGTTCGCTCCATTCTTTGATTAGTAATGACCTGGAAATTACTCCCTAGTTCGAAACAGTGATTGTTTCAGCAGCGTCTCCAGTCGTTCCTCTGTATGTTGCTTCTTCATCTGCTGTTTTGTCTTGCTCGTCACTTTCCCTTGTTACTGCTCTGGTCTTCGTTGATGTTCCTCTTGTAACTTCATCCTCTTTGGGCGCCACTTTCTGAGCGGCTATCCTCAGAAAGGGCGTGATACCATCAAGTCAAGTCATTTTGCCTTCCGTTCGCAGAAGTTTGTCCTGCTTTTCTTCCGTTCTTAAGACCGCCCGGGTACTTCATCCCGTCGCTTTCCTACTGATGTGTTTGTTACCGGTAGGCTACGCATCCAATCCAGTCACTCCTTTTCGCACTGCTCTCTGCTTCGCTCCCATCCCTTTGGTGGCTTTTGCAATGACTAACATCATTGCTGCTGGCCATACCAAGCACACTGCTGAATGTCTATACCAAGATTTTGTTCCACTTTATCAGAGCAAGGATACAATTCAAAAAGTCGTCTATAACGAGCAATAACACTTGGCTACAAAAAATACATCCTCCAAATACTGGATTACTTCTAAATGAAATAGTTCTCCAACTCCACTTTCATCGACTGAATATCAATACTGTATCTGAATTCGGTTTATTTACCATCCAACAACAGGTCAACAACAACAGTAAAGGATCTATGGTCTTAAAAATTTTTTATATCTTTCAAAAAATCCCCATCTAAGCTGCAAAAAGATCTTTGAGTTTGATGTCACCCTGCGAGAGAAATAGAGATCCCAATATCACTTCAAGCATTCCTATGGTCTTTCTTACTCGAGTTTAACTCTCTATACAGCTTCAAATAGAATGAAGGATATGGTAATAATTTTTCCTTAACCAAATTTTCTAGAGTATTCATAAGTTCATTGGAATTTGCAGCATACTCTGGCATTGTGAAACTTCTTCAACTTCTGTACGGCTAAGATGCTTCAAGGTCATTTTGTCTTTTCCATAAGAGCTCTGGTTGCTTTCATACTTGAACTTTTGAATTATTTTACTCTGGAGTCGTCCTCAAAACATACGGCCATTACATGTATCGAAATGCAAATTTGCAGCCACAAAAATTAAAATCCTGTTATCTTCGAGAACTCTAACGTCAAATTATCAACAGTAGAGCGACAGCGGAGTAGTAAATTTCCCAAGTGCAGCACATGTCAGTGGGAAACCAGTGGCATGCTCAGTATTAATGGACATTCATCAAGAAGATAACTGCATTTTCTGCAAAATTGCTCGCAAAGAGGCACCATCAGTCCCAGTGTATGCTATAACTCAAGAAGTTTGTAAACTTTCACTACATGAAGCTAATGTGCCATCTTTTAGATACGAAGATGACCACGTTGTAGCTTTCATGGGTTTGTGCCACTTGTCTTTCGATAATCAGTCCTGCATCTTGCTGCAGCTAACTTCTATTTACATGGATGATTGCAGATATTGCTCCACTTACTCGAGGTACAGAAGAGAACATCTAACCTTCACTAATCTCAGATTGGCGTACTAAGCTTTCGTAGGTCACACTCTGGTCATTCCTAAAAAGCACTATGCTACACTTGATGCTATGTCTGCTGAGGACATGGCAAGGATCGGCAGTGTTCTTCCTCGTATAGCCAAAGCAGTCATTTTAGGCTGTGATACTAAGGACTTCAATATTATGCAAAATAACGGCAAGCGAGCCGGTCAGGTTCGTATAGGTGTATCGATTGCACGATGTCAGACTTATTATTAACCTTGCCAATAGGTGGTTTTTCATGTTCACTACCATATCATACCACGATACCCCACTGAAGGAGCGTTATTTGGAAAGCAAAGGGTTATACCTAGGCTTAAGCTGACAAAAGAAGAATTTGGGGCCATGCAGGCCAGTATCAAGTCACATTTGTAAGGGTGCTTCTCCTGCCCCTTGTACTGAAGACTAAGTCAATGCTGTATATCTACACTATGAGTGAAAATTTGTAAGATTGTAATAGAGATAGAAACAGATTTTATTTGTACAATGGAGGTTTCGAATGAACTTCAAAATATTCTCTGCTTAGCGTTATTTTAATTGCCAAGTTCTTATTTGATCGGTATCCATTTCTAATACACAGTGGCCATTTGGTAACGAGATTCTTCAAAATCTTTGATCTGCTGATCGTGTAGTCGATGATGGCGAGCGCCATTACGCAACCTGGAAGCATAGGCTGAGACGACTGAAGCAAAGTATATCTAGATTTGGGAAGAGAAGGGGGAAAGGGAAATAAGGATCATACCGAAATAGAAGGTAGACCACCACCACACGCAACTTACTTGTACGATTTGGATGACGAAAACGACAACACCAAATGTAATCAGCATGACTTTGATAGCTTCTGAGCATTGGGCGTATGACATGCTGCTAGCATTGAGTGTTCCTGGGTAACTGACGGGGTGGTAATATGGGCTGCTATTGAAAGTTGCGGTAATGCTCGATTCAGGGTGGGTCATGGAGACGAATCCAGTCGCTTCACAAGACTCAATAATATTCTCGCGGTGAGTAGCTATCAAAATGAGTGCAAGTAGATATTTGATGATAGAAAGTGCGCAAGCTATCCAAACGGTGATGCTGAAGGCTTTTGCAAATTTGCGCGAGGCCTGAAATTTAAGGAGGATTGTCAGACATCAGGGCAGTAACAAGAGTAACCAAAGGTTAGTAAGTGCAACTTACCACGCAAGAGCCTATCATACCAAACAGACCTCCACAAGCGATGAGGAGTGTAAAGATCTGCTGGATGATGAATATGGCTCTACTGGACTGACTGGCATATGAAAAGATACCTAAGCAACGACGTTAGTACTTAAACTCGTATAAACATACAGATCCAATAGATAATATAGTGACTACATACTGTTTCTACCCAAGAACCCGCTCGTTGCTTCAAATAGATTCGATACCTGATGAACACGACATTCAAGTAACAAAGAATTAGTATTGATGGCGTCATACATATTTTGAGTGCCTTCTGTCTACGTACAAAGAACCAAAGGGCAATAATGAATGTTCCTGCCCTTAATGGTATACAGCAACAGCATTGCTCTAGTCTCATTGGTACAAAAGAGGGGAGGAAGAGAGAATAAGTTTAGGACCAGGCAGGTCAGCAGAGAAAATAAAATGATGACTTTATTTTTGGCTAATATTTGGATCTCCGCGTAATTGGAGGTGGGCCTTTAAAATTTAGGACGCTCAGAAAAATGTGCAGGATCTTCGCCATGTTGCGAGATATACTTTTCGTGTTCTCTAATCTGATGACGATAAGAACTTATCAAATTATGTACATCGACATCGACATCATCGTTAGGCGCAACTCTTTGTAGTGCGTCGATGGCAATATCGAATCGGGAACAACCTACCAAGACGTATATGGTGTTAGCGCTAATTTTGAGCTTCCCTTTTTTGTCGCGTTTCACGCAGCTTATAGTTATATTGCTCAAAACTTACCATTCGCAGTCAACATTCTGAACGGCGTTGTAGTAGTACCTTCCTCCTTATATCCGTGAATAGATATGCGATCTGGAACGTTCTTCCTCTCAAAAGTAAGGCCCTTGATAACGCTGTTATAGCCATGGAAGTTGAAGATGATTGGCTGCTGATCTCCAAAGACAGATTCAAATTCCGTTGAGGATAGAGCATGAGGGTGATCAAACCCGAGAACCATTAAGTCTAGCAGAAAGTCATGGGAATGAAACTCTTTAGATGAAATAATCATTTGCCTAACTAACTGCATTGTAGTGGGTCTTACCTGTAACATTGACTACACGGACTTTAAGGTTGGGACAATCTTTGCGTAACATAGCTGTTGCTGCCAAGACTTCAAAAGTTGTTTCTACACCACATCCAACTAAGACAACGTGCGGGTGCTTTCCTTGATCTGAGCTGTAAGATTTCCAGATAGAAACACCAGCTCGACAATGGGATTCTGCTTCCTCGGAATTTAGCCACACAGCTGTTTCATGCTTAGAGCTTATCATCAGATTGACATAGTTCTTGCTGTTAAGACAATGCCTCAGTGTAGAGACCATGCAGTTTGCATCCGGTGGTAAATAGATGCGAACCATATCTGATTTCAAATTAACCAAACTGTTAATGAATCCAGGAGCTTGATGACTGAATCCGTTGTGTTCTTGTCTCCACAGAGTGCTAGTCTAGAGGTAAACATGCGTTCATTAAAACGTTAAAGAAGCCTATCCCTAATGACGACAAGCGCATATAGTGGAAACTTACTTCAATGTAATTCAGGGACGCTATGCCGGACCTCCACTTTGTTTCTTTTCCCATTTTCACAAATTTAGCATACTGGATGACCATGGTAGTCACAATACCGAGGAACCTGTGAAACATGTCAATTGTGCATAAATATTTATACTCAACATTTAAAGTATATAACTTACGCTTCGTAGCTCGGAAACAGTCCAGTCCGTCCAGTAAGTGTATATCCTTGGAGGAAAGCTTGGCATGTATGCTCGGACAAAATCTCGATTATTCGACCATGTTTGGAAAAGACATCCTTGTCCCACTGTAAATTTTGTCGATCATTTGTTAACTGAGTGCTACGTGAGGCCCTGTAAAGGTCTGTTCACTCACCTCGAATGTTCGGCCGGTGACACCGAACACTGCATCGAGCTTGTTGGACATCAACTCATCCGGACAAAACATTCTGAATGTCTGTGGATTACGCTCAATGACACTTGCTAAAAATTTGCCGGATATCTTCATTGGGCTGGCATTGGCGTCTGAAACACAGAAATCCTTCCATGCCGGAAGATCAAGCGGTTTGTACCCATTATAGGAGTCTGCCATCATGCCTAGTTTGTAATCATCTTCAGGGAATACATCAGTCACATCCTTCTTCGGAGTACTGTTTTCTGAAAACAGCTCATCTAGTTTGTAGCTATGCAGCCACTGTTCCAACAACTCCAGTTCTTCCTTGTCTGCATTGGCCTTTGGAAGAGGTACTTGATGTGCATGGAAAGTTCCTTCAATTTGCTGTCCATGCGCTTCTTTAGGACCAGTCCAGCCTTTAGGTGTTCGAAGAACAAGCATTGGCCAGCGAGGTTTATAAATAGGATTTCCTGAACGAGCCTTTTCCTGAATGGTATGTATGGTCTCTAGTGCCCATTCCATGGATGCCGCCATGTCCTGTTGAACGTCATCGAGATTTCCACCAACAATTCTGCATTGATATCCGTATCCAGTGAAAAGAGCCACCAGTTCGTCATCGCTAACCAAAAGAAGTGCAATTAGTTTATGCATACATCTAAAAGATGCAAGCATGCCACGATGTTTACCTCATACAGCCAAAAATTGTGCGTTCAGAAATTTTGAATCCGTTCAAGTTGAGGATAGGTAGAACAGCACCGCAAGTAACAGGGTCGAGGTATTTAATGGCATGCCATGCTGTTGCAGTTGGCCCGGTTTCAGCTTCTCCATCTAGAAGTTTTCAAAAAAAAAAATCCATGTCAGAATTTCAAAGAATCTGGTGAAGCATCCAGTTCGTGATCATTCTAACCTCCAACAATGCATGTAACAACCAAATCAGGTTTGTCCAATGCCGCACCAAAGCTGACGGCCAGAGCGTATCCGAGCTCTCCACCTTCGTGAATTTGACCGGGAAGCTCCGAATTTGTATGGCTAAACAAGTCACTCTTTAGACGTTTGAATTTCATCATGCTTTCACGGTTGGTATTACTTACCTTGGAAAGCCGCCAGGCCATGAAAATCCTCTTATCAAGCTAGATAACCCTTTTTCATTCAAAGAATATTGAGGATAGAATTTGTACAGCGAGCCTTCAAGATATAGGTTGGCAAGATTGGCCGGAGCACCATGGCCTGGACCGGTCACTAACAACATACGTTGATTTTGACTTTTGATGATTCTCGTACAATGTGCGTATATCAAATTAATAGCTGGACAAGTGCCCCAGTGACCAAGAAGTCTCGGTTTAATATCGTCGAATGACAACTTTTGTCGTAGCAAAACATTGGATTTCAAGAAAATCATCGCACCCGCCAAAAAATTGGTGGCACGCTGTAATTTGATATATGGCGCAAGGTCATCCTTGGATACCGTAGAGATATCAAGCTTCACAGAGTATTGGGAGGTATCCAAATCTACAGAGGTTAAAGAGGACATCGGTGTGGAAGAGGAGGAAAAAAGTATGCATCAGATAACAAACTGCAGCTAAAGTAATTTATGTCATGGCTGAGATTGAAAACAAAGTCCAATTGACGTGAGCAGTGCGCAATGCTCTGGACATGCAGGTAAACACTAGTTTGCAGTAACTAGAGATATAACTCATTGTGATATCAGCGATTAAGATAAGAGAATGTGTAGTGTATATGTTTTTATTCTTTGATGTTAAAGATATTTTCTTTACATTTATCTATCTACTTACTATGGCGGTAGCAACTTGGTATTCTTCGTTAGTGGCCACGACAAGAACCTTGACCGAACTGTCAGAACCACTGATATTTACAGGGCCATTTTTAAGTTGATCACTGCTGAATTGATTCTTCTCACTATCGATTTTGCAACCTAAACAATTCAAGCGTTCCGCCACCTTTGCACGTATAATATCCGAGTTCTCTCCTATCCCGCCAGTAAAGATGATAGCATCGGCGCCTTGCAGTGCCACAAAGTAGGCACCAATGAAGTTTTGGATTCTGTTAACAAAAAGATCCATAGCCAAACGAGCATCACTATCAGTCCTCTTGGTGACTTCGGATAGGTTGGAGGTGCCACAGATAGCGGCTATACCACTCTCTTTGTTCAAAACCTTTTCTGCCCTGGATAATTCTTCTTTTTCCATGTGTTGTGGGTCAGGAATGAAGTGGAAAATTGCACTTGGGTCAATATCTCCTGACCGGGTCCCTCCTGGTAAGCCAGATAATGGTGTAAGGCCCATCGACGTGTCTAGACTTTCGCCATGTAGAATAGCGCATACACTACTTCCACTTCCAAGATGAAGACTTATAAGTTTCGTCTCCTTTAGTGGTTTATTTAAGCACTTGGCAGCTTGTTCTATGACGTATGAATGAGAGAGACCATGAAAGCCGTATTTACGAATATTCTTTGACTTGGCGGCTTCCTTTGGAACTGGATAGGTGTAAATGTACTCTGGGATGGTTTGGTGAAACATGGTGTCAAAGCAGGCGACGTTCTCGCAATCCGGGAGTTCTTCAAGAACCAGTCGGATGACCTGTACAGCTCTGCTGTTATGCAAAGGGGCCAAATCGTTCAGTTTATCGAGTTGTTCAAGTTCTTTCTTGGTGATTGTTGCCGGAGCTCGATGATCTCCTCCATGGACGATTCTATGACCGACGTACTTGACATCGTTTGTCTTGCATATGTCTTGATCGGTAATAAGTTGTAATATGTATTTCACAGCTTGTCTGTGGTCGTTTATTTTTTCACACTTTTCGATTGTCTGGTCATTCTTTGATACAGTGCCCGTGAACTTGCTTTGGTCGGTTCCAATTTCAGACACATTACCATATGCAGCCAGCGATAGATCCGGATGTGTAAATAGTTTAAACTTGAGACTGGAAGAGCCAGCATTCAGTACGAGTACTACGGGTGACATGGTAGGAGTGAGGGGAAGAATTTAATGCGTTTAAGTGAAATGTTGGTGCAAAGGGTAACGATTGGGGGAAAAATTGACGACCTTAAAAAATAATTCTGTTATTTACGTCATTGGCAAAGAAAAAAAAAAAAAGCGCTTGTATTGTATATATTTTGTTGTGGATACAGTTAAGGTATGTACAGTACAAAAGTCAAACGAATGAAAGTATTAAAAAAGAAAATTAATTTGATTTACAATGAAAGAGAGTGGGGGAGGGTTTTCAAATATATGAAAATCCTTGTCTTTGTCGATGAATTGCGCCAATGTAGCCACTGAAGGTGCTACCTGGACTGGGTATATATCGACGAGCTTGCTGAGCAATTTCGGCATCAACAAAGGTCAAAAGCCATCGATCAATGCTTTTGTATTCATCAACGGAGCTGGCTTGTTTCAGCTGCTCAAGCCATGATTTGGAAAAATCACTCAGAGTTACTGCACATGGAAATTCGTTAAACACTGCAGCCAAGTCTTGTCTTGGGTTTCGAGCGTCAGTTGCCACAAAGATGATAGAGTATTTTCTGCCAAGGTAAGCATGTTCTCTGCACCATTGAAGTCGGTCATTTGTATCTACTTGCAGGTCATTCGTTACAGGTTCTCGTTGGTCTCCTATTATCCGGTGAAGACGTTCTATTGCCATCGGAATTCGAGATGCAAGTGTTCTACGGAACACACCATCACCAGTGCGTATATGAATGCTAACATACTGGTCGACGCCTCCTAGAGAGTCCACATATTTTAAGGCAGTCTTTTGCACGTCGGTATTTCGGAAAACCAGAATCTCTTTGATTGCATCACGTTCATCGGCATTAGTAGTCACACGACCTTCGCCAAAGACACCGTACAGATGGAGAACTTTATGGGGTACTCTAAGGTCATCCATAGAATAGTGAGACAAATATCTTGGGTTATGGCTCAGTGGAAGATTTGCGCCTCGAAGATCCCAGGCATAAGGGTGGAAGTCTGTGATCTTGTAGATGTCATCTTCCTCTATGCCAAGACTAGCTTGTAAGGCTGTTAATGACATATCTCTTCGCTCTATATATTGAACTCCGAGTCTCTCAGTCAAAAGTGGCAAATCACAGGCCCAGGACCAGCGTAGCATGGCAAACCGGTCGTATCGTTGGCATATTTCGTCAGCATGGTCCTGGGATGCACTGCACTCTAGCCTTCGAACAGGGTCGGTTAGGTCGGCCAAGGTATCCCATAATTTACCCTCCCCTTGCCAGCCTTCTACGTGACCCAGGAACAAGGGCGGTATAAGCAATGTTCGATTTAAGTGAATTGCCAGGGTTACGGCATTTACAAGCTCAGTTCGTTGGTTGGCAAAACCAGAATGTGGAAGGTAAGCAAGGTATTTTGTGCTGTCGTCGTCGACTGGCTTATCGAGCTTATCAGGAATGAAGCCGATTTGAACGTGTGACGAACTATCAATAGGGATTGTTGGATATGGAAGTGGTCGAGTCCTTACGAACAAGACAGTGAGCGTCAATGCGCTTAAAGTCAATGGCAGTAAGATGAGTGAATATCGTATGCAGGAGGACTTCATTATGAAAGGGGAACAATCCCTAAAGCGAAGGGGAAATAGCGGAAGAAATCGCAAGCCAGCCTTGATTTCCAAAGTTCCTTTTATAATTTTTAGGCTATTTTGGGTCCGACCTTGGGACATTGAAACTCAAAGCAAGCAACAACAAAAACAACACTTTTATGGCAGGACCTCCACCACCAAAGCTGCAGAAACGTGGTGGAGCTAGCTGCACGAAAAGTGGCCAACGCTGCGCCCCTGGGTCTTCCACACATTTTCCTTTCCTTCAATAAAATATAGAAGCAGCATCATCCATAGCATTCAATGCTGATTTAAATTGGAGGTCAAATTCTGAGCTGAAAGAGGCTCAGAAATCCTGGAAGAGGTGAGTGTATAAAAAAATGATCAGTTCCAGGTTTTGCTATGCCCGATAGTTATTTTTGGCTTACACTGCAGAGGTGACACCATTACCATATTTGGATTCCAAGCAAAAGGAGCGTCTCTCTGCGGGCAAATTTGGTCCAGGGCCCCTAGCCAACTGAAGCATGTTTGACGCCTATCAATTTAATAAAAATTAGCGCCCAGTTCGTTGGGGTTTTATGACAATATCTGCGAACAAAAGGTCGATTGATAGTAACGCTACTGATTTCATCATCTCCGTGTTTGTAATGGAATCCGCGTGATGTCAGTTTTATTGAATTGGGAAATGTTCTTTTTATCGAAGAAAAATTGGTCGTTGGCATCATAGTGCTTTGGAAGGCTGAACGCGTTGTTCATAATTGAGAGCCTTGAAACACTGATCAAGTTAATCATAACCGAGAGCTATACTTTCTCCGTACGTTGATGAGTCTCTCAGCCACAAGTTCATCAACAAACATAATACCGACGCGAAGCGAAGTTGATATGACACTGCACTAGCCAGCTATCTGTGTTACACTGTCATATCATTGATTCTATCCAGTAATCTGATGCTAATCAAACGCCGAACCAGTATTAACAGAGCTTCTGGGGACATCGCACTAGAGGAACCGTTTTTTACCTCTTATTACTTATATTCTCATCCCATTTAGACGCATGCATAAATTGGCTAAGAAGAACCTGAAGGTTGAGAACAGTCGTAGGATTTTCGACATGAAGGGGTACAGCGTTCAAATTAAACTCTCCACCCTATCTCAATCCCCTTGAATTAGGTTGCAACTTCATTTGCTCCTGAAGATGATGCTTAAGACAAGGCGTTCAGCAGAGTCAGATGGATAGTATGATGAGTGTCTAGATTCTTATTGATCAGCCAAACCATATGCTGGGGGCATCATCGAAGGGTTTATTAATTTCTCCACACAAGCTGACGTCGAAAGCAATATTCTGGCGTGCACGCACGTCAAAAATTTCAGCTGTCAGCCAAATTTTTCAGTCAGCGTCCTTTTTTCCACGTTCCCCATTCGACATGTTGCTGAGATCATTCGTAGCGCATCAAGGCATTGCAGCACAGCGTGCAAGGTTAATAACGTTTCGACCAACTTTATACTTGAGTTATAGAGCTTCAGCGTCTTCTGCAGCTCAAGAACCATCCACTGTCTCCAATCCAGAGCACACCTTCTCAGCCGTTAATATACGGCAGAGCACAAAGACTTTCTCAGGCAAACGATGGACTATCTTATCAATACCGAAGGATGGCTCAAATGTGACTAGATGGTCTCAAAATGAAAGAAATGGTGATCAAAATCTCTCTGTAAAACAAGCAATCCTTCTCACTCGGGATAATATGCTATCTACATTCCTCCCTCGGGGGTATCCACACTCAGTAACGCCTGAATACAAAGGATTTGCGTATTGGCAAATGTGGCATAATATGGCGGGCTCCGTTACAAGCGGTAAGTAATTGCTCGAGATCAAAACGCCAACTACTCCCCACAAACACTGACTTCACTTTCTACTTTGGGATAAAAATATAAACAGTTCTATCCATGCAATCCATGCTGTATGCCATTGGACTCGGAGCTGGCTCCATTCCCGTAAGTGATTATAAATCAGGCTGTGTTATGGGGAAGCGTTTACTAAACCTTTGAAAAAACATTTCAGTTGGCGGCTTCCATCAATTGGATCTTGAAGGACGGTTTAGGGCAGCTTGGAGGAGTATTGTACGCATCGGCAATCAGTGATAAATTCGATTCAGAACCACGTTGGTATCGGTTTAAAGGTACTCTGGTGATGCAAGCGGCCAGTCTTGTCGAATTATTTACTCCGTTGTTCCCTGGAGCCTTTCTGGCATTGGCGTCCATCTCCAATATTGGAAAGAACATGGCATGGTTGGCTACTTCAGCTTCAAGGTAAAGCTATATGACATCAGCAATCGTCACGTGTAGATGTGGGGGTTTCGTTCAATGAATAAGGCGGAATTCTACAAAAGCAGAATGTTCGAGGGGGAAGAGGGGCAAAACAATGATCGCTGCAAAGAACACGTCCTTTGTACTAACCAAAAAACTCTTATCATCCCATTGAACAGAGCACATATTCATCGTACATTTTGTTTGCGGAACAAGTAAGTGCATTTTTTGATAGGTTAATTCTATTCAGTCCATGTGGTAACATGCCTTTTGCCATATTTAGCCTTGGAGATATTACTGGCAAGTCCGGCTCACAGGCAACGGCTGCAGGTCTTGCAGGAACAGGAATTGGCGTCCTTATTTCAGCTGGGATAACCGTGATGTCTCCTGGTTTAGTGGAGTCACAACAATTACTAGCCCCAATGTTCGCGGCATGGTTGCCATTTTCTGCTCTCAGCATCTTTGCAGTCTATCGATCCAATCGCTATGCCGCCAACCGCTCACTTAACAGTGTCAGGGCGGAGATGGTGATTCGCGAATACTTTGAACAGAAAGACCTGTCAACTCCGAGGCAGGTGGCGGAAACAGAAAGTTTCATTCAGCGCAACCCATCACGTTTCAAGATACCTATACGAGTGGAACCCCTACTGGAAGAGCAAGATGGTGCAGAAGCCTGGAATTCTTTGGACGTCGAGTCATTTCTTCGGCGTCGATACGTAGTCATCAGCCATGAGGAATACGTGACCGTGCATTTTGATCAAGAAGCATCCTCTCAAGATATACTGAAAGGCTTTTACCATGCTTGTGTAGCCAGATGGGGTCTAGAACGACACCATCAGTACCGAGATATTCAACACACCGTCGATCGTACCTATTCACCGTTCATTACACAACTTAAGAACACTGGATGGGATGTAGATAGTCAATTCATCACCGA
The DNA here is from genome assembly GCA_016758895.1 of Umbelopsis vinacea. Taxonomy (NCBI): domain Eukaryota; kingdom Fungi; phylum Mucoromycota; class Umbelopsidomycetes; order Umbelopsidales; family Umbelopsidaceae; genus Umbelopsis; species Umbelopsis vinacea. The sequence continues at coordinate 419,985 of JAEPRA010000009.1, read as the reverse complement.
TGGTGACAGTAAGCGCATCATGCTGGAAACAAGCCAAACATAGAGCGAAGGTGCGTGTCGTAGACGCACGGAAGGAACTAAAAAAGACTTTTTTTTTTTCCTCTTCCCTACGCCCTAAAAATTTTTCTTTTTATAATCTTTTCGTTACCAAGCTCGATTGTTTGATAGTGGAAAACGTGGTTTGCATCGTTTAAGTGCAACCATATTGTATATATTTCTTTCCACTCTATACCTCTTTGCTTCCATTTAATGCAATAAATTTGATGATGTTCTGTTAAAGCACTGTCGACGTTTCTAAAACACATTGTCTATTTCTAGCTTTGCTCCTTGAAAAAATAAGCAAGCGTCCCTTGACTAAACTCGCCCACGGAGATGCAAGAGATTCAACCAACGTGTGTTGTCCGATGCTCAGATATCGGTCATGTAAATAATAATAATAATGTCATCAGCATCTATTATTTTTCTTCTTTCTCTTCCTCATCATCTTTTCTTTCTTAATTGCTGCGTACTCTTGTTCTTAGCAACATTTGCTTTTTATTCCTATCGCACTCCTTTTTTATTCATCAACACACTCCTTCTATATATCACACTGTTCTATCTCTCATTTGTTTCAATCGACACCTACCCACCATGATATTACATCACTGCACGCTCCTTACTATGGTTTTTTACGTCAGTAGCGCTATGGCAATGCCTTTTCGAAAAAGAGCCGATGGTAAACATTTTGTCCACTAAGCCGAACCAAAACGATTCTCGAAACAATGAAACTAAAATAAAACAATATTATTCTTGCATAGTACATTCATCAGACGTCACATATAATTCTCAAGCTGGAAATACAGTTGGTAATTCGCCAACCACAGGTGCTGGAATTGGCATCGGAGTCGCGTTCGGAATTATAGGACTCGTCGCATTATGCCTCCAGCTTTACCGTCGGCAACAGCGGAAAAAACGTCAAGCTTGGCTGGCGGATCTTCAATCTCCCGTCACATTTTATCGGCCGAACTCTGAAAGCTACCAAGTTTTCATCGCTGTCAGTGCGTACGAACCATCTTTAAGCGACGAGGTTCCCATTCGTGTAGGTGATAGAATACATATACACGGCTACTACGACGAAGAATGGGCTTATGGACAAAATGAAACATTGGCAGTGCATGGTATTTACAAGCACATCGTCATGACAAACAGCAAACCCGAAATATAAACTGACGTAACCTTTCTTCATATCTAGGTATCTTCCCTCGATCCTGTGTACGATCAATTAGGGCATCAAAGCTTTCAGTACACCCCGAAATAGCGTCACCACCCATGGCAGCAACTAGAAATGAGAAGATATTGCCCGCTATACCATCTATCTAGAAACATGACTAAGTAAATTAGACACTTAGTGTATATACCCCCAGCACGCTCTTTGCTTCTTTATACTGCACTAGCAATTTAATTCGAGAATGAAATGTCAGGTGTAAAAACAATATTATATTCACGGTGTTTCTCATTATATTTTTGATACGGGGAGGATAAGGTGCAAGTCGCTTGGAGAGCGGGAGCTCACACGCCTACGTTTCCTTATTTGACAAGATATTTTTTTTCCTCCTTTCGTTGTAGTCTTCTTTCTCTCTTCTCTCTCTCTCTTTCCTATTATTTTCGTGATGAATAGCTCAAAACGTTTACGTTGGGACTGCTCATGTTGCCGTAAAAAGCATGTATTCCCTCCATCCGGCTTGTCAGATGATATGCCCGCCACACCACCGGTACCACCCAACTCCTTAGCTACTGATAACATGGATTTCTTCATAGCAGCCTATGGTCTTTCCAATTTGACCTTGAATGCATCGAATTTACCGCCTACACCCGCTGTGGAGCTTGAGCGACCAGAATTATATTTTGCTTCGACATCAACTCACTGCTATGTGTCTGCCCGCTTCAACAACTTCACTTGTACTCGTTGTCAGACATACAATGAGATTGCCACGCCACTGGACCAAGACGTCTCGTTTTATGCCATTTGCAGCCAAAAGTGTCTGGAAAGAGCCGTCAATAGTCAAACTTCTCCTATCACCCTTGGCACGACGTTTCGGTGTAAATCATGTAACGCAACACAAATACCGTCGGTACGAGTGATTCCCGTACAGGACCCCAAATCTAAAAGGAGGCTGGATTCTCGGCTCAAGGCCAAAGCGTTGAAATTGGAAAACTTGCGTAATGATGGTAAAATATCCACCAAGGTTCGATTTGATCACGCTTTGATAAAGACAAGACCTGCCCCGAAGGCCGTGCCTGCATCATAGCCAGTCGTTGTACAGTAGAATAATAAAAAAGAAATGATCGTCCTTTGTTTTCATTCCCTTGCTATCCCTAATGGCTTTTCCCTCCCTTTGCGCGCATTCTGATGAGCTGTCATACGTTGTAAGCTCTCACTTCAATAGCTTCCTCTTGATTAGTCTATCCCCTTATAGAAAAACTCCGCCCGGCCACACCGTCATTCCAACGCCAATACAAGGGCAAAACATCATGTAAACTAACGAAAACGAGGTTATCTGCTTTTCTATTGTAATTTATTTTATTCGACTTCCATATACAACACGTCCATCTAGTTTTTGTGAACGAGTGAATTTCAGCAATAGCGCATCCAGTTTCTTCTTGTCCGGAGCGAGGTCTTCAATAAACGGCAGTATATCCTCGGGCACCCACTGTTTTTGTTCAAGGAAAAGATGTGAAAATCGGCCAGCCGGGTCGGCAGGGAGTTCAGACAGAGGGAAGTATGAGATGAGCCAATTACTCAAGGACTCGCCAGATGACCTCGACTTTGGTGTTTTGATATACAAGCCCTAATAACAAACAAAACAGCTTTAGTCCTGTCATGAGAAAATATTTTACAAGGTGATAAAATCAAATCTTTTACCCTCAGCATCTCCAGTTTTGCTTCAAAAGGATGTGGAGTTCGTTTCTGCCACAATTCCAAAAACTCGTCGAGTTGCCATTGTTTTCCACGCTCAGCCACAAGTAGCCGTTCGCCTAGGAGCCGACAAAGCTTAGTTTCGTTAAAGCAATATGTCCCATCCGCAGCGGTTTGTTCATCACTGGCAGTCTCTAGGCATTTTGTCAAAACATCCTCATCCAGCATATTCAGCTCAAACTCTTCCATCAAATACTGTCTACACTGATCGACTGATATCCGTGTCAACTCCATGTCATGTATTTCAGCAGAGGTTATCACTGCATCGATGATACGATGCAGATACCTTGGATGTATAAGCCGGTAATATCCTATGATGCGCAAAAAAGTGTAAATGGATGATTTACCCTAACGGATGTTCAAACATGTTACTCACCATCGATAACAACCACATGCCGCCTCTTCAATTCCTGTTGTAGTTCTTGCTCACTGGCTTGTATTAGAGAAAGGAGATTATCGTATGTATATAGTTGACCCTAACGCGCACGACAAAGGCAAATAAGAATCGCTGTCATGAAACACTGGTGACAATATCTGCATTCTCATTTACCTTTGATTGAATAGTCCCTTCATTTTCTGGACCAGTGTACATAGTAGGATTTAAAATGGTGTCGAGTTTTTCGATTCTAGGTAAACAGGGTAAAAGTTCAATGGTCGAGAACTGGGTGTCTTTGATGTTATATACAGGAAGTATGCCGTCTTGAGAATTACTCGCGAGAAGAAGAGAATTAGACAAATTGACCTGGCGAACAGAATAGGTCTTCTTTTTAGTGCATAGGACAGCTTCTTCGTCCGTTGCGCCTTTAATATATAGACTACGTGGTGGGATGGTGTCAGCAAGGGCAGCCGAGGGCGAAATGTTACAGCGAACACGAGAATTACTTACGGCGAACTATTTGTCGTTAATTCTTCTAATAGGTCGGGTGGAAGTTCCAGTAGCTTTAGTGAATTCAACTCATAGTCATTTGAAAACCTCAGGGCAGAATGCTTCGAGGTCATTTTCCTTCAGACCGAATAAGCACTTTCCGTCGCGTCCCTCTTTCCATATGATAAAAAAACCAACAGTCACTTCTGCATTCGCACCAATTTTCGCGATTCTACCAAAAGCCACAAATTTCTCCACTTTCTTTCGACCCGTTTACATACAACTTGGTATTGCAATTTTACTTTATTCATTAGTCTCTATCGTCCACAAACTCTAAGTATTTGGTATAAAGTGCTTCCGATGAAGCGGAATGCTGCCATTAAAGCAACGGTCCATAGTATAAAGGAGGTATAAGCTGTTCCAAGTGAACCTGGATTAGAGTGTAAGAGCGATTCAAAGTCGCTTTGAGTGAATACAGCCACAAGACAGGCATTGCATGCAATCCAAGTGAGGACAAGTCGAGTACGGAACCCGCGGTAATAATCATCTTGCTTCGTTTTGGCTGTACGGCTCTATAAAGAAAATGTAAGCATTCGTCTCTATAGTATAGAACAATGGGGCTGCTTGTTTTCAATAACGCACCTGTTTCTGAAATACTGGTTTGTTCTGAAGCTTCCATATTGCCTCCTCATATGCAGCATCAATATCAACAGCTTCTGTATACATTTCCAATTCTACGGTTTGTTTCCCTTCTTTGTTGCTAGTGGTCTTGGCTACCCCGAGATCCGTTTGCAGAGTGTTATCTCCTTTGGTTCCCCAAGAGACATCATGCGTATTGCAAAATGCATAGCAATTAAGGACATTGACATAAGATGGCATTAACAGCATGTACTGGATGAAACTTGTGATGAGATGCCAAGGTTCCATATAGAGGATGCTGCTAATGATGTAGAGTCCATACGTCGACAACAATGATACCACAAAGGTGCCAAAACCGGGAGTTTCTACCAGCAAGCTGAATCGCGTGCTATTATCCATTGTAGACCAGTTTCCAGAAGAAAAAGCTGTGCTAATGCTTTGGATTGAAAGCCAAGTTCCAGCAAATAGCATGTAGATCATGATAACTGAGAACGCAAGGACTGAAAATATGAACATCCATCTCGATCTATTAAAAAAACACTTTTGTCAGACCCAACACAGTAGATAATATCCCACAGTTATCCAGTTAGCTTACCCTTGCGGCCTGTTGCCCATGGAGCAAATGAAAGAGGATATCAAGAGAAAAATGTATAGATAATGCAATGCTTGAAATATGTGCCTGCCCCAGTTGTTACCAAATGGGTCGATATCAGGACTAGCTAGTGACTTTGCAACAAAGTAGAATGTGAGATAAAAATTGCCCTATAGAAATGAAGTGAGTTAATGAGAATCATCTGGTATGGATTTTCAAACCTGCCAAAAGACTTACGATGGCAAACCAACTGAATGCCAAGCTGATAAAGTTGTACAAAAATTCAACTGTTAGAGCCACTTTTCGTAACGCAGTATGATCCGTTCCCCATATCTGAGGGAAATGCCAAAGTGAATACACAGCCGCGAAAAAGCTTCCATTTAGCCATCGTCGTCTTTGAGAGATAAGTTCAGCTAGTTGATCAGGACAATCGGTCTCTCCGAACGCTGATTTGACATATCGCAATAGCCATCGTTGGTGCTTTCTGGCTACTAATTCGAAACAGAGAATACGATCTTCTGCCAGGTACATATTAGCTGTAAATATATCAGAGTTTCCATCTTGTTGTGTCTCTCCCATAAAGTACTTCTGAAGTGGGCCTGCACAAAAAAAAAAAAAGTAATGAGCTTGGTTGAAGTGATGCACGACTAAACTACACTCACTAACACCATACCTTGTCCGTTGACATCATTCTGTAAAGCAGCATACCGGTATGCAGAAAAGGCTCCGGGTAGTACACTGATATAGCCAAATACTGATTCCAAAGGTTTATCCAAAATATTGGACATTTTGTATTCAAAATTCTGGCAGGCCACCAAGGGATTCAATAGATTCACACCAAAAGGACCGGTCATTGTGCATATTTCTCCGCAAGCTCCTCCTACTTTCTTGTCATTGTCGAATGCTTTCCATAAATGATAGATAGAGGTGTTTCCAGGTCGGGTTCCAACGTCGAGTAAAACACATACATTGGGTTGAAGTACAGATCCGAAGGCGTTGAAAAACCAACGGTGTGAATTGATCTTTTTGGCATTGTTTTCCTTCAAACAAAACAAAATTTGCACCGGGACAACTCCCTTGTCGGCACCTTTGATACGAAGCCCAGGATCCATTGATATTTGTGTAGTGTACTGATATCAGATATACACTTTCATAAGCATCCTGTCATTTTTCAAACGTCATTTTCATTCACATAAACTACTTACCTCATACAAATGTGCTTGTACTGGCCTATCGTTCACCACGTTCTTGGCAACACCCTCTTGGTATACACCCAAGCACTCGAGAACATTGAGTACGCGAGGGTCGCATTTTTTTCTTCCGTCAGCGACAATGCATACTACAACCTTCTTCCAGCCTTCTCCATCCCATGTTTTTGATCTTGGTCTAGAACATAGATGTGCCACGTTTTTCATCACTCCATGTAACGTTCTGCAGAATAAAACCTCGTCTTCCTAGACGACCCAATTTTGACTTAGTTCGTATCATGCCTATTATGTCCTTTGAACCTCCACGACGGAAAGCAAGGTACTCACATTGTACATGGTCATACATATGAATAACTCTGTCTCCCTGCCTTGGAGTCTTGGTCGCAATGTAAATTGGCAATCGGAAAAGTCGTCTGGGTCGCACGTAACAGCAGAGTACCGCATATGGCTGAATTCAAAATCTTTACGAGCGCTTGTTTCTACCAACGTGGAAGGGACCGGACAATCAAGCACCAAGTTTCCTTTCACCAGCTCAACCTCTCGTACTGTTCGTTGTCGCTTCAAGCCGATGCCACAGCTGGGTAGAAAATTTTTAGGGAATATGGAGGACAGATTGAAGCTCACAGGCAGGACACTGGATAGCCCTGATGGGGGTTTTTGTATATGTGAATGCGTTGGAGTCGGCATACTTGATCGATAGGGGTCTTCTTCATGGTGTGCAGGATATGGACGACAGCATGGTGCAGGGCTTTGGGCAACAGCTGATCTTATTGATGGTGATTGTATGGCGTGTGTTCGCGGATAATATGACGGAGAATGCGGATAGGCATATTCACTCTGTAGTAACATCATATGCTGCTGATCGATGAGTGTCGATTCATGAGCATTTTCCAAAGGAGTTCTGTCGTCCGATCGTGGGCCACGAAAGCTCGTATGAGGTGAACCATGTTGTCGATAAGGAGAGTCCATTTGGCCCCTCAAGATAAAAAGATTTTAGATCTATATGATGTAGGCAAATTTATAGACATTCATTATTATCTATGTCATCTTCCAAAAGGCTATTTTTTTTGTTCTTGTCGCTGGCTTTTCAATTTCACCAAGGGCGTTCCCTTTGAATTTTTAACCTCTCAAGCGAGCAAAAGTACTTGAGCATCGGGGACATTGAAAAATAGCTTCAGCTGAAGTACTGGTTATGAATCAGTTAATGTGCTCAGACTGATTTGTGAGTTTACCTTCTATTCGAAAATGATACTATATGTGAAGAATGAATAGTCTTTGAATTGATCCAAAAAATTGTATATTAATGGATCTATTAGAAGACCTTCCATCAGGCACTTCATCGATACTTTCAAATCTATCATGTTAAAACCTAATCATGTTAAACCCGAAATACATTTTGAAAAACTATAAGAGGGTCATCCTTGTCTGGGGTTGAAATGATATGGAAAAAGTAATGATTACCAATGCTGCATAACAGCGGCGGCTCATTGAAAAGATACTGGTGAAAAGTAGCAGTCACTCACCCGTGCGACTATTTAGCTCTAGTACACTTTGTGCATTGTGCTCTCGTCATTACAACTTCCAATCACCTACAGTCATGTCTATGAAAGCTATACAAGTCAATTCTCCCGGTATGTGGATAGCCTATGTTTGGAATGCATCACCGCTGGGGCATGAAATTTGACCATAACTATCTCTTACAGGTGCTGCAACCGATTTATATATTGGGGACTATCCTAAGCCCACAGCTAAAGCTACCGAGATTCTTATCAAGGTATGATTCTTCTCATGTACCCTTTCATACGTAGAAAAGCGCCAAATAGGCAATCTTTTCTACTCGTATTGACTTTCGCGGTTACAGGTTAAGGCGTTTGCCCTCAATCGAATGGATCTTCTCCAACGAAAAGGACTGTATCCTCCTCCCAAGGGCGCCAGCAAAATCATGGGTGTTGAGGTCTCTGGAATCGTAGAAGAAGTTGGGCAAGACGGTAAGTTACAATGGATCTGGCAGCGAACGCCGATGGGTTGCATCAAAAATCAACTCCGCTTGTACACTGACTAATCCACTTGGCTATTTCAACCATGTTCAACAGTCAAGGGATTCAAAGTAGGCGACGCCGTCTTCGGACTCATTAGCGGTGGAGGTTATGCAGAGGTATATTGGTGGTCAATGGGATTAGATTCAATGAATATTGGGATGAATATGTCGTTAATTTTGCTTGTCCACTAGTACGCGGCCATTGAGCAAGAACTTGCCATGCATAAGCCTGAAAACTTGTCTTTTGAAGAAGCTGCTGCTATTCCTGAAACTTGGTTCACAGCCTACCAAGCCTTGTTCTTTGTGGCTGGTTTCAAGAAAGGTGACGATATTTTGATTCATGCTGGTGCTTCTGGCGTTGGTATCGCAGCCATTCAAATCGCAAAGCTATATGGAGCGTAAGTTTATTCTTCGTCAGTGGTATTCGTGAACCCGCACATATAGCTAATGTATGTTGACTCTAGAAACAAGATCTATGTTACTGTTGGTTCAGATGACAAGGTCAGCTTCTGCGAAAAGGTGGGAGCCACCAAAGGTTTTAACTACAAGACTGGCGACTGGGCCAAACAGGTACGACGGCGTAACGCCATGTGCTCAATTTAAATCAGACTTTTTACATAGGACTCATCCTATACTTAACAGCTCTCAGAGGCCACTAACGGTCAAGGTGTCAACGTTATCATTGACGCCATTGGTAAAAACTACTTTGCTCAAAACTTAGACAGCCTGGCTGTCGATGGCCATATGGTCATCATTGCTTTCATGAGTGGTAAGTTCACGTCTACTTATTAGGCACGTGTATCCATTGCTTGTTCTAATCATGCTGTTCATCAGGCAACATTGTCGACAAGGTAGATCTCGGACCATTGTTGAGAAAGAGACTCAGGGTAAGAAGGCTGTTGACTGTATAAAAATCTCGCTGCCCTCTTTCAATTTGTGCTGATCTTCCCCCATACACTTTAGATTGAAGGAACTGCCCTTCGTAGTCGATCTCTAGAATACCAAGCCCGTCTACGCGATGAAATTGAGCAGCATTTGGTGCGAGAACATTTCGCCAAGCCTGACCATGATCATCTACGCATCTTTATCGACAAGGTGTACAACTGGAACGATGTCATCGAAAGTCACAAATATCTCGAAAGCGATCAGTCCATGGGCAAGATCGTGCTCAAAATCGAATAGGCGATGTTGTGTGCAATAAACAGTGTTATTGAAAATTTTCTATTTATTGTTCGTGCTCCTAATTGAAACAAAAAGAGAGTCGCTTATTTCTCCTGCAAAAAAAAAGTTAGTGGGTTAGAACGGCTGAAATAGCGGATGAGGTTCTTGGTTGCTTGTTTGCACTTACGGGGACTTCGACTTCACCGGCATCGATGGCATCACCAAGATCCTTGGGGTTTTGACCATCGACAGTGCAGCCAACGGAGAAAGCAGTACCAAGGATTTCCTTGACGGTACCCTTAAGCTCACGAGCAAGGGACTTGTAACGCATGGTACGGGCGATCTCAACAACGTCATCAAGAGAGATGTTGCCAGAGTGCTTGACGTTCTTCTCCTTCTTGCGGTCACGCGGGGGCTCCTTAAGAGCTCTGATGACCAAGGAAGAGGCGGAGGGAACAACGGAAACCTGAGCCTGACGGTTCTGGATGGTCAACTGAACGGTGACACGGAGACCCTTCCAGTCAGCAGTACCCTTGGCAATGTCTTCTCCGACCTTCTTGGGGGAGAGACCGAGGGGACCGATCTTGGGAGCGAGGGCACTGGAAGCACCGACCTAAGAGGGTGGAATGAAAGAATGAGTATATAATGTTGGAAATGGGCTGATTCTAGGTCGATTGAGTGTTGAGTTACGTACTTCACCACCGGTGGCACGGAGAGTGATGATCTTGATTTCAGTGGGGTCGACCTTAGGAGGCATCTAATGGATGGTTGTGCGTTAATAGGCTTGTCTACATGGATGGATGCCTATGGATGGATGGCAATATACCTTGATGGATTGAAAAAGGAGGATCTACGCATTTGCCGACTTGGCCCATGGCAAAACCCTTTTTGGAATTCAAACTCCGTCTAGTAACTGGGACACTGCCATCATGTTTGGTTTCCGCGCAGTTGATCGATACTTCTTTTTTAAATGAAAAAATTAAAATAAAAAGCGATTGCTAAAGTAGCTAAGATGGTATGTGAAAGGTATGGACGTGACCAAAATGGATTAGGCGCAATAGCAATAGATGGTTTCATATTGCTGTTTTAAGCTGTTGATTAACCATGCTGTCAAATGAGAACGAGATAGCTGGTAAGTTTAATTTAATGGTGGTGTGAGACATCTACACGCCTTCATTCTTTGAATATATGTAAATGGTAGAAAGAAAATATATGGGCCCATTCATTGTTTGCGAACGTGGCAAGATGATGTAAGCTTAATCGAAAGCAAAAACCATACGTGCTCTGGAACGCGCCGTTGTTAACAACTGCTTATGGCAAAGGTAAAACCTACTCGTGACCGTAAACATATGCCGCCCCCGAGTTTCGCTTCCCAAGAAGATAAATTTTATTATAGTGTGTTCAACGCAGCATCGAGGCTTCCATGGCTAACGCCACGAGTCAATCTTTCACTGGATCGCTTGGCATTAGGTAAGGGTGTGCCACTGATAACGGTAACGGGGCTATTACTTCGAGAGGGACTAGAAGGCGAGTCAGACGATCGAGGACTTTGGGAGGGGGTGTTGGAAACACTGTTTAGCATTTGATGTTGATGTGTATAGTCCAGAAGCTCGGCCTGCGAGAGTCTGACAGACAACCTTTGACCAGACGGCGATCCAGGGCTCTTATGATTTTGGGGACTCATAGACCTTATTGAATGTATTGACCGGATCGACGCGGGGCGAGAGGGAGGTCGGGGTTGCTGTGACAACTGGTGGTTGGCAAGGAATTGTTCTAGGAAATCCACAATCAAAGGTTCCTTCATAGCAGATAGTTTATACTCGTGTAGTGACTTTATGAGTAGGTTTGTTAGAAAAAGAGGGTTTGATCACGGTTTGATTCACATTCGTTTATCCTCACCAGCTTTCCGTCACCATTGACATCAACATCTTCAAACATCCTAGTGATAAGTTCCCGTATTTCGTTAGTTTGATCTTCATTGGAGAAAGTAAGTGACTGAGGGAGTGAGGTGTTAAAATAAGGGCATAAGTGTTGAAAGATGAAATTGGGACAGTACGGAGTTGACTTACCAGTTGAGTCATGACTCGTTCAAGCTCGGCTTGTGTAAGATAGCCATCATGATCCATATCATATAACTTAAATGACACTGGTAAAACAAAAAGAATATGAGATGAATGGAAAACATGCATTGAGATGAAAAAAACGCATACATTCAAGTTTTTCTTCGGATGTTCCTTTCATGAACACGCTGAGTCCGTCAACAAATTCACTAAGGGAAGCGGACATTGTGATGGTTAGATCGAGCTGGTGGTTTCCCCAAGCTATAGCCGCTACATACCGAAAATCAATCTGCTTGTTATTGTCTACATCAAATGCTGCGTATAGGCGGTTCAAGAAAACATCATCTTCAGGTGATACATGCGGTACATATTTTCGGACGGTCTATGGAAAAATCATGCGTCGGGGTGACAACGGTTAGCCAAGACCTAAAAGGTTATTGATATTAAGGACATGGGGGGTAGGTAGACACACAAACCTCTTTAAACTCGTCTTCACTGATTCCAGGTTTGTCGACGTCTGCATGAGCCTTTTCAAAGTCCTGCCGAAAGTGATTGATTTCCTTTGCCGAAACTAAAGATCGCAGTCGAATGACAAGCAAAGTCAGCAAACTCCCAGCAAAAGCATAAAAAAAACATAAAAGCCAAGGGATAATTACAATGAGTGGATCGAGCCAGCTGTTGATTTTCTTTACTCTTTGCTTGGCCCATTTTTGGAATAGGACTGGTGGTTACTGCGGGATGTTGTGCGTGGTGGGGGGCGATACAATGAAAGGCAGGATTAAAGGTTTGGACGTTCGGAGAGGGTTTTTCGTGGGTCAAGAGAACTGCAAATCGTGTTTGAGCCTGATTTGCAGGTACCTTATTTTTATCACTGAAATCTTCCAACAAACGAAGTACCGTCATAAATAGCCCCCAGTCAGTTCTCTTTCTCTCAGCACCTTTACTCTTTTAAATTAGACACCCAATGCTGTCGACGACTGTCATTTTCAGAACCAACACTAATTCTGCCATTTTATCTGAGGAGGAAGAGCTTAGCCGGCAAAAATTGGCGCAAGCAAGAAAGAAGCGCTTTTGGCTAGAGCGAGATTCTCTCAATCGAAGAAATCAACTGCTTGTCGGTAGAGAAGGCAGTAGGAGACGACAACGATGGGACAATAGTAAGCTAATGAGAGAATAATTGGATAAAATTTATCTAGTAGGGCCTCATTGCTCAATATGTCCTACATGGAACAATTGCTTTGCCTTTGCTAGATAACTTTACCGATCATCCCTTTGCCGCCATCAACCCTGCCGACTTGCGGCCACCGGGTTACGCTGACCTGCCCAAATTTCACTGGGCAGACGATGAAGCAATTGCTAATATCACTTCAGATGACATTGACCGAATGTGTCGGTCTCAAGACTTGAAATCTACAGCCAACCATGTGGACTATCCTTTGCACCGAAGCATCCGTCAAGATCTGAAAAAGTCCCACATTCCTGAAGGACTTGTTGCGTTTTACGACGAACAGATTAGACAGTTTATGCAGCGCTCTATTGTCAAGGAGACGGACTCTCTGGAGCAAGATTGGGTTATCGTGGATGAAACGGCAAAGCAACAACCATCGGAACCGACTGCGCCGCCACCCACAGATATGCCGCTACCAACCGAAACGTCTGTATTCTTAGTCTGGGAGATTGGTGACCGATTCTCCCGCTGGATTATCCACACTATGTCACAATTTTATAATCTTTCTTCGTTCAGTGAGTAGAGGTTTCTCCCCGTTTCTCCCACATTTACTCCCACGTGGACAACCTAACTGGCTATGTTTTGCAGGTACTACCACAAAAGACCAACGAAGACTAACCTATGTGTGCCATCCCGAGCACGCAGAGCACCTTTCAAAATTTACTGCGGAGGACACTGTTAATGTAGACCCATCATCCCTGCCGCCTCCTACGCTGACCACTACCCCGGAAAAATCTTTCTATAGTTATCTATTCAGGTGACCTGACTGTTGGCACCGAGGGGCCATGCCTCTTATTGTTATTTCCTCACTTCGGTTTTGTCTGCTTTTTTTTTAAGCTGCTTGCACACTCTCTGGTATTCTGACTTTAGTTTGATTTTAATGGAAGTGCTACTAAAAGCAAAAAAAGCAATGACCAAGTGTGATCCTTTCTCTCGTTTATACAATTACACGAATGTGATTTAACACACTACATCTGCTCATTATTTTGTTGCCGGTGAGGACGAGAGCTATTTTTTGGCAAATTATTCACCGGAAGATGTCGGTGTTACGGAAACTTGAATGATCGTTTAAGGAATCATTGTGGGTTTTGTATTCCATGATGGTATCTGCTGGCAAGTTCAGGACCTTCTTCATAGTATCCCTGTCATAACGCATTAAGGTTAGCTGGAGCTACCATTGTATCACAACCATGAACAAAATAAAACCGTACCTGATCTTCAAATTGGTTCGACCCTCATGTGCACTTTGATTCCACACCGAAAGAATATCTTCTGAATTGCGAATGGACAAAACAGCACCACATATCTCTTGACCAACATCAAATTGATCGCCAACGATAGCCATAACCTAAAGGTGAGAGATAGGTTTAGTTTCTTGGGATCATGTGCCAGCTTATGAAACACAGAATCTCAAATTACCAGTGACTCCCAATAGCGACTTGCCAACCCCTTCTTCAATCGAACAATCCACTTTCCACCATTTACATTCATCGTATCCTGTGAAACCAAAGGTTAATAACGCCAATGGTACGGGTCAACATCGCACAAGATGGAGCATATATGCGTACCTCCCATACAGGTCTTACACCTTGCTTGAACAAGTGATAATCGCTAATATTTGGCAAATCTTTTGGTCGTTTAAGATGACTGTAAACCGCCCAATAATCTTCTATCTGTTTCGGGTAAAGAGGAGTTAGGAATGGAAGGAAATGACTTGCGAGTGACATAGGTGTGCCTTTGACTTACTGAGGAAAAAGATGCTATTTTCTTCATCCCACTCTCGTAGTTTGTGATCTTCGCACCTGGTGGACGATGCATGAACCAAAACACCCAAGTGTAATGTAATGGATGCTTTTGATCTTCGGGAATCTGTTGATCCAGCAACTTTACGGTCAAGGTTTCTGCTGGGGTCTTGACGAGTTTTGAAGAGAGATGGTTGGTAGATGAAGCGAAGAGTGGGGTCATAGGTGCTAAGCTGATGTTGGTGTTAGGGCGCTTTGATGAAGCAGAATTGTAGTTGTCTATCAGTTGACTGTTTGAAAAAAAATAACCGTTGCGTGACAGGTCAGTATTTCTGAGCGATCAAGGCAAGAACTGCAAAAAACCACCGAGAAATCAGAATGAATCATTACTTTGGTATTTTAGATGATGACCAAGAGGCGGATTGTGCAGTGTCCATTATACAGTAATATGAGAGTGAATGAGGGAACCGATTAGATTAGCGGTTTTTCTTTGTTGACTTTGTGTGGGAGAAATTGCGGCCAAGTCACTTTTTCTCAATTTTGGAGGAAAATTTCCAGCGCCTCTTTTTTTTTATTTTATTGTATTAGCGCATCGCGCGTAGAAGCCAATACGAACCAACGCTACCTGAGAAAGTCGTAACCTCGTCCTTCATAGGCGACTGTCTACCACACTCCCTACTTTGCTCACCATGACGACTTTTGCTTTCGCAGCTTGCGAAAAAATAAAAAAAGTAACGATTGTGACCATCTTGGAGCGGAGCTTTCGCATGGTCTAGCGCGTCTTGGGCTGCCTGAATGAGTACCAAAGACAGTGTCAATCTAAAGACTAGCGAGACTGGAATCTCGACTAGCCGTTGTTTCTGGCTACTACCTTCCAAAAGACGCTCTCAGTACAAGTATCCAACGTCTCTTTTGATCGGGGCGTACGAAAACGGTGATAGGCCTATGATTGATCTCATTGCTATCACTACCTGTAGCTCGATAAAGGTTATGTAGAATGACTAATTCCCGTGGTTGAAAATGCGATGTCTATGTTGCACGTTTCATTTTGTTGTCAATGGACCAACTATCGCTCTCAACTTATCACGAAAACGTGATTGGGTTGCAGGACATGGCTTTACAAATACCGGTAATGGAAGTGATCGTATGAATAGAGCAAACTAGAAAAACCAGATTGGTGTCAGTAAAACTGCATCCCTTCGACAAATGGATCGAGCTAGAAAAGGCTCCTGCATCAAGTTATTGTTTCTTTGAAACGGAGAATAGTGAGCTAGCTAGACCTGTCTACATTAAAATAGAGCAATGTGTACACAATTAAAGTTGCTACGCTTCTACAAAGTCATTTAAATCCCGTAAAGTTTGATCTTGCGTAAGTGGGATTGTTTTATGTAGGCAGTAAAACAAATAACTTTGATGCGCTTTGGTTAGTATGTCTATGTAACGTATAAGTACTATCGTGTGCTGAATGACAGCCTAGTTCATACTTTTTAGAGTACAGGCTATGCCGAAGGGTAGAATGTAAGGAGAGTGATGCATTGAACACTACCTTTTCTGCCAACGTACAAATGAAATTCAACCAACGGGATTATGTAATATTCTTGGACATCCCAATTACACAGTATCACTTCTTTCGTCAATGAAAGTCGCTTGTCCTCTTGTCAGCGCGTAGCATTGCAAGCGTCGCTTGCGGTGTCTGTCGCCAGCAGGCTGTATCAGTTTCGAACCGCTCTCTCTCCTGGATTATAACATATCTGTCGACTTCGCTGGCGCTTCCATCCAATATATGCAGCCTAATTACTCATGGCTGCCTCTGTAGATCAGAGTATTTTATATACCCTCGTAAGTGATTCTGAAATACAACATTCATGTATGCCATAGTAGGTTCATTGGGAAGATATAAACTTTGTTATAATACCAAAAGCGGATCAAAGTGACAAACACCGTAACTAGTCTACTTTACCAGGGACAGACCCTATGCCCTGCAATGCTCATATACATCCTCCTTGTTACTACTGGTAGCGTTCTGACAAAGTTAAGGACACGCTTCCTGTGGATATACCGCTGAAGTTCCAATGTTAGATGGCGCGAAGATGCAAAGTCCCTAAGGACGGTTCAACAAGGAGTTGGTGAGATGGTATAAATATCCTTAGAAACGAGCAGCAACAGGAATCCACTCTTGACTTTGATGATGTTAATATATCTACTGGCTTTCTTGTGCTCTATCAATTTTGTGTACGGTACGCCCGGGTAGCTCATAATCAACAGCGAATTGCATGAAAGCCCCACGGGCTGTTACAAAAATCTAAAGGCTCCTCTATTTGTCATGAATTATACAAACGTGAAGGCCTACACCTATTTCACTGATGACTGTACAGGAGCCTATAATGTTGTCCTACCTAGAGAAGTTTTACCCAACGAACCTGGTCGTAGTGTTCAAATCAGCTAGACATTTTTTTTTTTTTTGCCATTTGAGGACACAAAAAGTTATCCGAGTAATAAAGGTAAAAATCGGCTCCAAGCCATCATGATTATCTAGCTATGGTCTTCTGTGAGCTTTTGTCACGAGTAGCTTTCTCTCTTCTCAAAGTTGACACATCCAGAATGTAGAATGGTATTGAAGACGGCATTGTCTCTTTGAACAATTTAAAAATGCGATATCGTTTACTCTTTATGTGGCAACTGGATAGCAGAGGACGCAGATGCTGCTCCTTAATAGCAGCCTTCAGAAACGAAACAACCTTTCACGCTATCGAGCTTCTTTCGCTTTTCTGCAAGTATCCTTGTTGTTGTTTCCTTCCATAGTGTTTGCTGCATCTGTACGCATAACGCGTCGCAATGCAAACCCTTCCATAGTTTTATTGAAATCGTGCTGGTTAAAAGAATAAACAATTGTCCACTTCAATTGAAAAAAAGTGATATGAACAGAGAGGGATGCTGGTTCCTTCACTTCCCTTCTAGCTTTGCTTACCGGAGTCGTGGGTAAGGCTGACTGAATAGGACATTTAACCGCAGTACTTTGCACGAGCCATGGACTGAGTTTTGCCGGCCCAATATCCGTAAACGCTAAAACCGGGTAAATTAGCCACGCTCACGAGGCGATGAAGAAGGGACATGATGACAGATCAATCTCGATTCCCAATCCGTCTTCATCTTGTGTGGTACATCTCTCGTCTTGTACATTTTAGCCACCATCGATGCTGGATGGTTTAACGGCAATCGGATTGTTTGTCAGCCGCGACGCAACGGGCAGACGCAGCGCAGCGATGGGTGGTATTAAAACTGAGCAGGAAAAAATAGGGCCGCGTTTTACGGACATTTCATTGGGCGGTGGCGGTCACCGCGGCCGGCTGTACCGCAATAACGGTTTGCCCGATACACCCAGCAACCAACCAGGCGATCCCTAAGCAAGGGTCTCCGCTCAGATGTTTGAATAGAATAGTCATTCAAAAAGCGTTACTGAAGTGCTACCCAATAGCATGAAACGAAATAGTATCAAAGCTAACTGTGGTCTGTTCATTGAAACAGCAGGATGCACGGAAAGGTCACAGCAATGCAAAGAACGTAAGAGAATCAAATAAATAAATAAAAAAGATTATGGCAACACAGTGGTAACCCAAAAAACAAAAAAAAAAAAATTATATAAATTTGTCGCATCGTATTTTTTTTATGTGTTTCTCTCTCTTTTTTTTTTTTAAAACCTCGTCACCCCTTAAACCCCCATCCCAAATGGCAGGGCAAAAAGCAGAAGCAAAGAAGAGCACTAATAGCAATAACGTGCCTCTCTTCAGTTCCAAGGTGACTGACCTGGACGTGAAGCTCGACAATGAAATCGTTTACGAGTTTGGTGGCCCTCTCGGTGTTGTGGGTATGATGCTTGGTTTCCCTTCCCTCATGTACTACTTTTGGATTTGCTTGGAACACCATCAAGGAAAGTTGATTGTCCCAGCCGTGTGGTCTGTTGAAGGTATCAAGAGCTTCTTCTGGAATGATATCTATGCTGCTGTCATTGATGGTGCTCGTCCCACCGTGTACGCGGCTAAGATTTACATGGGTTACATTGTATTCTCCTTCATCCTTGCTTCCATTATGCCTGGTCCTGTTGTGAATGGTCTTCCCATTCCTTCTCTCAAGGGAAAGAGAGTAAGTACTAGCGGATGGTTTTTTTGGGGGGGGTTTGTTTGGGGTTTGAGTGGCAAAGCTGCATCATCTGTGCACTTTTTTTTTTTTGGTTTTTAACACACGTTGTTATTTTAGTTGCCTTACCTCTGCAATGGTCTTGCCGCTTGGTACTTCACTTTGCCCTTCTCAGCTTTCCTTCATGTCACTGGTATTTTCAGACTTACCGACATCATTGATAACTTTGGCCATATCATGACCATTGCTATCATGTGGGGTTTCACTTTGACCACTCTTGTTTTCATCGCCTCCCATATCCAGGGTACCAACCACCGTATGTCTGGCAATTTGTTTTATGATTTCTTCATGGGAGCTTCCTTGAACCCCCGCGTCGGCGTTGTTGACCTCAAGATGTGGGCTGAAATTCGTGTACCATGGCCTATTCTGTTCTACATCTCTGTTTCCTGCGCTCTCAAGCAATATGAGACTCGCGGTTACATTACTGCCCCTGCTGCTTTCATGGTTCTTGCTCATTTCTTGTATGTCAATGCTTGCCAAAAGGGTGAAGAATGCATTCCCACTTCCTG
Organism: Umbelopsis vinacea; assembly: GCA_016758895.1. NCBI lineage: Eukaryota > Fungi > Mucoromycota > Umbelopsidomycetes > Umbelopsidales > Umbelopsidaceae > Umbelopsis > Umbelopsis vinacea. Next base: position 400,793 of record JAEPRA010000009.1, on the reverse strand, counting down.
GGATATGTTCTACGAGAAGGATGGTGAGTGGTTATTCTATTTTCCTTAGTGCTGGGGTTTCGGTATACCACGGATATTTTGAAAGCGGAACCCACAGAGGAGCTTGAAAAAAAAAAAACGCGAAATTTTACCAGTCAGACCCATTTTAACGTACCTATTTTTTACCAGGTTTCATGTTGGTATTCTGGAATATGGCTGGTGTTCCATTCACCTACTGCTACGCCTCTATCTACTTGATGAAGTTCGAAGAGACTACCGGTATTGCCATCACCCACTCTCTCCCTTACACCGTTGGCTTGTTCGTTGCCTTGGTGAGTGCCTACTACATTTTCGACACTGGTAACTCTCAAAAGAACAGATTCCGTATGGAACAGAACGGTTCCTACATTGCCCGTAACGCTTTCCCTCAATTGCCTTATGGCCATATCAAGAACCCTAACTACATCAAGACTGCACATGGTAACTTGTTGTTGACTGATGGTTGGTGGGGTGTTGTGCGCAAGCCGCATTACACTGCCGATTTGGTCATGGCCCTGTCCTGGGGTTTGATCACTGGTTTCGGTTCTTTCTTGCCTTACTTCTACGTCTGCTTCTTCCTTGTCGTCTTGACTCACCGTGTCTCTCGCGACATGGAACGTTGTGCTAAGAAGTACGGTAAGGACTGGGACAGATACTGCGAACGTGTCCCATACATTTTTGTTCCCTATGTCTTTTAAACCTGCTACTACTGTGAATTGAGTTACATTTCCCTTTCTTTTCTATTCTCAACCCGTTTAATGACTTATTATTCCAACTCCATCATTTCTGGAAGTGGCTTTTTTTTTGATTTTTTTTCTATTTTAAAAGGAAAAATGTTATGTAATTTTCATTCAACGACTCAGCAGCCCTCGCTTTGCATTTGTTCTCCCCCAAAATAAAGTATATAATATGTAAACGTGTATTGGGGACATTCAAGAGAAGGGAACGATGGTGACTAGCAGATGCAAAAAAGGAGGCTAGAGACGATTGAAGAGCGTCAAAGGTGATCAGCACCATGATTTCATTACAAGATGGACATAAAAAACTGGGGGGGGGGGGAGGCGGTGTTTTGTGGAATATAATACAAATAAAGGCAATTAAATATGGAATGGACGCTTCAGCGAGAGCCTGCTTCCATTTTCCGTTTCTTCGAAGAGCTTTGTATGTCGAGGTTCTCTAAAGTCTTGAGCGTTCCCATTGTATCGGATGTATCGTCATGGGCGCTTGACCTAAACAATGATAGACCCGATGAATACCTCTGGAACCATTGATTGGGGGGGGGGTGGGGTTTTCAGAAACTTCCCGTCTTTCCATCACTGAGCCCACTTACCTTTCAGTATTTGACAGCTCATCAAGAACAACCAGTGTCTGATGCGACTGTTGCTGTTGTTCAAATGCCTGACGTTCATTCTACAAAGGATCCCGATTTAATAACCTGTCCTACGACACCTATGTCCCACCGTGTTCGAGCCCGGTTCACTCACCATCAGTTGCGTGCGATCTTCACCCAATTGAATAGCAGCTTCCGTTAATTTTTGTCGTTCTTCTCGTATTTGCTTTTGAAGCTTTCGAAGAGCTTTGGTCTCATCCTCAACTTCAGGCGGCGTCATATCATCCCTATTAACAGCAAATGCGTCAATGCTAGTAGAAAGTTGCCCATTCCTGCCGAGCCACGTTACTTACGATGATATATCCATTTGGTGGTTATGCGCTATGGTATCAAAAAAGGAACCTTGAGAAAACTTGAGATACGCTTCTGTTTTTGCGTCAAAGTCATCCTGAACTTGTTCTGGATGAGATGTTAGTTGTGGAAAATGGAGGGTATGCGTTATGGGATTCACTCAACGCACCTAATGTAGCAAAAACTTCATCGAGGTCCTGGGTCAGACGCTCAATGGTCATGTCTTTCTCCTTGACCTCCTCTTCAGTATACACCTGGCGTCGAACAATTTGAGTATCCCATTCTTCCTTCAACTTGGCGATTAGATCCAGCACGGCTTCTTTCAATTGCGCGCCGCCTAGTTCCATAGGTATCCGGAACTTTACAAGATCTGGAGAATCACCCTAAACCCAAGAGTCAAAACCGAGAAAAAAAGTGCTATAGGTTCGACAAGAAAAATAAAAAGCTATTTTTTCTCGAAACTTACGTCCAAGTCCATGATCTGATGATATTGGTGCGTTTGACCTTCTAACATGGATTTGAGTGCGGAGTGAAGGTCGTACAGTACCAATCGCAAAAGTTTGTTATCCCGGATAACTTGATTTTCCCTCTCGATACTCTTTTGTAGCATGGCTTTATGCAAGTCTTCCTCCTAAAAAGGGGTCAATACACCAAGCAGAAGCAAATGCAATTAAATGTTACGCTGACTGTACCTTTGCGGCATGATTAGGCTTAGGGGGTCCAAACAGGGCCCCAGCTTTATCCATGGGCGAAGACATTTTGATAATATCCCCGTTCTGCTCATACCGTTCATCCATGGTCTTTTGCAGCCTTTCTTTGATTTTAGCATTATCCAACTCATGTTTTTTCACTTCGTGCTGAGGCGCATCATGAGTAAACAAGAAAAACCCGTTGATAGGAATATCAAGTACTTACAGTATACTGCGTTCGGATAGTCTGAAGGTTGATTTTTGCCTTTTGCAGCTCACTTTGCGTCGCCTTGTGACGTTTCTCTTCTGTGGAAAGCGATTTCGCCACGGCGGTCCGCTTTGACGCTTCCTGATCGATTCGTCGGTGAGCTTCAGCCAGTTGCTGCGTCTGAGTCGTCAGCGTTGACTTTGTGGTTTCCAGCTCGTACTTCAATCGCTTTATGGTGTTTGTCAATTCCTGTCGCTCTTGGGCGTCAGACTATATTTGGCCAAGGGTTAGTGGCATACAAATTAATTCACAACCCACACCCCATGTTACACACCTGTTTATCAGTCAACAGACGAAGGAAGCCGTTGACGATTTTACACGCCTCCTCGTCGTCGGCACCAACGAATTTGAGCGGTACAGGGCAATTATGGGCCGTCAATTGAAGGTTGACGTAGTTTGCGGAAGATGCAAGTGTGGATGGAGTGCATAAACTGTAAGAAAGGCGCGCATTAGCTCGTGTTGAAGGGTACAAAAACGCAAGAGGTTAGTGTGAGCTCACTCTTCTGACATGGAGTCCGGCGTGTCGTGTTTGTAGTCGTGCATTGTCGCTAGACGATCCTGGTATGGGGTTGATGGCTCATACACGCTGGAGACCCAAAAGTGGGAATTTAGTACATTCAAGGCAGTGTTAGTTGAAAGCTTGGAATGAAACGCACCTGAGATCCAGCGATGAATCACTATGATCAGCTAGCATGGAAGAACAAAACTTTTTTCGACAAGACGGGAATGAAAGCGCGCGCTTGGATTGTAAGAAAAATTTCGAGGCACGCGTCTCGGAGGCGGACTTTAAAAATATTCACTGGCCAAAGTGGGTTATGAAGTATTAACATGGCCAGCTTTGGCGTGATAAGCAAACCTCTTTCCGTTGCGTGATCTCATCGAATAAGGCTTGAGTTTGGAAATGCTTCTTATCCGTGGACATGGGTGACCTCAAGCATGTTGGATCAACTTGTGCATGGAATGGAAACAACCGTAATATCAATAGGTATGGTTTGGTAACACCTCACAATAGCATCTTCTTCATTTTTGGCACCGCACATATCATTTGGTAGATCCTCATCTAATGACAGTCTCACTTCCCCGTCCGTTTTCTAAAATAGTATTTACTAATGCAGCTTACATCCTTCACCACCAAATCTACACACTCCCCCGCTGTCCAATTGGCCCATATGCTGGATCGAATAGTTTTTAATTATTATTGTTCAGTTGCTCTCAGAGCATTGGTGGTAGCTATATGTACAATAGGTTTAACACATTATGTAATGTTACAGCCATTCCTATGGTAAACTGCCAACAGAGAAGGAAGGAGGGATAATATGATACATAGTGGGAGATGGTGTATCATAGTGCAGGAAGGAGAAAGAACAAGGCTATATACAATATGATTAAAAAAATGTGTTCTCGTCTCCTCCCCCTGCAGCTAATAACACCTTGTAAAGCTGGCTGGCACTGTTACATCACACACAGCGAGTCATAAGAAGGCAATGAAGTAGGGCGGGCCAGTCGGTCTCGTAAAGCAGTTCGGTAAGAGGGAACACGGTTCAAGGATGCAGCCCATTGTTGATGCAGATATTGCACAGCTCGGTCAGCGGCTTCAGTGGTTTCAAACAAAGCAGCACGCTCCTCTACCGGCGAACCAGCCGCCGAGTCACCTGACGAATAATTGAATTCGGAAGTGTCAAAGTACGGGACGGCTCTAAGCGCTTCTTCATAAGCTGGAAGGGAGTTTTCTTCTGTTCTTTGCGAAATGGGACAGATGATGACTGGAAGAGCGGCGCGTAGTTCGGAAATATGCTTGTCCGAGTTGATCAAACTCATGGTGAACTTGAGTTTGTGACGGATGCGGATCAATTCGTTCTTGGTATCGAATTGAACGCCACTAGGGCAGCGTGGGACTTTAATACGTTGGGTCTTCTGCCAAACGTCCCCTCTGCTTGGAAATTGTTCATCACGGAAAAATTGGACGATGCGACCTTCTGTCTTGCTGAATTGATTGTTGTTGCCAGCTGAATATGTAACATATTCCTTGAGGGTGCAAGTCAAATAGCGCACTTTCAACCCTGGTAACTTTGGAACAATGCGGAGATTGACGGGGATGGTCTCATCTTCGGTAAACACTTTGGAAGGCACACTGATGTGATACTCGAGCTTGTTGGCCCATTCATTAGTGATGGTCATGGGTGAAAACCATTCCGTGTTGGAGGGTAGAACATGGCGAACAATACGGACGGATTTCTTGTCAGTGTAATTGAGCAAAAACGTGGGACGTTCAGCAATGGCCTTCAAACGGTATTGTACACTGCCGGTATCGTTGTTTTCAATGGAATCAGGTAGGTTTCCGGGTAAAGCAAATTCAAAATCCCATCGATGTTGTTGAGCGGACAACTGGTGTGCTTGATTCCTCCGAGTCGGTAAGAACGAACACTCCTTGTTAATGATGGTTCTCTCTTCCTTGTGAAACTTCTGTGGTGATGATGACGTGGTAGCTACATAGAAAAGGGGGAGTTAATATTTGGTGTGGTGATTTGAGACCATTGCGTGCTATGGTTTCACTTACATTCGGACCAGGCAACCTTGATTTTTCCAACGAGACGTAAAGTGATAGACTTGAACTTGGTCGCTTCTTTAAGGTTCAAACGAACATGTCCACGCAGAACACACCCGGAAGACTCCTGTTGTGAGCCATGCATGATAAGAGTGTCATTGTCCAGGTGAATTTGTAGCTCGGATTGATTATTAGAGAGGGTTGGATGGTTCGTTGACATGAAAGGAGAAAAATGGGAAAACAAATGATCGTCTGTAAAATGGGTGGCTAACTTTATATATAAAGACTGAAACTGAAAAAGAAAAAAAAAAAAAAGTTTTATTTTTGACTCATGACTCAGTCCTTTGCGTCGTTCCAGACCATTGAATGCGCCACCCATTTTAGCACTTGGCCTAATTGCACTAAATGCTCTAGAGCATGTTCCCACCCCATTGTTTTCATGCTGCAATGGATGCACTTCTTGCCTACAAACCAACATTTTCACCTATTGTTAAACCCACTCGTCCATCCTAATTTCAACGTTACACGAATCGGGGCCTGGACCATGTTTTTGGATTGACGATCACCCGTCGAAAGGTGTTGAGATGATATTATTACAGAATTGTCTTTTTTTTCCAGACATCAGGGGATAAGTGAATACTTTGAAGGAGAGAGTGTATACATTACGATGTAGTTTAGCGAGGTTGAATATTGGAGGTGAAGCGAGGGGGAAATAATACACTGAAAAAGAAAAAATAGCTAACAATCAAACTTATTTTGATCCTGTTGAATGCAAGGCGGAAGCTGAAAACCGGTCCAACTCTCTCTTTAAATCCGGCATTCGGATGGGTTTGACCAAGTGGCCATTGATGTTCAAATCACGATATCGGCCATAGTCTATGTTCGTATCACCACTGATGAGGGTAATGTGAAGATCCCTATCTCCTGCTTGTCCATTTCGTATGGCTTGTACAGCGTCCATGCCCCCCATAATCTAAACCAAAAGAAGCTTATTAAGTTTTCATGATCCAACCATGATCTCATCCTGCCCCTCAAATACTGACCGGCATCGATTTGTCCATCAAAACAATGTCAAAGTGCCGCTTATTGCATTTTTTAACCGCACTTCGACCATCTCCTACCACGGTGACATTGGGATACCCAAGGCCCTGGCAGAACTTTTGCAAGACTTGCTGGTTGATACGATCATCTTCTGCAATCAAAATACGAAGGTCTTCTTTCCGTCGAATGACTTTTCTGGAATGTCGCGGGTGAGGGGTGGTACCTTGATTTGAATCACTTGCTTCCTCAGATGAAACATCATTCGTCGTTGTGTCGGATCCGCTTTCGGTCGATTCCCCCTGATTGGATGACGAGTTTTCATTGTCGTAACTGTTATTCACAAGCATGGCCTGTTCCATGGAGAAGTAATTGTTGCTATCTGATCCAGCTGCAGACTTGACTTCACTTGACTGAAACCATGCAGTGAACCAGAATTGACTTCCTTCACCTAGGGTACTTTCGCATCCAATGGTACCGTTGAACAGTCTCACGAGCTGCTTACAAATAAAAAGACCCATGCCACTGCCTCCGTATCGTCTTGAAATAGATACTTCTGCTTGGCCAAATTCTTGGAAAAGCTTTTCCTTATCTCTGGGTGATATACCTATGCCGTTATCTTCTACGACAAAGAGACTAGAAGTGGAATTTGAAAAAGAAAAAAGAACAAAAAAGAGGTGGGGTGAGTAAAAACGGCCAGGCCCAACATTTCAAAATCACTGCAGAACTTACAGCTGTACTAATCGTCGGTTCGGCTCTACATGAAGACCTGGGCTTTTGGGACCTAGAAAAGAGAAACAACATGCCAAAAATGACAAAAAGAGAGAATATGCGTGCCAAAGTAAGTGCCATTGCACAACAAACTTTTTAAAAAACACATACGAAAGTAAAATAAAATACGGAAACATACTTGGGCTGGGAGGGGAAGTTAGATTATATGGGTGTCTGTTAGAGGAAAGCATTGATCTATACCTCTGTGGATTCGTGTGCGTTGAGTCATTCTCGGTAAGCATCGAAGCGAACTTGCTCGATTTCATTGGATCGGAGGTGTTGACGGCGAGGGGTGACATTGGTTTATATTCTTCGTCTAATTTTTTGACGATGAGTTTGACCTGTCCCTGCTTGGTGTGTTTCCGCTTGTGCGATGAAAATTTGATGGCGTTGGAGGTCAGGTTGAGAAGAATCTGGAATAGTCGATTGAAATCGGAATACATGGTTTCAGGCACATCTTCATCAATTTCGGCAGAAAATTTGACGTCCTTGGCTTCGGCCATCATGTTCATGAGATCCACCACAATGCGTAGGCGTTCTTGCATGTTGAAAGGAAGGTACTCCAAGGACACCTTGCCAGCTTCTAATCGTGCATGATCGAGCGTATTGGACACCAGACAGATCAATGCGTTGGCACTGACTTCCATACAGTCAACCAGACCAGTCTGCTCTTTACTTAATTTCGTAGTCTTGACGAGATCGAGCATACCAATGATACCATTGACAAGAGATCGCATTTCGTGCGTGATGACAGAGATCCAGCGTGACTTATCAGCCAACTGTCGATTAGCAGATTGAGTCCTCATGACTTCCGTCATGTTGCGGAAGACAAGAACCACACCATCGGTATTTTTCGAGTGAGCTCGAGCTTTGGATCGCTTGTAGGATATACGTTGAAGAGGGTTGACCGTCACTTCAACCGCTACAACGGCGGTTTCGCCACCTCGTCGAATGAGATAGCCAATACTGCGGCCAAGATCGGATTCGCCTAATTGGAAGTTGACGATGTCCATCATATCGGTTGTCAATACATCACTGTACACATCTTCATGGCATGCATTAAAGTGCTTGTTGTCTGCTAGCGTCACGGTATCCTTGGTAACGACTGTCCGTTTGATCATCGATTTCACATCGACTAGGGTCGTTTTATACGAAAAACCATCGTCGAACATATCCTCATCGGTAGAAGTTGAAGAATCGAACTTTGTGTCCACGCTAGCATCGCTTGCACCTTCAGAGACATGAGGTGATGCCGAGCGGGAGCTGATAATGGCTTTTTCGTGATGGTGTTTGCGCGCAGGAGCTGCACTGTTATCAGTCACCGTGGTTGATCCAGGCGTGTCGCTGGCCGACAATGAAGGGGATCGTTCTCGTATGACAACTTGTATTAACTGCAAAAGGTCGTCAATAGGAGTTCCGACCAAGGTAGTCATCAAACTGACGTTCTGGTCATCATCATCCGTACTGACTGATTCGGAAGCTGACGATGACGATGAAACGAGGTCGGCTGATTGTGAACCTGAACCTGAATCTGCAGACCCTGGTCTAGCTCTGCTGGTTAACATCCATTCATCCATGCCGATCAATTTGATGAAAGCAAGGTTGACATATTCGATGATGCCTTCGCTATCTGTTCGTATGAGACCTTCGTTTAATGAATTATTGGTCATGGCGAGAGACTTTTGAGATTCCAAAGTTTGTCTATCCGATATGGCTTTGGGCGAAACATCTCTTGCCCGTATCTGAGGGAAGGAGAGGTCAGTCGATATGTAGGGAGAGTCATTTTTTGGAAAAAAAAATAAAAAATGAACAAATTCTTACAAGACAGCCATTCACGGTGGGATCGTCCCAAAGACCCTGAATCTTTAGATCAAGATAGAAACCATCGGTCTCATATGTATCGCCTTCATGTGAGGTTCCCTCCTTAGGGGGAATGCGTCGATGAAATTCTACGCAGTCAACATATCGGGTAATATGAGGATTCTGTTTGCTTTTGGTGACGGCCGAAGTGACACGATGGCGATCTTTCTCTTCGACAAAATTTTCAAGGTTATGTAGGTCCACGTTGGCAGATTTGCTGAGTCCAAGCATATCGCGTACAACTGTACTTATGAACTGTAATCGTCCATGAAAGTCGACAATCAAGGTGGCATTGTTTTCTGGTGAAGCATTCAAGCTGGTAGATATCCGCTCTTCAATTAAATTTCTAGAAGTCTGATGGTCCTGCTCCAGTGAAATGACGGATTCTACCAACGATGTAGCATCATTGACGAGGTCTTTGAGTGAAAGCGAAGGTTGGTAGTTTTTAGGGCCATAAAAAACGAGTAATCCAACAAGTAAATGCGATGTATTATAAAGCGGCACGGATGATTCAGTGAAGAGGTTGTGGTCCGCCAATTTCGATATTAATTCGGGTGTTTGAAAGTGACTATCCTTCAGCGGGATCGACGATAGCTCATGCTTGTTGATATCCAAATGTTCTGTCAATGACGAGCTGCTTAATACGGGGTGTTCTGGGCCAACCGATTGAAAAGCGTTTTAGTCTCTTTTAGTAATCACTTACTTTTGCTAACGGATACTTTAACACCAATTAACTCTCTAATCTTTGGAAAGGCCACTAAATGGAGTGTCGACGCATTGGTTCTCTCAGCTAACCAAATAGCAGCTGCCACAGAAGGGTCTGCGTTCTCTACTACTTTGATAAATTTTGACAAGATCTGAAGGGATCCCAATTGCGGGTTAGTGTTGATGTAACAAGCGAGACATTTGATAGTCCGACTACCCAATCACTAACCTTGTCACCGCCAATGGATGACTTCTGGTGAACCTATATAATTTAGGAAGGCGAGCGGAATTCCAAAAACCGTCAGTTGGGGAATCCTAAACTAGTACCTTCAATAACCAAAAACGGCGACAATACCTCTATGTCATTGGCAACCTTACTGCCACTTTGTTTTCTTTCCATAAACCTAAGGCACAAGTCAATAATTTAAGTATTGAAACGTGAAAAACACATGCCAGCAAAAGAATCGAAGGCTCTACCTCGGTGGCGCTGGTTCTTTCCGCGCTGAACTGATAGTGCGAGTAATCAAATATTGTACAATGTTGCCAGCCATGTCTAACACTGGGCTTATTTTGTAAGTTATATCGTTCATAAACCGATTGCGAGTAATGGATTCCACCACTGGATTGCCGTCTCCGATCTGTGTTTTCTTGACGATTTCACGAATCACTTGAACTTCATCGTCAGCTACTAGCTTCAAAAGATCATGGCCACGCAATGATTGATTGAATGATTTGGTGTTGGGTGTGATGGTGGTTTCAATGATTAAATTAGCATCGGTCATTAACACCGTTTCCGGCATGATGAACCATTGCAAGTTGGGCGTGGATGTTGAAGGAGAATCCATGTCGTTGCTTTCATTCTGCTGTACTCGGTTCTTTCCATACATACAAGAGAGAATGGAAGGAAGTTATGGGATTGGATGAAAATAGGGTGTTCACTTTTGGAAGAAATAGAACAAAAAAATTCCAAAGCGATAGCGACAAAAAGGAAAGCAGTGAAAGTGAACAAAAGAGAAAAAAAGGCTCGTTTCCCAATAGAAAAATAATTGAATGGGTAAAAGTTCCATTGCTACATTTGGATGAAATGATGTAAAGACTTGGTTTCGAATTGGCTCTCGAGCCCCGCCTAAATAAGCCCCGACCACACGTCATGCCAACCACCGATGATTGCGCCAGTCACATGACTCGCTCTCCTTTCTTGGGACACATGGCTCATCCAAAGAACGCACAGATCCAGCCAAGAAGTCATTCTGACTGACATCAAGTAACTTTTGTATGCATACGTGTTTACATCCACACTTGCCAGCCACAGGAATGTCATAAACCTACGTTAATATACAGACTCAGTAGGAGGTAAGACTAACAAAAGTCTAATTTTCAATTTTTTTTTTCGATCTATCACAAGAAAAAAAAAATTTTTTTTTCTCTTGCATCTAAAGCGCGGCGGAGCCCTTATCACTGCAGAGAAGAAGTAGGACAGGGCCTGACATAAAATGTTCTAAAATGATTTTCTGAGAGTAAAAAAGTCTTCTGCTACGAACAGTTAGCATTAAAATGGTCAGTCATTGTATTTTCAACTGCAGACAGAATACAAGGTATCGACTATCTTGTGGCTCATCATGAGAAGGAAAATGGGTATATTGGATAAGGCACAGTGAATGATCTCTGCCCAGTCGTATGAATAACAAGAGGATATCAAACCTCTCTTCGCAACGTGCCTCCCGTAAGTTGAGAAGATAGGAGGCGATCGACATGCACACCTGCCGATTATGATGCAGCTTGACGAATGAAAATACAGAAAAAGTCACTGAACCACCAACCCCCTTCTCTTCGTTACCTTGCCCCCTCCTTCTCGCTTGGGCTCGGTATTCTTTTTTCCACACTACGATTCCATTTTTTTTATTTTTGCTCTCTCCTCTCCTTTTTTCTTTGATAAATATATACTTTTGTTCAAAAAGTCGCCACAACCCACCTTTGCTTTGTCAATTTTACAACTGCTACATCAATTTTAAACGTCGCATAGCCTGTACGGTTTTACCGCCATTTGACAACTATGTCACATCCTACTGGCCATCCCAATTTCACTACAATCACCAATACAACATCCCTTATAGCCAACAGTTCAGTGCATACCACCACCACGTATATCTCGCATGATGGAACCAGTATTATTACAATTGGAAACTCTACCACCACTATTCGACCAAACATAGACACCACAAATTTGACCGAAATCAGGGTATATTTCATAATCTACTCCGCCCACCCTTGATGCTTATCGACTACTCACCATCCCAACATCCTAGGTTGGAATATTACTTCCCTTTAGTCAGACCGAAGATAATTTCACGCATGAAATCGTATGGGGGTAAATGTTCACAAAAATTTATGCCCAATGTTATTGAGGTGATGTTAAACCCAATACATTTTTTTTTTCAATAGTGGTACATCTGCCATTCGTATGGCTGCTCATGAAATCAATACGCAAGGCATGATTCCAGGAGGTTATATTACATTGATCGAAAGGGATTCATTTCCAACCAATGGCCTTGGTCAGACATCCGTTACGGACGCAGTATACGCGGCCGTCACGTTGCTCCAACAAGGTGTGGTCGGAGTGATCGGTGATGTTTCTAGTTCATGGACCAGTTTGAGTGCATTGATGACCGGAGCGTTACAAATTCCGCAATGTTCATTTTCTGCCAGCGCCAGTAAGCTGAACCCTTTTTAATCTTCTTCTTGGCGGGCAGGCCCCCCTCCCCTACTGATATTATATTCTGATCAATCGATTTACAGTCTCTCTATCTGACAAGAGCCAATACCAATATTTCTTTAGAACTATCCCAACGCAAATTATATTTGCAGATACTATGTTAGCTTATGTTGCGAACCAGGGATGGGACAAAGTTTCCATTTTGTATTCGGATGATGCACTAGGGCAACAACGTAAGTACAAAGTGGACTGTAAAGAAAAAGAAACATTTGAACTCATCACCTCACCACTTCCAGTATGCGAAGAAGCTATTATCAAAGCCGGACTCATGAACATTCACATCGTCACGTATCAAGCATTTTATAAGAACGGAATCCAGTCCGACACAGCATCCACTTTAAAAAATTTTACAGACTCGGGTGCTCGCATTATTATCGTGGCTGCGGTGGGCGATCCTCAAAATGCTATCATGGTTCAAGCTGCTACCATGGGATACCTGGACGATTCTTACGTCTGGCTTCTGATCGGTGCAGTTGGTTCGGATTTGGAAAATGCCGTTAGCACTTACAATACCGATGTCATACAACGGATTGCTAACGGAACTGCTACCTCCAACAGTGTTTCGCCTTCTGCTGTCGCTTCTGCATCTGATCCAATGATGGTGGAAGCTTTGCAAGCCAAAAATTTATCACTCATAGACTTCAACCAAACATTTACTGGAGTCGTGCTGTTTGATACCTGGCTAACCCCAGACGGATACCCACCATATGAGAGTTTCCTAGATAGATGGGCTGCGCTTGATCCAATAGAGTAAGTTGAGCAGTCCATTGATAAGCAGTCCAAAAATAAGATGCTATAAGAAACCTAATATTAATCTCGGCTTGCGTTATCTCAATAGTTACCCCTACGCTGGCGTACGCAACATTACAACAAATGAAGGGTAAACAACTTCATAATTTTTCTACTACAGCCTAGTTTACACGCATTTTCAAAATACGGCTTCAGTTTTCCGTCATCCATGCCGACAGCTAACATTCCATCCGTACCTTTTTTTTTTTTTTTCTTGACAGGCTGGCCTATTCGTGTATGAAAGTGCTTGCAGGTGGATTCAATGCCTCACTATCCAACGCCACGAACTCTTCTGTTGCTCTCAGTCAATTAGCAACAGGCCAGCTTGGAAAATACATGACACCGCTAGCGTTCAACGTAGGTTACGTCGGCCCTGAAGGTCCCATCATCCTTGATGCGAATGGCGATGTCACCCAATCGTAAGTATATCACGATTAAGCTTTGAAACACTGGCTTTCATACCCAGGCGCCCGCCCCCTGCCTAATCATATTAAAAATACTTGTATTATGAATTTCAGGAACTTTCTAGTCTATAACTTACAATGGGGAAATCAGGTTGTCATCGGCAATAGTATCAGTGGACAGATGGATATTTTTCGGACACCTATGTACGCTGGTGGATCCTATGTGGTAAGAGACTTTTTGTCTTCTTTAGCTTCAACAGGCAAAGTGCTGACCTCTACGTCCATTCCTATTTTTGAAAATGTGTTTTGTACTCCTTGATCATCGCTACTGTTACAGAAACCGGCAGATTCTCCTCCAAGTGTGGCTTTGAACCCCACCATTACGAGTCCTGCTGGTATGGTGATTTTCATCATATCGGCGGCTGGTATTTTATTTGCTCTCGGAACCATGACTCTTGTCATTGCCTTTAGAAAACACGAAGTCTTCAAAGCTTCAAGGTAAATATTTGATCATGGTCTTCAGACGGGTCTAAATTTAAGGACGAGTCTAAATTTCTCCCCCCTTAGTCCAATATTCTGCTGCCTGGAACTCATTGGATTCATGCTAACTTATGCGAACGTCATCTTGATGATCGGTGTTCCTACCACTATCACTTGTTATATGTCACCTATTGTATTCAACCTCGGATTTGTTCTTGTACTTGGGTAAGTCAGGTTAAAGTGGATCATTGGTCCACATCAGTTTTTAAAAATGCATTTTTATTGATACCTATTTTTTCTCTTATATGGCATTTATTTATTCTTCAACCCAACAGTAATATGGTCGCCAAAAATTTTAGAATATACCGCATCTTCAACAATATCTTTATTACACGAACGGTCATTACCGACTTTCAACTTATCAAAGCATCTAGTATTATTATTACCGTCAGCATGGTATGATATCCCACTTTAACATACTATCAAGACGTTTCGAAACTAACCGAATCTTTCGTAGGCTATCCTGGGCGTTGGTCTTGGCGTAGCACCTCCTTCGCCAACTGCAGTTGAAGTCTCCAGTACGCAGCATTATTGGTCTTGTGATGCTACGGGCCCAGCCAAGGTGCCGTTCCAGGCGCTTACAATCACATTTGCCGGCCTACTGGTTGGCTTTGCAACGTTTCTTGCATATAAGACACGACTGGTGGGAACAAACTACAGCAAGTACAATGAGTGTCGGCAGATTGGATTTTCCGTCTAGTAAGTTAGGGTTTAGGGAGGAGAGCAGCCCATATGCGATTTTTACTGATCCATATACTGCCACCAGCAACATCTTGTTTTCCGCCATGATTGGGTTCATCGTCACGGTTAACTCCATGTTAGATTACTTTACGCGGTTTTATATCACGGTGGTGACGATTCTCTGGGGCTGCAGTGTATCCTTTTTGATCCTATTTCTCCCCAAACTGCACGAATTTTTCAAGCACCAGCGAAGCCAAAAGTCGCCATCTGGCACCACTAGTGATGCAGAACACAAACCATCCCAGGGAAATAATGGCTATTCGATGTTCCCATCGTCATCGGCCGTGACGACTGGATTCCAACTGCACAGTGATAACCAATTTGATGGAGAGCTGATTAGCCTAGACCAAATCTTAGCGTCGGATCCACCCATGCTATCCAGACACCGAAAGGGGTCTTTGGGCAGCACCTTTGTCGATGAAAATGGGAAATCCACTGGAAGTTTTATCGAAGCTCATGAAGGGAAGATGCCTATGCGACGCGTATTTCGATACTTTCCTTTCTTGGCCCAATGGGAGATGCTGCACATCATGGTATTTCCTTGGTCTGGGTATTTTTCTTTCTTTTCGGTAAGTAAGGCGGAGAAGTAAGATTGATGGATTTTACTTGAGGGATTATCACAAGCTGTGAAGAGGAAATATAAAAAACCTTACTAAAACACACACATCTATTCTACCATCTCCTTTTTTTTTTTATACTCAGACCAAATCATCCAAAGGCAGCATCTTCGCTTACAACCAGACGTCTGTGTTTTCTTGCGAGCCTGGGAACTACGTGTTCAAAGTCCATGGCATCGGGTGGTACGATGCGTATGTGCAGGTGCATGATCGTGAGTCCTTGGACACTTGGCGACGTTGGTTCGACCGTCGCCATGACTCAGGAACAGTGGTTGATTCGTCGACATTGATGGCTCGTTTACGACGAGGATCGAGTCCTGGGCTGCTGGGCATGACCATTGAAGAATGCGACGATAACGAACCGACCGACCCAAATCATATGCTTGGTTCAGGAATATCTCGTCAATACTTACTCGACCGTCGTCCAAGTGATCAGACGTTGGAAAGTAGCGTGACGGGGAGTATGGAGAGCAACCCTCCCATGTCGACAGCGAAACCACGTGCCCCGCCCAGTTTCGTGAATGCTGCGACTTTAGAAGACTTGGACGATGATATCACGTTTGCATTCGAAGGCTATGACAATGACGTTGCGCAGCATCCGCTGGATCGGGTTGCTGCTGAACTTCGACATAACGCTCGATCACATCATCGAATTCATGACCTTGACGAAAGTCGTCGCCGCGGCAGTGAATGCACACTAGATGAGCGTCTCTATCTACATGCTGATCTGTCACAAACCCTACACAACTTCAAACCACCAAGATAGGGTTTTCTTATATCTAATTTTGTATAAGCGTCCCAATTTATTTTCCTTCCTCCTGTAATTACCTTGCTCCTCTTTTGCCAAGTCTGTCAATACTGTAATAAACAATTTATCCCCGTTGGACCAATCCGGAAAGTGTGGAGAAAGAGGTGAGGATCACACCAATCAAGGTTCTGCATGTGAGTTTGCCTGAGCAAAATTTTTCATCTCGCCGACCGAATGGGATGGGAAAATCGATACACCTTTGAATGCTCCACAAGAAAAAAAAAGAGACTGTGACACCCTTGATTGGATCAGCCATGGCTAAATGATGTTGCCGCTGATGGAACGTCATGGAAGTCGATATGTTAACTTCTTTGAAAAAAAAATATGTATTTCTTTTTATATCATCATTGGCTTTTTTTTTTTGGAAAAGTATGTGGAGGGATTATAGCATGCAAACAAAAAGGTGGTAAGAAAACATGTACACTTTGGGGTAAAAGGCAATGGATGCATCAAAAACGGACAAACAACGAACGACAGAGCGGGGTTCAAGGAAACGACAAAAACTTAAAAAGAATCAAAAATTCAGAGTCATCATAGACGACGACGAGGGTATCTATTTACACAGGGTTGCTTTTGTGGTGGTGTTCTTTTCAAACGTGAAAAGAGCGTTTGGGAAATGGCTGCTTCACTAACGCGGGTTGGCCCAACTCAAATAACGGCGGAGATAATTTTGGAGGAGGGAGATTCATCTGAGATGAGGATGGTGATGGTAAATGGTAGGATGGTATAGGCGACGACGCTATGGATGATCCTGATATTGATAGTGCTGGCGATTGACTGGTGCTGGCCCTACGAGGAAAATCTTGAAGTTCAGAAAAGTCGTATCCCAGCAAGGGGTGGTGATTTAAAGCGTCTCCTCTTAAGCAAGCCTCGCTACAATACAGGGAATTCTATAGTTGAGCGATGATGATTAGCGCTAGTCGAAGGGTTTCGGGGGGTTTTCTTCTAATGTATCATGAAAACCTTACCGAGAAGGGATTGATGGCATTATCACAGAACGTACACCAATTGAGGTTGCTCATTTAGTAGAAGGGAGGAAAGCAGTCAAAGTAGAAGAAGGAAATGGGGAAGAGAGAGATAGCTCGTTGCAACGATTCATTTATAAATAATTTTTTTTTCTCAGGTACCTTTGGTAAGCTCAGGCCAGCCAGGAAAGATAGGCAAGTGATGCAATTTTGAACGTGGATAGTGTCACGACTCCCCCACTTTTTCACTCACACTCTATGATTCGTTCTCCCTGCTAAGCATCTCCTGACTCTTTTATCAACGCTAGGCATAAAGGAAATTAATAGACTTCATGCCAATCCATTGCTTCTCATTCGTGTTATTCTACATTTTATTTGCTAACGGAACATCGCTATTCAGAAAAGGAAAATCTCAGAGGAAGTGCATTTTGATTGGTTTAGCTTGATGGCCACCTGAACGTATCAACGCTTTTCACACAATTTACTTCCCCGTGACTTCCTATCTTTCGGGGGGCTATGCAATCATTCCAAGTCGCCAAGGGCAATCGATACTTGATCACTACCAGTATGGATGTTATTTGCCTAAAATAATCAAATGTTACGTTACCAGCATGAACGATGGGGAAAAACCGCGCTTTCTCCTCTTACTTACCAACTGCCAAACTTGAATAATATTATCTTCAGCTGTACTGGCAATGACCCAAGGTTCTAACGGATTCCATGAGAAATCCGCAATCTTATTCGTATGTCCACCGTGTACAAACTGGTTGAGAAAAAAAAGAGTGAGAAAATCGCGAGGGTGAGATAAAAAAAAAATTATTACACCCGCCCTCCCCTCTAGTCCCCTCTCATCTCCGGCCTTACCAGTAATTCCGGAGGACCATCCTCAGCGTCCTCCGGTGTTTGCTCTTCACCTATCTTGGTCAGGTCCCAAATGTTGACTCTTCTATCGCTACTGGCCGACCCCAAGATAGCATCATGATGCGGTGACCAGCTCAATTGCAATACTTCATCCTCATGTGTTTCCAGGCTGTGCAATTGACGCGATAAATTGCGCATATCCCATAATCCTACCGTCTATGAGGGCATAAGTTGATGTGCGCGTGTTTTCTTCCTTGGGCCCCATTGTCGCACGTACCTTATCACCTGAGCCAGTCGCCAAGATCCATTCGTAACTAGGATGGAAAGCAACACAGTTCACCTCCGCTTTGTGAGCTTGGATATTATGGCTGGGTTTATCAGACCCTTCCTTTCGGCAATCCCAACTACAAAATAAAAAATAAAAAAAATTGATAGGTGTCAAAATCTGTTGGGGGCCCTCGTTATCTGATGGAAATTAGACAGCTTTACATCATGAGTCTCATGTCATCTCCTACAGAGGCAAAGATAGAGTCATGTTTCATATGCCATGCTACATCCTAATAAGAAAAGCATGAAATTAATATTGTGAGAGATAAGGAAAAAACATGTATGCTCAAAAACGCAATTTCTAACACAGTCCAGGGACTTACTTCGACACTAGCAGTGTGAGCGTTATAGGTGCGATATGCCTGAAGTGTATTGCCTTGCTCAGGAGTTGATGCAATATCCCTGTATCATTGGTAAACGCGGTCAGGGTCTCACATGCTCTCACACCTTATCAAACTCCAAACAAATTCCTTACCAATGACAAACAAGGTTGTCAAAACCTGCGCTGAGAACATGTTGGCCCATAGATTGATGCGGGTTCCAAGCCAATCCATATCTGTTATCGAAAAAAGTAGAACAAATCAGCGTTTTTGCTCTCGTAATTAGCAGCAGCTTCAAATTGTGTGATACCTACCCTTCCTTATCATGGCCAGATAACCGTAAAACAGGGTTGCATTTCTCATCCCGATCTTTCGGGAAACTAGCATGTCGCTTGCGATCAAAGACCAGCACGTCACCTGTTCTCGTTTTCGTAGCAATGATATTAGGGTTGCTGGGTTGATAACGTGCTCGATTTACTTCTCCCTCATGTGGTATTTTTTGAGTAATTCGAACGTGTGCGCCGCCACCGCCTATCATAAAAAAATTATCCAAACTAGTCAGATAGATTCCAACCAACCCTAAACCAACCTGGATGCTTTTTTTTCCCTTTCACTTACTCGCTGACTGCGCTTCGGTGTCTGTAGGCAATTGAACCGAAGCCACTTGAAGATAATTTGGTTCTTCGTCGTTGGTATGTGTGCCCACCAATAGGCTCTGCACCGACCTGTCACTGTCACTGCCGACCTACGGTTAGTGTTTCTTTCATTATATCGCGTTGACATCAAATCAAATGAGAATTCACGAACGGAAGCTGTGGCAGCCATTGACACGTAAGACTTGGCCATTCTAGCGCATGGGTGACGACAAGATCATACAGAAATGGCGAATTTTTTTTCCACATTTTGTATTCTTCATTGATTTGTTTTTCGACATCCACCGTGCCTTGGATATCTGAACGAAGGAACACGAGAATCAGTCAGCTGAAGTACATTGATTCAAACACGATACAGATCACTCACCCATCGAGGTTGGATGGCTCATTCTTGCCGCTGGTCGTTGAAATGGGAAGGGCAATGGAGGAAGGGCGCGGAGTCCTGTTTTCAAACCAAACGTTCCTGGCAGCTCAGCCGAACGATCGACGTGACAAAAAAAAAAAAAAAAAGTCCAGCGATTTTTTCGAGCGCGTTGTCAACGCAGGACCGCAATTGTTAGCCATATATTTCGCCACGCCACCCACTATACCACCCATGAAGACGGATGTCAATGGAAAATTACTTATCGTAGAATACTACAGGGAGCGATGGCTAAAAGTCACTAGCAGAATATAAAATGCCTGATTTTTTGATTTTGATTTTCCAAACAACCTATCTGACAGTTGTAATTAATCGTTTTCTATCATCAACAAATACTTTACTACTATTTTATCTTGTATTAAAAAAAAAACATTGACCAAGAGGGATAGAACCCGCAAACCCCCTTTCGTCTCCTTCTACTACGTTCCCGAATCACTTTGTGTGGAAGACTCGTCGGTATCCAGGGGTGCAATCTATAAAGACGATTGCATAAAAGTGTAAGCCTAAGCGAAACACTGGTTGCCAATTGAAAACCGTTGACTTACGACAAATTCGACATAGGCTGCTTTAGCTGACGTCTCTACTGAAAACTAAATAGCGAGGAGTTTGTTCAGCGAATCTTATCATATTCATTCACATTGATCCGTTGTATATTTACCAGCAACCCAAGGTAGCCATATGGATCTGTTCGCAGTGACACGTGCTCTGATATTTCCAGTGCCTTTTTACATAACGCAATGTGCGAATACCGGTAGCTAGAGAGACCGAGATGGATTCTGTTCATTAGCATGCTATGTTTTTTTTTTTGGACCATTCCGAGTACATTATTTTACCCCTTCGCCTTTACCTGAACTTGACTTCTGTCTCGGCATGAAACTCTAAAAATGCGTCGGATCGTGCAGGGTATTCCATCTGAAGATGCAGCAACGTATTAGCATTAGCCAACTGCAAGAGCGTTGCAAGGTACCGCCACTTACATTCCATTCACCACTTTCTCCATTCGCCGACAGTCGGAAGAATTGGTCGTCGGGTGAAATATGAAACGTCACAGACTCACAGGTTGAGTCCAAGTCGCTCAATGCATCCTTGAACCAATCGCTCTGTTCGCAATGTTCGTTATCATAAGCACCAGTTATACCAGCCTCATCATGTAGCAGTACAAACCTTCATTAACGTGGCTTGCAGCCAGGATACATTGTCTCCTAGAGTCAGACCAATAAATACTTCTTCAGGTTCCATGGTCTTTAGCCTACAAATTTCTATAGCCTCTCTATTTTCGCCCCTACAATGAACTCATTCGTTAGGCAAATTGCGAACGCGAGTAGCTGTAATCCATCTCTCTCTCTATCAATGACAACTTTCACATACTTGATCTCAAAAACAGCCCCTTCACCAGCATATTTCATCTTACACCCATCGTTTTGGTTGGATGCTATGATCCCAAGACACCCGATCAGTGCGTCCAAACCGACTGTGAATCGCGGTGTCTCGTCGGAGCCTGTAAACCGATATTGTGAAAAGTGCTCTCGCTTCATGTACGCTGAAGCCTTGATGGAATGCATGTCTTGAGAAACAAACGTAAGAACATCCGAGTCTATTTCGCAAGTCATATACTATGGTGGACAGAGGTTAGCCACGCTCAGTTGGCTAGGCTATTTTTTCGTGATGCACTTACGCCTTTGATCTGAATGGCTTTCAGCATATTCAGCAAGGTCCTAACGCTGTCGAGCTCGGCCATGAATAATGGCTCCGGCATGTCCTACATGTACTTTGTGAGTTGAAGGGACCTTTCAGGGCTGTAAAATTCGGACTCACCATCATTGAACGTGCAATGGAGTGAGAGAGCCGTCACATTCGAGGAGCTGCAGAAAAAAAAAATGGGATATAGGCTTTGACTCCGCAAAAAATTTTCGAACTGTTAACGATCCGATCTGTCAGCAACGATCCGTCAATAATGGAACACCCTGTCAATGATAGCGAGCAGATAGCTCAAGATACACCTGTGGTTGATCAGGAAGTCGCTAGACCACCGCTCGAGAAGGACCAAGTTTTGACCTTGGTCATTGATTCCGCTCCACTGCTGAAAGGCACTCCACTTCGACACCTTGCCCAACGATTCTGCACCATTCCCGAAGTCGTCGGTGAAATCAGAGACAAGAATGCTCGTGAGCACATTAAGAAACTGCCTTTTGAACTTGAGCTCATCACTCCTTCCGATGAAGCCATCAAAGCAGGTAAAATAATCAATTCAATTAAGAATTGTCAACATCTGCCCAATCCATCTATAAGCTAACTGGAAACTTTTTGATGTGTCCTAGTGGTCGACTTTTCTCGCAAAACCGGTGATTTCTCCACTCTTTCTAGCGTCGATTTGAAGGTGCTTGCATTGACCTATATGCTGGAAGTGGAGGCCAATGGCACTACTAGACTTAGAACCGAGCCTGTCAAGGTAATGTGTCACGAGTGCAATATTGAAGAAGAGCAGTATTGTAGAAGAATTGCCATTTAACACTGGTAACTCCATTTAGACAAAGGTGAATAAGAAGCCCCGCCAACCTACTCAAGCACCAGAATCTGATGATGATGTAGAAGAAGAAGAAGCACAAGATGATGATGAAGATACTTGGGAAGTTGCAGGTCGAGGCAAAAACAAGGCTCACCGCCGTCCAGTCGTACACCAGGCAGCTCCTACGCCTACCCACGTCACAGAGGCATTGAACGATCTCAAAGTAGAGGAAACAGCCGAGGAAGACTCTACGTCATCCGAGTCAAAGGAGACAACAGATGCTGTTCCGGAGGACGATGAGGATGATGAGGATGCAGGTGAATGGATCACCCCAGAGAACGTGGTTCAAGTCAAGGCTGCTGAGCTCGGACACCAATCCGAGGGCAAAACCAGTAAATTCCAAGTCATGCAAGTTGCTTGTATCACTGCGGATTTTGCAATGCAGGTAAGATGGAGAGAGGAAAGATCGAATCCAGTCTAGATCTTCTATGTTGACACTTTTTCTCCGCTTCGGTTTAGAACGTTCTCCTTCAAATGAACCTCAATCTCGTGTCTACCGATGGCATGCGAGTGAAGCGTATCAAGAATTGGGTCATGAGATGCCATGCTTGCTATACTGTTACCAGCGATATGGATAAGAAATTCTGTCCCAAATGCGGTAATTCCTCGTTGATGCGCACATCCTGCAGTACTGATCAATATGGAAATGTGACCTATTGGCTGAAGAAGAACTTTCAATACAACTTGCGAGGCACCAAGGTACAGTATAATAAGCTATTGAAAACCAGTTGAGCTTGGTGTCCACTGTGATGAAAATTAACTGACGTTTCTTTGGTAAATCCCTCAGTACAACATCCCAAAACCACAAGGTGGTACCAAAGCCAACAACATTGTCCTTCGAGAGGATCAAAAGGAGTATATGAAGGCCATGAACAGCCGACGAAAAAAGAAGCAAACCAATGCTTTTGATCCGGATTTCATGCCTAGCTTTAATTTGAACCCAGAAAAGCAAATCAACAGCAACATGTACGGTACCGAGACCATTGGATTTGGTCGTAAAAATCCTAATGCCACTTCCAGACGAAGACGGTAGATTAGACAGACCTTTGTTTTTTAATTGTATTTTTTCCAATTCCACATCACACACAATCATGCAAAATAATACCTATCATTTTTTCGTTGTCACTCTGACGCCGATGGCCATTTCCATATAGGGAAATCTCACCGTCTCGCTTTTAAAAACGAGTGGGGGAAGAGCGTGCACTTCTCGATACATTCCTCATTCATGCCTGCCTTAGTTGGAGCCGCTTGGGCTGCCTATGGCATTGCCGTTGGTGTAAGTGTTTCTGAGCTTGCCATTGTTCAACCTGGTCAATGCTTTAACCTTGTGTACCCAGGCGCTCGTCGTTTTCTGTATAGGATTCACCCGCCATTACCAAGACAAACATGAATCAGAACTCTTTGCTACCATTGTCACCATTCTAGGCCTCAGCTTGCTATTTGCAACACTCGCCTTGGTTCCCGTCGATATCTTCCTCGTCTCCTCTACCATTGATTATAGCACCGGTTTGAAAAAAGCTTGGGCGAACCCAGATACCGTGTACTGGATGACGTTAACCATTCAGATCATCTATTATAGTACGTATTAATGGACGGGTTTGAACGCTATGCACATGATTGTTCACACTGCTTTGCTTTTTTTGCTCCATTTTAGTCTGCTACGGTTTGATCGGAGTCTTTACCTTCTTCGTCATACCCTTCACCTACTTCTACTATGAAGAATCGGATGATGATACTACATCTGGACAACGCACTGCAGCTGCTCTGAAGTACACCTCATTTTTCGTGGCCATCAGTGTCATTTTGCTGTTGATGGGTTTGTTCATGAGACAAGCCGAACACCAGCACCCTCACATGGATCTCGACTGGTTCAAGCATTTGCTGTCTGCAAGCAGTATGTTCGCCTTGAAATAATCGTGACCCTATAATGAATTCTTTTTAACTGACACTTTCATCTTTAAAATCAACAATAGATGGTGAAAAGGCACTTACGTTTGTGCTGGCTTGCTTACTCTTGCTTGGTATGCTTGTTTTTATCAGCTATACTGTAAGTCTATGTTAACCTGTACTGCCTTTCATACACATCAGACTTTAATCGACATGACTATTTAGGCTCCCGGACTCTCCATCCTTCCATTCAACATGATCAAGGGCCGTCGTCGTTTGGAGACAGAGGAAGTTGATGTTGATGCTCGTCTCTCAGAATGTCGCGAGCAACAACGCGCCATTAAGCTGAAGAGCTCACCTGAAAGCCTATCCGCAAAGGACCTTCGTCGTCTAGAGAATCTCGAAGACGAAGAACGGTATGTTTCTAGATGTGTTGTAACAGTCGTTTCCACTGCTTTCCCATGATACTCAGTCTTAACTTACCTCTTTGTATACAGTATTTTGTTGCGTCGCCGACGTGGCATCGAAGAAGAAGAACACAGTATTTGGCAGCGCGTATTGAAAGTAGCTCGCCCCTTCGAGGTAATAAGAAAATTGGGTTCGTATCGCCACCTATGATACAAGCAGGCTAACACTCGTTCTAGTTTGTTATTGGTTTGGTCCTGTTGGCGTTGACGCTAGTCATCGTTGTTTCTATGTTCTTGACCATGTAAGTTACTTCCTCGTTTCTTTACACCATCTTGGTGGTTTTCTTTTTTTAGATGAACCCCCTTGCTCATCTTTCGTTTACTCCGTTTGCTTGCCTGGGCTCTAAATTGATTATCTTTTTCCCATCCAAAACCAAAACTTTAAAAATATCCACCCAACCCAATGGAATGCTTACAGTATCGACAAAATTGCCAACTCTGTTTGTGGAAGACGATGTGGTTATATCATCAGCCATCCAGATATATTCAATCCCATCAATTACATATTTGTCAAGCTGTCCAATGTAAGTACAGAGAGAGAGAGAGAGAAAAAAGCAAAGTGTCCAAAAAAGACTTGCGCGCTAAGCCATATGCTACTTCAAACTAGTTCTTCCCACTTGACTATGTTTTCATGATCGCCTTAATATTGTACTTTTTCCTGGCAACAATGGCAGGGGTTGTCACTATCGGTGTGAGAGTTCTGTGGGTTCAGCTGTACACGATCCAAAAGCGAGCAACTGCACCACAGGGGTTGATGTGCTGCACCGTATTACTCACCCTAAGCTTACTGGCTCTCAATTATACAATGACGGCTATTGTTGCACCTGGTTATTCACACTTTGGCTCCCAAGTTTATGTAGGTGCCTTTATTTTACACCCAAAAAGTTGATGATGGCGAAATGTCTGATCAAAGTGGCGATTATTCTACTCTCCTACAGTGTAACAGCACAATGAATCAGCTTCGAAATTGCACCGGTAAACCTGAATTGATTGTGCCTTGTGACATCTATGCACCCATAGGTAAGTTAGAGGGGATCACGGAGGCAGAGCAAAAAAGAAAACAGGGATGATGATCAGTTAATCTATGGATGTTACACATGTCTAAATTATTTATTTTTTGGGGTTTCTAGATATCTGCACACCTACTATTATCTCTACCGTCATCGATCGTATAGTTGTTAACACGCCATTTTTTGGCATGTTCTATTACTATTCTCAATGGGCGTTTTTGACCATATTCGTACTTGGCTTCATTGCCGCATTGTTCCGTAGCCCAAGAAATAATGTAGATGCCGAAACTGATGATGCCATCAACGCTGATGAAGAGCAAGCGTTATTGGAGGATTCTAGGCGTCGACAGCATCAGGTTCATTATGGATCAGGCCAGGATCCTAATCCTGTGCTTGCTTCCACTGCACCCACATCTTCGAACTAATAAATTCGCTATCTATGCCAGTTTTTTTTTTTTCATCTCTCCCATATGCTCCATGCTGTTTTCAAATGAAATAAAAAAATTCATGTTATTTTTTTGAAATGGTTCAAGCCTCAAATCCAAGGTCAATAGGTGTTGGAAAAAACTTCTATTTGCTTTTAAGAAGATTAGTAGCTTTTTTTTTCCTTTTCACTAAACCCACCTTAATATCCATATCCAGTCACTCCCAAGCCTGCTCACCCGCGTGATAGCTTGCTTTCTTGTTTTGACGGGCAAGCCCATTTATATTATGGTGAAGAAATTGCTCCACTATTTTTTCCATTTGACGTATTTACATACACATGGTTTGGTTCATCATGTGTACAGGTATTTACCTCATGGGCTCTGTTTTTCATTAAATAAACTAGTGTTCTCATTGCTAGCTAACCACCCGCTCAAGCACTGACCATGAGTTCGGTGAGCCTATCTCCGAAAGCGGTCCGTCCGCTCCTACCCATACACCTACTTTTTTTCCCCAAAAGATAACAAAACCGCATGGAACTTTTAAAACAAGGCTTTCAATATTGTGGTTGGCTTGCTGGGATGATCCCATCCCAGTACAGAGGATGGCGTTTATAGGTGATCGCCTAGTTGCATAGTTGAAAATTGTAGGCAATGATCAGCATTTTTTAGTGAACGGATGAAATCCGACAGAGACAACTGAAAGGTGATCGCCAGTCGATTCACACGCTGGATAAGGAAAGCATACCCAGCCTGAACCATGCGTTTCCGTTTATAAATTGAGTTTTAAGTAACGACCTAGCAAGTAAAACGAAGGGAAAAAAAAAAAAAAGAGATATTAATTAGAAAAAGCTCGCCATCCATCCCTATATCTTTCTTTCTTTCCGCTCTTCACACACACTTCTTTCTTTCATTACCACTGGTCTCAAAGTACTCGCACTCCTATACACAACACCACTTGCGCACTTATTATATCTCGTTTTGTTGTCGGTAACGTGTTGTTCTTCTTCGTTCGATGTCTTCCCCTTTAATTTCACAGTAATCAGTCTGACTCCTTTTCTGAACTCATCCGTGACATTAGTTCAGCCTCAATCCCATACAAATGTATTCACCTCTTCTTCCTACTGAAATGTCATTCACCAACGTGTATCGCCAGTCTTATGCCGACTACCCTACAAGACCTTATGAACAAGTTTCTACTTATATGCAACGACGGTTCAGCTATGCAGACCTCCTTTCTGGTCATGGCTGCGATACTCCAGGACTGTCAGATTATGAAAGTGATAGTCGCCCACACCCAGACTCTCCTGCTACCACCATCGATTATGACGAATGCCATCCTCTGTCAAGACGAAATAGCTTTGTCATGGATACTGACGCCTACTCGTATATGATACAGTCCCCGCTGGACGTGTGTCCACCTGGCATGCCTTCAAATTTTGGCGTTCCGTGTGAATATGCTGACTATGCCAAAACCCTGACTCGCAATGGAAGTGTATCTTCCTTTTCGTCCAATTCATCGTCTAGGCCCATGACTCCAGTGTCACCTTGCATGCCTGAAGTCTATTATATGCAATCCCAAATCATACCCACCACCACAGCACCAAAGTCTGCATCAAAGGCAAAGGTGTCTCGATCAAGAGGAAGACGAGTATCCAATAACAACCCTGCCCACTCCACACAACCAGCTAAAATGTTTACCTGCAACCATACCAGCTGTGGCAAGATTTTCAAACGATCAGAACATCTTAAGAGGCATATCCGGTCCATCCACACATTAGAAAAACGTAAGTACCACCCCACCCCACCCATTCAATTGGGAAATTATTCACTGACCCCCATTGCCCATAGCGTTTGTCTGTCCCTATGATGGTTGTGATAAGCGATTTTCAAGGTCAGATAACTTGAACCAACATATTCGCATCCACCGCCATACCACCAAGGATAAGACGCCAAGCAAGACCTTTACCAGTTTTCTTCCGACCTATGCGTGATCCTCCGCTTGGCTGTTATCATTCCTCCCATGGTTTCCGCAACATTGTGAGATAAAAAGTCCCCGTCTTCTCATAATTGGTCCGTAGTTATCACTGGCAATTCCCTTTTTTTCTCTCTCTTGTACATACCGTCTGTTTTCATCTGTAAACGCTGTCAAAAATTCTTCATTCAATTCCATTCAATTCAATTCAACGCAATGCAATTTTCCTTTTGTTTCCAACGTGGCCAAGCTATGTGAACCCAACGAATAATAAAATACACACACAAAAAAAAAAGAAAAAAAAAAAAGAAAATACGGCGTTGCTCCCGTGCCGACATCCACAAATATCCAATGTGATTTTTCCCGTATAATTGGGCTGTCAGTCATAGCCACCCACATGTAGTCGCTGGATATAGAAACAAGGTGGTGAGTGAGTGGATCTAGGCATATACACTAACATGTTTGGCTAAAAACTGGATATATGAGGCTGCGATTTGATCGCTGTGTACAAATGGCCTGAATGTTTAGAAATTGGGCAAACAGGTTCTATCGCCCAATAACCGGAAGTTACCTTAAGAGGGGTCTAAGGCAAAAATGCTCCATCCTGTACATTTATTTTTGCATTACAGATGCCAAACCATCTCAATGTTAAAGGCCTATTAGGAATTCCAGATCTCAAGCTTCTATATCGGTCAATTTTTCTATCCGGACCCATACAAGTGGAAGATCGTCGTGACGGAATATACATTCTTGGGTAACCTCGTCTGCACGACCATGCTTGGCTTGGAATCGGGACCTCCGAAGGCCAGGCTGGCTTTTTTTTTTTTGTTTCCATGGCAGAAGTTTTTTTTTTTTTTTTTGGTTCTTTTTGCTTCTCATACCCTTAATTTTTTTTCCCAAACTAATGGTCCATGCTGTTGGTGCATACATTATATAATTTTAAGTTTAACGGAATCGTCACAATCGTATGAAAATGATAATTCTATCTAAACCGGTGCTTTGTGTAAAACTTGGCTTGAGAGCCATCTACCTTTTGAGGCGATAACGACTCATTTGTAAAGCAGTGGGATACCTGTTTCCCCTGGGCCAAATCACACATTTTGTTGACCCTGAGACGAATGCGCCACAGGCCTGATACGTCATTGGCTAGAACCTATGGGATGAAAAGGACGGTTTATTTTTTATACAGGAAGGGATCAACGGTGATAGCTGTACTGAATCGTCGATTCGTTACTGAGGTGATTAATTTTTTTAACTCCGGTTGAACCTCTTTGCTAAGCCCAAGTGAACTAGATGAGCGGTAATGCTGGATCGTGTATTCCCGTGGAAAAATGCTATGGGTGATACAATCTTGGTCCGCTGGTCATGGGGATACCTGTTGTGTGCTGCCTCAAATGGATTGAGTTTTCTTTTATGCAACGACACCCAGAAACGGAACGCGTCGACCGGTGCTCAATCTAAACCCAGGGTAACGCAAAAGCTTTAACTATGGTGGCGGAATACCTCATTTGGTCATAGCGGAAGATATTATGTATCTATCATGAGGCTATTGAGGAGCAGCACCCCATGAGAGAGAAGAACAATAGAAAAGAAGATCGATGAAAAGAAAGAAGGGCCTCAAGGCAAAGGCCACGGCATAGAGCGCAGCACTTGAGCTTTTTGTCCGGACCTGTTCTGTACTGGGGGCCAATCAGATCTGGGGGGCCATCCCCCCTGGAGGGGGACGCGGAAGTAAGTAATTGTAAGTTCCGCAGTTTAGCAGAGAGCAGTAACAACAAACAGGATTTTCGGATATAGTGTGAGGAGAGAGGCAACATGTCACTTGATCTTTTTTAGATCGAGCTTATAAGCACCCGTTGCCTACTTTTTTTTTTTTCTTTCCCCCATGACCGTTTAAGCGTTTTCCTTCTCTCACTTCAATATCACCCACTCATGTCAAGTAGCTCTTCACCTTTCGGCGCTTATACCGTCCAACCTCAACCCTTTGTTGCTGCTGGTTATCCTGGATACATGCAAGTTCAAGGAGGTATCCCGCACAGACAACAGCACTCCACTCCTCAACAGTTTATACAGCACTTGCAACAGCAATCGATGCAACGCCAACGTGCTATGCAAATGGAATTACATCGACAACATCAAGAAAGTACGTGTTAAGCCCGGTCCAGGGCATATTGGGGCTGTGCGTGAACCTTATCTAACCTTTTTTTTATTATTAGTCTTTCAACAACAGCAACATCAACAACCCGTTTCAGCTGGTAGCCCAACTAGTTCCAATGGACGCAAGATGACTTCAAAGGCTGACCGTCGAGCTGAACACAATGCTATTGAGCGTGCCCGCCGAGAATCTCTCAATACCAAGTTCCAAGAACTTGCTCACTCCCTTCCAAACCTCCAAAATGATAGAAGACCCAGTAAAGGCACTATTATCGAGCGAACGCTGGACTTTGTCAAGAGAACCATTCATCAAGAAGAACGCTATCGTTCCGAAATTGAACGTCTCCGAGAACAAAATAACAAACTCAAGGCCAGAATTGGTTCCATTAGTTCTGAATCAAGTCCTGAACCTTCCATGAGCTGGATGGATGAAGCAAATGAGATGCCACGTCAATCTACCGTCCCCTGGAACCCTTTGACTGGCCATTACAATATGCCAGATAGTTGTCTCATGTTTGGCGCCAATGGCTTTTCCGAACCCAACTTCTCTGCTACCACTAAAATGAGCCCATCAAGTCATGGAAGTGACGACGATTGCAACTCACAAAGCGATGAAGTCGATATCAGCCATCTCAAATCAGAAGATTCTCATTCTCTCAGTCACAAATCAAGTTTCAGTCTTTCCACGTCTGCCTTGGACTTGAACTCATACGGTCCATTTGGTATCAATGAATTCAACCAACCTTCACCGTAGGCGCACTATCAATGACCTTTTCACCCAAGTTTTGAAAACCCCCCTTTTTGTCTCCATGGTCATATCTCCCCCAACTCTGTAGAAGGAAGAATTTTTTTTTTTATAACATCACCCACCCCACCTGTGAACATCACCTCCAAAAAAAGAAGAAGAAAAATCTGTTCAGCGGATGACACTCTTGAGGAGTTCTGCAGCCAACATTCTAGCCTTTCGCATACTCTCACACACCACCACGCATATTCCTTCTATATCTTTTTACCACCAATGTATTTTTCTCCCCCAATCTGTCTGTTTATTATAGCGTAAGGCTACTGTGGATTATTTCTTTGTAGAATAATGTTTTATTTTTTGGAACGAACAAGATCGCTGCATACACTGCATTGACCACTTGATCAATTTTGACATTTATTAAAAAAAAAAAAAATTTACTTGGACAAAGTTGACTTTTAAAAAATGACCTGCTTCTAAAGAGATCTTTTGAGTTCATTCGCCTTGTTAAACAACTGAGAATATATCGGGTTATTGGTCGTGAGATGGAGTCAAAGTTGTATTCTCGATTTGTATGTTCGCCACAATCGCTTTGTTGATACTGCTATCGATGGGGGGGTTTTTTTTCTAGAGAACACGCTCGAGAAGGTTGCCCAAGCAATTGACTGTGACCCGTAAGCAAGTGACTCAAAGTGCATCCTAAGCAATAGACTTCAACTTTGCAGGTAAACCCATGGTTTTAATTCTTCTGGCCGTAACATGTCATTCAGCCTCATTTTTTGCTCCCATGACCCGAACTCATGATTCTAAATATAAAATTGGCATTGAAGCGTTGAGACGCAAAGAATGCGAGGCATCCACCTAACATGCCCAGTGAATTTTTATTTTACAATGGCAAGGCGTCATTGCTTGGAGGGTACACAACATGATGCCCATAAAAGGATGTTTCCGTGGCGACAAATCGTACCATTTGAATTTTGAGTTTCGAAGAACGGGTTTTTTTTTATTTCATTGCATTTACGCTGTTCTCAGAATGAGATGGCATCCACTGTCGGTCCACACAGGTTCCGACAATTGTCCGACTTCAAGCGCGAACGCTGCATCTTCAAAGGGTTTTTGCATCTGACCCCGCTCAAAGTATCCTAGATCGCCTCCCCGTTTAGCGCTTGAGCAGTCAGAGAGATTGGTGGCTAAAGCAGAGAGGGTATCTTCTCCTGACTGAATCTTGGTTTGATATTCCTGGATGATAGCTAGAGCCTCTTCCTTGGTGCGTGTGATATTTTCCTATTGGATCCCGCCCTACTGCATTAATTTTTTTTTTGGTTTTTTCCCTTACACTCACTGATAACGCACGTCCCAACTTACTTCTTTCCATGAACTGGGTCGACGCGAGTCCTTGTGTTTAACGAGCAAATGACTGGCTCTCACGCGCTCTTTATCGCCCACCGGCGGGGCGTCCCACCGGCTTTCCTTAGTCAGCGTATTAAAGTAGTAGTCTTTGCCATACGTGCGTGAATGACGGATTTCCCAGTTTGGAGGCAGTTCCTGTTGCCGTTCAGAGAGGTCAGAAGCATTAGAATCTGCATGCGAGATCGATCTCCGTCATGTCACCACCCATTCCCAGGAAGATGGCCGAACCGAGCGTCCACCATCGAACTAAGCCTCGTCTCCCCATTTCTCCCAAGGTTACGTGGTCCCAGTTACACCTGGTGCCTGCATTCTGCACTTACCATTAGAATCAAGTTTTGTGAGTAGCAATGTCAACCGTGTGATAGTCAGCTCCGCTTATTTTTTTTTTGGACGGACGGGGGCGCTAGCCAATGACGGACTTGCCGCCATAAATTGGCAAGTCCCTATTACCAACCATAAGCTTCATTCATGGAAAAAAACAAGGGTTTATTGTGAGCTTTTGTCTATTAATATTACAGGATGAAGATGTGCTTCCAATGTCGTTATTGTCATCGTTGGTGTTTTTCTTTGCCTACGGCAATTATGCTTGCACTTCAGGAACAACCGTTTTACCGGCTTCGGGTGCTTGAAGTCGAGCAGGAACAGGTGTAACGAAACCAGCACCGATAACAGGTTTGGCGTTGCGTTCAATGAACTCGGTTCTGACAGGGAGCTTGTCGCTGGCCAATCGTAAAGCTTCCTTGGCGATTTCCTTACGCATACCGGCGATTTCAAAGACAACACGGTTCAACGGTACTCGGCAGGCCCAGAAATCATTGGAACCTTTTCCTTTACCCATACGAACTTCGTTACCCTTGCTGGACACAGGGATATCGGGGAACACGCGCATCCAGAGCTGTGATCCTTTGACAGGCTTGATTTTGCGTCGAATGGTATCATAGGCGGCGGTAATTTGTTTAGCTGACAAACGAGTACCCTCCTTCACTCGCAGACCATAGTCTCCAAATTCAACTGTGGTTCCCTTGGTTGAACCACCAGTGGGTAGTGGGACTTTGCCCTTTTGTGCTTTGCGGTATTTGGTACGTCGTGGTGCGAGATTGGAATGGAATCGTGTGGCAATGATGGGAGCCAGGTTGCGATTCACGTTAGTGACAAGCGATGGTCGAGACAGCGCGGTCTGTGTGGCGACTCGAAGCGTAGAGAAGAACCCAGTTTGCAAGCCCAACATGGTGGAATGTGTGGTTGAATTATTAGAGGAAAAAAGCACACCCTTGCTAGGCCCAAGCAAAAATATCGGTGGCTTATCCCCCCACGCTGTGGCTTGTCACGTAGCTCGATTTTGGTGAGCAAATTAACATTCAGTGCTTAATTGGGTCACGTGGAGCACGTCCATGCCTGAAAGGGGAGGAGAGACCACATTGGCAACGGACCGTGAAGTCTTTGTGTGTCCAAGCCAGCCAGCACTGTACAGTCATTCGTTGCTACCCATTGACCTTCAGGGTACGCCATTCCATCACGTCATCCCAGCCCTCTTTTCTCATTTTCACCCTTATCCACCGCTGTCCTAACCTCACCTTGTACCGATCTCATCGAGACTCCTCGGCATGGCGACTAACGGAGCTTCTAATAACTACAACAGTTCGCTGATGCGCTCGGCATCGCCTAGTGGTAGTACTACAAGCACCAAAAGTGCTTCAGAAGGTTCGTTCGGGTCTATCTACGGGCTTGTCTCCCCCCCACTGTACTAACGCTTAGTTGGGACTCGGTATTTAGAATACGCGAACGATCCTCGATACAAAAAATATGTACAGCTAGTAGAGAAGAATTTGCAATTCTTTGATGCCGTCAACGAATGGGCCGATATCATTTCGTTTCTTGGCCGACTGCTACGGGTAGGTGCTTTTTTCCATCATACGTAGATATCATCTCCGCCCGCCAGCCAGCCAGCTGATCCCCATACCAGGCTTTCCAAGCTTACCCACAGTACCCTGTTATACCACGGAAAATGACGGTTGCCAAGCGTTTGGCCCAGTGTTTGAACCCAGGGTTTCCCGCCGGAGTACACCAAAAGACATTAGATGTATATACTTATATATTTGAGACCATTGAGGTAAGTACGAAGGGATTGTAAGAATAAGTGGTCCTCATGCCCCATATCACACCGTTAAAACCTCATGTCCATCATCCTACCCACGTAGCCTAATCAATTGGTAGAGGACTTGCCATTGTGGTCAGCTGGTGTTTTCCCGTTTGTGCAACACGCTGCCACGCACGTCAAGGTACGTGTCCTGCCTGGAAATTTTTGCATTTACCATCTTATTGACATCTTTTGTAGCCTCAATTACTATCCATCTTTGAAAAGTACTACGTTAGATTAGGCCCAGATTTGAAACCAGCCATGCGTGGTCTAGTCATTGCTTTGCTCCCGGTGGTGGAAGAGGAAGGAAGTGAATTTTTTGATAAGGTCAGTTTGTGGTGTGGAAAGGTTATCAGATGGAAGACAAAGTGGATCTAAATGGCCAGTGCACTGACACAAACCCCTTCTCCCCAATGTTTAGGGTATCGCTTTAATTGATCAATTGGGAAAGGTGGTGGAGCTTCCCTTTCTCCACGCTTGCATTTGGATGGTTTTGATCAACAACGCGTCTCTTAGACTCGCCGCCTTGAATTATCTGTTGCGCAGGTTACCCAAGCTCGACAACCAGGAAGGTAAGTCCATGGCATGATTGGATGGATTAGACGGCACAACGGTTGTACTGAAACTACCAGCAATAGATATAGCGGCTGTGTTAGGTGGAGCGGAGAACATCAATTTGATGGTACGCAGTTTTGCTGCAACCCTTGGTGATTCCCATATTTTGGTGCAGCGAAATATGCTGGAACTTTTGGTGCAAAATTATCGATTGAACACAAAGTATGAGAGAGGCCAAAAAACGCTTTGTGGTGTGAAAGAAGAATGGCGCATTAACCCGCTTTTTATTCTCTAGGGTTCTTTCTCATAACGATAGAGTGGTCATTATGAAGGCTGCGGCTGGCACGGTGCTTCGCAAGGACATGTCGCTCAACCGACGCCTGTATGCATGGATACTGGGACCGGATGAATCACCTCGAGCCCAGCTTAATTATATGTTGACCCATGCACACCAACCTTTTGTTCAGGCCATCAATACGCTGTTCACAGAGAGCATAGCGCGCAAACAAGACAGAGAAGATTTTGCCGATGGTCAGCGACCGTATCGCATGCTGGTTTCGCTTATGGACAAATGGGAAGTCGGTCAGCCAGTGTTAAACACCATATTTCTTGATGTCGTCAGGTGCTTGAAAAAAGAGTCGCAACTTCCAGAGTTCAATACCGAGGTAAGGTGCTTTCTTATTCTTCATCTCGCTCCCACTGCTGTTCTTTATAATGTTCCCTAGGTTGACTAAATTCATTTCCATTAGGTGCGGCATTCGGCAAATATGTGGTTGGATTTAGTGGATCCCTATCTGGTTTGGTCCAAATTGTTTGCACTGATGGATACACGATACCCTGGAAAAGAACATGATAGTGGATCAAGATCCTACCAACAAGAATTAGACGATCTATCATTGATTCTTTTCTTACTACAAACGTTCAAGATGGCGGATGAGGAAATTCAACAAATGCATATGCCACTCTTTCTAGCTGCAGCCGTACGGAAACTAGAGGTAAAGAAAGGCTTTTTTTGGACGGCATTCAATAGCTCTTCAACGGCTATTTCATAATGCGAACCTACTAATCCCCATGTTGACATTGTTTGAATAGGAGGCAGCTAAGCAACCCAACTTTTCATCTATTACGACAAAGTCTAATGTGCTAGTCAGCATCATCTCCACACTATTACATCTACTCGCCCCTGGTATCCTTCAAGACCGTCGACCATCGAAATTAACCTTGGACAGTCCGACGGAGACTGATTTACAATCTTCGACGGAGGACTACAAGACGTTTACTTTAGGAGAAAGCATCATCGAGTATGCCAGAAACTACTATGGAGTTCGAAAAAATGCAGGGGATGCCAGTCCAAAGTTGTTCACTGAGTTCGTCAACACCTCAAGTAAAGAAGATGGTGGTGATATGTCGATGGCCAGCCTTCCCAACAGCATCTCTGAATCCACTCTGGCGATCTATAATACGCCACAGCCAAAATATGACCCTGTGAGAGGATCTGTATTGATCAACGAACTTATTAATGCCACGGCATCCTTTATCACCATATTCATCCAAACCTGTTCTCAAGAGGAACGTGAAACCAGAAATGGGAACAAGGCACAGTATCATAGTTTGTTCCACAGTGTATGTGAAATATTAGGCCACCTTATGGCACGGGCAAACATCAAGCCCATCGATATCCAAGAGTGTATGGACGCCCTGTTCAAATGCAGCTCGGATGGTCCAGATTTCACGTTTGTGTCCTCCAGCCTAAACACGTTACTCCACATTGCCGATTCACCGAGCTATATCAAGGCGTCGCCTTGGCACCCCAAACTTGTTAAAGCCATTGTGGACAATGTAAGTGGGAAAAAAAAATGTGGGATAAACATTAACTAAAACACGTTGGTAATTTAAACCATGAATTTCGGATCACCCTTTTTTCGATAGCTCTGGAATTACCTGTCAGCGGATTCCCCGTTCTGTCACAACCGAACGGTCCAGCTCATTTGGCAGATCACAGACCAAACTCGGTCACATCTCGTTGAATCTATCGTCTGTTCCTATTTAGTAGATCCCGACCTTTCTAAGCGTACAGACGCTTATGCTCGATTTGGATTGTTTTGGAGATTGTCTGAGGACGACAAGATTTCGGTGGTGTTTGCAAAACCCATGTTCATCATGCTGGATCTAATCAAACGTCGCTCCACCGTGGCGGAACGAAGAGCGGGTGAAACGTTCATTCGATGTCATTTACGGAGCTATACCCGTTTATTGGAACCCATCATCATGGGTCTGTTAGAAAAGCGCATTGTGTGGCGACCAGCGACATTTACCGTGACCACCAAGGCAGAGCAAGACGAAGAAAAATATGATATAACCTATTTTCAATATGCCCGTCCTTTTGACTGGGATATTTCAGATTATATGTTCGAGACGTTGATGGACATTGTCAAATTCGGGGGTCTCGGTGCTCTGCGATCATTTGCCAGTTATCATGTCCTAGCACCCAGCCAAGTCAGCGACGTATTTTTGGATAAGTTATCGATCAGTACGTTGGAGTCGGTCGCACATGACACAGATGTCAATATCACTTACTTGGATGCTTTGATTGCCATCAGTTTGCGGTAAGTCTGATTAAAGAAAAAATTCCCCCAAAATACCGCTTTTCATCATTAAAACGTGACACCCGGGTTTAGATACCTTCAAAGTGAGCCAGTGGATAATTTGTCCCCCAACGCCAAAATCGTCAATAATAGCATTCAAGGCCATGCGTCCGAGCTACTTTTGGAAATTGTCACTACCGTTGACTTTATTGATATCGAAACTGTAGCCACCATCCACCAGACGTGCTTACAAAAGCTATTGTTTTGCATTCACAAAGGGAAACTCGACCCACAAACGCGACTATTGCATATTGTTCACAGTACGCTGTCCATCCTTGCCAATTACGTTTCGTCCGCTGCCAAGGGCACAGTGGCCAATGCGGAAAAGTCGCTCCGGAGGAAGCTGCAAGTTGACAGCGTGTTGACAGATCCCATGGGACAGTTTGATGGCTCTTCGGCTTCACGGAACGTCACTGGTGCAACGGCAGCCGCCGCCACCCCGATGGCCACGTCAAAGGAAAAATCCAGTATCGACGGCGATGTCATTTTCAGCACTTCCGGTTTGTTTATCAGATGTGTGACAGACGCTTTCTCCACATTGTCAAATCGACCTGTGTTACAACACTGGATGGACTTTTGGCTCACCTCGTTGCCCAATCTTCGTGGT
Source organism: Umbelopsis vinacea (assembly GCA_016758895.1). Taxonomy (NCBI): domain Eukaryota; kingdom Fungi; phylum Mucoromycota; class Umbelopsidomycetes; order Umbelopsidales; family Umbelopsidaceae; genus Umbelopsis; species Umbelopsis vinacea. The sequence goes on along the minus strand of JAEPRA010000009.1, from coordinate 362,422 downwards.
TATTTCCGGGACATCATTTTACCACTCCTCATCTCCATATGCGACCAAACAACCATCTGTCGGAACCAATTCGAGACTCTGATCCGTCAACGGCTTGCAACTTCCGCTGGTCCCGCTGGATTGGATACCATTGAATTGCCCGACAGCTATATTCTGATATTCTTGAATGGCATTGAGAAAATGATGATGTTTTGCCTGATGGATAAGAATGTGTCCAATGCTTGGGTACCGGGTCATAAGAGAACACCGTCCACCTCCAGTACGGCTTCTGCAAATACTCAGAAAACCAATGATACATCCGCCTTGCGTGGATTTGCTCTGTTACTTTACGGAGACGATGCAGCAGGACATACCAAGGACCAGTCACACGAGGAAAGGAAGGGCCGAGACACGATATTGTTCCATCTGCCGACCATTCTTCAAGTTCTAGTCGATGTCTGGGATACATTTGATACCCACAAAGTGGACATGGATGATAGTGAACCCTCCACATTGGGATACCTTGCTTCTTGTCAACGCGTTCATACGCGGTTGGAGAAGACTTTGGAGCGATTGTATCGCAGTCATAGCGTCGATACGGTTGAAGCTTGTGTTGAGCTATTCTTCATGTCTAATCCCGCAGCGTTAGAGTTCGAGGTAAATAATTCGTTCTTCAGCATGTCGTGTTACATTGAACTTACCCATTTTTCCCGTTCCCAGATGTCGGCGGATCAAAAGATATCTACCATCGTTTTCGATTTCATGCTGGCAGCACCTTCTGGTAAACCACAGCATGTGGTGCCTCTTCTTTTCGATGGTATCAGAGCACGGTCAAGCGGCATGTATCTTAGTCGACCCCGAGTTATTTTGAGGACAGGAAAATTGTAAGTGTAGCCAAATGGATGACAACAGTAGTTTTTCTATGATTTTCTAACCATGTCGGTTGTAAATTTTTTATTTTTTTTTATTACGTGGGGATTTTGTAGAACGGATACTTCGTTGATGCGATTCGCTGAGATTTATTGCGATACGCTGGTTACGTCAGAAGAACTGGCTAGTATGTGGCAATTGATACAGACGTTTTCCAAAGACTACTTGTCACAAACTTCGGCGACCATGAAGATGTTTATTCCTACCCTGTTGCGATTCTTGACCACCGTTCAGGAGAAACTGTACGATGGTACGGTTGCCGAAGACCGAAGAGTGCGCAAGGAGGCTCAGGACGTCTACCAACGAGTCATTGATTACTGTATCTTAATCGCCGGTCGATCATTTGATCAAGGCATCTGGCTACGACGTACCAATGTTTATGAGCGAGAAGAGCATGCGGCTTCCTCTGACAAAGTTTCACTGAATGATGCAACAGCAACGGAAATGGGCCGTTCGGTGTCCGGTAGTACGGTCAGCGACCTTGAGAAGCGAACAGGCTGGAAGGCACGAGAAGATACCATGATTGAACAGGTAAAGGAGAGAAGGGGGTAGCAGCATTTATGTCTTTTCCCTCTGTATGCTAACTCCCCCATCTCGTAAAGATCAACTTGTATATAGCAAATATTGTCATTCCCAAACTCAAGCACTTGATTGTCGACCAGGACAGAATCAACTCTTTACTCAACAACCTTGTTTATTATGTCATTGGCCCTGTTCTCAAAACCAAACCGAGTTTGAGCAAGGTGGTGGTTTTCATCGACCAGATCTATGAAATGGCAAAGCTGCCATTTACCTACCGAACTTGGCGAAAGGAAATATGGGAAATGTTCCTGGATAGTCGATTTTTCTACATGAGCGCAGCGACGTGTCAAAAGTGGAGAACAATCATCCAAGCCATTATGACGGCTGAGAAAGAAAGATTTGTCGAAGTCGCCAATCGAATCTCCACCTCACCGTCCACTGCTCTGTTCTCCAATCGTGAACAAGAATCTCTTGCTAGAGCTCTCAACTTGCGCCGATTGACCTTTATCATCTTTTCTGGTACCAACGATCAATTCATCTCCCAGCTTCCCATCATACAAGAAAAGTTGGTGGAACTACTCAAATTGGACCATAACGAACTAATTCACGTAGAAATTTATTTATGTTTACGGGTCATTATCACTCGATTTTCGCAGCGACACTTGACTAATTTCTGGCCGGTCATTCTTACTGAGATGGTAAGTTCATTGAAAATGAGCGAGACGTTTCAGCTAGTACTGACTAACGGTTTACCAATGTATAATAGATGCGTTTGTTCAACTCATTCTTGGGCAATGATATGACAGCCAAGCCGGAAGAAGCTCAAATCGCCTTAGCTGGTTGCAAGTTCTTGGATCTACTTTGCACCTTGGAAACCGAATCCTTCCAAATGTAAGACAGATTAGGTTGTATTCTCCTGCGCCTGGTACATTTTATCTAACGTGTTTTGTATTTGTAGATACCAATGGATTTTCATAGTTGACGACATCGATGCTTTGCTGCAAAAGAAGTCGCATCCTTCCACCATCATTGAACGATTTGCTTCTAAACTAGCCTCGTCCGCCACTGGGATAGACAATTACGCTGAACAGCCCGTTCCATCTAATCCTTCCATTGATACCACCAACGGCGAAAGAAAGCGCCCAATGTTGACGATGCGTAATATAGGCAGTGTGCACCAACTAGAATTCTTTGTAAATCATATTAGTTTATATGTCTACCAAGCCAACCTCTCTCTTGCACCACCCGATATTGCTTTCATTGAAGGTTTGCTCCAAAACGATCTTCTTGAAGGTGATATGGACTGAGAAAGGGGGGAAAAATAAACAGTCCTTTTACCATTTTTCAAATACCGATGTGGACACATTTTGCAGTGAGAAGGCCTGCGGCAAGGAACTCCTGTCAACGATCGCATTATTGAATTCTCAAACAATGTCTGACTCGCCAAAGGTAAGATATGATCTACTGCCTTTGTCGCCTTGGTTCATTCAACGATCCACGCATACTAATGCCTCGGATCTATCAGAAACAGCACGATGAAGACATGGACGACGAATTCGTCCCTTATGTTCCATTGAAGCAGCGACGACTGGAGAAATTGCATCAGTACGCTACTCAACGACGAGTGCCGGAACCAACAACGCAACCGGATTCAGAATCAGAAGACGATGCACCAATAGCGGGTCCGAAAGCCAACATTAGTTTACTGGATCAGTCGGCCGAAGTCCGCAGACAACGTGCCCTTGAAGGTAGTAGTCCCCCACCTCCCATATTTGACATGACTGTCGTATTAAACGAATCCCATGGTTACAGAAAAGACGGAGGAACAAAAAATATTAGAGGAAGAGAAAAAGATCGAAGAGGCTCAAGCTCGACATAAAGCTCTCGTGTCTGTGCAGGAAGCAGCGGCAGGCATGCAGTATACTGAACCTATGAAGTCTTCATGGACACCACCAAAGCATATTCGAGAGCGATCGGAAGACGACAATGAAGCACTTCGAAATAAATTTCACATTATTCTCGAAGGCAAGAATCCCGTGCCACCTATCAAACACTTTGCTGTAAGTCCTCGATTTTTTTTGTGTGCAAAAAACTGTGTGTGGGACCTCGTCTTTGAAGAAATCCCTAATGTGCTTTCTGATGATACTTAGGACATGAGATTTCCAAAACCTGTTTTGGACTATCTTCGTGACAAGAAAATTCACAAGCCCACCCCTATTCAGATACAAGGATTGCCTGTTGCGTAAGTGATGAAACTGGATCTTGGCAACATTTGGGCCGTTTTGCTGACATTGTAAACTCTAGATTGTCAGGGCGAGACATGATAGGCATTGCGTTCACTGGTTCTGGCAAAACGTTGGCGTTTTCACTGCCAATGCTGATGCTGGCACTCGAAGCAGAGCTCAAGTTGCCTTTGATTCGAGGTGAAGGTCCTATAGGAATGATCATATGTCCATCTGTACGTACATGCCCACATGTTCAACCTTTGAGATTTTTATTTCATTTTTTTTATTTGATACTGATATTCCTTTATTTTTATATAGCGAGAATTAGCACAACAAACGTTTGAGGGATTATTGGCTATGTCAGAATATTTAGTGAAGGGTGGCTTTCCAAAGTTGAGGTCTTTGTTATGCATGGGTGGCATCAACATGCGAGAACAGCAAGATGCACTCGCGCAGTAAGTTACCCTTTTAACCTACTTTTTAGAAGGTTGCAATTTGTTCTGTAGATCCAGTTGTACGTGGTAACCAACCAATACTTTGCTTTGACAGAGGAATTCATATGGTGGTAGCAACACCTGGAAGGCTTCAAGACATGTTGAAGAAGAAGCAGTTCAATCTGGATTCATGTAAATACCTGTGCATGGATGAAGCTGATCGTATGGTTGATATGGGATTTGAAGACGATGTTCGAAACATCATGTCTTATTTTAAGGTGAGTGATGGGAGCCTTTGGTCTTTTTTTTTTTTTTATACATTGCTCTGGCAAAGAACAATCCGTAATGTTCGATGAACACAATTTTTACAGAGTCAGCGCCAAACGCTTTTGTTCTCTGCTACGATGCCAAAGAAGATTCAAGAGTTCGCCATGTCGGCGCTAGTCCAACCTCTGATTGTCAATGTTGGTCGTGCTGGTGCTGCCAATTTAGACGTCATTCAAGAGGTTGAGTACGTAAAGCAAGAAGCTAAAATAGTGTATTTGCTAGAATGTCTGCAAAAAACTCCTCCACCGGTTTGTGTTCCATTTGGTTTCTAATTTCGGTCGGCTGTTTTAACTCACCCGATTCCTCAGGTGCTAATTTTTGCTGAAAACAAAAATGATGTCGATGATATACACGAGTACTTACTCTTGAAAGGAGTCGAGGCGGTTGCCATTCATGGTAGTAAAAGTATGTTGTGAGATTCCCCAAATTGTACCTTGTTTCATCATCATCATAGCACAAGTATTGAACCATTTGGCAATGCAGCGCAAGAAGAACGAGAGTTCGCTATCAAGTCATTCAAGAGCTACAAAAAGGATGTCCTCGTGGCCACCGATGTGGCTTCTAAAGGATTGGATTTTGCAGAAATTCAGCACGTTATTAACTTTGATATGCCTAAAGAGATTGAAGATTACGGTAAGTTGGCATCATCAGGTGGCGAGAAGGGGTACAACAGTGGGACCTAGATCTAAAATAGGCACCTTCCCATTCTAGTCCATCGCATTGGAAGAACAGGTCGTAGTGGAAAAACTGGTATCGCGACCACCTTCATCAACCAGAACTGCTCTGAACAGATCAGACTCGATCTCAAGCACTTGCTACGAGAAGCCAAGCAACGTGTACCACCGTTCCTTGAAGCATTGGAAGATCCGAGCGAAAAATTAGGTTTAGCTGGAGGTAAAGTTAAAATTTACATCATATTTTGCATGCATGGTTCCCGAGAAGATGGGCCCTTTTAAAGTAGTGTTTCATATTATGTTGGAATGAGGTTTTTAATCAAACTTTCCCACAATTTTTTTTTTTCACATTTTTACAGGATGCTCATACTGTGGTGGTCTTGGTCATCGTATTGATAACTGCCCTAAGCTCGAACAACAACGAAAGCAACAAATGAACTCTATGATCGGCACTCGAAGTGGTGGAGGAGGAGGAGGGGGCGATTATTAGTGTAGTGTTCCATTCTCTTCTAAGAACATAAAAATGGTATGACGTAAGAATCTTCCATGTCGCTTCTATGTGGCTGCTCTCAATGTTAGCGAATCACATTTTTACGTTCAGTTCCACTCGATTTAGTAACTAGGCAATTCAGCGTCATCCTTTACTTGGGACCAATATATTTACACCTTATTCGGCGGCCATTCGTTTTCGCTTTTTCCTCTTCATTACTTTCTCTTCTCTAAATCCAACTATTATAGTCGCATTACATAAATCTTCCGATGACCTAAAGTATGTCACAACAACTATCAACATATGCTTCCGACGAGCAACGTGTGAAAGATCTACTTAACAAATGTGGTTTGAATCAATACTATGAACGATTCGCCGAAGAGGGTTTCGACCAGCTTAAATCAGTGCGTATCAAATTCATCCTAATGTCACCTCCACATCTCCCATGCTGAAACTCTTATTATTCTTCAGTTATATGATATCACCGAAGACGACTTATCAGCTCTCAATGTTAAGCGTGGTCACAGAAGAGTACGTTGCAGAATTTTTTTTTTTTTTTACACTCGTCTGGACATGGTCTAGACCTTGCAAGCCCATACAAGCCTTTCGAACCTCATACTCATTCTTGTAAAACTATTTTATAGTTACTTCAGCGAGAAATCGCAGATCGTAAAGGCTTACCTAGCAGTCATCCACTCTTGGTAGAACGTGGCTATGGAAACAAAGAACGTAAGTTCATAGTTAAACAACTTTTTCTACTTCCTGCTAACATGTTGTTAATGTCATCCACTTTTTTTTTTAAAAACTTCAGATCATTCTCCCATGACGGCAGCATCGACGTCCGGATATTCATCCATGGCGAGCTTCAACACCGGACAAGATGCAGCTGGATCACTGGAATGCTCCAGCAGTATCTCATCCACAGAAGATGATACGTCGTCTAGTTCACCACTCACCAAACGCAAATACCGCCGACATGCCAAACCCGATAAAAATGCCCCTATCAAACCACCCTCCGCCTACGTCATGTTTTCCAACGATGTTAGAAAAGAATTAAAGGATTATAACATGTCTTTTACCGAACTAGCTCGCATTGTCGGCAATCGCTGGAAAAACATCGAATCCACCATTAAGCAAACTTATGAAGATGCTGCAAATGCCGCCAAAGATGAATACTTGCGAGAATTATCCGAATATCAAAAGACTGAAGAATACATGGTATGTTTTTTATCTACCCATCATTGTAGGAATGTAGTCATGAAAATCCTAACATTCTCTTTCAGCATTATCAAAAATATCTTACAGAATTTCGCTCGAAACAAGATGCGGCTGCTAGAGCAGTTGGTCGACCTCGCAAAAGAGTTAAGACAGAATCACCTAGCAGTGGATCCATTGCTGACTCGAGTTCCAACGGCAATGGTGCAATTAACGGCAACTCAAGTAATGGCCACGGCTTTTACAGCAATGCTACCTCAAACAGTGGCAGCCAAAGTCATTCTAGCTTTTCATCGGCTGCAACCACCCCCAACTTTTTTACCCGCAAAGCTGACGTTGGCCGTTTAAGCTCTGAACGACTAGCTGCTCAAGATGCTTACTACAATCGTAGCTCAGAGCCTTCCACCACACCTTACTTGAGTCGCTCGACCAATGCCGCAACAACGCCATCCTCCTCAATAAGTGAAGGCTCTCCACCAAGGGCCATCAGAAGAAATACTATCACACCTGACGCCATCTCTGCTCAGCCTGAATCCGATGTTCGAAGCGACGAAGGTACCGTACCTGTCTACAAAGATGAGGAAAAAATAAAGTCCAATCCGTCACCGCCCTCATCCAGTCCTATAACACATACTCCTCGAATCAATCGACGCAAGTCCTTTCATTTGAGAAGTTGAATACACTCAACTTCGAAGACTATGGTACCGGTTATCATGAACTATCATACCTCCAATTCACCTCGCTCTCATCTCATCTTTGAAAACAAATCACCCTTTTACCGATGCTAAAATAGTTCCTCGTTGTATATATCATTTCATGCCTTTTCCTATAACATCCTCTCTGCTTTAATGCTAGCTGTAAAAAGAATTCTATAATATTGGCATACCGCACATTCTCGTTTTCACCCATTAAAAAAAAAAAAAAAAAAACCATTTTGACCAAAAAATCCTTTTATTCTGACCATTGACCTCTATTCACACTCTTTTCCAATATTAAAAGTCTTCCCATATTAAGAAGCGCCTTTTGAACTATCCCCCAGTTCTAATGGAGATCGAATTTTTCATGGCAAAGACCTGCCAGAAAGGGAAGGCATAGAAAATCAAAGATCGATTGACATGACCCATTATTTCGATGGGACATTCCACAAATTCAAATTCCGCTGATGTGTGACTTGCCCCGAAGCCCTGGAACGCCTCTCTCGCTTGCAACCTGTGAGCCCATTACGAGCGGAATAGAAATGGCAGGAGTCCATTTCCACGATGCCTTTTGGCATCCACCGACGAGATTGGACGATCATAGCATCATCCCTAACTTTCAATCAGGGTTAAATGTACTTCATGAACGACTGACGCATTCTGAGCTGGAAAATGAAGATATTATCCGCTACGTCCGAGCCCGCATAGACGCTGAACTACTGTACGCCGAAACCCTGGCTAACCTTGAATCTGTCCCTTGCATGAGCGAGTCACAAGATACAGGCCTATCTCAATGCTTTTCCATGATTCGTCGTGAAAGCACCGAACTGGCGTCCACACATAACCGCCTGGCCCATGAAATTAGTGGCATGGTCCTGCAGCCATTATTACGATTGTCCTCCAAGTATAGACGTGTCACCCAAAATGGTCGAGATGCCATGGACACTCAGATACGCCAATTCGACCTCCTAACCAAGCCATTGTACAAACTTCGACAAATAAGGGACAAAAAATGCACTGACCTTGAAGTTGCTCTCCCCAAGCAAGCTGCCCCGGAGCTTGTATTGAATGAAACTTCCTACTCAGTCGAACAGATCCAGGACTTGGTACTCAAATTGAAGCAGTTTATTGCCTCCTTATCAAACGACACCACTGCTGATCCAGCCATGGTGCCGCCATCCACCTTAATCGAATATTTCATCACCCGTCGATTGGCCTCCACCTACGATCAGGCTGAACACATTATCAATCGACTTTTGGATCTCAAAATCCTCATAGAACAACAACTGGATCATGATGTCGTCATGTATTCGCTTGCACATATCGATCCCATCGATATTCTCCCTAACTCCAATACAAAAGTGGGAGGTTTATTTGGCATGTGGCAACAGCAAGGTCCGGATGAGGCATCGCTTAACAAACTCCGTACCATGGCCGAGGCCGCAGATGAGGCGTTTCGCACAGCTGTTGAGAAAGCCGATGAAATGCGTTTGATCTTGGAAGAATCAATGGTAAAATGTTCTCCCTTTTCCCCCCTTAATGGCCGTTGTTTAGCTTTCAATGGGGGTGTTGTCAGCAAATGCTCACCAACTCCGTTCCCCTTAGTTTGCTCATTTAGATGAAATGGAAAATATTGAAATGGAGCGTATACGCGGCCTGAAGCAAGGTACGCATTTTGATTCTATTATTAACTTGACCACTCTAAATGCATTCAATGGTTCTAATTCATTTTCTCTCGCAGCTTTTACCACGTTGGCAGCTACTATGTCCAACATCATACCCAACTGCAAGGACACTTATGATCGTCTCATGTTGTATCAGGAAACTCTACGACCGGCTGCCGATGTGCAATATATTGTTGAGCAATACCGAACAGGAAGGTACTGCCCTAGGCCCATATTGTATGTTGACTACCATAATAAGCCCCGGCAAGGTAAAAAAGAAGAAAAACTTTGTTTAGTGCATGGCCAATTTATCCACTTGCGGTCCAAAAACTTATTCTTTCATGTTCCTTGATGTAGATCTCCAATTTGGGATTCCACTGGATGCAGCCGTTGAAGCTTCTGATCATGGTTTGCCAATGATTCTTTCAAAAGGTCTCGGCCAACTTGATACAGGTACGTAATAATGCCCGTGACACCCCTGACTCAATGAAAGAAATTTACCTCATATCATCACTACAGTCTGCAAACGCCTTTTTGACGAAGGTCCGTCCGTACCTAAGAAAAAATATATATTTATTTTTTAGCTTCTTCACCTGCTCTAACCTAATTACTCAACTCTCTAGAAATTTCTGTTATCTGGGTGACCGATGTTCCATTGGACCGAGTGCATGAAGCAAGGGCTGAGTTGAATTGCAGTGACATTGACAATGACACCGTCAAGAAATTCGATCCCCTATTACTAGCTGCCGTTCTACGATTATACCTACAGGAACTGCCGGAATGCCTTTTGACGTTCGACCTGTATGACCCTGCGAAAGTGCTGTATGCCAACAGTAAGTTACAATAAGATCGAGTCACCCCAAAACCGATATGGAACTGACCTTACGTACTCTTCACTATGTTACAGATAATTTAGACGACGTGACTCGCATACAGTCGATCTCCAATCTTTTATCTACATTGCCCGCTGCAAACTACAAAGCGTCGGAGCTGTTAATACGACATTTGCATGAATTGACCAGCAGCTGCAAGGCACCGCTCAACGAAACCTTACCTGGAAAAATTGCAGCGGTGTTAGGCCCCATATTACTCAGACCAAGAGTGGACAGTACCATTACAGTACACGACAAATGTCCACATCGACTGGTCAAGGACTTGATCGAGTTCTGTGATGCCATCTTTTCCGCATCGGCTCGAGAGTCTCACCTTCACAATATTTCCCGCTCTGCATTGATCGCTCCAACCATACCCCAGCAAGATCCATCTGCTGAAATCGATACCACTACCCCTGTTCCCAACCGTCGAAAGACCATTTTTTCATACCTTCGTGGCCCCAGCAAACCCAACGACGAAACGGATCTGCTACCACCTACATCCAACAATCAACCAGCTATCCAAAAACCATCGCGTCGACCCATAGCACCACCACGGTCTTCCACGTTATTTGAAATGGATGGTCGCGCTTCTCCCAGTAAAGATTTGTTTCGTAGATCGAGTGACACATCTCTTTTCTCCAAAAGGCCCAGTACCAACCCGTCCATTCTATCCAAAAATTCCAGCTCTGCAACCTCACTTGACTATGACGAGAAGGAAATCTCCATGTCGCCTATTAATGTCGATAACATTGATGCTTTTTTCGATGACTAGACCATGTTGTACTTGTTTACTTTCCTTAGTTTTTACACTTTACTTAATCGTGAGCAGTGGGGGCCACTCACTAGTGGTTTAAATACAGAACTACCCTACTCTTACAATAGTTATATTCACCCTCTGAAAAACTTGCGCCAATACATTGTTCGATACACGTTGACAAAGACACATTTGATCATTTCTAGTGTGAACGTTGCTCTTTATAGGTTCATGTGTTGTAGCCACCCATTGCTAAAAAGATAACAATATTGAAATATGCTTTGTGAACCACAGATACTGGCAAAAGTTGTTATACATTATAGGGACATGAAATGTAACGAGTAGTGCATAAATTTGTCATCACTCATTATTGGAAATCTCAACTTTTTTTAATTTGAACGCTTCCATTTTCAACTTCGGCCCATCTCGGGCCATTGTTTCTTTCGCCGGTGGGAAATGGCAACATATTCGAGGGTTGGAATTCATCATCGGCCACACGTTCGGACTTTTTACCCACCCAATGCCTACTTCATAATTTGACCATGGTAGCTGCTTTAACGGCAACAAGATGAGTAGGGCCATAAAGAGAGAGCAAACAGAGAACTGGATGGTCACGGCGAAGAAATTGTATCAATGCATTTTTTCAGTTTCTTGCTCAAGTCCTTTTTAAAGCCATCGACGCCCAGAGTTATTGGCCGAAGCGGTTGATTCACATCTTCCAGTCTGGCAAGAAGGTCCTCAAACGAATTATGAGGAAACACGGCAATATAAAACGTCTAATTGACTATCCGTTGGGGGAAAAATGGTTTATGAAATGTACTATGGTGTAGCATAGAAATAAAACGAAAGGGAGTGATAGATATGCTTAACAATGTAATTCGCTATGCAACAAGGACACATATACGAAACTGCAATTTAATACAATGGAAATATGGAAGCTATATAATTCGACGAACAGTGTATACAACGTACCGTAATTTACAAATAAATCTGCTTATACATTTACAATTGAATGGGGCCTCTGGCGTGAAAACATCCTAGGATTATATCTATGCGGCAAGCAAGACATCGATCTCTTCAGCGACTGCATCCAGTGAATCTTCATACTTTGGCTTCCAGCCAATTTTTCTCAAGCGATCGGCGCTGACTCTACTTGTTCCACCTAGAGCTAATTTGGCCAAACCCGGGTGTTCAACAAAGAGCGCCGGTATAACGGCTGGGTCTTGAAGCACTTCGTCTGGCATCTCGACGAGATTGGTATCTTCCAAGAGGCCCTTCTTTTGGAGGACTTGTGCAATTCTCTGAACGACTTCGGCCGTACGAGATTGACTGGATTCCACAAAGTAGTAGCCCTCTAATCCATGAGAGACGGTCCCCTGCAAAAGTCCATCTAGAAGGCGAATATACGCGGTGGAGAGATCTTTGACATGGCTAGAAGACCAGATATTGGCACCTTTACCGACGACGTAAGCTTTTCTGTACTTGATTGCAGCACGCTCAAAAGCGATATTGATGAACGATAGTCGGTTGTAAGGGCCTCTACCGACACCATAGATATTGGTTGGAGATAGGATGGCAGTTGTCACCTTGTCCTGAGGGTACTCTGAAACAAAGATGTCCAATTCACGGTGTGGGGCTTGTAGGGGTAGCTCGTAAAATGCCTGTACGTCTAAGTCACTCCATATCTTTTCTGTAGCATATTCTCCTGCAGTAGGTTCTAGGACAACGCCGCTACCGGAAGTTTGGATGAGGATGGCTTTATGATGATGCTGTTGCTTGCCTTGCTCCAGACCCAGCAAGAAAGCTTTTGAGATGCCGACATCCATACTATCTGCTACACTTATAACGACATCAAATCCAGATGCAGTCTTGGTAAGAAAATCAAGATCGTCCTGGCTACCTACGATGACCTTGGCGCCGAGTTTTTCAAACGTGCTCGAGCGCTCGTTGCCTCGAATGAGGACATGAACTTCGAACTCTGAGGATCTTTTCAAGAGATCGATCAGAAGGTCTCCACCGATATAGCCTGTTGCGCCGGTAAGGAGGATTTTAACAATTGACATAATTCAAGAAAAGTGAATGAACAATTAACAAATTTAGGCCTTGTACATTTATAATGATTCGGGTCGTGGCGTTTTGTATTAATAATCTTTGACCTTTCTGATATTTTATGGTTGCGTAAGGGATCAAACGCTGAGCTGGCCACAAGAGATTTGCATTGCGCCATATATGGCTAACATGTTATCAAATATATAGGGAGCTGTTACTAATGGTTTCGTACTGGAAACAGCATCTGCTCAAAGGTTTTTCTGGGTGTCGCAAGGTCTCGTTGTGACTTGAAGACGCACCGGTGACTTCAGAATTTTGTCTGAACCTGCACCTCTCCTGTCAAACGCAGAGGACGAGATTACATATATACTAATTTTGATGGTCAACAGCTGGCTCCTGACAAATCCAAAATTTTATGATTTTTCGACTGGTTTCCAAAATGATTTGCACTGAGGCGGGATCATGTCAAGAGTTTCGACAATGTTTCCAATGATCATATTCCAGCGTATCAGAAAGAAAAAAGAAGCACTTATGGGTGGATGGCTAGGAGCTCTTCAGCAATGACTTTTGCTTATGCTACGTTATTGCCCTGTGTTGTTGCCCAAAATGCAAGATAACGTGAAGATATTTTCCTTCCAAATATACTGTTTTAAAAAACTTTCTGCCTTTTCTCTTTGTGACAATGAATTGATTGTAGTATATCAGTCGATGCTTCGCCAGTACAGCTGGTACCAATACTTCCTAGCCTTGTTGGCTGTAAAGTCTGTCGCAATGGTTGTGCTAATCACAATGGGCGCTTTCACGTTGAAGAATCTTGGTGTGATAGGGTAATCCGACGTTAGACATTAACAAAATCTGATTTCCAGTTGCATGAAAGGCGAGTAGAGAACAAAATAAATTTACTCTATCATGCGGCTGAATATAAAAAAAATTACCTTGAACCTGTTGCGTTATCGTTGCCACCAGTCAAAATCATATAGCATACCCCACACTCTTGGTACCATCATTAAAGTCAGCATGGCGGAGTACACCAATGATATCCTCATCAGTACAAAAAGAAAATGACACAGATACCTGAGCGAACGCAACATCATATAGAACCATTTGTTTCGCTCAATCGAAATCGATAGTAGCCCTTCGGTGCCACCAACCCTAAAAAATTACTCACCACTCTACAACATAATACCTCATTGAAGTTTCTTTCTGTTGGGCACATTTTGTATGTTACAGCAACAATTGCATGATAACATGATCATACTGGTGCTGGCTTCAACAGATAGCAACGTAAGTGCAATTACTCAAGTGTTACCTGCAATCGTCTTCGGATACAGAACCTATCGCCTATCAAGTTCAAATTATGGCGTTAGCATACATTGGGTATCCAGGTTCTACAAAATCCCATGTAGGTTTAGTGGATAGCCATCGCAATATCCAAATCATATTTTTCGCTATCAAGTAACATGTCTGGCTCCATCATTTCCGGGTACGCTTCAGCTGCCGTTTCATTCAGTCATCACCGCCTTACTAGTGCTTCGTCTCGTTATATCCGAATTCACCCTGGCGTGTTACTACTATGCTAAGCTTGATACAACATTGTTGTTGAACCCCATGATCACTAATTTAAAATACAAAGCCCTACGTAGCCCCCTTCCCTGAAGATCCCCGCCACTTGCCATGAACCTAGGCAACTTGCGACCATTCCTTACTAGACAGCATGGTCTGCTCATCACACGCTATCGTCGATCGGGTAAATTTTTCTTATCTGGTGGACACGAAGATCGATTCATGTTAGGATATGCAGGTATGGGGGATACTAAACAAACACACCAATTGGAATAAAGGTATTGCTAGGTGCAGTTCCCGTATCGCAAGTCAGGTGGTCGCCGTTTAACCTTATCTTCACAAATTAGACTCAACCGTGGCTGAGAGGTTAAATTCTACAAACAAAATGATAACCCTGACGGGACGCGGCGCTTTATGAACGTCGTACCAGTGTTGTGGGAGTGGAAAGCACAAGGTCCAATTAGCTTTGCACTACTACGATAGCTTACAGGTTATCACCCACCCACTAAATTTCAGGGGCCGTTCTAGGGATGTTCTACCAACCAAGTACGGCTTTGATTGCCCTGGGTACCTTCGTCCGGCAGATTTTCCATTTTTGTAATAAGCAAAACCGATTGGTGCTTCGTGGATTAGTACAATTGATGTGTGGCCGATACGAGACATGTTGACTAATATTTTGTTATCTATACTTTATTTCTGGCTTTCTCTCTTTGAAGCAATGCTTGTATTAGCATCTCGTCATGAGGCGGATGGCATCATTCAATGTAACAGAAGGGGGTTCAAGAAATACGCAAACGGTAAAGTCGAGAACCAATCACTCAAGGTAAACGGTCTACTTCACATAATTTGAGCCTCACCAATGAGATGGCTTGAAATTTTTAAATGCAGTGTGACGGTCACAGTTTTGGGAGGTGCCTTCCAGGTGGCCGGGCAAGCCATTTCGTGCTGACCTTAATTTTTGCTGACCTTTATTTTTTTATTTTACAGAGCTTATTTTAAAAATGCTCAGGGCGGGTCAGATATAAAAAGCCATCCATCATTGACAAACATTGGTTCTCTTGTTGAAAGGTTCTATCTCTCATTCTCTAATTCCTTTTAACTTGGTCATGATGTCGCCCTCGCTATTGACATACATCACCAAACCTCATTTTGAACGGCAGTCCAGAGATGCACGGCCCCCTCTGGTTCGACAACGTTCAAAGTCAATTCCATTTGATACCCCTCGGCCTTTTGAAAAATCCGCAGACGATTTATTCCCTGAGCATGTACTGCTTCGTCAACCCGCTGCTGCCCAAGCTCAACCTCAAGTAGACCCATTGACCCCACCTCAGCCTGTTTTGGACAATCAATCATGGGAACGTACTTTGGAAAAGAGCATTCAGAGCATCGTGTCCATCAAGGCCAGTCATGTGCGTAGCTTTGATACGGAGACAGCAGGTATTTTGACTTCTTGTCAGGCGCTATCTAATATCCTAGATTACTAAATTAAGCTATTTCTCTCCATATTATTAGGTTCATACACCGCCACGGGCTTTGTGGTCGATGCCAAACGAGGTCTGGTGTTATCAAACAGACACGTTGTCTCACCTGCTCCCATTGTGGCTCAGGCTGTGCTCGTCAATTACGAAGAAGTTGACTTGAAGCCTATCTACCGTGACCCTGTTCACGATTTTGGTTTCCTTCAGTTTGACCCTACCAAGGTCAAGTTCATGGACTTGGAAGAGATTCCATTGAGTCCTGAGCGTGCAAAGGTGGGCTTGGATATCAGAGTTGTAGGGTAAGTGCAAGGAACACAATGTGGTCTATATCATGCGGTCAGCGGCTAACCATTCTATTTCTACAGAAACGATGCTGGTGAAAAGCTCAGTATTTTGGCAGGCACATTGGCTCGTCTGGACAGAAGGTAAAAAATTAAAGAAAAAAGGGACATTTATTTCAACTTTTGCTCCATCCATGCTAATTTGATTATCTCATGCAGAGCCCCCTTCTATGGTACGGGTGAATACAACGACTGGAACACCTTCTACATCCAAGCCGCTTCAGGAACCAGTGGTGGCTCTAGCGGTAGTCCCGTGCTAGACATTCATGGACATGCTGTTGCTTTGAACGCAGGCGGTGCAAGCAAGGCTTCGTCGAGTTTCTACCTGCCTTTGGATCGCATCAAACGTGCTCTCCTCTACATTCAACAAGGATTGACCGTACCCCGTGGTACTTTGCAGACAGAGTTCGAGCATATTCCTTATGACGAAGCTCACAGACTTGGCTTGCGAAGCAATGTTGAGCAGAAGATCCGAAAGAAGTTTCCTCAAGAAACTGGACTCTTGGTGGTTCGTCAATTGCTGAGAAGTGGCCCTGCTGATGGTATCTTGATGTCGGGCGATATTCTCCTCTCCTGCAACGGCAAGATCACAAGCAACTTCATTGATCTATTTGCAGTCATTGACGATAACGTGAACGAAAATATCACCTTGACGATCTCGAGAGCTAGTCAGTTGATGCAGGTGACCATCAAGGTACAAGACCTTCACTCCATTACCCCAGATCGTTACGTTGAAGTCGGTGGTGGTATTGTCAATGAACTATCCTACCAACTTGCCAAAGCCTATGGTATTCCTGTTGGCGGAGTCTACGTCGCCTCAGCTGGTCACATGCTCGCCACAGCATCAGCTTGGAGAAAGAGTGTGATCGTGTCAGTCAACAATATCCCTACCCCGCATTTGGATGACTTTATTAATGTCATGAAAACGCTACCTGATGGCTCTCGTGTGCCCATCAAGTATTGGACTCTCTCCAAGGCATACAAGCACAAGATCATGTTGATGCATGTCGACAAGCACTGGTCTACGTTCAAAATCGCAAAGAGAAACGATGTGACTGGATTATGGGATTACCAGGACATGCCTACCAACACTGCCAAATTCTATCAGCAGCCTGCCACTGCTAGTTTCCCCGTATTGGACTCGTCCTTGTCCTTGGCTGAAATCCTGCAGCCATCCATTGTTCATATCGACTTCAATTTGCCTTTCTTGATCGATGGTATCAGCAACACCCACTACTATGGCACTGGTATCATTCTTTCCACCAATCCTCCCTTGATCATTTGTGACAGAGATACCGTTCCTATGGCTGTTGGCGACATCCATATCAACTTTGCCAACAGTATCAGTCTCAATGGAACACTGGAGTTCCTTCATCCATTCTACAACTTCGCCTTGCTCTCCTACGATGCTTCTCTGCTAGGCAAAACACCTATTCGCGCGATCAAAATGTCCAAGAAGCAATTGCGCCAAGGTGACACTACTACCTTTGTGGGTCTATCCGGGGATCAGACTTTGCTGATGAAGCATACCGTGGTCTCATCCACTGGTAGTGTTGGTACTAGAGAATGCTCACCACCTCGCTGGCGTGCTATGAATGTGGAGTCCATCAAAGTGGACGACACTATTTCGAGTCAAGGAGGCGTTTTGGCAGATGAGACGGATGGTTCGGTCCAAGCGCTTTGGCTCAGCTTCTCCTCGCAAAACGATAGTGGCAAGGATGTTCAATTCATGTCTGGCTTATCGGTCGACTTGATCGAGCCCATGATTGAAAAGTATATGAATGGTAATCCTTGTGTTCGAGCCTTGGACGTGGAGTTCTGGACCATGGGTGTCTCCAGTGCCCGAGATCTTGGCGTCCCTGCTAAATGGATCAAGAAGATCGAATCCACAAGCGGATCCAAGCACCGGTTCTATTACATCTTGAACTTGACCGATGTCCTTAGCCCATGCGCATCGATCCTCAAGGTTGGCGATGTGATCCTGCAAATGAACGGGGAAGTAGTCACCAACATGGCCGACATCAACCGACTTATGGATGTCGAAATGGTAGAATTGATCGTCTTCCGTGACACCCAAGAATTGAAGCTGAAGGTACACACCACTCGTTTCGATGGCAAGGAAACCGAACGTATCATAGGATGGCAGGGTGCATTGATCCAAGAGCCTTATCGTGCTGTGCGTGAACAAGTGTCCAAAGTACCCGGTGGTATCTACGTCTCATGCACACTGTATGGTTCGCCTGCTTCAAGCTCACTTCGACCTGGTGTTTGGATCACGGAGGTTCAGGGTAAGCCCGTGACCGACATTGATTCCTTCATCGAAGCCGTCAAAACCATGCCCACCTCTCCTTCTTATACCCCGGTTTCGGAGCGAAGCTCCACTTCCCTCCTGGAACCATCGACGCCTGGTCTTGGAAACGACGACGATGACCTCTTCCGCTCTGGAGAACCTGACCATGATGTGGTGGCCGAAGGGTATGTTAGACTGAAGACCGTGACCCGGCAAGAAGTGACGTCCATTGGGGTCATGAAGCTAGACAGTCATTACTGGGGGTTGTGGCAAATCAACCCTGACCGTTCTTCACCAAGTGGATGGGTGTGCCATAACATATAGATGCTGCGTTTTCTTTATTTTTTATTCTGGTCTTTCAAGTTGGTTTTAGAGTTAGTCACTGTCCGTGTATCATATCTTCCAGCCCTCATCCATCCATGTTTGTAATTTGTATCTCTAGCGCGATACTGTATGCCCGTATACCATTTTTGTCGTTTAGCCTCTTTTTCATATTTATTGCTTCTACCTGTCGCCAAGCATTTTTTTTTTCTCCCTGTTATCCTTTAATATCAATCTTTCTTATGATTCAAGTAAATTCAGTTATTTTAAACCTAATCATTGACCGGTGCACCGTGTGGCGAAGTTGGATCAGTGCCTAACATTTATGCGGCCTGGTGATCCATACCATGCAAATGTAGAGCATGGCGTAGTATATAATGATATATGCCCTGTACTATGTGATAAAATTGTTGAGAATTACACAGAGGGTCAACAGCGATGTGCGTTGTAGCATATAACTAAAAATATGAATAAGAGTCCATCGACGTTTTGAAATTTTCAGGTCTACCGGTCTACTAAATCGATGTGAGTCACAGGTCTTTACCACTGTGCTCTGTTCAACGCTCGCAGCTCTTTAATGGAAAAGGACAGCTTCGGAGATGGAATTGTTTTTATCCAAAAGCAGCAGCGGCAACAAACAAAAATATGGAAAAGCATGTAGAGTTGGAAGTTATCTATGAGTGCGTTGAGGAGACATTAGCATTTTGAGGTAAATTGAGGAAAAACTGAGGAGAATGGCGTGAGTTTCTTCGTTTGTCTCAAGACTGTTCGAAAATACTGATGTCGTTGGCAGAGGGTATCGTATTGGATTGACCATTTACGTGTATATTTGTTTTTTTTTCATGATGGTATAACTTTAACGTTCGGAACAGGCCGTTAGACTACATTTAATCGGCAGAGCCATGGCAAAAACAGATTGTCGTTTAACTCCTTTCTCTCTTCCACCACTTTATCAAACATGGTAAATCATAAGACTGCAACAACCAAGTCGTATACAGCAGTTTCTGTTGGAACGCCTACATTTCAGGAATGGCTTACAGAACATGGTAAACAAAGTTGGGGCTATGATATTGCTTTATTAAAAAATCCTCACCTAAGTGACCTTTGGAGCTCAACATCGCAAGTAAACGACTACATTAACCTAAGTATTCTCGGTTTTGACAACTTGGATGACAAAGCGATTGACAGATTGGTGATCAACGTTTTGAAAAGCTTTTACGTTGGAAAGACCGTAAAATTTGTTTCTGATATTGACGAGGATGATAGAAACAAACTGATTGCTGCGAAAATAACGTGTAGGCTTTTGGAATTGGATTACGATCCCAAAAACTGGATTTTTCGCTACAATTGGAAGACAGGTCGAAAGAAATACGAAGGCGAAAATATAGATGTGGTGCTTCGAGAGGATTTCATTGGCCGTTGTATCCTCGGGTTGCATTTCGGTGGCAATGAGGTTACATGGAAACGGCTAGTTCCACTGGAAATTTCGAATTTATCATTAGGGCGTATGAAGGAAGCAGACATAAAGGTTTTTGCGCACGATACCGAAGTATGGACATTGCAACGCCGTTCTCTTATCATCCGAAAACTAAATCCCAATCTTCAAAGGTTACTTAAAATACACATGACCGACAACAAAAACCTGTCAGAGTGTTTTTTCTACCTACTCGTACCTTACCTCGTCCTGATAGCGAACAAGAAGGATTATCAAATGTTTTGCAAATTGAAGGTTTTCGATAAGAATATCATTTCGTGGAAAGATATTGAACGTATAGCTATAACGCCATTGCTGTTCGATCCTTCCATTGTAGATAGTTTACACGAAATCTCTAACGCTATCAAGTACCACCATGACAACAAAGAATCAAACAAGACAATATGGTTATATAGAATTTCTATTGCAGTTGCCGTTCTGTCTTTTCTAACCAGTATTACCTCCATTTGGGCCGCTTATCAAACACAAAGGCAGGCAGACGCAGCATGGGCAACAATCTCCAAGACATAAAATAAATCATTTAGGTTTGGAGTATCTCTAGTCTGCATCGTCAGGCAATTCATCTACAAGCGTGTGATCGATTTTCTTTTCAATTTCCAAAGCTCGAAATAAATTTATATGCTAACCCTTTTGTTCCTTTATACTCTTGAAATTGGGAAGCAGGAGATGTTTGTGTAATATAAGAATTTCCATTGTTCAGCCATTCGAATTTGAAATAATGGGATTTTGATCTTACGCTTATAATGGCTTCCAAGCAGGTGTCACGAGAGAAGGTCCAACCATGACCGCTCAATGTTACGGAGTGTCCATCTATTACCTTAAGGTGCCCCAGCAGCATAACTTTAAATGTGAATCTACATTTCATAAACTAAGCTAAGTTCAGTGCTGGGCAAGAGCATGGGTTCGACGTAAGTAGCAAACTATGTCATTAAAACAAGGGTTATAATGGCTATCAAGTCGTAAGCTTGTAATATTTCAAGACCTTGGAAATTTACTGGCAAAACCCGATTTATGAAACAAGAGACAGCTAACAAGGCAAGGAGAAAATGGTGGCATTCGTCACTAATGGAACCAAATCATTGAGACAAAAAAATTCCGGTTGCAGATGGTACACCGATATGGTAATGTACAGTGATCTGTAAATTGTCGGCTACCAGTAATGTTATATTTTGTAGGAGTACCATCCTTCTCCAACATGAGAGATGAATGTCACTACAAATTCATGATTTTGTGTTAAAGTACCTGGCAACCTAAGTGATCCACATACCTCATGCCGGCCACGAATTTAATTTTTTTGAGGATTACTTTATTAGCGTATTATTATTCAATGGATGTGTGTGCGTTGCGTGCGTAAAAAAATTTAAAGAATGAATTATATATTTTATCAACAAAGCATTCTAGGGTGTCTCTATTAGCGATAGCATCTGCAGTCGGAGTAGCAGTAAACGCCTGCACCGTAGTATCTGTAACAGTCATTGTTGTTCCAGCATTCACATCCGGCGTTGCTGTGACCACTGGTGAAACCAGCGGGAATGCCAATGATAAGACCTAGGCAAATACAGCAGCAAAGTGCACTGCAAAGTCTTCTCTTCCACATGAGCGATGAATCTTCAGGCGTGTAGTATGCAGTGAATTGTTGAGTCTTGGCGGCCATGAAGTTATTTGGAGGCTGAGTGTTGGGGTCACTGTATTGGCCGTATCCGCCGTCTTGAGCATAAGCGCCTCCTTCGGGTGCTGTGGCATTAAAATTGGTGCTGCCAGGGTAGGCAGCTGTTTCCTTGTTGGCGCCGGGGGTAGTATAGGCGGTTTCAGGATAAGCTCCAGTAGTGGATTGGCCGTAAGTGTCTGTGCCCGTACCGGTGGTAGATGTACCATAAGCTCCCGTGCCAGTGCCAGTGGTAGATGTACCGTAAGCTCCCGTGCCAGTACCAGTGGTAGATGTGCCATAAGCACCAGTACCCGTGGTAGAATTACCGTAAGTACCAGCACCAGTGGTATCGTAAGCTCCAGTACCAGTGGTAGATGTACCATAAGCTCCAGTACCGGTACCAGTGGTAGATGTACCGTAAGCGCCAGTACCCGTATTAGTTTGGCCGTAAGATGCGGCTGAGGTTTTTTTTTTTAGAATTTTAGGGAGGGCCAAGAAAAATGGGAATGGGCAAAATTCACGTCAGTACTTAGTGATCAAAGAGGTAAGCCTGGATTATTATTTACACTACCTTGACCAGAATTGTTTCCGTAGTTAGTGTTATCAAACGTCGACATGACAATAAAAGAAGTAGAAAAGGAAAATACGCTATCACGATGCGTGTCCTTTCAACACATTTATTGAGAATACTCAAAAGTGTTTCAGCGACAGATTAAAAAGCGCCGAGACAAACAGGTTAATGCAACGGGGTAAGCGCTCTTCTTTTTCTTCTGTTAAACATGGGTAATGTTCTCTCCGAGGAAACTTTTATTCAAAAATAATAGATAGTACTAACAAAGGGTTCTTTAAAGTAGGTGTGGGGTAAAAGTGGTTTTTATGTAAGCCTCAAAGGGTGGGGCGAGGCAACATTTAAATAAGGTACTGTGTAAGGGAAATTTACAACAGTTGGGCACCAGCAGCGACGGCAACGAGAAGAGCGGAAGCTCCCATGATGACGTTCTTGTTGGCACCAGAGGTGCTGGAGGAAGCAGCAGCAGAGGAGTTTGCGGTGGCCGAAGCAGGCATGCCGGTGCTACACAAACGAAAATACAATGATGTAAGTGCCTTGATTGATAACCCCAGAAAAAATTGGGAAAAAAATAAATAAATTAGAATTCAACTTACGTTCCAGAGGCGCTGATGTTCAAAGTCAAGGAGGCGCTGGGGTAGTTGGTGAAAACACTGGCAGCATTGGAGGAGACAGAGGAGAGGAGGGAAGCCAAGGAAGAGGCAGCGGCGGTGTCCATGGACATGGAGGAGGTCATGGAGGCGGAATCAGTTCCAGTAGCAGTGGCCATGGAGGAGCTGCTGTCATCAGCCTTAGCCATAGCAGCGGCGGCCATCAAGGTAACGAGAGCGATAGAGAATTTCATGTTTAAAAGAGAATGATAATATTCAAAATGTAAAAGGGCGTTGCGTCCTTTTTATACGTGTTTACGATTGTTAGCCAAGCAGTGCAATATCAACCTTTCCATTTCGGACAATCTTTTTCCTTGTTGTACATGCTTTCAGTTATGACGGCATGGTTGAGTCCATGGGAAGACTAGGCTTTGGAGGTGATTAGGGCTGTAACTTCTTTGAATTTCATTGACCGCTTTAACTATCCATTGTAACTGCCGAGATGTATTTAATTTTAAAATCAGTTTTCAATAAAGGACGCTTGTATTCATTGCTACATTTGAGCCGAAGTAGACATTTGATAAGCCGGGCAGGATCTACGGTACGTGGGATGTCATGTGTTCAAGTGGGTGTAATTGGGTCACATAACGACTCCGGTCGTCAGTTCACGTAATTCACTATTTACGGTAATTGATGGATGGAGGAGGGGCGTGGTGTGGTGTGTTGCAGTCATGTACCACCAAAGTAGCTCAGCTCGCTTTTGCTTACTCGGCCCAGGGGTAAAAATCCAATGCTTAGCGGTGTCTCAAAATTAATGCACTGATAATATGAGCCTGGGTCCAGTTTCAGCCTTTGTCCTACCCGCAATACCTCATGGCTTTATTCGAAAGACTAGGGGCTTTAAAGTCTTGGGCAAAAGAGACAGGTACAGCAAGAGCTGCTCTGGCCAGAGACAAGAGACTCGAAGACCCTCTTTCAACAAATATAACCGCAAATCACTTTGCTCTTGAAAATGTAAGTTTGACGCCCACCCGTTCCCAGGTGGTGGCACGTAAAATAACTAAAGTATTTCTAAAATATGGAAGGTTGCAACATATGGTACTCCTGGCCCAGTTACCTCCATTGGTTATGATCCGGTACAAAGTATTTTGGCTATTGGTAAGTAAGCATTTCGTGAATGGAGAGCAACCACATTCGCATGCTCATCATGGTTCATCGCGTCGGAAATGCTCTTCGTTTAGGCACCAAGAAAGGCTGTGTAAAGCTTTTCGGGAAGGGCATATCATGCACTTTACAAATTGAGAAGCCTGCTCCTATCAAGTATTTGACTTTCCAATGTGGTCAACCTAAGCTTGCCGTCGTCGACAGTCGCAATATATTGACGGTTTTTGATCTCAACACACAACGTATTTACTCGACTCTAGCTATTCGTGGATATGTGACTAGTATAGAAATTGTGCCTGGTGCGGACTGGCTCTTCTTAGGACTGGCAGATGGGACCATTGATGTCTTTGACTTGCGTGTTGGAAAAATGTCACCTTATCGAATTCCTGATCTGATGACAGAGTGGCGGAAATTCCAAGCCGAAGAGCAAATGAAACAAGGGTTGGAAGGCTCACCAAACCTGCGCCATCCAAAAGTAGAGCTAGTGTCAGCTCTTCAGTTTCACTCGACCGACCTCAACCAAATGCTTATTGCCTACGAGACGGCGGTCATTCTTTGGAACCTTCGAGAGAACGTTGCTGTGCGTGCATTTGAATTTCGCACATCAGCCGGCCATCAGTCGAGAGTGACGGCCATGAGCTGGAAACCCAATGGCGAGTCGCAATTTGTAGTTGGGTACGACGATGGACTGTTGTGCTTGTGGGATACCGAACATGAAGATCAGCCTATCGCCTGGCGCTATGTTTTTCAGGAACACCATAAAAATCAGGACAGAACCGTTTTGAACGAACCCATTTATCGTTTGGCATGGTGCTCGAATACTGACTTTTCAGAAACCTATCTTGTCGTATCTGGAGGCACACATCCTTCAGACAATCATGGCATTAATGTGCTGATGTTCAACAAGGATTCGACTTTCCGAGATCCAGCACGACAATCCATCCTTCCAGTACAAGCTGAAGTGGCGGATTTTACCATCATGCCTTGGACGTCGCCATATTTTCTAGGCACACATGATCCTTTAGGTCTTGCTGTGTTGACTACAAAGGGAGAAATCTTAGCGTTCAGCCTTCAACAAGGGTATGCTGAATTCTTGTTGCCATCCGCCTTCTCATTCTCTTCACCGTGGCTCCGACAATTTCGTCAATATACTAATGTTGTTGGTCAGCTGTATGAAACTCTAATGGCTCCACCGCCCGCTTCTGCCCGCCAACCTTATTTACCATTGACTGGTGGCATTGCCGGACCAAGGCATGTGTATCGATTAGAGACCACCGATTTGATGATTACAGCCCATGAAAGTGGTATCATACGAATGTGGGATTCTTCCTTTGTCTCGTTGCGGCCTTTACCTCAGCATACACTACGTACACACCAATTCCTCGCACAGACATCAGAAATAACCCTGTTCGACTTTTCGGAAAAGACAGGATTGTTGGCGGTCGCTTATGCATCAGGTGCTGTGCTTTGCTTTGTGCTGAATCGACCAGAGGAAAGGGAACCTGAGACAGAAAGCGAGAATAACAGCCATATAGCTCATGATCTGCGAATGACGCAAAAGAATTTGGAAACGTTGGACAGTTATGTAGCGGATTTGACCACAGAGGATACAGATCTTCCATCTGCTGAACATGCTTCGCCCACTTCCGGTGCCGATTCCACAAATCCCTTCATCAACGATCTACAGTCTCCACCATTGCATGAGCCTGTGGCAGAAACATCTGATTCACCGCAGGCACCGGTGGCCGTAACGGAAAGCCCAAGCGCAAAGCCAGCTTCAACCGACAACATTGAACAACCTCTTGCCGAACAATTGGAACATTCTAGTATACAACAAACAACTCGCATTGAGGTTCACCAACAGACACAAGTTCAACCAGGAATGTATGTCCCTGACTTTACTCTTCATACTTCGTTGTATGATATTGTTGCATTAGCTCAATCAAGCACGGGATTGTGAGTACACTTTCATTTCATTACCATTCGTATGATGTGATAAACTGACGATAAACAAAATGTGAATTTGGGTAAAATCTAGGTTGGCTGTCGCAGGAAAGAGCGGGCATATCTGCATTTTGGATACTCATACACGCAGGATTGTCTTTGACTCGCTTATCGGATCTGGACCAGTAGATGATGGAAATGCCGAAGACACTCAAACTGATGAGGCAGCCGCCGCTGACATAGCCATCACGATGATCAAGTTTGTTCATTCTTATCCTCCTAATTCAGGTACGTAGATACAGCCATTATAGATGTAATTTCTCTATTTGGACTGTTATCTGACCAGTGTCATACAGACAAGATAAGCATTTTGCAGTTACTGGTTGGCAAGTCAAATGGAAGCCTGTGTCAAATCAGCTTGGGCAATGATGATTCTTCATGGACAGTGTTGGGATCAGAACAAGTATTCGGCCCTCTTGGGTCCCGAATTCAGGATGTCTATGTCATCGATCTTCAGGGACAGACATCGGATATCGACACTCAAGCAGATAAAGAAACTGTTCTTAGCGCTGAGCCTGTGATTAGTCCGTCTCCACAACCTCTGGAACAGCCTGTCGCTGAGCAGCAGGAGGCGGAAGCGGATGGTGCATCTGGATTTTTGAAACGTTCTTTGACGAGAAAGCAAAGTAAATCCAGTAAAGCCTCTCCTTCACCTCGCCGCAGTAAGACGACTCGAGATACTTCGGAAAGTCCTAAAGCATCACGAACGAGGGTACAAAAGAATCCGCACTTTTGCATCATTGTTACCGAAATGGGCATACGAGTTCACCTGAACGTATCCCCACTAAAATTGTTCAGCTTTAGTATAGCCGAACTCACTGAAGAAATCGCCCATACCAGCATTCGCAGTTCAAATCTGGTCCGTTGTGACGGTAAGTTATGATATACCCAAAGCATGTTTTTTTTTTTTGCATTATCTGATGTGGAGACCAAT
The DNA here is from genome assembly GCA_016758895.1 of Umbelopsis vinacea. Taxonomy (NCBI): domain Eukaryota; kingdom Fungi; phylum Mucoromycota; class Umbelopsidomycetes; order Umbelopsidales; family Umbelopsidaceae; genus Umbelopsis; species Umbelopsis vinacea. Next base: position 335,193 of record JAEPRA010000009.1, on the reverse strand, counting down.
TAAATTGTAGGTGGCATTGCGCTGGCGTGTCTCCTTTCGAATGGAAACTTGGATGTATTTTCATTGCCTCAATTGGAACTCATTGGAACATTAGAAACACGATATGAAAAGGTGCGCTCACAGATTCTTCAAGATGGTCGGCTTATGGTATCAAGTGACCCTATGGAAGTAGCGCAAATTGCCTTCCTAGTTCAGCCAAACATGTGAGTTCCCTATTCTATAAATACATACATTTGTGTGTGGAAGGAGAGGTGTGACACTTGGGGCAGTGTAATGACCGAATTTTCACAGGCGATATGAAGAATCTATCAAGTTGCACGACCCAAGTCGCAATTTACCAGTGCGACCAAGCTCTCATATGGCTGCCGGTAACAAATCATGGTTTGCCAGTGTTGCGGCTGGTCTTCAAAGAGAAAGCTTGAGCTTGAAAGAATTAGACTTACTTGGTAAATGAAGCTGCTCATTGATTCGCTGATCCACGTAAATTGCCCTGGTTACTAACACACACAATTTTTTTAGTTGGTGGAAAAGATCGGCCCCTACCCAAGGCACCTATCACCCAACAACGACAGCAGACACCAGGGCAAGGGCAAGGAAATGTTTTCCAGGAACTCAATAACAAGGTCAATGAGAGAGGAGAACGCTTGAATGAGCTGGATCAAAAGTTTAAAGAAGTCAACCAAGCTTCAGGGGACTTTTTAAAGGCAATCAAGGATTACAATGAACGACAGGCTCAGAAGAAGTGGTGGGAGTTCTAATATGGAGTCTAACGCCTTGTAAGCTAGTGGGGAGAGCCAACTATTTTTTCCGTTGTTGCATCTCGAGATTCCATTCATCTTGTTTTCCCATCTCTACGCATCACCTCTCGTTTCGAGTCTATTCCCTTCCTTTCCGCATACCCCTCACACCATTATATCCTCAACCACACAAACACTTTTATTCCTTCTCTCCTTCCTAAAACATCATGGATACCTATACCAATAATGCATATGAAAGTCACCTATCTCATCTAATTGTAAAGCGTGGTCTCAGTACTTCCACCACTGGTGCAGTGGCGGCTGTCATCGTCGTTCTCGCCATCTTCATAGCAGCTGTGTGTCTTTGCATCAAGCGACCACGTAGCATGTCTTGCGCTCAAATGTGCTAAAGGAGGAGCTGTTGTTGTGTTTGTACATTATACCGTAATCAGTGTCATATTATTTTCAAAAACGCAAAGGTGTTTTCTTGAATCAATCTTTTTCAGCCTTGATGGCTAGCGAGCTACTTCAAATCAAAAATTCCCACTCAAATAAATTAGCCTGTCGATCCCTCAATTTATAATTTCAAACTCCAATTGTTCTTAAGCCAAGGTGGATGAAAACATTTTGCGTTTTTATTTCAAGTCTTTGTGCAAAAATATGGCCAGCATGACGGTGTTCTGAAGTCACATTTACATAACAGTGGTACCCATGCTCAAACCAGCATCGACGGTAATCACCTCGCCGGTAATGCTTGCGTTCTTAGCAAGCATGACATAGGGTTCGGCACATTCTTCAATGGAGGTGGTTCTCTGCAGAGCGGAAGCAGCAGCAGCAGCGCGTGCGTCCTTCTCTCTACCGTTTTGCCAGCGGGTTTCCAAAAATCCGGGAGCAATACCGTTGACACGGACATTGTCCTTGCCCATGGCTTTGGACAAGCATCTAGTGACATGGGACATGGCGGCTTTACTTGCGCAATATGCGATGGAGGAACCCATTATCCTGGTAGCAGCCACTACAATAGAACCCAGTTAGTCAGCCACGTTGTCATCTCGTCCATCGGTGTCAATCAATTTCGGCAACTTACCCGAAGTGGTATTGATGATAGAGCCACCATCCTTGTTCTTGACAAAGTACTTGAGTGCAGAACGAGAGGTGAAGAACACAGACCGAGAGTTGACAGAAAAGATGTTATCCCAGTCTTCTTCCTGGAGACCGTCAAGATCATCAAAGGCGCAGAACTTGGTGGTGCCAGCGTTGTTGACCAGGACATCCAATCCGCCGAGAAGCTCGGCGGCTTCATCCACGGACTTCTCAGCGACGCCAGCCTTGGCGAGATCGGCCTGCACAGTGTAAGCTTTGATACTGTAGGTCTCTGAGAGTCTCTTGGCCAGAGCCTCTGCGTCAGTGGAAGAGCGGCTGTAGCCAATAGCGAGGTTCATGCCTTCTTTGGCATAAAGTTCGCAAACGGCTGCACCAAGACCAGTGCCGCCACCGGTCACGCTGGAAATAACCGCAAGAATGAGCAAAGGCAAGTGGTCCGCGGTGTTAATTGAACAGTGGACAACTTACAATGCAGCTTTTCCTTTGAGTTGAATTGACATGGTAGAGATGTGGGGTAAGTATAGACCCAAGTTCCGTGGAGTGTGTCTGTCTTTTTATTCAAAAGCCGGCGCGTTAAAATAGGGCTGTGTGGAGCGCGGTTATACTTTTAAAGCGGGTAGATTGGAAACTCATTTTGGGGAAAACGGAGCTGACATAAACCTTCTTCGATGAATAGGATCTGTTTTATTATCGGGCAGAACAAAACGTATGGGGCACGGAAGAAGAGAAAGAAAGAGAGAAGAGAAAAAAACATGGGTCGTGAGGAGGGGAAAAAGAGGTTGCAATTATGTACAGACCATCGATATCAAGGGCAATTTGAGAAGCATCTGAGGGCTACATTTACAGGCTAAAGTAAAGAAATGACAGAAGAGGTTTGTTTTGAGGGGAGGGTTGTCGTTTTTATATCTCCACAAGGATGATAGTACAATCATCATAATCCTGAAGCGTTGATGAGAAAACAGCCAGATCTCCTTCACGGTTGGTGAAATATCGGACGGTATTCGCCAAGATGCGCTCTTTAATACGACGTCGTTTGATTTCTTCTCTAGGTAACTCAGGAACCACAAGCAATGGTCGTGGTGGCTGAGGTGTAGCACTGGGTTGGTCGACTCCATCTACAGCAGGTGGTGTATCGGTTACCATGGGTGTACCTGCAGCTGACACATCTGCTCCGTCCTCTGTGGCGGTTGTATCCATGGCTGTAGTCGTATTGTCAAGGGTGTTTCCGTGGGAATGGGTGGTGTCTGCAGCGGGTTCCACCGTAGAAGTTTCATGACTAATGGTAGCACTACTGCTAGTAGGTGGTTCAATGGCTGCAGCGTCGGATGTTTGCTTTTCCAAGGCATCCAAGATCTCATCTTCTTCTCGACTCCAGTAAGCTTCTCCAAACTTTTCTCCTTCTTCAATGAAATGTCCAAGACCTTTTGCCACGATTCGGTTCTGTTTCTCTGGTATTTCTTCATGCATATGATCGAAACATCCGTCACTGCTCATGAACAAGAAGTAGCGTCTTGGCTTGGATTTGCTGTCGACAGTGGTATTTCCTTCATGCGCTACTTGTTGTCGATGGCTGTGATCCAGAACGCGAACAAATGTAATATCAGGTTCGCATGAGATGATCTTGCGTTTGGGATCCATTTTGAAGTCCAAGTCACCGCAAGACCGGGCAACATTAAGAGATGGGATTTTATCGTCACGTATACGGACTTTGACTTGCTGCCCATTGCCATTAATGGTGTACGGGGAATTAGGAGAAGAAGAGTTGGCTTTCCAGTACTCGTGGCCGGCAGGAGGTTGGTAGTCGCGAGGTCGAATACGAGCATGTTTTAAGGCCAGTCGCTTGGCATGTCGATTTCCATCATCCTTGGTCTTATCAAGATCTACTCGAATTACCCGATTTTGAACGGAATCAACAAATTCACCGCCCTTGTCCATGATTTCGCGCGCCAAATGCTCTAAATAGGGTTTATGGTCTTGCGAGGCGAACACAACATCCATCTTGTAGTTTTGATCAATCACTGGTGAATTACTATAATCGTAGCCGTTCACGTCGGTTTTCGTATACTCGGGAGCTGACATCAGGATGCTTCTCGAGTCGCCAACATTGATATTAACCAGCCATTCGCCCACCAGCAGGTTAATAATAAGTGTGCATCCGTCATTATTCACTTTTGTGCCGGGATTGTCGGATGCTTCGTCTGTCTCCATGGCATCAGAGTCACCCGTGGTTGCTGGTTCCATTTTTTTTGCCTTGTCTACCTCCATTAATTCTGCTTGTTTTTGAAATTCCTCGCGCTTGATGGAGAGATACTCTTCATCTAATTCAGCAACCATATCTTTAAACTCAACTTCCAGCTTGGTTTGGATTTCAAGCTCGCTGACTTGTTCGGCTGTATATTTTGCGCAAATGGTTTGAACGGCAACTGGAACGTGTCGAATAAAGTATTCTGAGCAACCGGGACCACCATGACCATCGGCAAGAACGAAGACTCTACCAGCTATCGAGAGCTCTTGTGTCTTTTCGTCTAGCAATTTGATGTCGCGAACAGCAAACCTATCTTCGCAGCAATCTTTTGGTATCTTAATTTTGTCGTGTGATCGGAATCGCGGGTATGAATAGCCAGTTTGCTGTGACACAGCAAAATGAGAAGCTGCTGGATATCGTTCAACGTTGGCTGTTTGTATATAGTTGAGGTCATCTGTCGGCGGTGCATACAGCAATGAATATAATTTGATTGTGTCATCATCTAAAGGTAGGCGGTCACGCGAGTTTGATCGAGAGCCATTAGGTGATCCTGTACCCGAAGCGCTAATAGATTGCTGGCCGTTAGTGATTTCCTTCAAAGAATTAATGTGGAGGGTAAGTAACGTACCTATCATCCGAATCAACATCGTCGTCATCCGAAAACAGATCCGAATCTGAATCATCCCGATATTGAACTTTGCGAGTACGTGATTTGGATGAACCGTTGCCCGATTTTGATCCAGGGCGCCGCAACTTACTCGACTTTGAACTTGTGCGGAAAGAGGAAGGCTCATATGGTTTTGGAGCCTTCCTTGCTCGCTTATTAATCAGGGAGCTTCCACTACTACCACCACCGCCTCCAGAAGGGCCAGTAGTTTCGCGACGTACAGGTTTGAGAACGATAGGTTCGTCAGGAACATCATGTCCTTGTAGAGGTTCAGCACCGTTCAAGACTTCTGGTGCTATAGAGTATACAGCCCCTCGCGCACTGTTATCTCTATCGATTTGAAATGGGTCGGGCTGGTGTAGGTCTCTTGCTGTCTTTCTGGACGTAGAAATAATTCCTTGAATTGTACTTCTCGGTGTTTCGCCTCTGTCATTTGGACGGAAAAAATAAAATAAAGTCAGTCGAAATGGACGGCAAAAATGAGTCATGCAAGGAGAATCGCGTGAGAAAATAGCCGCATGGCAAACTCATGATCCAGGCCATGGAATGCTTGCCTGCTCGTGATAAAACAGAGACGGGAAAAGCATGTGCATTGGGAAAGGCTGATTGGCCTAGCCCTGCACATGGGCTGTGGCATGGATTCAAATTTTGAAAATCAAGTCTTACCTAAGTGGCAAAAGATTCAGGGCACGTACTGCAACAACAAGCTGAGCAGCATTCATTGCAGAGTTTCCATAGTAAAACAAAGTTGCCATGATCTTCATAAACGATGAGTTTGCTCGTAATTGAGGCGATAATTCGAGCTGCACGAGCTCAGTGTCGACTTCAGACGACATTTTTTACGGATCTGAGCTTAATGCAAGTAAAGTTTTTTTAAAAGCAGATGCGCAAGTGGGTAAGGAAAAAGGTACGCCTAAGAGATACAATGACTATAAACCGATTAGATGGAAGTTGGGGGAAAGAGTTTCTGGGAACGGCTTCGTGCGTGGGTTGGGTTGGGTGTGCCAGTTTTTTGGGAGAGCCTTGTTTGGCTTCCCGTTTGAGCCTGAGCTGAAAATGCCTATGTGACGTCGATTGGATTTTATGAGCCATATCAATTTTGGATTTCGACTTCACATGACAAAGCTCAAATCCCACTGATTTTCACTCTCATTTCACAGACTCTACCGTTTACTCGTACATTCAGCTCAAAATGGAGTTCATGAGCGCATTGGGTTCGCAAGAGGACGCCTACCGGCCCTCATTGTTTGAACTGATTGCTCAAGAGAAGCTTCGCGAGATGCTACAACCTGCAGTGCAATATGTGCTTGCTGTAAGTTATTCTCGACAGGCCTGGCACTGTAAAGGCACGTTTCTTACTAATTTCCTTCGGTTGCAGGTTTATGCTCAACGATATCCGAGATTCTTGATCCGCATTGTTAATAAGCATGAAGAATTCTACGCTGGCCTCATGCTTTTAATCGAACGACATTATTTGAAAGAGTGGGGTATGTGATTCATTTAGGGTGGGGTTTTAATTACAAGCGCCATTGTGACTTATGTAACCTTTTACTAGGTGCTTCATTTGCCGAAAATTTCTATGGCCTTAAAAGAGTCGCTACTCAGGCTGCTGCAAATGGCCAATTCGTTGCTCCAGGAAGCGACCAATCCAGCCCAAAACTATCTACCAAGGACATCAATCGATCGCTGATGTTCCTGGTTGGCCTTCCATACATGAAAAGCAAGCTGGATTTGCTCTATTCACAGGTGTCAGGTGGAGCATCAGCTTCATTACTGGGACACAACGAGCAAGAAGAACGGGAATTGGAGATATTAAACGACCCCTCTTCTTCCGTCAGGACTAAAGCTATTGTTCACTTGAAGCGCATCTTCCGAAAAGTCTATCCTGTTGTTAACATGCTATACTATGGATCTAATTTATGCTATAATATCGGCTATCTATTTGGTAAAACAAAATATTATACTCCTTGGCTTCGCATTCTTGGTATAGAAGTCAAGAGAATGAGCATGGATGACTACGTGAGTATATGTCCCTCACCCGATACAAAGCTAGCGTCTGTTGACTAAAATTGCCATTTCATCTCACCCACAGCGAGCTCATTATGAAAAATCCATGATGGGAGTACCTTCGGTCAAGCCTACCTCTGTCATGGGCCGATCTACCCATTTCCTCGGCACTGTGCTGGGTAAGATGATTGAGATGTTGAAGGTTTTGCTTCCAATGTCCATTTTCTTCTTCAAGTTTTTGGAATGGTGGTATGCTTCGGAATTCGCCAGAGGTGGAGGAAGAACCGGAGCCTACGGGGACGAGGAAACCAATATCATTCCACCTCCCGAGAAGGTCAAGGTAATGTATTTTTTTCATCTCCAGCCGCCAGTCTAGTGCAAATGCTTATTTCTCTCTTACTTTCTAGCCTGACCCACGAGGAACCAAAGTCCCATCGACGCCAAACACGTGTCCCCTTTGTCTGACCAGCCCAATCAATAATCCCACAGCATTGCCATCTGGCTATGTGTTCTGCTACACGTGCGCTTACCGATATGTTGAGGATCATGGAAGATGCCCAGTCACCTGGACCAAAATTAGAGGCGGTACTGAGCGACTCACCAAGGTGTACTCTGGAGGTGCAGGCGGCATGTAGATGAATGCGAAAACAAAATTGTACTATTAGGAATCTATTATGCTATTGTCTAAATAGTATCAATGTAATATAAACGTTGAGATACATTATGATAGGTTAACGTGGGCCGAGTAACTGTCGCTCAAATACTTTGACAAATTTGGAAGGGGTTTGTTCCTTGGGTGATGATGAGGATGTGTCGGCTCCACTGTTCTCGAAGAACGGATCAACCGCCAGTTGGATGGTTTCAGCAAAGAGATCACCGATGATATGCTGCAACTCGTTGCCTGTCTGCTTGAAATCGGGGAACTTGGGGGCGAGTCGTGGGTTAGGAACATACTCAGTTACATAGACAATCAATCAAAGGATAAAGGGAATACATACGGCATTTGCTTCCAAGAAGTAGACCTGCATATCTCTATCGATCAAAAAGTCGACACCGTACAGTTCAAAGGCGTTGGGAATGGCTTGGAAGGTGGTCATCTCACTAGAACATGCGTCAAAGAGATCACCAAGGGTTTCTTGCATTTGCTTAAACATGGAGTCGAGATTTTCTTGCGTAACACCCTCTTCATTCTTGAGGTCCCAGAACAATTTTACAGAGTCGCTTTCAACAAATGTGTCTTCGCCCGTCTGGATGCAGGTGTTTGTGATGTGAGCCAATTCATCAGACAAGTCGGATTCATCGAAAGGCTTGAGTGCAAAAAGGGCTAGCATATCGGTATAGAGGTATACTTGAATGTTGGATACAGCCAAAACATAAGCGCGAACATGGAACTTGCGATTGCCGCAGAGCAACAATGGGTGCTGTACATAACGTTGGATGACCCATTCGCGAATTTGACTAAGATCTTCCTCATCTTCATCGTCGTAATCTTCTTCTTCTTCTTCCTCAGTATCTTCGTTATCGCCGTCTTCATTTTCACGGCCTTCTTCTACATCCCCATCTTCATTCTCTTCCTCGTCATTCTCTTCTTCTTCCTCTTCTTCATCACTGTCATCCAATCGAGTTCGCTCGAATAAAGATTTGAGACCATCCATTGTATCGAAAATATGAATTCCAGCAGCCTTGTTTGCCATACTAGGCTTTATAATGAACGCTTTTCTATCCGTTTCCCGGTCCTCATTATCAGCGAGATCTTGCTCGACTTCAAAAACTTCGTTCATGGCTTCGTCCAAGTAGTCAATGTGATCCAGCTCGAACAACCAAGTTTCAGGGATGGCTGTTTTCAATATGCTGTCTGGGTGTTTGGACATGTATTTCGTCAGGTTGTAGGCCATCTGTGACTTTCTAATTAATCCTTTTCGAATGCAGTAAGAGTTGGCAAGGGTCTCAGTTTCCTGGCTGGCAAGCTTGTCCCAGTTGATCAGCTCGTACTCCAGCCATTGCAAATGAACTTTGTCTCCTTCGGCAATGGAGTCATCGGTGATGTCTTCTTCAATAATCCAGTCGAATTTGGAGCGATCCTTCAAGGAGCTCTTGACCAGTTCGTGCGTGTACGGCTGGTCGAATTGTACTCGGGCCTTCAGTTGCATGTCAAAAAGCGGGAACAGACCTTTTTTTTTTTTTTTTGGAGCGCAAAAGAATGGTCACTTTAATAAAAAGGGGGGAAATGCCAAAAATTTGCTGAACTCAAGGGCAAGAGTTAATTTTTATTACCATCATTATTTTTACTTTATTGATCTGAAAACCGATCCATAATCAATCGATATTCAAGAAGTTTGCTATCACCAGATTGTACTGCTTCGATGGCAAACTTGATCGTCTCGCTTTCATTATGCTTGTCGGCCCATTTCATATACTCTGGCTTGGACATGTGGTGGTATTTGTGGGGAAGTGGTAGTGTATTAGGCGGTGATCGAACAATCAAGTGGTGGAGGATGATGAGGTCGGGCACGTTGGCAGTGTGATGTGCAGCAGATAGTTGCGAGGTGTCTAAGAAGAGGAGAGGGCGAATCGCCCGGAGTGCCTTGTATTCATCTCCAATTTGGTCTAAAGTAACGCCGTGTTCGCTGACGAACTGGCTCACAGCGAATTCAAGTTGAGCCATATCCGCAGCCAGTTTCAACTTTCCAACTTCACTCAACGGCCGTACTAAACTTGCTTGAAAGATGAACACGTGTATTATTCGTTTTGCAATCTGAATTGCCCTGTTGTAGGAAAGCAGCGCTGAAGTTAGTTTAACACTGGTCAAATTCTCGAAAGGTCCGGTTTAGTGACTTACCATGATCGTGGCTCAGTTCCGCACGAAAATCTTCCAAACATCTCGGATTGTATGAAACGTAGTCGATCCGTCAGTTCTAATATGTAGGCACTTCCAGAATCCTCCTCAGTAGGGTCGAATGGTTTCTGTGATGAACTTGAAAAATCCTCCTTGTCTATTCCGTACAGAATATTGTCTAGGTCGTTCTTTATGTACTCGGTCAGAGGTTGAACAACGGAAAGCATCAATCTTCGGAAACCCTGATGATGGCATGTATGTTAGCTATACCTAAACTTACAACTGTTCACTGCATTGACCCTTACCTCCACACCGTCCTTCATCAAGTCGATGATTGCGTCAGGGAATTCCTCAATGGCCTTCCACATAGATTGGTACATCAGGTATACTCCATTGATAATGCTAAAGTTCATGCTCAAAGGTGTTGATATTATCTTGGTTTGCGATACATGATATATAGATGGATCGTAATTAACCTGATAATGAAGACGTTAGTAATCTCTCAAAGTAAATGGCGATCAACATTGCGAAACTGAACTTACCAATGCTTCACATTTTACGTTATACATATTCATTGCCTTTACAGCGTTCTTAGCCACTGCTCTGACTAGCGTATTGTCAAACTTGGCCATTTCAAGTTCACTAAGACACCGAGCACAAATATTAGTTCCAGTATCTATCGCACGATGATAATAATTCACATCGTATGCTTACCTGCTGATGGCACGAACAATTAACAGATTTTCCGTTCGACCGGGAGGTACTCTAGATGCACCGCCATAGGCTGGAAATGCTGTGTTGATGGGTTCGTACATACGGTTCAGGGAGCGAGCCAGGAACCCTGATTCAAGGCTCGACATAGTTCGCAGCATGATGACATATTCTGGGCTACATGAGGGTAATTATTAGATGGTTCAGTGACATGCAAAAATGAAGGGTACCCTACTGACCTTTGAGAGTACTCAGATAATGCCATTCCGTCATGTATAGCTACTCGGGAGAAAAAGGTGTGGAGATAGCGAAGGAGCTTTGGGTACTCTCCAACGAGAGTATTCTGTAAGAAAACAGAAGCTGAACATGCATGGATGAGCATTACGCTGGAATGAAACAAAGAGCCTGATTTTTATAGCTCTACCTTTTGTTGCTTCGCGGATCTCTCGTTCGAAATTGACAGACAATACTCTCCAGAAATGATTGACAAGATTACTTCCATCCTCCATCAACTTGGGGTGAGGGTTAGCTTTGATTTCTTCCATACTATGCAATCTCAATATGTTCTGTTACCCACCTTGACAACCTCCTCTAGGAATGGCACATGGGTGGTAGGGTCCCTTTTTATCTCAAGTACGCGCTCTAACACTTTGATCTGGTATTACCGTTAAGATATCTGTAAGTCATCGGCAGACATAATCTCCATCGCAGATAATTTAACAACATACCTTGATACAAGATTCACTAAAGACATCCATCAATTTCTCCATTCTGCCCCACACTGCCTGTGCCCAGACTGCCTGGTTGCCGAAAGTCGGCTCATTATTGACTCTTCGTGGGCCCGTATTAGAGGTTGGTAGTAAGCCTATAGGATATAGTCAGAGTCGATCGTTCGATTAATGACTACAATCAAACCTAACATACCTTTAACCTCTTTCTGAATAGACTGCATATTGACGACATGTTTGATGTTTCGGACAACATCCTCAATCACATTATTGACCACTTCGTTCGCCTTCTTAGCCATGTGTTTGAGGTTATAAAACACCTGCAGACCAACAGCAATCTCGGCTTGATTTTGTGTCTCAATTCCATGCTGCAAGACTCGGTCTGCTTCCTCGAATATACGACCATGAGCCTTTTCTATCTGAGGTCGCAGCTCCTCCACAATCTCAATCCCGTCAAAGTCTGAGGTTGCTAGAATTGATTCTGCAAAAGTGGATGAATACACAGGACCTTACCACCTACTGAAGATACAGGTTCTCTCATTCACGTACCAAGTTCAGACAAGGTCAATGCTGCTTTGCTTAGATCTCGGTCAGTGTTAACTTTTGCATCCAGTGCATCTGTCACATTCTTCCCAGAACTTGAGTCTAGTGGGTATTGCAGTTCTAGTCGTCGCGTAAGATGCAAGAATCGGTGCACATCTCGTAAAATATCAGCTGCAGATCCTAAACGTTCCAATTGCGCTATGTACGATTGTAGGTTTTCGTTTGGCTCCCGAATCCTCTTACGCAAACTGTGATAAAAAGTCAGCCCGACTTTTTTGTTATTCATATTGGATATCCTCTGAAACAAAGCCTATACCTCGCCAATGATTCCTTCAAACCGTCTATGCTGCTGTTGACTGTCATGAGAACTGATTCTAATTCTCTTATTCCAATGACCTGTTGCAACAAGACTCCGTGATGTGAGGTGACCTATGGTGTCGAGTTATAGAGAGTTAGGATAAGATGATCAGTCCGTAGTTGCAGGCGGGTTTTTTCGGTATACCTGATCCTTTATCTGCTTTTCAAGGCTGTCAACGTTGAAAGATAGTTTTGCTAGTGCAGTAGCGGCGTCTCCTGCCTCTGAGGAATCGGAATCGTTTATAGCACCATTGACATACTGATTTGCGTCAAAGTCCTCGGTCAGGAACGCGTCATAGTCTGTAGTGAAAGGGATGAGCCAAGGCATGTCATTGAATGAAAATAAAATAGGCGGTAGGATACTTGCGTATGTAATGATCTGCCTCTTGTAAACCATCTATAGCAGGAACCATCATTCACAGACCGGCACGTTACAAAGGCAGCTACCCATTGCCACCATCCCCGCTTGCCCCTCCCAGCCCAAAATGCTATCCACGTGACTTATTGCAAAAGGCAAAAAATGAAAAAGTTCGCTTTCAATAATTTTTTTGACTCAAAAAGATCACCTTTCGCTTGATTCAAAATGGATAGAAAACGTGTCAATGGACCTGAACTTAGCGTTGTTCCAGTCGAAGAACACACTGAAGAGAAGAAAATTCTTGATTCAAAGGAAAGACGACTAGACGGTCGAGGAATTGACGACATTCGACCGATATGTAAGTTCAACTAAGACGTACAAGCTTTACCCTGTAAGCTGCCTTTAACATTGATCTCGGAATCCACAGTCATGAAGTCTGGTTTGATAAGTCAAGCAAATGGATCAACTTACATGGAATATGGAAACGCAAAAGTCGTCTGTGCAGTGTAGGTGTTGATCATGGAAAAGTAAACCAGACAGTCTTTGAATATTGACAGGTCATTTGCCTCTACAGCTATGGACCACGACAAATGAAGAAGCCATCATTCACAGGAAAGGGTGTTTTGAACTGCGAGATAAAATTTGCTACATTCTCATGTAAAAAGCGACGAACATTTCAAAGGGTTAGACATTGATCCAATTCGCTGGTATCTGACATTGGACGAAGGCACTAAAGCATCTTCTTTATAGGACGCACAAGAGAAGGAGTTTTCTCAAATTTTGGTACAAGCATTGACACCTGCAGTTCGACTAGATCTTTTACCTAAATCATCCATTGATGTATATGTGAATGTGCTTGAGAACGACGGCACAAGTTCAACTTTAGCGGCGGCAATATCTGCAGCGAGTGTAGCATTGGCTGATGCTGGTATAGAGATGTACGACCAAGTGGCAGCATCATCAATTGTAAGTTGAAGAATTGGCTGAGATGGCTTGCTTAAGGCGTGATTATGGAACTACATGTATTCATCACTTTGCATCCAGGCTTACGTTCAAAACAAAATACTGATGGATCCATCAGCACTCGAAGAAGAGAGCGAAGACGGATCATTAGTTGTATCATATATGCCTTCTCTTAATGAAATCACTCATATTCTCCAAAATGGAAATACGGAAAGTGCCATTGCTAACAAGGTAAATAATGGAAACTATTTGGTCAATCACCCAATTGTTTCCCTTGTCACTAACTGGAATTTGTCCAACTAGGCTGTCGAACAGTGCATTGACGCATGCTCTAAAATATACAGTGTCATGTCCACGGTTCTGTTACAATCGTTAGATACAAGTGATAAATAAATATAATTAGAAAATCTGGCGAAAAATACACGTCCTGCCCCCCTTCTTCTAGCGACAGAATTGTCTCACGCATTCGTTCGCCATGCCTGAGCCAGTCGATGAAAATGTTCTCACTCGAATGCGCAATTACTCCACTGAAACGTTTTTAAGCGTCTTTGGTCCTGTCATATCTCACTTTCTGCCCGATCCGTGGACAGTGGCCGGTAATGAGCGGGTAGCGGAGAAATCAGCTTACTTGTCAAGGTAGTGCTTCGCTTGCCACTGAAGGGGCTTGAAACCCCTATCTAACTCACTGACTGTCCTCTAGAGTGACTATGACTGAATTCATATCTCCCTCCCATGCTGACACAAAGGTAAGTAGCGCCATATCGCTTGAACATCCCCTTCCTACATCGTGCTGAAGCTGCTTTGTAGGGATTTGCCTATGCCGGACGTGAGTAACTCGATAAGAACAGTGAGAGCATAGAAATTGGTCTAACCTTTCTGTACAAACTCAAAGCAATATTAAGCTGGTGTGACATCGCAGCTGGTATCGCAGCAAAACGACATGCAAATGCCCCATCTGTAAGTGAAGGGGTGCTGAAGCTGTTTTTGGATATAATGGTATCTAACCAGCGTAACAAAGGTAACGCGATCGGTAGACGATGTTCAATTTTTGTATCCTCTTAGAGTTGGAGATGTGGTAAGCCCATATTTCGTTATGGGTTGACGTAAAGAAGAGTATACTAAGTGGCCATGTTTGTTCAGCTTACCATTCAGGCCAGTGTGAACAAAGCCTGGAACACATCGATGGAGGTAAATATGCAGTGTCTATTTACAAGCAAATTTTCAATATACGATCTTGCTCAAACGTCAACATAAACTAGGTTGGTATTCGCATGGAGGCGGAAACTCCACCTGCTGGGCCACGGCGGTTTGTAGCCCACGCCTACATGACTTTTGTAGCTTTGTCGCCGGTTGCGCCACCAAAGACAGGAGTGGGACGTTTATGGCTAGATAGCAAGCCGCTGACGGTACCTAAAGTGGTCCCGCATTCGCCCACTGAGCATCAACGCTGGGAAATGGCGGAAAGACGACGGCAGAGACGGTTTTCTGAGAAGAAGGCGACAGGTGAGATGAGAGCACAACTGGAGCAGATAAGATTACTGCTCCGTGAATGGTCCCTTGGCTTGCGAAGGCAGTCTATCAGCGAAGCAGACGTCATTTCACACCCAGCGTTAATACCGCCAATTGAGGAAGAAGATGAAAGCAACGAAGTATCGTCGCCTACCACCATTGATGCCGATGAATCGCATACGTCTCTGAAAGTCGATATTCCAAAGGCACGACGTCGATACTCGACCGCAACGTACCTTGTTCCTCAACCTTCTGAAAAGAGTATTGAGCTTACATATGCCGAAGTCGTGGAATTAGTGGTAAGGAAATGAGGTGTCATGGCATTTCTCCAGTGGATAATGCTGATATTAGACGTTTATATAGATGCCACAACATGCCAATACCCTACAGATCACCTTTGGTGGGCAGATTATTCAATGGATGGAAACATGTGCGTTGGTCAGTGCGCGACGGTTAGCTTGCACATATTTAATGACGGCCAGTATCGATTCACTTCAATTCATCAAGCCTACCCATGTTGGTGAGGTCGTGACTGTGCGCAGCATTGTTTCAAGAACGTTTAAATCCAGTATAGAGGTCTATGTTTCTGTAGAGGTATGGATTATATTTACCTTGAAAGTGGTGTTGTCTATTGAAAGATGTCCTGTGGTGACTAAACACCATTCTTCAATTACCTTTCCTTTCGATATTAGGGAGAAGATTTGCGAACGGGAGAAACATATTTCACCAATGACGCATTTTTCACTATTGGTAAGAATGGAACATGCAACATGAGCCAGTAAAAAAAAGGGAGGACACTGACATGGACGCTATTTTCCACAGTTGCGGTCGATGCGGAGAACATCCCTGTCAAGATCCCACATGCTGTGCCGCAGAACGAGGTAGAGGCTGCGCTTTACAAAGGCGCAAGTGTTCGAAGAGAACGACGTTTGGCGCTCCGTAACGAAATACTTGCCATTACTACTGATCACGAGCAATAAGCGGTTCAAAGGGATTCTGCGAAAATGGTTTTTATCTAACAGCTCGAGAAAATATTCTGTCATTTTACCATGTTGAATTAACAACTGCAGCGACTCTCACTTTTTTTTCATAATGATAGTCGGTACAAAGACGAAATAAAGCGGGAACGATATGGCACCGAGTCCAGATATTCTTTGTTTAGGCATCACCTATGGATGTGCAGGAAAGGGCATTATAAATATTTATTCAAAAGCAAGCTAGAGATTTGCGATATGGTTGGAGAATCAAATATACAAGAGTAAATGTGAGTGAGGTTTTTTTGGGTACCCCTAGGATGGAAAGACAGTGTTGCGCTATGTATAGTGAAAAGAGGACGAGAGGGAATGGAGGTTCCTTAGAACAGGCCATATAAGATGGGCAGTGCCTGTTTTGCAGCTGAAGAGCCGCTGATTTGAGAAGCTTCCTCATCGTCTGATAATTCACATCCACTATCGCGACTGGCAGTAGTATAAAATACTTGGCTGATTTTGCATAGTCTATCCAACACTTCTTGACTGTAGCTATCCATGACCATAGGGGAAACAGCCACCATACGACGGAGGGTCTTGATCATAGAGAGAATGATGCCATGCGCTTCAGAAACGGGCATGATCGCTTCACTCTGGCCATTGCTTTTTGGAGAAGCCATGAGCTTGAGCCAGGTTTGCAGAGTAAGAATTTGAACCACAAAGTCAACAAGAAGAATGACATTGTTTTCAATGCTCATGACATCGCCATTATCATCATTGAGGCTGAGATTATTTCGCTCCAATTGAACTGAGCGAGCCTTCAACAAGACTCGCAAGGCAGATGCCTTGTCGCCCTTCTGTAACTGTATACGAGCAATCAACGAGTAAGCAATCGCACGCTGAACGATTTGATCTTCAACTGCACTGTCGGTGGGCAGATCCTTGATGTCGCTCATCAAACTTTCAGCCAATTCCACGTTGTTACTCCAGACAGCTTCGACACATGCTCCTACTAGGGCATACCAGCGAGTAGGATTTCCCGTAAGACTGGCTGCTAAGATTTCGTCAAATCGAGTGTCACCAAAGGCTTCAGAGCCGTCATCGTCGACATCAGTATCATTGGGGTTTGTGATCAATAATACCAATTGGAAGAATAGAGGTTGAAGTTTTCGCAAGATGTGGAAGTTGGCAATGATTTCCAGAGGCACGGAAGAGGTAGGCTTGATTTTGGGTACAATACGATCTTCGTGGAAAAGCTGAGTTTGCAGACGCATCACATTCAAGGCTTCATGCCATATATCCGATTCCATCAGCGACATCACACTCTCCTCAGCGTCATCTTCCTGTAAATCCACAAAGAAGATTTGGAATGAATCTTGTTCAAAGTCGTCCACGTCGTAAAAGTCGAAAGCCAGTCGCCAAAAGTAATTAGTACAATAGCTTGACACGAACTTGGGAGCTGCTAAAGCCATTTGAATGGCTGCGGTAGCATAAGTACGAGAGAAGGATTGGAAACCATTGGACTCGAGCGTCTCGATGAGATTGATGGTCTTCAAACAGCTATGGAGCATGGAAATACGAGTGACAAGAGGATTTCCACCAACACACTCGAGTTCGCTCATGCGAAGCCAGGTGCATGCGCGGGTCCACTCTTGTTCTTGATCAAGGTCAGCATCGTAAAGAATATCATGGCCGAATCCACGACGGATCATAAAGCGGATGAACTCAAACAACAAGGAAAAGATAGGTTCGAAAATAGAGGTTGGGTTGGGTGGTGGACTGACTAACGACGCTGATAAGGCTTTGTACATTTCAACTTGAGAGGCCTTTTGGGAGTTTGGGATTTTTATCCCGCTTGGCCGCTTAAAGCGTCTAGCAATACGCCGGTAGTGCTTGCCAGATGCAGAGTGCAAATAGGGTATCAAGAGGTAGGTAATACCGGCGATGAGCAAGCCAGTACGTAAAAAGTACCTATAATCGTACCGTTAGCTACATGAAAACTATTTAATGCTAACATTGTCTTGGAAACACTTACCACACGTTATGACCGAGTAAAAATCCGAAAGGCATGTCACTGCCCTTTTCGGCGGATGAATTGGATGAGGAAGTTCTGGAGCTATGATGATGATCGTCAGCAGTGC
This sequence comes from Umbelopsis vinacea, assembly GCA_016758895.1. Classification (NCBI taxonomy): domain Eukaryota; kingdom Fungi; phylum Mucoromycota; class Umbelopsidomycetes; order Umbelopsidales; family Umbelopsidaceae; genus Umbelopsis; species Umbelopsis vinacea. The sequence continues at coordinate 317,319 of JAEPRA010000009.1, read as the reverse complement.
GCTGAACAGTACCAGTGGTCAATGGTGAGGTGGCAAAGAGAGAAACGGCCATGAAAGCGGCCATGAAAATACGCCCTCCAGTAGAGCTAGGAGGAGTGACTGGTCCGGATGAATCCGAATCTTCTTGTGAGCGTCTATCATAAGCTCTTCGTCGCTTCCGACGAGTAGAATCATCAGCACTTTGCTGCTTTTGTTGAGACCTTTCAAAGGCTAATCGAACACTATCCTGCTGTGTTCTGATCTGCTGGCTGTGAATGTGATGACGCATTAAGGATTCTTGTCCACCGGGGAGCTGAGAGACAATTTGACGAAGAGCGGCGTTATCCATCTTCAATTGTTGAGCGACAGTTTTGAGGTGGACAATGTATTCTGTAGCTTTCCTGAGGATGGTTGCTTTGTTTAGCTTGGTAGCAACAGCTACACCGTCTAAAACCTCGTTATCGTCTTCATCTTCATCTTCCTCGTCATTGGCATGATTTCGCTTTCCGTTGCCCGACTTGAGTTTTGCGTGAACTAAGGCTGGTACAACACTTTTCAATTCTGCTATTCGGTCGTTGATGTTATTTCGGTATCTTCTTTCAATAGCATTATGAGCGACTTTTTTCTCTGGCTTCTCGATTGCGCCAGGTGTCATCGACATTGGATCTGATATAAAGAAAGCCGATGAGCAATAAATTCCATATGCTGTGGGCAATTGACTGCCAACTACGTGTTTCTATAGAAAAAAAAAAGTGTACCTGAAGAAAATGGAGTGCCAGCAGATAACCACCCTGGATCCTCGTATATTGCTGATATAGGCGTCTGGTGTTGAGGGATAGTGACAGAAGGAGGATTCGACATTGGTAGTGGAGTGGCCATAGGAGTGGATGTTGGTATGGCCATTGATGGGGCGGAGGCTGACATGGCGGCTTGCTGGTCAGTGGGGGACAGTGGACTTCTGGAAATTTCGGGAACAGCATCATAAGTAGGTGAGGATACTGATGAAGATGTCTCACGCTTAATGTAAGGAGAGTAATCAGCGAGTGGCACGGATGCCTGTTGTGGTGGAAGTTGGTGTTCGTAGAGTTTGTGAGGAGGTGGCGGGTTGAATGGAGTGAAGTCGTCGAAATTGAATAAATCAGGAGGCGGCATGAGCTGGTCCATGTTATTCATGTTCAATATTTGTGGATGTAATTCTTGAGGTTGTTCTTGAAGCATGGCAGCTTGCAACTGGGCCTCAAACTCGGCCATGGATTGAGCTGACTGGCCTGCCATAGGTAGAAAGCGCAATGTAGGATCCATTTCATCTAAATAATTCTCAGCCATCGAGATACCTTGAGAGGAATACATGATGGACACAAAAAAAAGATAATGAAAAGAGAGAAAAAGGATTGGTTAAGCTGAAACCCGTTTAACGAAAGCACTGACGTCTGAGATGAAGGGCCTTTCGCCCGCTGGAAAAAAGTGGCCTGATTTTCTGTCAACGCAGTCACACTCCAACCAAGCAATTGGGCAATCGATCGCTTTTTTGTGGAGAGGCCAGTCGCTAACCCCCCGTCCATGCGATGATCATCATATCACGCCGCCCTGCTTGCTTGCTTCCAAGCATCTCTTCCTTCTTCAATGTCTTCAGTAGACTTCCGTCCAAACTCTACCTGCCCTTCTCCACACTCGCCTAAAAAAACTCCCACCATCCATCATGTCAGCAAAGAGGTCATCCAACTGTACGACGTAAAACTGTCAAAAGAAACAGAACCCATCGCTTTCCCACCTGTTAGACCCAAGGCTGAATATTATGACACCCCGACTGCCCGACACCGCTTACGACTATTGTCTTGCGAAGCTACTCTGGACGATGTAGTTCAACATGGCTTCCCTTGTAATCATATTATGACCATGCGAGTCACGTTAACGCCATGGCATGGTCGTGCCGATGATAAAGATATTTATGGGGACGATCTAGAGAGGAAAGAAAGTCTCTTCCTTCGAAGAGCCCGAGCTCGCTGGGAACGAATGAATAAACCGCATGAACATTGACTTACTGCCACGTGGTCGGAAACTGAATGAAGGAAATGAGATTGGAGGGAAAGCACTTGGAAGCGAGAGCATGCTCTAACATCATAGAGCACTGTCCAGTCCGCAAAGCAACTTGTAGGTACTGCCAAGGGCCGTCTTGTTGAAAATAAGGAGTGAAATAAGAACTCATATGGTAGTCATTCCCGCATAAGCCAACACCTTTCTGATTCGAACGATAAACCCTGTTGCCGATATAGCTTGTTCTACGATGCTCGAGGCCCTTCTCAATTTTCTTTCAACTGCTCGGAAAATAGGAGATGTGCGAACCACTTCTATTGTTATCGATGCTTCAAAGTAGGGGACATAGGTATCTGAGGATCGATAAACTAGTCACAAATTATTGATTCGAACCTGGCCTGTCAAGTAAAAGCTTGATGATGCATCAGTACACCTCCTATCAGTCATCGATTGTTTTCTATTGGGTAGTTGTAACCAAATATTCCAACCAATAGCTTCAAAACCAAAATATATTTTCGAATTTTTTAAATGCAGAGCTGCACTGTTAATCACTGGCTAGAAATAGCTACGGAGAAACACCAATTATTCTCTCAGCCAATCTTCAGGTTCAGGGTTCAAGTTGCTGCTGAACAGTGGCAAGGATGAATTTTCGCTGCGCAGAATCCTATGTGCTTTATGATATTTCAAGCTTCGTGCACTAAAGAACGGTTATAATAGATCACCTTTCGTTATTTGCGGCTCCACTTGATCGAAATCGCTGAGGCTAGGAAACAAGAGAGTTTCCAAATGGACAAAAGCTTTGGTAGCTCAACAGACTTACTGTGAAAACCGATCTCAAAACATCATCACCTGATCGCATCTGGTCGTACAAGTATCTCGATCTCAAAAGACTGGGCGAAGCAGCCACCTTTATGACCGCACCTTTCTTCCTTTAGCATAGTTCCGATATCTGTAGACATCATATTGAACAATATGGAACACCAATTGGCGGAGCAAAAACTTTCAGTAGACGAGACGTCCAACCCTGATTACTTCAGTACTGGTACATATACTGAAAACGATGATCTACTTCAATGGTTTGATGTAGCAGGTAGCGGGAAACTCGATGATATGAAGAACCTTTTGCTACACGGTGCTGATGTCGGTTGGGAAGATGATGCAAAGCGCACAGCACTGCACATATGTGCTGGTTATGGGTACTACGAATTGGTATCGCTGCTGTTAGAGCATGGTGCGGCAGTCAACGCCAAAGATGAAAATTCAACTACTGCGCTACATCTAGCAACATGGCATGGAAAAACGGAGGTAGTCAGACTATTGATAGACCATGATGCTGATCTTGAAGCAAACGATGATAATTTGGAAACAGCCCTGTATATGGCGGTATCGCATGGATTTAAAAAAATAGTACAGCTGTTACTACACCGTGGTGCTTCGATTCATGCAAGAGGCTATAGGTCACAGACTGCACTTCATCTAGCTTCAAGTATCGGTTATAAAGAAGTAGTAAAGCTACTGCTCTATAATGGTGCTATGGTTGACGCAAAAAATGAACATTTAGATACTGCACTTCACAAGGCAGCGGAGAATGGACATCTAGGCGTAGTAGAATTACTGCTCAATGGTGATGCTTCTGCAGTCGAAAAAAATACAGATTCATGGACTGCCATTCATTTGGCTGCAAGAAGTGTAAAAAATGATGTAGTGGAACTACTTATCGACCGTGGTGTTGCTGCTGATATAAAGGGATTGCTTTTACGCACTCCACTTCATTGGGCTGCTTTGAATGGAAACGAAGAAACAGTCAAGATATTGCTCAATCATGGTGCGTCTATTGATGCAGCTGACGATTTATCAAATACACCATTAATTCTTGCCTCAAGATTTGGTCAGGGTGAGGTGGTAAGCATTCTACTACAAAACGGCGCATTTGTTGACTGGAAAAATGATGTCTCAAACACTGCACTTGACGAGGCTGTGAGGTTTGAAAGGGTTGATAATGTAAGGATACTATTGAGCTATGGCGCATCAATTCAAACAGAGGATGAAAAAAGAGATACTCCATTTCACGTGGCTTCAAAGTATGGACATAAAGAAGTACTATCGCTACTGCTTTCAAATTTCAAATGTGTGAACCAAAAGTTTAAAGACGGAAGAACACTTCTGGCTGAACGATCTGAAGCTGGTGATATACAGATGGTAATGTTTCTCTTACAGCATGGTGCTGATATTGAAGCTCTTGATATCAATGGTCATACTCCATTGGTGATAGCTTTGAAGGCTGCCCAACCACACATGGTTTCCTTCCTGATTAATGAAGGAGCAGACATAGAAGTAACTGATAATAATCTGTGGACGGCTTTACACTGGTCAGCTAACGAGGGCCATGTTGCCATACTAGAGTTGCTGTTACATAAGAAGGCTAATATTGAAGCGAAAACAAAGCATGGAAATACCGCTCTTCATCTTGCTGCCAAATCGAATCGTTCTGAAGTTGTTGCTACTTTAATTGAATATGACGCCAATCTTGATGCTAGAAATGAGTTCCGACTTTCACCAATTCAAGTCGCTATTATGAAAGGACATTACAAAATAACACTGCAACTAAAAAATGCAGGAGCCACTATAGGAAGTTCCGAAGATTATGAACAATGGCTGTTATACCAAGCTGCAGATGCAGGTCAAGTCGAATTGGTCAAGAAAGCTTTAGAACAATACGATGAAGTAGAGAGGACTCGGTATATGAATACAGCATTGTGCCGGGCTTCAGAATATGGACAAGTTGATGTAGTATCTTATTTTTTGGACAACGGTGCAAATATTGAAACATGCAACTATGACGGACTACCTCTCCTTTTCTTGGCCGGTGAGCATTCAGAAGTGATATCTAAGCTACTTGATTGTGGAGCCTGTATAGAAGCAAGGAGCTTAAAGCATCAAAACCAAAGTGTCCTTCATTATTTTGCATCTCTCGGTCGAATTGGTGCTCTACGCTTACTGCGGGCTTGTGAATGCAATTTTCATTCAATCGACGACAACGACAACACAGCTCTTCATTATGCTGTTAAAAATGATCATCATGAAGTAACCATTATGCTTCTTGAACAAGGAGTAGATATTAATGCTACAAACAATGAAGGTGAAACCGCTCTTCACATCGCGATTAAACATGGATCTACTGAACTAGCAAAGCTGTTGATAGATAACGGTATCGACATCGAAACAAAGACTTTAACCGGGGGAACTACTGTGTTACATCTTGCCATTGAAAATGAAAGCCCGGCAATTATTTCACTGTTATTGGAACGACATGCTGATATCAATGCTATAGATGAATTGGAATATACACCTTTGGAATACGCTATAATGACATTAAACCCAGATATGGTTAAACTATTGCTACAACATGGAGCCTCTGTATATAGTCAATCTATTGATTTTTACCCTCCACTGAACTATCTCATTGATAATTGCTTATGGGTTACGAGTTACCAAGTAGAACGGAGTTTAATTGAAATGGTCAAGTTGCTCATCGATGCTGGTGCTAGTACTGCAGGAATAACTATATCGGAAGAGGACGAAGAAAGCTTTCCAACACTGCGAGGTATGTTGGAAGCGCCGTCTAATTTGCCTATAAACATTGGTAACAACATCCTGGATGAACCTTCAATCAAGGATCAGCATTTTCAAGAAAAAGATTACACTGATATCGCTCTAAAAAGATTCGGAGGTGATCGTAGTGAAGAATATGAAAGTAAGTGCCGTTTTCGGGAAGGGAATCTCTCCAGCCTCGTCTACGTTGATTCTTATATTTAAATGTTAATGTATGAGCATTGCCTTCAAAGCCAGCATCTGTAATGAAAGATGGTTAATTCATACTAAGCAAAAGTATGGCTATGGTCTCCCGCTTTCGAAAAGACTCAAGTTGGAAGACGTCTTGGATGTGGATGGAACCAAAGATCACGATGCATCTACGGATAGTATCCAATTTCCATTATCGTTTAAGTTTCTTACAACAGTGCCTATGTGCAATCGCGCTATATCAACTATCCAATCTTTGTTAGTCAGCTATGGTGCTCAGCTATTCATGTCTGACTATTTCTTTATGTTGGAGCTGGACGTACTTGTCGCATCCAAGCCTCCAAAATGGGCATCGCACTTTGACAAGATGGATGGCATTATTCGAGAACCGGGGAGACTAATAGTGCAAATTCCTCAGATCCAAACCTCTTTGTCCATACCGGCATGGCACAAAAATATTCATCCATGCCTTCGCTTCATCGATGCTGTATATGTATGTCGAAGATCATCCACTCGCCTTGATCAAGAAGTATTCTCAGAATTACTTGGTGGATCAGAACAAAGACTTGCAACCGATTTACATGCTATACTGATAGCAGGCCTTAGCATTCTTAGTATCGCCGGTGGAGATGGACTTGTTGAAAAACTGGTCATGGCAATTCTTGATATCAAATTAGATTCTACTACAATTCCTCCGTCAGATGATACTTTGGCGGATTGGCAGGTTCACAATCGACGACAGTGCCCTTGTAACGCAGCATCTTTCCATCGTCCACTATCTCCAGTAGCCGCTGCGAAAGCCGTCGGAATAGATATATGGCAAGACCGAGATTACCAAGTTGTGAATCGAGTGTGGGATTTACATCAAGATAAGCTTGTCCTTGATGTTGATGCCAGAGAGGTTATCTTCGTCACACATAGATGGGGTACGAATGAGATAAGGTATCAGGATATATTGAAAATGAAACGATGGAGAGGTCAAACTGTTGGCAGGATGTCAAAAAAGCTGGGCCGCATCAGAAATGCTTTACTTGATCATACAAGATATGTGTGGATGGACACTATTTGCATAGATAAGTCCAACTTATCAGAGCTTGACGAGGCCATTCGGTCAATGTATAAGTGGTATGCTAGCTGCGCCGCTGTAGTCCTAGACTCCGATACTCCTCTTGAAGTATGGTGTAAGAGAGGATGGTGTTTACAAGAAGGTGCTGCAGCTGGTATTCTGCGTGGAATCTCAAAGGAAGGAAATCTTGTAACAATGCAACAATTGGCCAAAGAGCAGCACCAGAACCTATGTTCTCTCGACCTTCACTTATACTACAGAAAAGGCAATGCTGCCGAGATTCTTGCAAGAATGGATGTCCGAGACACGACGCGCAAAGAGGATATGGCGTATTCTTTGGCAGGAATATTTGATATCCACTTGACGTTAGCATATGGCGAAGGCATTAAATCTCGGATGAGACTCTTCCATGAACTAGCAACCCAAAAGGGGGACCTTTCGTTCCTAAGTTTCATGACAACTCGAAGTATAGACCGAAATTACTTACCTACTATTAATCAAATCAACTATGTGCTAGCTGAATGTACAGAGGCGTCAACATCCATTAACGTCAGTCATTTCGGTATATGTTTTGAAGTCCAACTTCTCAAGGCAGTAGATGCAAAGAAGACACTCCAAATGCTGAAGTCTTGGAAACTGCTAAATTTTGCAATAGGCAGATCTTCAGGAATAGATGAACTATACGAGGCAACGGAAAAAATGGAACATCAAGGTTTGCCTGTGGAACTTGCTATAGTATATGAAATTCGGTCTCTTATTTTGGTGCAGACCTACAATGCAGATTGGCAGGCAGGTGGAGGGAAACCACTCAAGCTGTGCTATCGGATCCAATGTTGCCAGATCGAAGAGATTGAGTTTGAAAGACTTTTCGACAAGTACCGTGCTCTTCAATATGAAAGAATTTGGCTAGGCGATAGGCCTAGAAAAGTTAATATCAGCCAATTCGAAAGCGAGTGGTCGCGACGTGTTAATATATGAACGCTGCATCTTGTTGAATAGTTGAGTTTTTCTCTTGGTCAGAGTAGAAGACTGATTAAAAGGATTAGGGATCATCAAGTGGATGTGTACTGAAGAAAATGGATGAAGGGTGAATTGAAGTCGCCCCCAATCATTACACGAACAAATGAATGCAGCTTATAAAGCCATGTTGCCGCACCACACTTTTATACTATTATACCACAGAATCAGTGAGTATTGTTGTATAACTTTGAACATTCCCTCAACAGCGAACAGTTATAAACATCAGGCAAATAAGGTTATTTGTGACGGTATGCGATTTTGTGTATATTACATCAAGTGTGCGAAGGTAAGGTTAACTGATGAGAGAAAGGACTATGAAAGAGCACCCCAGCACTATATAGGAATCATGATATATTTAGGCTTGCTTATAGAAAGACTCAAGCTCTTCGACATCTTCTTTTGAGCCGAGCCAAACGCCGGAACGATCGTGAATATGCTCGGGTATCAGATCCAAAGCCGACTGTGTGCCAGTTGTAGCCTTACCACCAGCCTGCTCTATCAAGTAAGCCATGGGGAAGACCTCGTACAAGATACGAAGCTTTCCACGCTTTGATTTGCTATCAGCAGGGTAACCGAAAATACCACCATAAAGTCTAGAAGGGTTGGGATGGATCGATTAGGAACAGGTAAGGACGATGTGGGCAGGTTACCACAATAAGAACAATTGCCATATTCAGTAAAATGCACTTACAGAGTACGGTGAACATCGGCCACCATAGAACCGACATAACGAGCAGAGTACTTGTTCTTGACAGCGTTGACATAGTTCTTGGAGGGCTCATCGAAATACTTCATGTTACCCTCATTGACAGAGTAGATCTTTCCTCGAGGAGGCAAGGTGATCTTTAGGTGAAGGAGGAAAAAAAAAAGTTAGTGGAAATAGCCCGCGAACGGAGATAAAGGAAATAATACAAAGCTTACATTGGGGTGGGTCATGATGAACTCTCCGATGGCTGGGTCCAGTGTGAAGCCGTTGACACCACTTCCGACAGACTACAAATGCGGGACGGAGCGGAAGGTTAAACCTTGTGTCCACGTGAAAGAAGTCACTCCATCATGTCATTGTATCTTACCAAGATCATTTCACAGTATGAACCATACATACAGTAACCAGCAGCAACCATGTTTCTACCGCTACGAATGAGGTCCTTCATACCAACTTCCTCACCATCTTGCTGTTGTATGTCACGCTAGTTTAGTACATGTTTTACTTGAACTTCCGATGCAAAAAAGGAAGACACCTACAACTCTAAAAATGCCAAAGATGGTTCCGATGGAGACACCACAGTCAATGTTGGAGGATCCATCAAGAGGATCAAAGGTGACGATATATTTTCCGCGCTGTTCGGGGTTCTCGACCACCATAGCGTGTTCGTCTTCTTCAGACACCAACAATGACACTTTACCAGAAGCGATCAATGAATTACGAAAGATATCGTTAGCAAGCACATCGAGCTTCTTGACATCCTCTCCCTGAACATTAGCTTCTCCAGTCAATCCGAGGCTAACAACAAATAAGTCATTAGGGTCAGTTCGCGGTAAAACACACATGTTAGCATGACAAGAGATCACATGCTTACAGGTTGATGAGACCAGCTTGCTTGACCTTGGAGGCGACGTATTTACAGCCAAACTGAATAGCCGTCAAGAGGATAGTAAGATCACCTGTAGCTTCAGCAGAAGCCTACGAGAAGATGTTTAAGTAAGAGATCCTTCAGTTTTTTTGGTGCGCGTATGCCACGGATGTAACTTTACCTGTTGTTGAGCTAGAACCCAACGAGTCATGGTCATCAAGTCAGTACCATCACCAACATTGATCTTAGTGAAGAGGTTTTTGTTGTCGATTTCAGCCATAGTGCCTTGTGGAAAAAAAATAAAGGGAAAGAGTGAAGCTTTATTTGCGGAGAAGGCCACTTTTCATATTTATAGGCAATTTCTTAAAGCCAAGGCGTGAGAACTTGAGGCTCCTGGCAATGGGTGTCCTCGGGTGGTCGCAGTTTCAATCACAATGCTGTGGATTTTTTTCCCCTTGGCCTTACTCAGCCAATGGCTTGTTTCCATGACACAAATAACTTGGTCTTCTTAGCGGTTGGTTGGTCATCAAATTTCCATTCATTGCCTTGGATTGGGCTGGCCGAGTCTTGAATAATATGTCAATAAATAAAAATTACGATCAGGGTTTGAACTTGACGTTGACCTTTCTGTTGATGATGATAATACAACATCATACCGCATCCGTACTATCTATTGTCTTAGCGTTACTGGCGGTGATTACCTTAGTGTGCGCTCAAGACAATGACGCTGACTTGACGGTGACTAAGGGTTCGGGAATTGAAGATCTCCACCCATCAAGTGACAGCGTCCAACCTACTATTTTTGACTTACTGGAAATCAATGGTGCTAGTACAGTAGCCAAGCTACTAAAAACCTCGTCAGAACTCAAGGATGTCAGAGACTTACTTGCACTACCAAGCAGTACCCTAACGTTTTTTGCACCCAATGATCATGCCATGGAAACCCTCCCGGAAATGGAATACCAAACTACATTCAAATACCTCACTCTACTAAAACCCATGACTCTGGTTGAGATGTCCAATGAAAGCACCAATATCTTGAATACGTCATTGACAGGGTCTAAGGAGCCACTCCGAGGCAGAAACGGATCTACCATGGGCTTTGTATTAGCCATAGCTAAGCAAGGACAGGACCATGTGCTTTGGTCCTCCTCACCTCAATCGCCCGGGAGATTTGTTCACGGTGATATTAAGGCGAGCAATGGCATCTTACATATCATTGACAAGGCTATAACTGCACCTATGTCGGCCGAATGGGTTCTGCAGAACACACCAGATCTTTCAGAATTTTACAAGGTTTCCCGTAACCTTAACCTGACCAGCGAGTCACTTTATGGAAAAACGTTATTTGCTGTGTCCAATTCGGCAATGTTGCAGTTCCCTTCAGAAACATGGAGTTCGCCACAGCAAGTTTTAGCTATACAGTCGCACATGATTGCAGGAACTTACTACAGCAACAACCTTACGACTAGTAAAATTATCGACCCGAACACCAAGGCTTCATTGAGTATAGCAAAACTTACAGACAATGACATTAATATCAATGATGCCAAGGTGCTTGTCAAAGACATTCTAACTGCCAATGGTAAGGTTTCGGATACTCGGGTTTTTACGCTTTTTACCATAGACTAATCACCTCGACTTGTGCCTATCACTTCTAATTCCACGCTGTTGGCTCATACTATTACCTGTAGGACCAATGCATATCGTTGACAAACTCATGTTCCACCAAGAATATAAGCTATCAGTTGAACATTCAAAGCAACATCTTGTCGCAAGTACACAGAGATCAGCAGCAACCAGTCCTCACGATTTGCAATACCATGGACATGTTTTCACACCAGTAATGCTGTGCATTGCTTTGATTGTAGGGTTTATAATGTTTGCTTGAAAAATGGGGCGGGTCATCCCTCTTTTTCCCTGCGTTCTCTGCTGATTTGTACAATTTCATACAAAGGTCGTAATCTGATGGGGTAGGGAGGATTATTTTCTATAATACAGTCAGTCTATATCTATGATGAGGAATGGTGTTGAGAGATAATCTAATCTCGCTTCATGTACCAGTCTATGGCGGTTGAGAAAGCAGCAAAACCAGCACATCCCAGTGCTGCAGATTGTGGTCCTGATCTGTGAGCTAACAATCCTCCAGTGATACATCCAGCCGCTGCACTATTGTACAAGTCGTTCTTGGCACGATACTAGATTGATCATTTTCGAGTTAGGTCAGGGGTCCGAAACCACTGTGTCAATCGCACGAGTACTTACAGATTCAATACAGCATTCCGTTCCAGAATAAATAGCACCAACCACAGCAAAGTTCTTTGCCATACTGTACGACCGGGTTCCCATATCTTTGAGGGCGGATTTCATCTGTTGCTTTGTTGTTTGTTTGACCATTTCGTCCGTCATAGTTGGGCCAGCATACTCAAAGGATGACATGAAAAGACCAAACGCAGCACCCAAACCGAAACCTTTTTGAATGAGACGGTGGAGAGCACAGGTTAATGGATTAAGTTTTTGTTAGCTGCTCAATTTGCGCGCTGCACTTACCAATGACACCTGAGGTAGCGAATTTGAAAGGGCATGATTCCATAACCCCATGGATGATTTGAATCTGTCTTTCTTGATCACTCAGAGGTGGGCGACCGACAGGGTTGGCGGCTTGAGGATTCATGATTGGGAATCAATGGCAGGATTAGAAGCACACCTTACTGTGGTTGAAAAATTTTGAGACGGACAATTTTCTCTTTTTTTTTTTTTTTCTCTTCATACCTGTACGTCTACGCCAGCCCTTGCGACCAGCTTAGACATTGTAAATACTAGCATGGAAAAAGAAAAATGGGAGAATCAAGAGGCAGAAAGCGACGAGGATTCAGAGAATGATCTTGATTACCAGCCAGATCGTAAGGAATTTATTTCAATAAACCATGTTGACACCCGAGGCTGTATCTAAATAGTATGCATTTCAGCCGAAGACGAAGAAGAATCGGATCACGAGAGCCATTCAGCGCACTCTGAAGACGAAGAAGACGAGACTACGCCATCAAAGAAGCGAAAGCGGCCTACTGAAGTGGTGTCTAGGTATGTATCTTTTGATACGCACAGACGATACGTTCATCCAACTTACATTGACTGTGCCATAATAGCCTTCCGCAAGCAGCTGCGACAGATGAAGCTGAAAGAGAGAGGAAAAGACGCATTGATGCTATTTGGGCTGAGATGAATTCTCCTTCTACCGTCGAAAAATCCACAAAGCAGCCTCTAGATGATATTTCCTCGTCCATGAATCGTTCCAGTGACGCTGCGAATCAAGCAGATTCCAAAAATGCCAGCAAAATGTAAGGGTTATTTCTACCGGTTGTTAGAATTCTGTAACAGTTCATCTCACTCATCGCATTGCTTCATTTCACCCCAGTCCCACTCCTGCGTCGTCCGGGGCATCATCGCCAGCTGAATCCACACCTGCTTTGAAAAAACCAACCATTGCCCGACCCAAATCCAATCTTTCCGCATTGGTTAGTCAATATAATATTAAGACGCCAAAGATGAATACTTTGGACAAGAGTAAATTGGACTGGCAGGGTTATGTCGATCGAGAGGGTATTCGTGACGACCTCAAGTATAAGAACAAGGATGGGTGAGTATCAAATTGAATCTTGATAGATGTGGATGACACTGGCTAACATCTGTGGTTCTAGATACATGGAAAAGGTCGCTTTCTTGCAGCGTGTGGATGACCGTCGTATCCAAGATCTTAAGGCTGGTCAACGATCAGCCTCCAAAAAGAAATAATTGCATATCTTTTTTTGTTGTAGTATTATTTAGTATTGACTACTGTACAGTACACTCCTTTCCCTTCCCTTCCATCTCTACTCACATCATGTATACTAACTCGCCGAAACCCAAAATTACAAAAATATAAAAACGGGAAAACGTTCACTACAATGTACATTTCAATTTTAAAAAGTCTGGTTTAACGCATCTGTCTATATTTACAAGAAGTGATTAAAAAAAAAAATTAGTGTTAAGATAACAAAAAACCAGGCCAAGTTGCCTGCATCTAATCTGTACACGATAAAAATGTGTAAAGTCTTCTACACATGGATATACATCAATAGATGATTTACTCTTCGTCTTGTTCAGTGCCAACGACTTGAGTCCAACCATAACTTCGCTCAACAGCCGCTTCCCATTCCGTGTACTTCTTCTTGCGCATCTTGTCATCGATTTTAGGTGTAAAGGTGTCGTGGGCGTTCACCGTGAGGTGGCACAATTCCTCGGTGGACTTCCAGATACCAGCGGCTAAGCCAGCAGCGAAGGCGGCTCCCAGAGCTGTGGTTTCTCGCATGGCAGGTCGTTCAACGTCGATGCCAATGATATCGGATTGAATCTGCATTCCGGTGTCGGAATTGGACATGCCACCGTCGACCTTTAAAATCTTGAGTGGAACGAGCGCATCGGCTTTCATAGCATCAATAATCGCATTGGTGGAGAAGCTAACAGCCTCAAGAGTGGCTCTTGCGATGTGTCGCTTGTTGGTATAATTCGTTAAGCCTACAATGGTTCCCCTAGCATCGTCTCGCCAGTATGGGGCGAATAGTCCTGATAAGGCGGTGACAAAGTATACACCGCCAGTGTCCTTCACCTGAGAGGCCAGCTTGCCCAACTCTTCAGCCGAGTTGATGATTCCCAAATTGTTCTGGAGCCATTTGACCGCTGATCCGGCCACAGAAATTGAACCTTCCAAGGCATAGGTGACGGGTGCATCCGGGCCAAGCTGATAGCAAATCGTTGAGAGAAGGCCATTTTTGGAATTCACATGGCTTTCTCCGGTATTAAACAACAAGAACGCACCAGTACCAAAAGTACACTTGGCATCTCCCTGTGAAAAGCATTTCTGTCCAACCATAGCTGCTTGCTGATCTCCCAAACATCCATGTATAGGGACTCCTTTCAATGGACCGAAAGCGATATCTCCATAGTGTTCAGAGGACGATACCACTTTGGGAAGAATGTGGGCTGGGACATCAAAAAAGCTATCACAAATCATTTGGTTAGTTATGATCTCTGAATTAGTTGCTTTTTGAACACACTGTCGCAAATACTCACTCAAGTAGCCAGTCGTCCCACGCTTGCGTCTTCAGGTTCAAAAACATAGTTCGGCTAGCATTACTCATGTCAGTCAAGTGGACTCCGCCGTCCTTTCCACCTGTCAGGTTATATAATAGCCAACTGTCGACTGTTCCAAACATCGCTCTCTTTTCGTTGATGGCATCCCGTACTTCAGGGACGTTATCAATCAACCAATGTAACTTGACTCCAGCAAAGTAAGTGCTGATAGGAAGACCGCAAAGTGTAGCGACCTTATCGCTATCCTTTTTGGCTTGTAGTTTTTTCACAGTAGTCGTTGTACGAGCGTCACACCAAACAATGGCATTGTAGATGGCCTTTCCGGTGGTCTTATCCCAGACCAGGACTGTTTCACGCTGGTTGGTAACGCCGACCGTCTTGATGCGAGAAGTGTCATGGCCCATCATTTCGAACTTTCGAACAGCCTCTATAATACATTTTCTGACAGACTTGATGAGATCCGTGGGGTCATGCTCGATCCAACCAGGTCGAGGATAGTGCTGATCGAACTCAAGCTGGTGGGATGTCACAAGCTTGCCGTCGTTATCGAATATAAGAAATCGAGTGGAAGTAGTTCCTTGATCGATGGAACCTATGTAAGTTTTATCGTTTTCTGTGCGCTGTGTGAGCATTTGGTGGTGTATAGAATAAAGAAACAGTTAAAGAAGGGAAGAAAAATTTGAAGGGCTGCATTATAAGCGACTACCAAATGACGTTAAAGTTGACGCTGCTGGGCATATGTTTTGCGGCTCCGCTCTAGTCCGTAACCAACTGGGGAGCATCGTTACTGAGACAATCAAGCATCTGAAACACTCGGAAACCCAATCAACCCTTTCAGAACCTGAAAATACACAGTGACATCTGTTTTTAAGAATCCTAATAGCATCCTTTGTTTTTTTTGGGTATGGAAAGTACAATAATTACAGGATTCTTCTGACTGTCGGAATAAATTCAATGACATACATATGCCTACATTCCCGCCTTTTTCAGTATCGCCCTAATCCAAATCCTCCGCCATATATACCGCCAACGAGATTTGGCGCTTGCTTTAGAGCTCCTGGAAGAACAACGATATCCTTATTTCGCTTGGGTTTGCTTTGCAAATCAAACGATCCTGAAGGCGAAGTAGGGGTTTTAACGGCAGGAAAGCTGTAGCCGTCCTCAGTCGACTTGGTTGACCTTGTTGAGGTCGAAGTCGTCGATATGAGCGATATTCTTGTGGATACTCTACCAAAATCGTTGGTACGTTCTGAGCCTAAAAAAACGAATGCCCATTCAGTAAATGACGGTAATCACTTGGCATTTGACGATCTTTTTTTAACTAACCGTTTGTAGTGACGGCTGTCGCTGTTTGGTTTACATCTGACAAAACCTTTCTTAGCATTTGATACCATTCTGCGTGTTGCTCCTGGTTATTGCATCGGATCTCATAAGCGTTCAACGGTATGAGGGCGTTGGAGGCAATCCATTCATCTTGGGCAGCATTTATGGGAGATAACTCCAACACATTGAATGGATTGGACTCTCTGTATGACTTGTTTCGAACATCCATGCCGCGAAGTTCCACTGTGTTTTTAAAATGTAATTGACCGCTATCGCCTTTAGCCTTGCACACTAAAAGCATGTCACTGAAAAGCAGGAACGTTCGGGGTTCCAATACAAACGCGACGTTGGGATTAAGACTTTGAGTTTGGGTGTTGACGCGGTACATGCTACCGCTTAACAGGAGTTTACGAGTAGGTGAAAAAATGTTTGGAATGTTTAGCACGCTTGATTGTAGTTGCGCCATTTGCCACAAGTTATCGCCCGATTCTATTCTATTTATCACAAGTTAATATTTGATTAGCCAAATTGTTGACAAGTCATCTCTTATCACAAATTTTCTCACCTTTCTATAAGGTGCAGAGAGATAGAGTTGATACATTTTGTGGCAGCTCGTAATCCATTATGGTCTGGGTGCATAACGGGGGTATCGGTCATAATGAGTGGTATAAGACTGGCATAGGCAGATATGCGATGGAGAGGCTCCTTCATGAGATACAAAAAGCTGACTTTTCTGCACGGCGAGTCCTTTTGGCAAGACTGTTGATCCCCCAATCCAAATGTGTAAGCTTTACCGTTATCATAACCTGTTAAAGAAGGATGCATAGTATTTACCTCCATAAACTTTCTGAAAGCGGGTATCTTTATCAATCTTTGATAGGTGTTCAATGCACTCGGGTATTCACGTAAAAATTGGTCGTAAACAGTGAGTTTAGGAAGCTAATGAAACGATGGTGTTAGCATTAATTTTGATGGACTTTCCATTCGCTGCTAAGCTCGTCTCTTACTGATTTCTGAAATATATCCCAGGTGATTTGTGTTGGACCCCATAATCGAGAAAAACTAAAACACAATGAATAATTAGCCAAAATGACGAATGAAACAAAAATGTAGGCAAATGCAGTGTCGGCTGGCTGCATGAGATATTTAACTTACCGCTCGTCCAATAAAGAGAGCATTTCGCGATGTACCTCGTAAACGTTCTCCAGGTTTGTAAACAAGGCATTCACTTCTTGGTCGGTGCATACAATTTTTTGCATGCCGAGAAACTTGCGTGCTTGATTCTTAGCCTCTGCCCGCAGAGGCTCCAGATAATGTTTTTGGATGACCTGTAGAGTTCCGACATAAGCTTGCTCAGATACGAACAGTTCCCGTAAATGAGCTTCGCGATTTTGATGGGTTTTTTCCACGTCTGCAACAAAAATCAGAAATTAATTTCTGTGTAAATTCAGATATGGTGAAACTGTAAAAGTTCAAGCAGCTTATCATTCAATACACTGCGCATACTTGCCCATATAACCGTCGTCGATATCATCGTAACCGAGGTCATCGACAATATCCAAGTCATCAGCATAACTGTATGAATTGTGGACATTACTCGGCGTTAAAGCCGCCATTGAAACAGTATTCATGGCTCAAAGAAGTGTTATTAAGAAGGAGAAATAAAGTTGAAGATAAAAGAAGAAAGAAAAAGTGTGAGAGGTTCGCACTTTAGCAAAAAAATCTTATCGACTATATACTGTTTTTTTAGGAGATAATCAAGCTGCACAGTGCTTGATACTCCAACGTCGATATTTTCCCAATTTGGATGGCAAATCAGTGTCACTGAGGTTCCGGAGTGGTGTAACTGTATGAATCTGAGCAGGAAGATGGTACAAAAGAGTAACGAAAGTAGCAGTCGAGTGATAAGACTGGCCAAGAGGTACGGTGAACATTAATGATAGGCAATCACTTTTCAAACCCAGGACACACGTGACCCTACTGGCTGCCAAACCGATACCCAAACCTCAACCTGACTGTTCCGACCGCGTTACCATAACCGAGGCGATTAACCCCTTTCATGTATCATTTATTTTAGAAAGATGTAGATAAGCAACAAATGATTTTTGAATACGCATATCTTTTTTATTTAAATTGGTGAGCTTTGGTAACACCACCAATTTTCATGAAGATAACGAAATGGGGGAACGCACGGAGTCTGAGGATACAATGGAGCAACCTGCATTCTCCGAAGTCGTTTGATAACATCGCAAAAGTTGCGTGACGATAAAGAAAACGTATTTAAGCACGTCAAACAAATTAGCGTACTTGGAAACACATTTGAGAATATCAACGTCTGATCTCTCAAATAAGTTGGCAAATAAAAAAAGACGCAACTAAACATGCTCGTGAAGATGGTATAAATATAATTATTTGATCAAGGTTTAGTGGCTATGATCTGTGCGGTTATAGAGTTAATATAGAGTGGGGCAAAAAAAAGAATGTGCAACGGACGCTCGAACGAAACTACCTCGAGCCATTTTTTCCAAGTATCTGACAGCACTTTGCCTTGGATGGGGCAGTCTTGTCACGTGCGCTTTCTAGGCCCCGCTCGACCAGCACTGGAAATAACCTACTGGTGACCGATTCCAACCTCGCTTTGAATTGCAGATGTACAGGTGGTGAATCATGGATGATTCAGAGGGTAACGTCAATCGACTTTATGAACCCCATTTCGCTTGCAATTGTCTAATTTCAATACTCACTTGTCAGAAATTTGCCGAGTATGCCGCTGCGAGGCTACAGAGGACCAACCTTTGTTTTATCCGTGCAAGTGCTCTGGTAGTATTCGATATGTTCATCAAGAATGGCAAGTGAAGCTATTTTTTAGCGGTTTTATTGCATCAAGCAATGTACCCGTGTTTATTTTGCTAATCTGCCTGTCATCTATAGCTTGACGGAATGGTTGTCGCATAGTAAAAAGAAGTAAGTCGCCAATACATATTGCTCTTGAGCCCTACCTAGCCCTTAACCCGACTTCACCTATAGATACTGCGAGCTTTGTCACCATCCCTTTACATTCACTCCAATTTATAGAGAAGACATGCCAGAGAGAATACCTATACAATTGTTTATTACGCAGTTCATTCGACGCAGTTTCTTTGTCATCCTGACTATCCTGCGCGCCATACTTGTCGGTTTAGTTTGGCTCGTTGCTGTTCCGTATGCCGCGCTATGGACATGGCGGTTTTATTTCTGGAGTGGAGAGAACATTCTTATGGCCCCCAACACGAACCCCAAACCAACCTTGAATGAAACTACCATATTGCCCTCAGGCAACCAGACAGCTTCTCATATCACGCCGTTCGAAAAGAATGTCAGGTAAGTACTCAAATGGCCAAAGAGGACCTCATTGGAATTGTTCATTCATAATGGTTTGGTTTGTAGAACTTTCTTGGCGGATTGTATGGAGGGACAATTGATTATGCTGGTAGTCATTTTGGCATTTTTTGCCATGTTTCTTTTACGAGAATGGATCATGCAAAATACACCGGCGGATCTTCCTGTGAATGATGTATTGGAAGTACACGAATTACCAAGAGCCGAACCAAACCGTTTCGCAGCTAACGTTTTGAACGAGGCTACCTCTTCATCATCTGATTCTGAATCTGACTCGGACTCTGAACGCGACTCTGATGAAGACGAAACGGCTACGCGAACTCAACCTAGCTCCATAAACGACCCGGATGGTGGCGAAGGATCCACCACATTGCTACCTACTGATGAGGAGAACAACCAAGCTCCTAATGCTATCGATATTCCATGGCATGCACACGATCATGCAAGAGCTCAAGCTGGGCAGCCCGCTGCAAACAACATTCACCCACAATTCGAAGGAAATGCAGCTCGACAAGCCTTACTTGCTCATCAGCTCCAACAAGCCAACCAGCAGCAGCAACAAAGGAACAATGAAGAGGACTTTGAATTCGAAAACGCAGTCGATGATCTGGATGGCGTCCTGGAGGCCATCGGCTTAAGAGGCAATATCATGCCACTTGGTCAGCACGCTGCTTTGATGGTTTTGTTGATTGCTGGATGCCTTGGGTCAGCAGTTTGGACCCCCTATATTGTCGGCAAAGCGTTTATTCTGGTAAATACAATGACTATAATGGGGGCAAGTCATTAAGATGATTTTTCTTTTTGTTAATTATGTTGTTTATGGAAATGTTCAGATGTTTCCTACCGTCTTTGTGACAGCGCCCATTCACACTCTGCGACTGATTATTGACCCCCTTGTTGACCTTGTTCTTGATGGTATTCTTCCGTTTGCGACAAAGGCAGTAGAGCCCTATGCCTACCGCATTCGTGATGCCCTTCAAGCATCACCTGTAGCATCGAACATTTTGGATGGGTTCAATCATCTGGTCTCAAGCGTCAAAAACAGTAATGCGGGTTACCAGGTCTGGAATATCACAGGCGATACCTCTTTTGGGAAAGAAGCAGCTCAGACGCTAACTCAAAATCAAACTATGGATGGCACATGGTGGCAAATGCTGGTCGATACCGACTATGTTCAATTACTGACTACTATGCGTACACAGTGGTACCGGTTTGCTCTTGGAGACCATAGCTCTGACCGCATGGTTTGCATTCTTGTCGGCTATGGTGTCTTGGTTACTATCGGGTCATGGTATTTAGCAAGATCTCGAAATGCTTATGGGCGAACCGTTGGGAGAGCTTTACAGCAAGCTATTCGCCAACAAGGTGCTATTCTCAAGGTTACCTTCTTCATTGGCATTGAATTGATGCTCTTCCCTCTTGTGTGTGGAATTCTACTGGACCTGTCTACCCTGCCCCTATTTCCCGAGTCGACGGTGATCAGCCGTATCAACTACTGGCGGGCCAACCCTGGAATTTGGACCTTTCTCCATTGGCTCCTCGGCACCATCTTCATGTTCCACTTTGCTGTCTTTGTAACGTTGTGTCGAGATGTCGTCCGACCCGGTGTGATGTGGTTCATTCGAAACCCCAACGACCCTCAGTTCCATCCCATCAAGGAAATATTAGAACGACCCGTGATGTTCCAATTGCGTAAAATTGGTATCAGTGCGTTGTTGTATGGTGGATTGATTGTGTTTGGTATTGGAAGCGTTGTGTTTTCTATTTCACACTTTGGGGGCTCCATTTTACCGCTCAGGCTGTCAATGAAGTAAGTTCTGAAACTAATGTGTTGACCATGACCAAAGTACCCAACATACTAATTTGTCAAATTCAGGCATTCTACTTTCTCTTATCCAGTGGACCTGATCGCCACTCATGTTGTTATCCCGACTACCATGAGCCGGCTGAAAGTGAAGGCCAGATTTAAAGTCCTGCTGCAAAACTGGTGGAAGGTGGTTTCAAGGCAACTACGACTTTCCTCGTTCATGTTCAATGGTCGGTTTGCAGATCAAGAAGGCAGACATGTTCGCAGAACCTGGAAAGCATTTCTGTTGAGACGCAAGGCTCCCATACCTGACCTCACGCATGGTGATCTTTCGATCGATGGCATCTCTGCTGACGGTGAAGTAGAATTCGTCAAGGATGGTCAATTGATACGAGCTCCCAAGCACGATGGTGTCCCTGTGATCCGTGGAAGACGAATGTTAGTTCCCATCGACCCTGAAACTTACGAACCTATCGATGAAGTCGAACGTCAAATGGGCCATCCAGCGTCCACTGCACTGGGTGGAGAAGAGTTGAACACCACGGTGGTGTATATTCCCCCCAGATTCCGTGCTCGTATCTTCTTCTTCCTTTGGTTGATGTGGTTGTCCGGGGCCATCCTTGCCTGTTGCACTACCATTGTTCCATGTAAGTTGATTTCTCTAAAAAAAATTAGATTGTGTAGCTCATCAAACTACTCATGAGCCACGTGCGAATGATGTTCTTACCCCTGCTTTTGTTTGTCGCTAGTGATCATGGGCCGTTACCTCTTCACATTCTACGTTGCAAAGGATCACTCTGTACACGACCTGTACGCGTTCCTTCTCGGTCTTCACGTTTTGCTAGCCTTAGTATTTGCTGCAGACTACGTGGTTCGCAACTTCATAGCTTTGCAAGCCGATAGATGGAACATATCTTGGTCCAGGGCCATTGAAAAATTGAAGCATGCAAGCAAGCGCGTGGCAAACACGACCTATATTTTGCTCACATTCGGACTGGTTATGCCCATGTTGGTCGGGTTGTTCGTTGAACTTTACTTTATACTTCCCACCCGAAAATCCTCCAGACAAGATATTGCCACCAACCTTTTACAGGTAATGTGATTTTATTTATCAACAGAAGATCAATCAATTTCAACCGAATATACTAACGCCTATTTGCGGCTACCTAGGATTGGTCAATTGGAGTTGTGTACATGAACTTGACATACGGTTTCCTGTCATGGCTACCAGAAAATTACTGGCGCAGAGTACTTCGCAACTTATTTGCGAACGGTATTTTAGAAGTTGAAGCTCGACAAGCCACGAACCTTTTCCTTGCCCCCGTCATTATCGGTGGGCTTGCCGCTATTATCGTACCAGCGTTGGTTGCCTGGGCGGCTATACAAGTACTTGGTACGTTTGACATTCCACTTTAATTATTTCATGATGATGAAACTAAAACCTGTTTTCAGCCCCTGACAATGCTACGATCCAAAACTTGATCGTACGTCTCGCCTATCCTACTGCGTGTTTGATCGTATGCATATATCGTGGAACGTCGTTGTGCTTTAAGGCGGCCAGCGCCTGGGTTCAATCGGTGCGAGACGATACGTATCTGGTTGGACGACAGTTACATAATTTACCACCACAGGATTCTACAGCTACCAATCCTGTTCCCCTTGTACATGCAATCTAGAGATCGAAAAAAAAAAGTGTGAAAAGAAAGAGAAAGAGAGCGATCAGTGGGTGATTTGAAAATACATGTAACATTATCGCTGATACCTGTCCCCCACAACTGAATAAAGAAATGGAACAAACAGAGAGTGGATACGGCAAGGATTAGATAAAATGGAATGCTGATCATGGAGGTGAGGGGCGGCTGAATATCCAAAGCATATGGCTTGTTGATCTCGCTTGAGCAAAGCCTTTTTCCAACTACAGCGAGATCGATCGGTCTGAAGTTGCTGGTAATTGCCAAGAACGTTTATCGCTGTCATCTAGGTACGCCTCAAGCAAATTGATCGAAGCCTCTACCCTTCCAGCTTACTGCTAGACCTCGTTTTTTATCAACTTTTTGGGTGTCACCATGGCAAGGAACCGCCTTCCGATCGGATATAGATATCTTATTCGGCTTAGCTGACGTACCAATGCGAATTTGGGGCATTCGAAAGCCAGTCAAGCCAATAAGATGGAAAATGCAATTGCGAAATAGACAGAAACATACAAAAATAGCTGCTAATTAACCGTGCCAAATGTAGAATGCCGAGTGACCCATGTCTGCTACCAAAACCTCACCGCCCAGAAGTCTTTTTTTAAACTCTTAATCGCGCCTCACCTCCACAAAGCACGGCTCCTGGTTTGCCAGGGGTCGAATAAGATGAATAGTCCAGGTGTAACCAATTGGAATGAAATGGACCCTTTGCTCGTTTAGAGATTTAGGGGACGGCCGGCCAAGCCTCTTGTAATAGAAAAGGTTTTATGGCATAATATTAAGGTAACACAGTGCGGTTAGAGGAGTAGAGGTTTTAATTTCAGATGCCCAGCAACATTAAGAACCAATAGCTTTTAATAGAAAATGAATGTGCTGACGAATAGACTGTCAGATGCACACCCCTGTTTCGCGTGGAAGATGTTGGCAGTAGCTGAAAGTAGAAGTGATAGTAGAAGATCATATTAAATATGCAGCACGGAATGTAAAGATGCTTCCTTTCAATTTACGACAGATCGGTCGGAGTCCCACATGAAGAGGGCCCGGCTCATCTTCATTAACAACAGAAAAAACTTTCTAATCCTCCCGCCTTTTGACCATCTTTTCATCCCCTTTCCCGTCCTTTATTTTCAAATCCTGTTCTTCGCTGGCCGTTGATACATAGCCATGAAATCATTTCAATTCGTTATAGCTGCGCTGTGCGCATCCCTCTCCGTTGCACTTGCTTCCCCTGAGTCTGTTGTCGAACTTCCTCGTCGTGCTCTGTACGAAAAGCGAGCAAGCTGCTCAAAGACCTACAAGGGTGGGTGTCTATACCGATCTGAATGGGAAGCCCCTCTCTTGCGTAGACGACTAAACAAATTGTATATTTATAGTTAAATCTGGAGATACCTGTTCATCGATTGCCAGCAAAAATCACATTTCTCTTAGCAACCTGTACAGCTGGAACAGCAACATCAACAATCCTTCTTGCAATAACTTACACATTGGCACCACTTACTGTGTTAGTAAATCCTCCAGCAATAAAATCACCAAAAAATCAACCAAAAAATCAACTAAAAAATCCACCAAGAAATCCACCAAGAAAAGCACTAAGAAGGTAAAATACCACAGATTCTCTCATCCCAAAAATTTCCCCAAGTCGGCCCATAATATTTTATTTAACCTTTTTCGCCCCCCTTATTTCAGGCTACTGCCACCAAGAAATCTTCAAGCTCATCTAGCAACAGCAAGACATACAATGGTGATGGAACCTACTATGCCCCTGGTCTTGGATCTTGTGGCCACGACAACAAAGAGACCGATATGATTGCTGCTCTGGTAAGTTTTGTGGACCTTGTTTCACAGAAATTAAAGTACAAGCAATGGGATTTTATTAACGTCTACCTTTCCCTTCCAGAATGCTCCTCAAATGGGTAGCTACCCTAACCCTAACAATAACCCCAACTGTGGTAGATACGCCAAGGTGACTGGACCCAAGGGTACCGTTCGTGTCAAAATCGTTGATACTTGCCCTCCCTGTCTTTCTGGTTCCCTTGACTTGAGCCCTGCGGCATTTGTGAAGATTGCTGATCTAGCCAAGGGCCGTGTTAGTATCCACTGGGAATGGGACTAAGCGTTCTCGCTTCCTACTATCCGTTTAGATCATGTCAGCTGGTTTATTTTCCACAGAGATCGCCCATCGACAGCTCTGCTCAGCTGGCTTACCCACGCATGAAATAAACCAGGCTGAAAAAAAAAATATTTGTATTCAGCGACTAATGATACAAGTTTTTTCTATTTTAAAAAAGGATTTCGTAGAATTAGCTATCTGATTGCGCAATAAACAACATGGTCATGATGCATCTTATCTCACTTGATTGTCCATTCATGAGACTATGTCACTGACGATTCCTAGTTTTGCAACCATGCGAAGCTGCATGAATTGCGACGAGGAATTGATTTAGTTACAAAAGTTAGTTAATGCATTCCAAACGTTTGGGGCCTGACACATTGTGGGTCTGGGAAAACCCCAGCTCACGTTGTGAGAGTGGCTGTGAGCGATCTTCCCGGTAAAGATGCCCACCATTCAGGCGAAGCCAATGGATGGCTTGTGGCGAGGTATGCCTTTATCATTGGCACAGGCCAAAAGCATTGAAGACACTGGCTACGCTTCAGCATGCAACCCAAAAATTAGTTGTTTTAGCCATATTAAGGTGGAGCAATATAATTGTAAGAGATCGCTCATCAGGACATATCTTTAAAAATAATCCATATACTGTGAGAAAAAAAAAAGAATATGTTTGTGTCAGTTGAGGCTTCCGTATGCACCCTAATGACTTGCGTTTTTCTTCCTTCTAGATCGACTCGTCACCCCACCACATAGCTAACCTATCCTCCCCTTCTCAGATCAAACATGGATTGGTCAATGCTACACTGAATCCCAAACCTGCTGCACTATTCCACCTATGACACTAAAAATTGGCACACGGACCATCTTTACTACTTTGCCGAATGGACCTGCATACAATTCAACTCAAAAGTCTCTGGGGTGCATATTGATGAAAGTGCATGCAGCAACCAATGCATTGCTTATTTGCTTTTCGCTTCACGGAAGAAGTAGATAAACTGTGGCCTTAATGTTATTTATATTATATATCGTTTTCATTTCGGCAGGTAAATAAATAAACCCAAATGAAAAATTACGGTGGGGGGCTTGACGTCAAGTGCCTTGCTGGTAGTTGACCCAAAGGGGTATATTGTAACTTGGTTGCAACGCGTGTTTCTTCAGCGAATGCTAGTTGGTATGCGTAGCACTGTATGGCTTGAGAAGAGGTGGAGGCGACTGTTTTGAAAAAGGTTTTCTTTTTTTATTTTTTATACTGCATTGCATATTACCCCCGATGGTATTTGTATTTTTCATGTGCTGTGGACCCCAGCCCAGGTAGAACGCTATAGTACTTGGGGTGGTGGGCAGATGAATGACTACGGTCGGTTTACCCCGGAACTACGGATCCGCACCACTATATGCGCGGAAAAATGGACTCTGAAAAAATACCCTGGTCGACAGTATGCCTGACCATGAACCAACCTACCATAAGCTGAAAATTCCTATTTTCATTTCCCCTATTTAGCTTCGCAAAACGTGAATCGACCCATGTTACATGATCACGGTATTTCGCAGCTGAACCAGATATGCTGAGCGCATATTATTACTGCATAACTTGATTGAATTTTTATTTTCAAAGCTTGTGGAATTGGCGATCTTCCTACAAGGACGATTGAAAGCAGACACTACAACATCACGTCGATATGGCAAAAGCAATGGATCTCAACGTCTGTAGATCCAAAATGCTCATAACAAATAAGAAGCGGCTTTGTTATCCACATGCTTTACCTTGGATCTCTAATTTCTACAAAAGGTAGTGGTCTCGGGGCCAAGGCACCAAATACAAATGAGGTTACATCGATTACTTGTTTAAGCCCACAGTGTTTGTAAGATGCAGCGTGATTCAACCATTGGTTTTTCAGATGCATTCCAATGCCATCCAATTCCATAGAGGACAAGTAGATGGCAGTAGAAAGGGAAGCACGGTGCAGTGTAAAAAATGATTTGGGCATGCGCGGTCTTACAGATGAATACAGGAATTACTTGATATGCGTCATTTTTCCATATTTTCGTCATGAGAGGCACTCACGTCCATCGTGGCTACTTACCGCTATTTTGTCATGAGAGGACCTCCAATGATGAGATCGGCTGTGTAAAATTGGGAGTGAGTAGAGGATCCCATGGTTTATCAAAGAATTTAGGCAGCATAAAGTTTTTGTGATCATCACCCCCACTCCCCGCTCTTTCTTTTCCCTTTACTTTGTGGGTTTTCTTAAAAACCCTCTTTTCTCTCTCTCCAACCGAACGTTTTTCTTTTGCATTCCTTTTGCTGTCGTTTTTAATTCCCTGTTGCCAACATGTATCTGTATCCATCACGCCAACCTGAAATGAACCCAGACACCTACTCCTCCATCGTATCGCCTTATCATTATAATAATCGAAGTTTCAATGCCAGCCCACCACGGCGCAGCAGAGATACAGCACTTCAACCTAGTGCTTCAGGAGGCTTACATCGTCTGGAGGATCCTGCCACCGCCGCAGCTGCTTCAACGGCGGCTAGTTCGACCAACGCTACATCATCCACTAACAACGGATCTTACTTCACATGGCTGGTGTTTTTGCAAGAGAAATGGGTTCCTTTTGACTTTCAAAACCAAGGCCGACTAGAGCAGACGTTGAGTCTGGGAGGAACCTTTGTGGACATTGAGGATTCTCACTTTCCATCGGTCAAACGGGTTCGAGTGTTTCCACGAGCAAACTACCTGAGCTATCTTGGCATCAAATACAGACTAAGCAGGGTCCTGCAACCCGATGCATGGATGGATCATGACGAACAAGCTCAGTCATGGGAAGGTCGCATCACTGCTCAACCCGATGGATGGTAGATGCTGAAAAAAATGGGATAGAAATTGAGAAAACTGCCTCCTTTACACAAGATACATATCATACAAATCCTCCTACATATATAATGTTGTATGGTGTTGAAGATTCCGTTATAACTTTTTTTTCTTCTAACCCCCAGCCATACATGTACTACCACCATTACATTTGTATATACCCCTTCCCCTCTGGATACTATACACCCTTATCATTATTATTTGTACCTTTTTTTTTTTTGGGCTGGATACCTATATTTTATTACCTACCAGCTACAATACACACCTTACAATTACATGTTATTTATTTATATCATCCAAGCCCAATATTCGGCCTCCACCTGACTGCCATGGATCTTGTATTCCCATCGTGATATAAGGCAAAAGTCATGGGGTTGGAGCTAGGGAAGTACGTAGTAAGCTTTTTGCGCCCTTCGAAAACTAAAAAATTATAGCAGCGATTTCGGATAAAAGAATGATATTGGCGCGTCCCGCCTTCGAGTACAATTTGTAATTTCTTATAACGGGGGCTTTCAATGATACCAGCGTTTTCCCGCTTGTTTCTATAAATCCGTGCATCTGTATTCCAAAAACCCTTTGGTAACCTCTTTACTACCTCCCTTACCCACTTTACATGGGGGTTTCCTACCCAATTAACGCGTCACACTTCCCTAATTGTATTTTTAGATTGATTCATCTCACGTAAGCACTATTCTTCGTACATCTAACACCATTTCATAACGTGGCCTCACGGAGGCTATAGCCAACATGGCAATGATCATCCATGAGCATACATTTCATTAAGAGAATCAAGCTGCCCTGACTATTTTGTTCGGTCCCTCCGAGTAAGCGGACTTAAAATGACCAAAGAATTCATCATCCGGCTCGGGGCACTCTTAGAGGCGAAAAAAAAAAAAAGATTGGGTTTTCTGAAACGATGTTTGAGCCAAGTCAAATGATTTATGCTGGTTCATTAACGTGAGGCAGCATTAATTGGTTAAGTTTAAGTGCCTAAAATTCTTTCATTAGATTGTGTGTTCCCCCAGTGGACATTGAAAGCCACGTTGACAACCACGCTTTTTGATAATTCAGCTATGAAAAACCCCATCTATGTTACAATAGAAGATCTAAATTGATTGGATATTGAACGTTTAGAACGGCCAGTCAATAAGAAATGGTTGGGTAAAAGATTTTTTTTTGGTTTCCCTCTGCCGTCACTTTTTTTTTTTTTTTTTTTTTTTTTTTTAGTGCCCCGCTTAAGGCTTGTTTTTTTCTTTTGTGGATTCCTTCCTTCTTTCCTTTATCCTCCTCACCGTTCCTTCTGTCCTGAAGAATGCAGTCGCTTCAACACCAATACTATTCTGGGTATCCTTATGGTCAGCAACCTCCGTCTCAGCAGCATGACCAACCTCCGCCTTCCATGATGCCGCCCATCCCCATGATGTCGTCTCACCAGTTTGATCATCAGCAAGCTCCACCCCACCTTCATGACCCACTTGGCCAACAACAGTCTGCCACTCTCCCTCCTGTCAATGGAAAGCTTCCCGGTCAGAAACGCAAGCAAGTCAAGAATGCCTGTGGTATGTGTTTGTTGGAATCTTATAGAAATGGCGGGACCGGAACCAGACCCCGCCCCCGCCCAACTCACTTTCCGATCATCATCCCTTTACTGACCTTTTTTTTTTCTTTACCCCTTTACAGTGAATTGCCAAAAGGCCTGCAAAAAATGCGATGACGGTAGACCTTGCCAACGTTGTATCAAGTTTGGTTTGACCGAGACCTGCGTCAATTCTGTCCGAAAGGAAAGGAAGAAGGGCGTTAAGCGGGGACCTTACAAGCGAAGAGTCAAGGGAGAGCATGGCTCTGCTTCTGGTTCAGTGGTGGACAGCAATAACAGCAGCCCCCAGCCTTCTTCTCTTTATGATACTCCTTCTGGATCACCTGCCTTGCGCTCTCCTCTTCCTTTCTCGGCTTATGGTAGCGCTCCTCCTCCGTATGGCCAGCACAACCAATACGATGCTTTTGCCTATCAACAGAATTATGGTTACGCCAAGGACCAATCCATGTTGGGCCAACAACAGCAATCTGGCAACGTTTCCTACATGATGCCTGGACAACATCCCATGTACCACCACTCATTGCCTTATCAAATGGTGGTACCATCACAGCCTGGTGATGTGCTCGCCCGCTCTATGTCCAACTCTCCTTCGCCTAATGTGCAACAACAGCACCATCAACAGCAGCAACATCAGAGACCACCTCAGCACCACCAACAACAGCAACAGCAACATCATCATCAACAGCACCAACAGTCTACTCCTCGGTCTGAAACCAATGAGGATGAAGATGAAGATGGAAACAAGTTGAACATTCTTTCTCAGCTCTGCAGCGCCGTGCTGGATCACAGCGATGAAGATAAACCTGCTGAAAAGAAGCAATCTAGATCTCCTCCTCCACCAACTGGCAAGCCTGCTTATTTAAATGCTCAACAACCTCCTTCACAGCAAGTCTATGGAACACCTGGTTCTAGCCCTGGTCGTCTTGATGACCAAAAGTCATGGGGCTTGCCATCCCTTCAAAACGTTGTGAATGAAAACCATCATTCCCAGCAGCAATGGGTTGGTAATAACCACGGCAGCAACGGCTGGTAAAAGGGAAAGGATTCGAGCCTAGAAGGCTCTTGGTTCTTCTTTGAAACGAACGCAACCCACATCAACCGACACCTCCGGTTTCTGAATATAACAAGCTTTTCCTTTTCTTTTCTTACATCAAAACCACCCACACCTTTTTTTTTTTTTTAAAAAAAAAACCATTAAGAAAAATCAACCTGGCCCCCAAAAAACATCACAAATTATAGACGCTTCTTCTTTTCTTATCTCTCTTTCTGTCTGGTATATCTTTTTCTTCTCTTTCCTTTCCTTACTGTTTGTACATAGCCTGATGCCACGTCTGTATGCGTGCCCAGTTTGCTTTACTAGTTCGATCGTTATCGCCATACAATGTTTTCCTCACAGAGAAAATAAAATATAAAAAAAACCCCCCAATTTATAAAAATTACAAACAGCGGGAACCTTGTTTTCTAGGTAAGCCTTTATTTTTAGCCGTTTAAGAAAAGCTGGTATAATAAAATGTGCATTGCAAAACACAGGTTGTACAGGAAAACGCGTGCCTTTTCCCACGTTACACGAGACATGTTCACCAATTCTGCTTCTGCGTTCTACGGTGGCGCCATTCAGCGATTCTTCTTCGCTTCCAAAACAGCAAGCCCAAACCAAGCAAGATGAGCAAAATGACAATGACAATGACGGCAATGGCCCACTTGGGGAAGGGTTGCTTGATGGCAGGTCTGGGCTGGGTAATGGTGGTATACGGTGGGTCGGAGGCGTTGGTGACAAGCTGGTACGCCACGAGACCTTGGAAGGGAGCGTTGTAGTCTAGCGCCACCTCGGACTGCTGCCAATCGTTTCGCACATCATAGAACAAGTCGCCCTGACTGGGCCCGCCCACCACGGCGCCAGACAAAACGTATTTTTCGGTGGGAGGCGAACTGTTGATATTGCCAATGTCGGTGCCGCCCGACGCGCCTGCGTGATGGGGATTGGCAGGCGAGTTCATATGAACACCCACAACATAAGGTGTCAACCTAGGTGGAGTGGATTAGAAAAACCCACGGTATTCAATGCCCGAAAAGGAAATGAATCACTTACATTGGATTATTGCCAAGCATATAATCAATTTGTCCTAGAGCAAACTTGACATAGCCGCTTCCCTTATCGCTGTTAAGAGGGCTGTACAATAAAGCAAGCAGAGCCGTGTCTTGAGCGGGAATTAGCGAATTGGAAGCGCTGGATTGCCCACACCATAACAAGCCACCTCCTGTAAAACTGCAAGGGGATTTTCCTTGGGTCAAGGTATCCAAGTACCGTTCAGCCGCCACCTTGTACTTATTCGTCGTGGTATCCAACATACTGCCTAGAACGAACACGCCTCCCGATTGGTCACTCCAATCCATGGGAGTGATGTCTAAACTTCCCAGCTTGAATTGGTCAAAGTAATTGCTGGCTTTGGTCAAATAGGTCTGATTGCCTGTGGCCCGGTAAAGCCAGAGCGCTCCCCACACCAGCTGGTTCTGAACTGTATTGGTCTGGTAAAATTCCGCAATGGCGGGAATAGATGTGGTATACGGTTGCTGAGGCTGAGCGGTTTCAGCGAAATCGAACAATGAAATTCCGTGTTGCATCAATGTGTCAGCGTACGCACTGTCGTTGAATCTGTTTCTAAAGAGATACGAAGCCGAAGCAAAGGCCGCGGCTCCCAATGCTGCAACGTCCGTTCCAGGAGAAGTGCTATTGACCATATAGGAAGGACGAGGTGTTGGAATGTTGGTATCAGGACCCCAGTAATTGTTATCAACATCACCATTGCCGACCTACAAGATATCAAACGAATAAGCAACCCTAATTATGAAAGAAAATAATAATCACGATAATATATTTTGCTGCACCAACTCACCTGAACATAAAATACATTGGGCTGAGGGTGGGCTTGAATTAACCAGTCGCTTCCCCATTTCACCATATCTCGTAAATAGCCGTCTTGGTTGGCCGATTGATAGCCTTGGAAATATTCTATAGCGCCCCAATTCACAATGGACATGGAATAGGCCATTGGCAACGTGAATTTGAGGTAATCACTATACATGCAAACCAAGTTAGTTTATGCGGTCATTCATTCACTTGCAGACAGTCTCAGTTAGTCTACATTACCCTGCATCATAGTATCCTCCAGTCAAGTTGACATTGTTGTCCGAACCGTCTTGGAGGGCTGAGTCGTGGCGCCTGGTAAGTAAGAATAGGTTATTTTTGTTGGTCAGACCCGGGGTTATCAGCCAATTACTATTTGTGTGCTCCCTCATTTCCACTGCATCTCCTAGTCTACTCCTACCCTTATTTTTTTTATATCCCTTTTCATTGGAAATAGAAGAGACTTACCATGACACTCTGTTATTCGCAGGTAATTGTCCACTTCGCTGTGCTTCATAGAACAACAGTGAGTCGGATAACAATGTAGAGTAGGCTTGATTTACTGAGGACGTAGGTGCTGGATTGGATGTAGTGGTGGTGGTATCCTGGGCTAAAGCCTGTAGAGCCAGTAGCGACAAGGCAGGGATAGCCTTTGATAGCCAACGCATTGGCTTTTGAACAAGAGAAAAGTAAAAGATGAAACTTGTGGAAAAAGAGGTTGGATAATTCACGCAGAGGGCTTTTTATGCATTAAGCTGGGCTGGCTGGGTAGTTCCGGGGTTATAACTTATTTTCAACGATGGCGGAGTCATGGTAGGGATTCCTGCTTGTCGCCAAGTCTTTCGCAGCCACAGCTGTTGACCTTCCATCATCTGTGCGCGGAACACCTGCCGCCCCTCATTTGAATGCTTCTTGCAATTCTATGTCCACATAAGCCTATTTTCCGTTGCTTGTAGTACACGTTGCCAATCTTCATAGATGAAAGGCGCAGTGAGGCTGCCAACCAAGCCGTGCGCGCCCTATGTCCATGAGGGACCTTGTTACCATTTACCTGTTCATGTTTCTACTTCCTTGTGGACTGCAGTCTAATCAACTGACGATCTAAGACACTTACCTGAACAAAATGCACCCTTGTGTTCAAGCATGCGAGGATTATTCTGGAAACAGCGACCTGGTACCAAAAAGTTAATAATAACAATCCCAGACAAATCTTTGTACAAAGGAAGGGCCTCGATCACTGCTATAAAATTCACTACAAAGACAGCTCATTCATAATGGGTGTTGCTGCTGTGAAACCGGTAATGAAAATGAAACATTGGACTGGCACCTCCTTGTGACTAGCCACCATTCAAATGTAATAATAACTTTGTTATAACGCTTACTTTGCATAAATGAGCCTTTTAAGTACAGCTATAAGCAATACTATATCGGAGTCACGGCTGCCAGCATGCGCACCATTCTAGAGCCGATAGGCTTACACAGACCGATCACCGACCCATCCGCCAGAAAAATAGGCTTTTTTCAGAACGTGTTTCACCGATCGAGTTGGGGAGGCGGGCGGTAAGCGAGCATGGTGGCTACGTAACAGCAGTGAACCATGTGTAGGAAAGTCCAGTTCACTTTTTTAATGTGTTAACAGTGACAGTAACAATGACAGCTATCGCAAGTAGTCAGATATTGCCCTCCTTTCTCAACTGACTATTCCTGACTATTCTTGACAGATCGGCTGCTCTTCGTCATTCTCTGATAACGATTTGTCCCTATTGTCAATCCGGTGATCGGCACACGGCATGACAAGAACGTTTCGTTCCTAAGTATTTGCAAAATTGAATACTTTTAACGCCATTTCAAAGGGGAGAGGGGACGCACCCCTCAATTTGACAAGCGCTTTGTTGACACTGGCCAAGGGTATGTATAGAATTCTATTTGACAATGCACGAAGAGAATTACTTGGCATCATTAATAATAGCGTTTTTATGTCTCTACTATGGTATTCAGAATGGTTGGTAGTAGCTGAATTCTGCTTTCACTTTCGAGAGCCATATTGTGCCATAAAGCTATCTCAATAACGCTGACGGCCACGGAAGTTGAATATCCAACTCCCCTGAAAGTGTGCGCTGTGCCAAAGTCAGCATTCGGAATTTCGGGCCGATGTGCTCTTGCATATTTGATCATTTACTCTTTAGTTTGGCAGGAGTAATGCATTTTCGCTTGCTCCGACCTGGGCACAGATAGTCTGGTCAGCCAAAGTTCCTCCAGTTTGTCAAAATACTCCCTCAGGTGCTGGTGAATACAATATCAGTCAGTCACATAAGCATCAGTATGATACATTTTTTTTTCCAAAATTCTGTGCCTGAATAATATGTGTGGAGTGGAATGGCGAAAACCACGCCTACCACTTGTCTGTTTCAAAAGCAGACACCAAATGCATCACGGAGGAGATCACACTCGAGTTATATGTACATCATTTATTTCAAGAATGGAGATGGCCATCACATTGCGTTGAAGCAAAGAATGTATCAAAAAAATCACTTGCAAGGACTGGCTTTTCTTCACTAAACGGCTTATTGCCTTTGGCGGTTATTATATACTAGTCGTTCGATGGTTTTTCATCGACGCTTGGCGGCTTCGTTTCAATCTCTTGCACTTCCACTTTGGCGATACCAGTGTCACGGCATAGGGAACCTCTGCTCTGGCTCTCGGTATCGTTGTGCAACACACTTTTTTCAGCTGCAACCTTTTTAAAGTTCCAGGGCTTGACATTGTTGGCGTACATGTAGTCCAACATCTCAAAGGACATTCCTTTGGTCTCTGGAACGAGGAAATAGCAAGCGATGCTAGCGAGAAGAGCACATCCAAAGAAGATAAAGCCTGTTTTGCCTCCAAGATTGCCTGCATCCGGATTAATCATGTATGGGACGGTGAATTGGAAAACGAGGCCCCAAACGCAGTTGCTGACGGTGACAAGACCTTGGGTGGCAGCACGGAGATGTAATGTCGCAATTTCTGATGCGAGTACAAACCCAACCGCTCCAATAGAGCACTGGTAGATGATGGCCCAAAGGAAAATGAGAACAAGAATGGCCCATCCGGCAGCAACAGTGTTATTAAGGCATCCCATTATGCCAATGAGCAAGTTAATAAGTGTCAAGGCAAAAACGGCAGGGACAATCATGGTTCGTCTTCCAACAATTTCCACAAGTGGGAATGATGCAAGGGTGGACATCAGCATGAAAACAAACAAGACCACCGAGACCAGGAAGGACTGACTGATGCCGATGAGTTGCAAGAAGTAAGTGACATATCCTGTGACGAAGGATGCACCAACAAGCTGCTGTGTACTAGTGACGACAATAGAAGTCATCGTTCGCTTCAAGTTTTTGCCCTTGAAGCACTCGAGCATGGCTGATTGGGACCAAATGGAGTTGGAGTTTCTTGAGGACGATCCTTGTGTTTCATCGGAGGACATCACATCCGCCTGTAGACGTTTGAGCTCGAGTTGATAGAATTCTTCATCATCAATACCGTACATTCTATGCAAGGATCTCACGGCCTTGTCGTTATCTCCCATCTTGACCAGCCAGTAGGGGGACTCGGGGAACCAAATGAAGAACGCTAGGTACAATGCCGGAAAGAAATATTCAGTGACAAAAGGCGTAAGGTAGCTCCATTTTCCGTTGATATGGCTGGAGCCTTCACTGATGACCACCATTAGGAACTGTCCCAGAACGATACTTGAATTGAAACAGCAGAGGAAAAATCCACGGAGTTCCGGTCGACAGGTCTCACCAATCCAAAGTGGAGAAATGGTGAACATGATACCGATGGCAATACCGTTGAGACCACGGCCTACTAATTGGAGCCTCCATTCTGTAGATAATTGTTGAATGATAACAGCACCAGTGGATATGAGAGCGGCCACGGCAATAAAAGGCTTGCGTCCCCAGCGGTCAATGATAGGGGTGATGATGATTGCAGTAATGAGATCAAGACCCAAACCTAACACAGACCACGCGGAGATGATAGATGCTCGGATGATGTAATCTCCGTCAACCAGCGTACCAAATTGCTGCTTGAAAGCTGGCATGGCCAATAGCTGACCACCGACTGTGTAGTCAAAGCCTTGCATCATGGAACCCATTGCTGTCCAGAGAGCCCATAATGCATATCTCCAATGACGTCTTAGGATCTTCCATTTGTTGTTTGGGTCAACCACGGAATAATCAATATCCCCGGATTTCTTGTGTGCAGTCACCATTAAAGCTTGTGCTAGGTTGGAAAGATATGAGTGTGGGGTTTTTTTAATGAATTTGATTTTTTTTGTGGGGAAACCAGCTTATATATGTTCAAACAACTATGGGAATTCTCATTGTGACGGAAACCGTAATTGGGTGGAGTTTCTAATCACTAAAAAAGGATTGGAAACCCAATAGCTCCGTATTTGTAGCACAGAATCTGCCGGGTACCAGGCATTGGTGCGACGATGGAAGATAACAAGATATTCCGACTTTCCATCGTTGACAGGCTGAGCACGAATACCGAATTTATATATATATGTTTTTCATGTGGTCTATACGATAGACAAACGATGACTTTGGAAGCCAAAAACCCTATTGAACATCTTAACGGCAAAAATAAACGCATGGATCAGTTCATGGAGTTGCCACTATGGTTTCATTTGACACCTCCTCATGGGTGGATGAACGATCCATGCGCTCCAGGTTATGACCCAGAGACCAAGCTATATCATATATTTTACCAATGTAAGGAGATCTGTTACCCTATCTGCAGTTTAATCACACCTTACTGACGAGAAACATTGTGTTTAGGGAACCCCAAGGGAATTGAGTGGGGAAATATGTCCTGGGGCCATTCTGTCAGCAAAGATCTCGTTCATTGGGACAGAGTTGGAGACCGACCAGCGCTGAAACCGACCTCAGAGTATGATCGAGAAGGCGTCTTCACTGGCTGCTTTCATGCTAGTGGAATGCATCAAGAGAAAGATCAGCTCACTACCTTTTACACTTCAGTAAACAAGCTACCTCTGAAATTCAATATTCCATACCACTTTGGTCAAGAGTCACTCAGCTATGCCACCTCCACTGATCAAGGCAAAACTTGGACGAAAGGCTTTGACAATCCCATCCTAAGTGGCCCTCCAAAATCCATCAAAGAAATGACCGGCTGGAGAGATCCTTATGTGCAGAAGTGGGAATCGTTTGATAAGGCTCGTGGGGTCTCTACTGATTCCCTTTACGGCATTATCTCTGGTGGAAGTAAAGGTGTTGAACCAAACTCGTACATCTATGAGATCGATGGCAACGATTTGTCCAAATGGAACTATCTCGGACCTTTGGTGACTAGTTTAGGGCTCAACTTCAGACCGTCTAAGAAGTGGTCTGGTGATTTTGGAGTCAATTGGGAGGTCACGAACTTTATGACGTTGAAGGACGGTACTACATCCCAAGAGTTTCTCATTTTGGGTGCTGAAGGCGGTGCACAACGCGATCATTTGGTGGACATGGTGCTACCGGATGGCCTTCAAGAGAGAACAGCCCGCTGGGGACTTTGGATGTCGGGCGATCTGGTCAAAACCGGCGACAACGTGCAACTGCAGTACAAATATGGTGGAATTCTTGATCATGGCGTTTACTATGCTGCAAACTCATTTCATGATCCAGTAAACAATCGGCGGGTTGTCTGGGGTTGGATACCCGAGGAAGACATTCCGGTCCGTCATCTTGAGAAGCGCGGCTTCAATGGCTGTATGGGAATTATGCGAGAATTATTCTTGTTGACCATCCCAAATGTCACTGGAACTTTGCGAACCCCTTTGGATCAACTACCAACAATCCAGGTTATTCCCAACGATAATGGCACCAACACCTTACACACTCTTGGCATCCGACCTCTAAGAGAGTACGACAACCTTCATGGTAGACCGGTGTATACCTCTGACAATCTAGCACTACCAGCGCCTGACTTTGCGTTGTATGAGACTTCTGTACAGTCTAAGAGATGGGTACTGGAATCTACCATTAAAGTAAAGGCAGGGTGTAAAAGTGTTGGCGTGGTCTTCCGCCATAACAAGGAAAAAACGGTGTTTTCTAGCATTCTATTCGATCCGCTTGAGGAGGAAATTGCAGTCAACAGAGCACAATCCAACAATGACGATACGATCAGCAAATGCCAGGAAAAAGGTCCACATACACTGTTCCATACGGATAACAACAGTGTCAAGTCGCAAGAAAAGCTCAAGCTTTCCATTTTCTGTGATGACTTTGTTGTGGAAGTCTTTGCCAACGACAGATTTGCACTTTCCACCATGATTTACACTGACGATGCCTTGGGCATCAGTTTGATGGCCGCTGGTGAATTAGGTAGTGCGGTGTTTGAACGCACTACTATTTGGGAGATGAGCCATGGTATATTTTGAGAAGTGTAGCTTGTGAATGACAGTGTAGCAAATAAACTTTATATTTCAACAAACTCCTAAGCATCTAATTACTTGATTAGTCTTCCTAAATCCGACCGAGCGGTCCACGAAACTAGTGAGCAAAAATGGAATGAGTAGAGATATCTGTCATCTTCCAATCCTATCTATATGTGGCATTTTGGCTTTGTTACAAATTTCACACACTTGAACAATTTTGGAACGACAGGTCATGGTGATGAATCTAAAAATGTGGATAATGAATAGCATTGCTTCTGGAAATGAACCATGTTGCGTCTGCTGGGTCAGTTTATTTCAGAAATAAAGGTCTTTACAGTCAACAGTCGCTGGTAAACAAACGTGAGAGTGTATGCAAAGATTCAACGATCATTTACCGTTCATTCTCGTTGTGACAATGTTACATAACGATCTGCATATTGTCTTTGCGTCGTCAGTAAGGTTGGGATGCATATGATCTGGTGTTACGATCATATGCAGGGTACCAGTCTGACCTGTCGGGTACCAGTTCAAATGTGGGGTACCAGCCTAGGTCAGAGGCGTTTCAGCCACACTACCATTATTTACCGTCGTCATTAACCTTCAGCTGAGTTTTCACGTTCCTTCTACAACGCCTGTACAAATTATTTACAGTACTGTTCGTACTGTACTGTTTGTATTCTGTACCAAAGCATCCGTATTATGCTTTGAGAATCTCCCGAGATAATAACCTCTGATGTTTGCAAAGGTTTGTTCTCAAGCTTTGAAAGCTTAGCTGAGCGTCAATTGATTTGCTATAAGTATGGAGTTTTTAGACATTATTTTCACCTACATCTCAATCAATCCTTCACCTGAAATCGTTCAAAATGGCCTCCAAGCTCGGACAAAGTCTCCTGACCAACGCTACCCAAAAGTCAAACGCAAGAAGCGCTAGAATTTCCAGCTGGGACCAATCTGGCCATAATGAAGACGCCTTTGTTGTCATGCCCGGTGAAACTGCTATTCTAGCTGACTTGGAAGGACCAGGTGCCATCACTCACTTGTGGTTCGTCCAAACCTGCCGACGTGTTCGTGGCCCTGGCTTGATTGATCCTACCAAAGCTGGTGTAGCCATGATGGAAGTTCATAATGCGCTTGGCTTGAACTGGGAAGTCAATGATCCAGATTACTACCGCAAGGTCATAATCCGCATGTACTGGGATGACCAAGAAACCCCTAGTGTTATTGCTCCCCTTGGTGACTTCTTCTGTGTCGGTCACTCCATGGCGGCCAACTTTGACTCTCTTCCATTTACCGTCTCTGTCAAGGATTCCGAACGACTCAAGTATGGTGGTGGTGCGGCCTTCAACTGCTACTTGTCTATGCCTTTCAACAAGCGTGCTAGAATTGAGGTTGAAAATCAAAACGATGTTGCTTACATGCAATACTACTACATCGACTACGAGCTCTACGCTGAGCCTCTTCCCAAGGATACTCTCTACTTCCACGCCTACTGGCACCGAGAGAACACCACTGAAGGATGGGGACCTGATCTGCAAGTCAACAGTTTGGAAACACAAGTACCCAACTTGGATGGTAAAGAAAACTACGTGATTCTTGAGACTGAGGGCGCTGGTAACTACATTGGATGCAACCATTCTGTCGCTCATTTCCAAGATACCTGGTGGGGTGAAGGGGACGATATGATCTTCATTGACGATGATGTATGGCCCCCAAGTCTCCATGGCACTGGTGGTGAAGATTACTTTTCGCAAGGTTGGGGCATGCAAAAGAACGCTTTTGCATTCGCTGGTACCATCATTCATGAAGAAGATGTCCCTGGATACCAAGTAAGTTACCGCTGGCATTTGGCCGACCCTGTTCGCTTCTCCAAGAAAATTAAGGTCACCCTCGAACATGGCCATGGTAATCATCTGACTGAGGACTGGGCTTCCACCGCCTACTGGTATCAGACCTTGCCCACTCCCAAGTTTGAGATCCTGCCAGTCGAACAGCGTATTCCCCGCAAGCCCACCATGCCGACCGACGGATTGTTCAAACCCAATGTAAGCAAGCTCAATAAGCAGCAGCAAGAAATGCATAAGAAACAGGAAGAGAGAATGGAGGAGTTCATGAAGAAGCGTAATGAATGGCTTACACGACGTGCAGAGGATTCTCGACAGCGTGCTGCCGCCAATGTCGAATTTGCCAAGAAGATTCGCAAGGATTTCCTCGAAAAGCAGGTAAAATGATCGATGCGTTTGCACCGAAACGATATAGAGTAGCACCTGTTGTAAAGATTTTGAACATAATAAAGGAAGTTGTAAAAAGTAAGGCCTTTGGTTGCGCTATCATGCTATTACAATTTGGAAAGAAAATGAAAATTTGAGCAAAACAAGCATCGCGAGATGGCAGGAAATACTTACTTTGATACTACCAAAATTTTCAATGTTGTGCTTATGGTCAAACCATCTATTCGATATCAAATAATGCAACAGCTTTATCAGTTACCTGTTGGTGCAAGGAAGATTCAGTACGCTTTAGCAGGAATATTTTCCATCCACCTCACGTTGGCATATGGCGAGGGAATCAGTGCTCGTGAAAAACTACTTCATGAGCTAGCTACAAAGAAAGGCGACCTGTCATTTATAAGCTTCCAGTCGACTCAAGCGATGTTTCGAAACCACTTACCAGCCATCGGGCAAGCCAAGCATGTAATTGCAAAGTGCACAGAAGCCTCAGCACCAACCATGGTCAGCCATTTTGGTATATGTTTTGATGTTCAACTCGTCGAAGAATCAAATGCAAGCCTCATACTGCAAAAGCTGAAATTCTGGAAGGATCTAAATTTTGCCAAAGGTCGATCCATAGGAGTTGAAAAGCTGATAGACACGGCGGAAAGTCAAGAAATTCAAATGTCAACATCCTTGAAGCTTGCCATCGTGCACTATATCAGGTCTATTATGCTAGTGGAGACATACGACGAAGATTTACAGACAGGTGGTGCTGGTCGACAGATTCAACGATGTCATCGGATACAGTGCTGTCAGATAGAAGAAAAAGAGTTTACAAGGCTGTTTAAAAAAGACGGTACCAAACTTGAAAGGATCTGGTTACGTGATAAACCTGATGGCGCGGGAGCAAATGCGATAGCAAGTGGTCAATTTTTCTCTAAGGAAGCAAGTGCGAAAGGATAATATCATCTATATTTTGAATTGAAATGCTGTAAAGCATATTAAATTGCATCGAAATGTACCGGGTTAGAAGTTGTACCTTTTCTAGTATTAAAATATTATTATCCCCACTCACGTATACTCACGTATACCAGAGTGCCTTTCACCTTTGGTGCCTTTTATTTCTTTTGATATTCTGATGTTTGCAATGGTGATATTTTTCTAACTGACAGTCATCATACCACTCCTACGATGCTTGAAAACCACTTACTGAATATTAATTAAATTAATTGTTAGATGCAGCTTGTGCAGTTTTTCAGTGCCTATATCGATAAGCCCTTTCGGTCTATGCATTGCGGTTCAATTTTCAGCGGACCATCTACTGCAAAAGTTAACTGCTTGGAAAGACAAAAAATTTGCCAGACATCATTCTCCAGAGTAAAAGGGTTATAGGAGCCGAAAGAAGATCATAGAGTCAAACGAAAAAGTTAGTCGAAATTCTAGCAAGCATTGCATCCGGTCTTTTACGTTTATCAAGAACTAATGAAGATTGATATACAGGTGGCGAACGACCACTCGAACTTCCCAGCCGCTCTGACAGATGTCAGCTTATACAATAGCTAGAAACGCTACTTGCAAAGGTCGAGATCATATTCGAAAATATTGATAAGTCTGCTTTTGTAGTAATGGTTATTAGGAAAAGCGACAATCTCCTCGCCCGGCATAAAATGCTGTAGCTCAAAAGTCTGAAACACTGACTATGTTCATTGAAACATCTTTAAAGCATGAGAGAGGAATATTTTTGCATGATTGGGAGAACAAACAATCTAGTATACATATTCCCTTCATAAATAAAAATCGTATGAAATGAATACATGTCATCCATTACGCGGTACAGGAAGTCTGACAGACAGCGAACAGCACGTTTGCGGTACTCGCCGAGGCATTAGAGCACTGCGAGGCCATAGAAAGGACTTTCACTATGTAACAATAACACCTTTTCTTCTTGACGAGAAGTTGTGAATATAACGTTGACCACCCTATACTAACTCGCGACATATACTGTCCAATAAGCGTAAGCCAACATGAAATATTTGGGCTCATAGATGAACATACAGTTTTGAACCTTAAGTGGCAAAACCAGCTCTCTCAAGTTTTTTCAACACCACACTCAACTGCAGCTAAAAGCAAATGGCAGTGGAGCTTCAGACATCGAGTTTTCAGGCCGATTTCGTGACTTTTGACCCTTCTTACAGTTCTGTGCGGCCACTTCAGGTCAATAGTATGCACTGAGTAGAGAGCATGACAACCGTCACTTCAATTCAAAGTCAAGTGGCTTTTAGTTGGAAACAGCAAGTTAGAAGGCAGTACATTGATAATCAATATGCCAGCAAAGCCGAGTTAGAGATGCAATGAGGCTTCCCTATCAGATTAAAAGGTAGTCCCATTTGCCCCAGTTATGCTGGTAAAGTCAGCTTCAGATAAATTTTTCTGGATCCATTATGCAACCGCCCAATACCAACGCTGCATTGGTCGGAGGCCGTTGTGTGTTTGACTCGCCTCAATGAGGCTATGCGGGAACAATTGTGGTATGATTCGCGCATAACTAAAAATGATTGAAGAAGAATCAAATCACTAGTAAAATATACCATGTCAAAGTTCACAGGTCTTCGAATGGTAGAGAGTCTAGCTATCTTGTCACGTCTCATCAAACTTGGCAAATAAATAAACATAAACATATGGAAGCTAACGCTTTCAAGCCTTGTAGAATAATGCAGACAGCCACAATTAAGAATTTCAAGAACCGAAGAGTGTCAACGTATGCCTTTTATTTTGTAAGCATCTACTTGATTAGCAATATGAAAGAATAAACATAAATCAGCTACATTTTCTGTCACTCGTCCACAACAAGCTTCAGATCAGCCATATGAACAAAGGTTTGCCAACGCGATCTACAGTATTTTAGAAGTTGTCAATTTTAACATCTAGGAGAGACGGTGTCATCAGACTTGAAGAAAGCAAGAAAGACACAGATCAGAAAGGAGGCTTTACCTATCTATTGACAGCCACCTTGCCCTGGAACTGTTTGTCAGCCACATTTTGATCCCTGGCCAATTAAACCGTATTATCCGACAGTGAGGCGTGCAAACGATGGGAACTACTTTATTCAAACGTGATGGCCACCGTTGTCACATCATGGTTAAATAAGATCGCATTCGATGGTTGAATAGGTCATTTGGATTACTATCGCAAAAAATTATGTATATTTAAAATAGAAATGCTGCTGAGACGCAGTGTTTTAGTAACATAGTAATTTAAACTGACACATAAACTCAATGCAGGTAATGTAATCTCAGTCAATTGTTGAATTTTTTGTGCTGGTGAGCAAAGTGTATATAAATACCCTGCTTTAGAGAT
This sequence comes from Umbelopsis vinacea, assembly GCA_016758895.1. Classification (NCBI taxonomy): domain Eukaryota; kingdom Fungi; phylum Mucoromycota; class Umbelopsidomycetes; order Umbelopsidales; family Umbelopsidaceae; genus Umbelopsis; species Umbelopsis vinacea. The sequence goes on along the minus strand of JAEPRA010000009.1, from coordinate 273,031 downwards.
TTTCATAATCATCGCTAAAAAAATCTATTTTGAATGTCAAGCTCGTACGATTTTATCATAGTAGGAGGTAGTGTACCCCTCACAATTTGCTGATCTATCAGTGAAATAACCCTGGCTCTTTTTAGGTGGAACTGCTGGATGCTTGATTGCCAACCGTCTTGTTTCGTCCAAGAAAAGCCCTTCGGTGCTCATTATTGAAACGGGTGACCATGGAGACCTGGATCATAGGGTGCCATACGCCAGATATCTGAATGCCTTTACTCGTCCAGACCTTGATTATGGATACGAGACGGCACCACAGGCTGCACTAGATGACAAAGTAATGCCCTATGCAAGAGGGAAGGGAATGGGTGGAAGCACCATGATTAATTTCATGGTATACACCCGCGGTGCCTCTGGTGACTATGATGAGTGGGCCAAATTAGTTGGAAATGATGATTGGTCTTGGGATGCTGCTCTGAAGAGATTCCAGAAGGTTTGTTGCTTCAATTCTAAAGCTACCATCTGATCAAATATTAAACCATTTTGTGCGCGCTCAAAGATTGAAAACTACACAGACAACAATGGAGCAGAGTATAAAAACTACGCCGAACTTTCAGCCGCCTGCAGCGAAAGTACCGGTACTCTCGGTGTTTCGGTTCAATTTGAAGAGGAAACAGCCGCATTCTTAGACGCTGCATATGAGCTGGGCTGGAAAAAGAATTTGGATCTAAATAGTGGAAACCCCATTGGTGTTGGAGCCGCAGCTTCAACCGTATACGAGGGAATGCGTTGCACCAGTTCTTCAGCGCATATTCAGCCAGATACACCAAATTTGACCATCATGGTAAAATCTCAGGCCACGAAAATATTGTTTGAAGGTACAAAGGCCATTGGTGTTGAAGTCAATGGTAAGGTCTCAGTTTATGCCTCCAAGGAAGTTATTTTGAGTTCAGGATCGTTCGACACGCCTAAATTGTTATTGCTCTCTGGTGTTGGCCCCGCGAAGGAGTTGGAAGCTTTTGGCATCAATATCATCAAGGATCTTCCAGGTATCGGGAAAAACATGCAAGACCACTGTGGTGTATTTGTCTCTGATCTAGTGGACAATGCCATGTCATCGCGTGCACCATTCATCCACTCGAAGGACCTGTATGAAGATGCTCGCAAACAATGGGACAAAGACCGCACAGGGTCTTTAACCACTCACTATAGTGCGATGTGCATTGCTTTTTTGAAGCAGGAACACCTCCACGATACTCCAGAGTATCAAGCTCTGAGTGAAGAATCAAAGTCTTATTTGCAAAGGCCAACTATTCCCACAATTGAAATTGCTTTCAACGGACCAACGTTTCCGCCCGGTCAAGTGTATGGGGAGGACAGTACTTGCTTCTGCTCAGGTATTATGTTGATGCACCCTGAGTCTAGAGGATCAGTCACCTTGAAATCGTCCAATCCTTTTGATCCGCCGGTCATTGATCCTAACTATGTAGATCATCCATTTGATCGACTTGCTTTGATTGAAGGGGTTCGAGAGGCAAGAAGACTGATCAATGAGACCTCGTTGAACAAATACTGGATCAAGCCTATTTTAGCACCTGAAGACGATACCGATGAGGCTATATGGGAGCACATCAAGGATTTAATTATGTCTATTTGGCATGCTAGTAGCACCGTATCCATGGGAAAGGATGATGATCCAATGGCCTGTGTAGGTGCAGATATGAAATTGCGTGGGTTGCAAAATCTTAGGGCAGCAGATATGAGTGTCTGTCCACTTGTTATTACTGGACATACTCAAGCTGTGGCTTATCAAATCGGCCAGGCAGCAGCAGAGAAGATCATAGATGAACATAATTTAAATGGTTAGATACTATTAGTAGCTATATCTTGCCGGTATAATAGTATTTTTACATTATTTGAATAAAGTCTCATCCACAAATTCATAATTTCTACCATTCCACTTCTTCCCACCAGGACACGATACTGAGCAGGCTGGTAAATAAATCACCACTTGATATTTTATCCGCATCTCGCAGAAGGCACGCAATGAAGAGAAATAGCCTCTACCAGAATGAGCTCAATTCAGACAGAGGTCATGGACGAATGATCACAGACGGTAATATTATGAAGATTCAAAATTCGTCTCTCCATACTTTAGTGGAAGCCGGAAACATAGATTTAATGTAGGTTATAGATGACGGCAAATGACAGAATCTCTCGTAATAAAAAAGGTTTTTGATCTGGGAATCATAAGGTACTGCATAAAGTCGTTTAATTTCAAAGGAGTGAGCCTATATCTATGTCCAACATGATCCATAACTGCTTTCCATTCTATCATAATGGAATACATTTCTTCTGACTTGGAAGTCTTTTAGTTTTTGGAAAGACGATAATGTCAGGCTGACAGTTGTTATAGAGCTATGTAATAGAAAAGGAAGTATGGGGGTAAACCTGAGCATACCGTCAATACTAAGATTGTTGCTGTAAATGTCAAAGGTAAGTAACGGCTTGTTTATACTAAGAAAAGTCAGCGCAGGGTGGCATGACGGCGAAGATCCATCTCCATCAACATTTCAAGAATCCTCATATTGAAAGACATTGACTGTGGATACTACTGTATTATGATGAATCGTCAGTTTCAACATAGCTGGACCATTATGATGTTGCTAGTTGTTCAGAATCAGTCGAGAGTACACAACACCAATACAACTAGCAAACACACAAATTGGATTTCCAATTTTTTTTATTACAAGTGTGTGGATGTGAGTGACTTTGGTACTTTTTTATACATTGCTGGTGTTACTGCTCGGTATCTGCTGCTGCTGTTGAGGCATGGCAGCCTTCTTTTTAAGGAGTACATTCAGGCGATTCTTGATAGATTCAACAACTGCAGGGGAAGCAAGTGAAAAGAATTAGCACCCATGTCTGACAACCGATCAACTCAAGATTACCTTCTCCCTATGCACGCTATCCATGTACTTACACTTGTTAATAATTCTTCGATCATCTTCCTCCATGACCTGTTCTTCGTCCTCAAGAATAGCTTCGAGCATATAGATTCCAATTTTATAATCTCGCTCACAACCAGCGATATTCTCTCCTACCAGCTCGTTGACAGCAGCCGCTCGACTCTGCAATAACCAGGTGAGTCAGAGATGATATAAGCATATAGTGTGGATAAAATGTGGCAACTTACCATCTCTAATGCACGATCATAAAGTAGCTTTTCCACGCAAGCGTTGACTGCATTTTCATCTTCGCACTTGTTCTTGGCATAAGATGCTCGATCCAGACATTCGTTGAATCGCTCACGCATCCATTGAACAGCTGTAGGAATAAAATAAAAACATTAGATCAAATATTGACTAATGAATACGACAACAGTACACCCTCCACATACCAGAATTCAATCGCACAGGTGCAACTCTCGGTTGCCCTTGCTGTGGCTCTGTCGAACTAACACGAGCCCAGTAATCTTTAGCAATCTTCATACCAGATTCTAGGAGAGCTAGAGCCTTTATATACAACACCATCGCTTCTTCAGCTAGCACAGGGACTTGCAATGACTCGGGATGAGGAGAAGTATCGTTGTATTCTTGAATTTGTACAAATTTACTGTCGGCAAATTGAGCCACGGCGTGAGCTTTACAGGCGGCATCTTCAATCTGCTTGATGATTGCATCTTCTTCTGGGTTACTACCGCCCGTGCCAAAGGCCACTCCACCGGTAGTAGGCTGGTTCCAATTGGGAGGAGAGTTACCAGTACCAAACAGACGAACTGATGCCATGGAGAGAGCACGAGCTAAAGCAGATCCACCACTGCTGCCTGTGCTGCTATTGCGTTCACGCGGGATGGCAAATGGAGGAGTCGTGCCAGTGTAGGAGCGAAGAGAGTTGGGTGGTGATGTGGAAAAGTGTTCATAGGCTCTAGGAAGACTGGATTGCTGAGGAGAAGGCGTCCTTTGACTAATCGATGCTGGTCGCGCAAGAGGGCTTGACGATAAACGATGTATTTTGTTACGAGAAACCACACGTCCATTACGGTCAGGTTCATCAATTGTACGAGGGGAGGCATCCAATTCTGTCCGCGGAAAAAAAAAAAAACGATCAGCATGATGAATAATAACCAGCCAAATACACTGCATCGCATCCCATGAGGTTTCAGCAGTCCTAAAACAGATATGGCTCAACCATTCACCATGACACCTACCATCAGCAAATTGATTGTTCTCAATAGTCTTGCGATCCAGCACAACATACTCATCAAGAACATCCGATTCAGCATTCCCATCTCGCCTAGCTCGTTGTTGGCTAGTAGCATTAGGAGGATAGCGCTCCTTGGTTTGTTGCAGATCATCAAAATTGGATTCAATACGTGGAGAATAACTTTGTCGACGACTGCTAGGTCGAGACTGAGGATCATTTTCACTATGCATAACGTTGACGGGTTGACTGTACATTCGGCCTTCCTGAGCTACCAGTTTCAAGCCAACATTGTCATTGGACGCTCGGCGTCTCGCAGTTGCCAAAGTATCAACAACAGGAGCACTGTTGAGCTGGTGATAACGATCTTGTTCGACGTAATACGGTTTTGCATTTAGAGGAGTGGTTTGCACGGTAGCAAAAGGAGGAACTTCATCTTCTCGATGTGCGTTGCTAATTTGCAGGGGTGTGATAGTGGGTCGTTCTAAGGAAGAAGCCTTTGATCGTCGTTGGTCATTCAAAGCACTAGCAGCTTGAAGTGACAAAGCTGATTGGGGTATATTGTCTCTTCCTTGGGTAATTGCGGGGTGCATAAAGAATTCTTCAAACGAGATTCGCTCAACTGGGTTCTTTTTCAAGAGATGCCGTATGAGGTCCTTCAACTCATCACTGATAATGGGTCCGGTTGGCGCAGATTCATGTTTTCCATCTCCCAGGGAGCTTGGTCTGGAATGAGATGCCCGCTCGTCGGGGAATACTATCCGGTCGTCGTTTTCTTCAATGATTTTCAAGAGCTCGACATGGTTGGATGCGCGAAAAGGTGGTCTTCCTGTGATCATTTCAAACACAACTGCTCCCACACTCCATAAGTCAGCTTTGGCGTCATACTTTTTGTATGAAAGAATTTCTGGGCCCATATACAAAGGTGAGCCACATAAAGTATCGGCAAGACTGCTTGAAGGTAAAATGCGAGCAAATCCAAAGTCAGCCACTTTCAAGCGGGGTAAATTTGAGAATCCGATACCGTCTTCATTGTCTGGCGTGTCACTAACAGGAACCAATAGTAAGTTCTGATAAGCGGTGGGAAAGGTTAATTAAGTGGAAAGGCAAAGGCTTAGCCAGGTGTTGGCTGACTGCTGTATTGAAAGAAAAATTACCTGTGGTTTAATGTCTCTGTGCACGAGATTCTGTGAGCGAAGAAACTCCAGCGCGGATGCTAAAAAAAAGGTACCAGACGTCCATTAATTAAAGATCGTTGCATTATTTGTTGTTCAAGTACAAACATAACTTACTCAATTGCTTTAGAAAATGGCGTACAACATCCTCACTCAATCCCCCTGCAGGACCACGCGATATGTGCTTGCTCTTTTTTCGTTTGATATATTGCGAGAGATCTCCCATTGAGCAGTATTCCATGATAAGATGTATATGTGTATCCGTTTTCTACAGCGTGTTAAAATTATGATTTAATAATATGGAACATAGAGGAGTAGGTCGGGCATATATATTTACCTGGATATCAATCAGGCCTACAATGTGATCATGCCTTATCGCTTTCAAGATTGATATCTCGGATTCCAAATTCTCAAATAACTTCCTGGTGAGTTTCTGCTTGAGGACGGATTTTATAGCAACGGGACGCCGAGTTGTCTAGTGGAAATAAGTAACAAGAGGATTAAAATGGTGAATGAATTGGTGCGCCGATGGAGTCCAGGCGGAGGGACACGCAAAACGCTTGTGTGTCTAGCAATGCAGGAATACATACCTTGTGTACAGCCTTGAAGACAGTGGCAAATGAGCCTTGGCCAATCTTTGAGCTGACAAGGTAATCGCCTACGACGGCAGAAGTTGGGTTTGTTGCGACTGCTGTGGTTGAATTAGGTTGTTTGTCACTAGTGTAATTGGTGGTCGGTATTGGCGAGTTTGCGTTGGCCATGATGTGTAAATATAAACAGTATTGAATGAGGGGTGCAGGTAATTAATAACAGTCAGGTATATAAGATTGAGGATAAAGTGAAGTTGCCGCAGCTACACTTTTGAAAGGAGGGGAATGCACCCAAGTGTCTTTCTTAGCAACAGGACAAAACGGGAGTCACAAGACCACTATTAAGCACGTGTCCACCAGCCAACCCGTCATGGGTATTCAGGCTTGCCCACCACCAAGCCCTCATCTGCCGGCCCACCCTCCCAACCTATGAACAACGCTGTTTGAAGCGTGAGTGAGTCTATTGGCTATATTAATAAGCTACTAATTCGATTATCAACGCTATCACAGAGTGGTAAAGATCAAGGCGATATAGGCCGTGGTGTCATATGGCTCTTTGAAACGCACCCAATGGACCTATTTATGCGCTAATCTGCTTGCTCAGCACAAGGAGAGCGAGGTGCGTTAGTAATATCAAACTTTTGCAAGCACAATAAAGAATTTGCCAGCATATTCCGCCTTACATCGAGTATCTCTTTGTAGTTTTATCTGTGCATGGTTGGAGCTTATTTTAGCACCCTGACGCTACGTTCACCGTTTCTATCTAGCCAGCCCATGTTGAGAGCAGGTAGACACCAATCTACAGCATGTCTTATGACTCCCACGTAATCTCTGGTCGAGCCCAGCTTTCTATCATATCCGGCGACGGTTGCATAGTCTGGTAGATTGAAAACGCAAGCTGCGTCTTCTTTCCATATCCCATGCTCAAATGATGGACATTGTGTTTATCGCCACTGTTGTTTGGCAAAGTCGGTGACTGATCGCCTTGCTTGAACGTACGCTTATAGTTCTCTCGCCGCAAAGTTTCAATAGCGTAACCTGCGATCGTCTTATCGTTCTGAAAACATGTGCGGCGTCTTGCTTTTACTTTCTGGACCTCCTGATGCTGATCATACTTCTTTTTTGGATACGGGTATATTTTTGGTGCGGAGGAACCTGCTATACTGTAACTCTGGCTGATTATCGAGAAAAAATTATTCGTCTATACTAGATACACCGCACAGGGGAAGGGCTGTTTTCCATTCAGGGAAACTTCGTTCGGGCTTCCACTCAGTGCAATGGTGAAATAGCAATGCAGTTGTTCACATCTAGATTTCACAGTATAACGATGACTATCCGTCTCTCTTATCAAAGTACTCATTTCCTAAGGCATAAGGGCTACTACGAGACTGTAAGTTATTCTGCTTAAATACTACCTCTTTTGATACAAGGCTGTCTGGTGTCAAATGGCCGTGTGTTAGAAGATAGTCACAAGCGACTAACATGCTATTTTCTTGTTTGACCGGACACAACGTTGATCTGGGCTAGTTATGAGGTGGGTAATTTTGCTAATATGCTCAAGTGGTCTGGAAACTGAAGAGTGACAGATCGCCTTTCTGAATTGCAACTCGTACAGCAGTCTTTCGTGAGATTTGATGTTTCACCGTTATTTCCATCGACAGCCGCACCACGCTCAAGCAGCAGCTGTACTACTTCCTTCTTCTATAGGATGTTTCGTTCGGTGAACGCAGTAATCTTCATAGCGTCTTCCCATTGAAAATCTTCACCATTGAAAATCTTCACCTAGTTGTAGGAGATTTTTAAATACTATCGATTTCCTGGGCAGCTGCAGCAACAAACCACCGAAGTCGAACATCGTCTTCTGTATCGGTATCGCGAGCAAAGTTATGCTCGTTAGGATAAAGATGCATCGATGACCTTCTAAAACCCGATACTCTTCTAAGTCGCTCACAATATTGAAAGGTAGGAAGAAGAAAGGAAGAAGAGGAAATCTAAACCCATACGCTTAGCAGGTTTATGAAGAGCTAAGCCTCTGTACTGCAAAAAACCTTGTATCACTTCCAAATCACAATTATGGGTTGCTGATACTCTATTTTCTTTTAGTACTGGCTGCAGAAACAGCTTTTGCTTAACTTCAGCATGATGGATGGATAATTTGTGAGCTCATCGATGAGCTATAGTCAGTAGAAAAGACTATAAATAAAATCGATCAATGCCAAATTTTATTGGTGTTGTGGGTTCATAAATCAGCACCCTGCTCGCCATCAAAATTGAATTTCACATCAAGGACAAGAGTATTAGTCCAGCCATTGAGTCAACACGATAGACAAGTATAAATTCCGTCCTTCCAGCTCACGAATCTCAAAGATAACCCAATGCACCTGAACTCCATTGCTGTCTCTGACAGAATAATATTGCCAAGTGAATTCAAAAAGTAATACTAACTGGCATTTTAGAGAGGTTAGATGCCCATCGTAAGGCATGGTGCATATCCTATTCTGACTATGTTAGAAGAGTTTCCTGAAAGTACTTTGAAGATCTATTACAGAGGTATCAAAGTAGCTTGTTCTGATACAACAACGACCATTAATCTGATTTTATTATATTTTATTATATTTTCTGGTGAGAGGGCTATAGCAGGCGCTTAAGGAGTTGCCTCCAAAGTCGCATACTTGTTCAACAACTCATATGCCTCCAAAGCATTCTCACCAGCATGCTTCATTGTTATTATAGCAGTAACATCTCCAAAATCCTTATCCTACATCATGAGGCAGTAGCCAGAAAGAAAACAGTAACACCACTCGACGTTGAGCTAAATAGCTTTCCTCATTCAAAATCGAACTTTGGATCCTGCAATTTAAACGAACACCAGTTAATAAACTTCATTTATGACAGTATCCTTTGCTTTTTGCTCCAATGAAAACTTCATTCACATTTTCACATACCGCTAGGCATATCACGTAGCCAGATTTTCACTAATCCTTCACGGTCTTCTGCAAATAACCTTGTAAATTCCATTTCTTCTATCTGACAACATTGCAATCGATGGTAGCATTCGATTATTCGTCCACTGCCGCTTTTCTGCAATTCTTTATCGTACGACTGTACCAGCATAATGGATCTGATACAGTGCACAATAGCTAGTTTGGTAAATACTGATTTCTTGTTTTCAGGACTTTCTGCCATCTGTATAAGCTGATTTTCACCTAAAGATCGACCTTTGGCAAAACTCAAATCCTTCCATCCTTTCAATTTTTGCAATATCAGGCTTGCTCTAGGTCCTTCCTCAAGTTTGACATCTATACATATACCAAAATGGCTGACCGTGACAGGTGTTGAAGCTTCTATGCATTCTGCCATCAAATAATTGGCTTGACCAACAGCTGGTAAGTAGTTATGAAATTTTTTCTCATTCGACTGGAAGCTTAAGAATGATATGTCTCCTCTCTGTGTTGCTAGCTCAAGGAGCAGTCTTTCGCGAGATTTGATACCTTCGCCATACGCTAATGTCAAATGGATGGAAAATACTCCAGCTAAAGCGTACGCCATATCTTCAATGCGTGTTGTCTTTCGAACGTCCATTCTAGCCAGTATTTCAGCAGCATTTCCTGGTCGATAGTGTAGATGAAGATCTAGAGTACATAGATCCTGACGCTGCTTAGCAGCCAATTTCTGTATTGTGGCTATGTGACCTCCTCTTGTCATTCCGCACAGAATACCAGCTGATCCACCTTCCTGTAGACACCACCCTCTCATGCGCCATTCCTCTAAAGGTGTGTGGGAATCCAGCACAACAGCGGCACAGTTAGCGTACCATTTGTGCATCGAACGAATGGCTTCATCAAGCTCAGATAAATTTGACTTGTCGATGCAAATTGTGTCGATCCAAACATACCGTGTATGTTTCAGCAATGTTCCTCTGATACGAGTTAGCTTTTCTGACGTATTGCTAACACCAATTGCCTGGCCATCGGTTCCCTGCCTTTTCATCACATTTTGATACGTTACTTCAGGAGTTACTCCAGGAAGGCGCCATCTATGCGTGATGAAGATAACTTTTCTGGCATCAATGTTATCTACCAGCTCATCTTTCTGAATGTCCCATACTCTTTTAACGATGTGTTCATGTCGCTCTCGCCAAATATCAATCCCAACAGCTTTTGCAGCTGCTACTGGAGACAGTGGTCGGTGGACAGACTTTGTTTCACAGCTGCACTGGCGACGGTTCTGAGCGCACCAGCCTGTGTTAATTTCACTTGGTAGAGGTTTTAACATAGGGCCCGATTCCAGATTAAGTATAGCCATAACCAATTTTTCAATAAGTCCGTCACCTCCGGCAATGCTAAGGATGCTGAGACATGCTATCAATATTGAATGCAGATCGATTTTCAATGTTTGCTCAGACCCTCCAAGAATATCTGAGAATGCTTCCTGATTGTGATGTGTGGACGACCGCCGGCATACATATACAGCTTCAATGAAGCCAAGATGTGGGTTTTCATGTCTGTGCCATTCTGGTACGGACAAGTTGGTATTCTTTGAAGGGATCTGCACAATCAAGCGACCTTGTTCTCGAATAATTCCGTTCATTTTGTCAAAGTCAGACGCCCATCTTGGAGGTAATTGTTCTGCGCACCCTTTCATATTCAATACAAAGAAATCTTCGAATTTGGAAAGCTTGGCATCAAAGAGATTGAGCAAGTGTTGAATTATTGCATTAGCATGTGTATCAATGACTACGGCGGTAATCGGCTTCCATGATTGCGTATAACCAGTCTCTCCAGCAGGTTGACCATGGCCATTTTGATTGTCCATACGTGGGAAGTCATTTAACTGAATGTATTTTGAATATGGAAAACTACGGCCATACTTATGTGCAGTATTTTTTGGCCATAGCAGCTTATTGTTAGACACCTCTAGAATAAGAGCTCACGTAAGTTGATGCAAATAGCATAGACGTAATGTGACATCCATAAAAATATACTGATACGTACCTGCGTCTCCTTCTTCATCATTCAAAACAAAGCTGTCAATCTGTAGTACATCATTTGTAGTATCGCCATACAACTTATCATCAATCAGAGTTTTTGAAGTCTTGTTTTCAATTGTCCCTTTTGCAGGCACGTGGTTTGATTCTGAAGTGTAATTTTTTATGATGGTATCCAGAGTGGGATACCTCCATTTCAAACGTTCAGGTAATATTATAGTATTTCTCTCAGCACCGTAATCAATAAGAAATTTGATCACCGGAATGAACCCGCTATCATAGGCGTAGCGTTTTCCCTTGTTAATGACTGAGATAGCATATTCCAGTGGATTGCCAATATGACAAAATCGTTGAACTGGAGAACCATGAGTCAGTAGTAGCTTGACCAGATATGGGTTCAGATTGTCTATTGCATGGCGCAAAGGGGTCTCTCCGGCAATGGCTATTACGTTAACTTTTGCACCGTTCTTGATTAGTCGACCGCATTCTATATTGAGATTATTTTTAGCCGCTATGTGCAAAGCTGTCTCGTGCCGTGCGTTCTTTGCGTTTACATTAGCACCTTTCTCCATCAGGAGTGAAATTAACTCCTCGGCTTGGTTTTCGAACGCAATATGTAACGCTGTTAATTCCGAACTAAAAGTCTTTGCTTCAATATCAATACCGCGTTCTATCAGCAGCTTTGCTATGTCAAACCTTTCATTTTCGATTGCGACATGCAAAGCTGTCTCTCCTCTTCTATTCATAGCATTGATATCAACTCCTCGCTTAAGCAGGATATCTACTACATCAAGGTCATTCGTTTTCGCAGCATAATGGAGAGCTGTATCATAATTGATATCGGTGACATGAATATTGCAACCACAAGTCAATGATATAAAGAGCGCATCGATTTGTTGGAGCGATGCAAAATGATGCAGAACACTTTGATTTTTCTTTTTGGTATTCGTAGCTCTTATGGAGGCTCCGCTATGGATCAGCATACACAGCACTTCAACATGCTGACCAGCTAAGAAAAGCGGCGACCATCCATCGTCATCGGTTGCATCAACCTTCGCACCGTACTTCATAAGATGAGGTATCAAATTGAATTGTCCATATTGTGCTGTTCGGCGTAATGTTGCATTCACATAACACAATCTCTTTTTTTCATCTTCAATTTTGTGTAAGGCACTGCGAACTACAGAAAGCTGTCCAGCTTCAGCAGCTTGATATAACAGGGACAACTCTCGGTTTCCAGTACTCCCTATTTCCGCATGTTGATTCATGAGTGTGTCTACTATTTTAACGTGACCATTTAGAATGGCCACCTTAATTGGCGTATTCTTGTCTTCATTCTCGACATTAAGCTTGGCGCAATTTTTGATCAAAATGTTTACAATTTCGGAGTGATTTAATTCTGCAGCTAGATGGAGAGCGGTGTTGCCATGTATTGTTACAGCCTCAGTTTTTGCCCGATATTTCAGTAGCGTTTCTACTACGGAGAGGTGACCCTCCTTAGCAGACCAATGCAACGCCGTAAGCATGTTATCGTCAGCTGCTTCTACGTTGGCATTTTTTTCGAGCAATAGTGAAACTACATCCAGTTGTGCAGTTTTTGCGGCAATCACTAAGGCAGTTTGACCATTTTTATCTTTGGCCTCTTTATCAACATTTTTTCCTAGCAGGAATTCGACCATTTGTACATCACCCATTTCTGATAATTCAACAAGTATAGGTTTCCGATCATTGGAATTTTCGTCCATATTTGCACCGCTGATAAGTAATTGAGATACTAATTCGCAATCTCCATACTTGAGGGCTTTGTAAAAATCGGTTTCTGGTAGCTGATGGCTTCTGCCAGGAGGGTTGAATCTGTATGGTAGCAGGTCTGCTACTCCGTGTTGTTCTTCCTTGGCAGCCTCAAGAAGTGCAGTGCGAGGCTCGCCCTCTTTTGAATAAATTATTCCTCCTTCTTCCAGTAGTATACGTATTATTTCATTGTGCCCACTTTCTGTGGCCAGGCGAAGGGCAGAGTACAAATCCTGATTTGTAGTACTAAGCATACCTTGTTTCAGCAATAATTTTACCACTTCAATATGTCCCCGACCTGAAGCGTAATGAAGTGCAGTTTTACCCTCTTCATCCGTGTCTTCAATGGTAGCAGAGTTGTCTAGCAACAGTCGTACTATCTCATTGTGTCCATTATATGCAGCAATGTGAAGTGCAGTCTTAGACTTCTTATTCTTTTGATTAACAGAGGCACCTTCGTCGATAAGTAACTGTGCTACTTCTGCGCACCCGTGCCCTGCAGCATAATGAAGAGCAGTGTTGCCATCTTGATTTTTTGCATTGACATGGTTTTGCTTGACCAATAACAGGCTGACTACTACTTTGTGTCCCTTCTCGGCAGCATGATGAAGAGGAGTATCTGAGTTTTGATCTATGGACTTCACGGAGGCGCCTTTGTCCAGTAAAAGGCGTACAGCTTCCTCGTATCCAAAAGAAGCACACACATGAAGAGCGGTACTATTTTCATCATTCTTCGCATTTAAGAACTTGTCTGCTAACCTTCTTATGACATTGGTATTCCCTCTATTTGCTGCTGTGAACCATTCATGACAAAGGTCGCTTTCATTAGCAGCATCACTATCGGGATGGTGAAAGATGGCGATACCACATATCACCTGTTCTTCTCTTGAAGAATTCTGTTCGCTTCTATTTCCATTACCAATACATTGTATCTGGGGCATAGGGAAGTAGAGCAAAGGTAGTCGGAATGGGCTGATACTTTAGCCGTTGCGCTCAAATACAACAATTTTGTGTGACAGACTGAAGAGGGTCAGTTGACTGTGGCTGGCATAAGGTTAGTTGGTTGCTAGCCTGTTGCTCTGCTTTTCTAAACACAGTTAGTAGAAAGGGAAGAAAGCGATAAAGTGTTTACTATAATTGTTTCCTAGGTCAGTCGTCGAGAGAGCACCAAATAGTGCGAAGAAAATACTGACATGTTCTGTTAGTTATGACTCCAAAATTAATTTATAAGAGGAAGTGTCACATTAATCTGAGAAGTATATTCTGTCAGACAGCAAAATCCCACATCCTATTAGAGCCTTGTAAATAAAGGTTTTTATTTTTGATAGCCTACTTTTGCTGAGCGGTATCACAACACATATTAAGCTGCGCCATCACGATATCCCCTTCGGATACAGCGGGAAGCAAGCCAACTGAGTGTATTTATGAGTACAATCGTTTACAGCTATATATCAAACGAATTCCCTAATATACGTCTTTGCTATGTAAGGTCAATAGCATAGTCGCCAATCGATGTTTATGGAGGCGAAGAAAGCACAGCGTATTGCCAAACATGGTACAGTTTTGCTACAGACTAAATGGGTGAGCGGCTTTTTATTCATCAAAGTATCATTGCAGTATCCTATCAAAATAGATATGTTTCAAATTTTCAACCGTTTGAAGTCTAAGCTGTACATTGTCACCACTATAATTAAATCGTTGTAGTTACTGGAGATACAAAGGAAAATGTTTAAATTTGACTGCTGTTTAGACGGGACGGAAAATACATGAACAATTAACAGCTGCATTCACATCAAGATATCTTTTTATTCATCCTTCTCGTAGTTCAAATTTGAGTATGGAACTTTACAAATTCCGTTGGCCTCCTCCTTCTCGTCCATGGAAATAGTCTCTGTTTAGCTACGACCTCTTTGGCATCATTGGGACGATCACCAAGCCAGACCCTTTCGACTGTAGCTTTGGTCTCATCGAACAGTCTTCCAAACTCATTTTCCTCTATCTGGCAGCACTGGAGTCGATAACAAAGTTTTATAGGTGTCCCATCATTACCCAATAAACCATTGTTGTATATGTGCACTAAGAGGAGAGATTTGATTTCGTGCACAATAGCAAGCTCGATAGCCATTGTTCTTTGACGTTCTAACATCTCCACCGCCATAATTAAGCCTTCTATTCCAACGGATCTACATTTTGCAAAATTTAGATGCTTCCAGACGCTTAACTTCCGTACTACATTCCTCGCATCTAATCCTCGGATAAGCTGGGCTTCAAAGCAAATGCCCAAGTGGCTGACTGAGACAGGTATTGAACTTCTTGCACAATGTGCTATTGAAAAGACGCGCTGACCAATAAATGGTAAACAATATTGGCGTTTCATTATTTCAGTCGACTGGAAGCTTAAGAATGATATGTCTCCTCTCTGGATTGCTAGCTCATGGAGCAGTCTTTCGCGAGATTTGATACCTTCGCCATACGCTAATGTCAAATGGATGGAAAATACTCCAGCTAAAGCGTACGCCATATCTTCAATGCGTGTTGTCTTTCGAACGTCCATTCTAGCCAGTATATCAGCAGCATTTCCTGGTCGATAATATAGATGAAGATCTAGAGTACATAGATCCTGATTTTGCTCAACTGCCAAGTGTTGTATTGTGACAATACCCCTCTTTCTTGTTATTCCGCACAGAATACCAGCTGATCCACCTTCTTGTAGACACCACCCTCTCGTGCGCCATTCCTTCAAAGTGGTGTCGGAATCCAGCACAACAGCGGCACAATTAGTGTACCATTTGTACATCGAGCGAATGGCTTCATCAAGCTCAGATAAATTTGACTTGTCGATGCAAATTGTGTCGATCCATACATACTGTGTATGTTTTAGCAATGCTGTTTTAATACGATCAAGCTTTTCTGATGTATCGCCAACACCAATTGCCTGGCCATTGGTTCCCTGCCTTTTCATCACATCTTTATATGTTACTTCAGGAGTTACTCCAGGAAGGCGCCATTTATGCGTGATGAAGATAACTTTTCTGGCATCAATGTTATCTACCAGCTCATCTTTCTGAATGTCCCATACTCTTTTAACGATGTGTTCATGTCGCTCTCGCCAAATATCAATCCCAACAGCTTTTGCAGCTGCTACTGGAGACAGTGGTCGGTGGACAGACTTTGATTCACAGCTGCACTGGCGACGGTTCTGAGCGCACCAGCCTGAGTTAATTTCACTTGGTAGAGGATTTAACTTAGGGTCCGATTCCAAATTAAGTATAGCCATGACCAATTTTTCAACAAGTCCGTCACCTCCGGCAATGCTAAGGATGCTGAGACATGCTATCAATATTGAATGCAGATCGATTTTCAATGTTTGCTCAGACCCTCCAAGAATATCTGAGAATGCTTCCTGATTGTGATGTGTGGACGACCGCCGGCATACATATACAGCTTCAATGAAGCCAAGATGTGGGTTTTCATGTCTGTGCCATTCTGGTACGGACAAGTTGGTATTCTTTGAAGGGATCTGCACAATCAAGCGACCTGGTTCTCGAATAATTCCGTTCATTCTGTCAAAGTCAGACGCCCATTTTGGAGGTTTTTCGTTCACACGTCCATCTAGCTCCAACACAAAAAAATAGTCGGATATAAGAAACCTAGCATCAAAGAGCTTGAACAAGTATTGAAGTATTGCGGTAGCATGTTCGACAATTGGTATGGCGCCAGATAACTTCAACATTGCTGTTGGAGCTGACTCTGAAGAAATGTCAACATCCTTGTTGTTCTTGTCAAGAAATTCGTCCAATTTGAGGTTTCTCGAAAGTGGCCAACCGTAACCATACTTATGCTTGTTATAAAGCAATTTCTTTTTGGTAGCGCTGACTAAGGAGGTAATTTCTAAGTATATGGATAAATTGGAGGTGCAATGGAAAAGCCATAACGGTAGAATAACACTTACTTTTGTACCCGTTGCTCACGTCATATTTATATTCGCTTAACAGTCCAACGCTGAGATTAGATTGCTCACTATCGTAGTCCTCAATTTTTGATGATGCATTTAAAGCTATGTCTTGCTTGATTGTAATCTCATTTGAGGGCTTGCTTAAAATGGATACCAGTGATGGGAACATCTTTTGTATTTTTGCAGGTACTTCTATCCTTGTAGTGTCAGCGCCGGCATTGATAAGCAATGTGATAATCTCCATAAATTGACTCTCCAGTTTACGGCCGTTATTACTTCTAAAACGATAGATTGTATGACTTAATGGATCGTCAAAGTAATCCGAGCTGTTAGTGAAAGCACCGCGTTCTAGCAATAGTCTGACCAGGACTGGGTTACACCTTTCTACTGCAGCATGTAATGCAGTACAATTATTCCTGTCTTTGGAATTCACATTTGCCCCATGCAAAATTAATTGAGTGCATGCTTCTATCAGCTCAGAGTAAACTGCCAGGTGCAAGGCTGTTTGGCCCAATGTATTCTTCATATTGACGTTCGCACCTTGCCTTATCAATAGAGAAATCATTTCTGAGTTTTTAGTTTCGATGGCTAAGTGTAACGCTGTTACCCCAAGTTTGAAAGTTTTTGCATCCATATCGATGTCTTTTTCAATCAGTAGATTTGGTAGGTCGAGAACCTCATACTCCAGTGCAGTGTGCAGAGCTGTTTCCCCTCCGCGATTCTTGGCATTGATATCAACTCCTTGGCTTAGTAGCAAGACTGCTACTTCACGATCACTTTGTCTAGCAGCATTATGAAGGACTGTGTTGTCGTCTTCATCGGTCAAGTGAATATTGCTACCGCAATTTAGCAATATACCTAGTGCTTGTTTTTGACCTAGCGATGCATAATAATGAAGTACAGTGATATTTTGATCTGTTTGGTTCCTGGCATCTATGCAAGCTCCACGATGAACCAACACAGAAACTAGCTGCGGATATTGACCAGCTAAAAAGAGTGGTGATAGTCCATCATCATTGGCTGCATCGATGTCAGCACCCAAATCCAAAAGATGTGTAATGATTTCAACATGTCCTTGTCTTGAGGCTCTCCATAACGCTGAATTCAGGTAAGATGTGCTTTCCTTTCTTTTTCTTTCACCTAAATTAGTGAGTGCTCTCTTGACCAGCTCAACTTGCCCAACATCGACAGCTAGATATAAAATCGACAAATCCCTGTCTTCTTCCTTTCCTAGTGTCGCTCCCGCAGCTGCTAATTGGTATACAACTTCAATATTGCCTTTGAGTACAGCGACTTGAACTGCTGTATTGCCATCTTCATTTTCTGCATTGATATAGGCACCTTTACGGAGTAAGATAGCCACAGACTTGTAATGGCTATATTTTGCAGCAAGGTGTAGAGCAGTATTTGAATCCTTATTTTTCAAATCTACAGTTGCATCATTGTTCAGAAGCAGTAGTACTATCATTTCAAATCCATTCATCGCAGCCAAGTGAAGTGCAGTATATGACTCGTGATTTGTCGAGTCTATATGTGCACCATGTTTGAGCAGTAGCTGTACTACTTCTTTGTGTCCACACCTTGCAGCATCGTGAAGTGGAGTATTCAACTTCTCGTCTTTCGCATCGACAGCCGCCCCATGTTTGAGCAGTAACTGTACTAATTCTGTGTGTCTCAAATTGGAAGCCAAGTGAAGTGCAGTATTTGAATGGCTACTTTTCATATACATAGTAGCACTATAGTTCAGAAGGGGCTTTACTACTTTTGTGTATCCTTTTTTTACTGCCAAGTGAAGAGCAGTATCTGAATCGTTATTTTGCGAATCTACAGCTGCACCGTGCTCCAGAAGCAGCCGTACTACTTCTATAGATGCTCTTTCTACTGCCAAGTGGAGTGCGGTAATTGAATGGCTATTTTGCAAATCTACAGCGGCACCATTGTTCAGAAGCATCTGTACTACTTTTGTGTATCCTTTTTTTACTGCCAAGTGAAGAGCAGTATCTGAATCCTTATTTTGCGAATCTACAGTTGCACCATGGTTCAGAAGCAGTAGTACTATCATTTCAAATCCATTCATCGCAGCCAAGTGAAGTGCAGTATCTGAATTATCATTTTTTGAGTCTACAGTTGCACCATGGTCCAGAAGCAGCTTTACTATTTCTTTAAATCCATTCATCGCAGCCAAGTGAAGTGCAGTATATGACTCGTGATTTGTCGAGTCTATATGTGCACCATGTTTGAGCAGTAGCTGTACTACTTCTTTGTGTCCACACCTTGCAGCATCGTGAAGTGGAGTATTCAACTTCTCGTCTTTCGCATCGACAGCCGCGCCACGTTTGAGCAGTAGCTGTACTACTTCTTTTTGTCCACACCTTGCAGCATCGTGAAGTGGAGTATTCAACTTCTCGTCTTTCGCATCGACAGCCGCGCCACGTTCGAGCAGTAGCTGTACTACTTCTTTGTCTCCACACCTTGCAGCATCGTGAAGTGGATTATTCAACCTCTTATTTTTCGCATCGACAGCCGCACCATGTTTGAGCAGTAGCTGTACTACTTCATTATATCCACGCATTGCAGCATAGTGAAGTGGAGTATTCAACCTCTCATCTTTCGCATCGACAGCCGCACCATGTTCGAGCAGTAGCTGTACTGCTTCATTATATCCACGCATTGCAGCATAGTGAAGTGGAGTACTCAACCTCTCATCTTTTGCATCGACAGCCGCCCCATGGTTGAGCAGTAGCTGTAATACTTCTCTCCTTCCATACCCTGTAGTTACAGCATGGTGAAGTGGGGTACTCGACAGCGTATCTATTGCATTGACAGCCGCACCATGCTCGAGCAGTAGCTCTACTATTTCTATGCTTCCAAACGATGTAGCTACAGCTTTGTGAAGTGGAGTACTCGACAGCGTATCTATTGCATTGACAGCCGCACCATGCTCGAGCAGTAGCTCTACTATTTCTTTGCTTCCAAACAATGCAGCTACAGCTTTGTGAAGTGGAGTTCTTAACTTCACATCTTTCGCATCGACAGCCGCATTGTGTTTGAGCATAGGCTGTACTAATGTTTTGGGTCCAGAACTTGCAGTTACAGCTGCGCGAAGAGGAGTATTCAAATACTCATATTTTTCATCGACAGCCGCATTCTGTTTGAGCATAGGCTGTACTATTTTTTTGGGTCCAGAACTTGCAGTTACAGCTGCGCGAAGAGGAGTATTGAAATACTCATATTTTTCTTCGACAGCCGCATTCTGTTTGAGCATAGGCTGTACTATTTTTTTGGGTCCAGAACTTGCAGTTACAGCTGCGCGAAGAGGAGTATTGAAATACTCATATTTTTCATCGACAGCCGCATTCTGTTTGAGCATAGGCTGTACTAATGTTTTGGGTCCAGAACTTGCAGTTACAGCTGCGCGAAGAGGAGTATGCAAATACTCATATTTTTCATCGACAGCCGCATTCTGTTTGAGCATAGGCTGTACTAATGTTTTGGGTCCAGAACTTGCAGTTACAGCTACGGGAAGAGGAGTATTCAAATACTCATCTTTTTCATCGACAGCCGCACCATGTTTGAGTAGTAACTGTACTACTTCTTTGTGTCCAAAAGTTGCAGCATCGTGAAGTGGAGTATTCAATTTCCCATCTTTCGCATCGACAGTCGCACCATGTTTGAGCAGTAGCTGTACTAATTCTTTGTGTCCAGACCTTGCTGCTAGATGAAGCGCAGTAATATCCTCATCATTCTTCCATTGCACATTTGCACCTAGCTGCAGTAGACTTTTGATAGTGTTGATGTTCGTGCCAGCCACAGCATCAAACCACTGAATACGAAATTGGCCTACTTCCTTGGTACCGAGAACAAAGTAAGGATTGATAGAATCATGATACATCGTATGACCTTCTTCTAAAACTTGAACCGTTTGCAGGTATGCTCATAACCTCAAAAGGCTATGGCGAAGTAGGAAAGAAAAGGAAGATGATGAAATCGGAGCCTGAGCCATTTTTTTAAGAGTTAAGCCTCTGTACAACAAACGTCTCGTGCCACTTGACTTTTTCTTCCCAAATCTGAGAAATGTTCTGCCGGTACTATAAAATTGTAAGCTTTAATTATACTGCTGCAGATAAAACTTTTGCTTATCTTCAGCATGAACTGGTGAGTGATGTGTTGGCTCATCGATGAGCTTTAGGCAGGAGAAAAGGCTATAGAAAAAAAAATCGATTAATGCCAAGGTTCATTGGGTGCTGAGGGGTGTATAGAATCAGCTTTTCTGCTCGCCGTCAAGATTGAATTTCACACCAAAGACGAGAGTGTTATTCCAACTTTTAAGTTAACACGTTAGACAAGAAACGATTTCGTCCTTCCATCTCGTGAATCTCAAGCTAACCCAATACATTTGTGCTTCATTGCTGTCTTTGACCCAGACTTATTTGTCAAATAAATCTCATCTGTGATACTAACTAGCATTTCAGAGAGGATTGGAAGCCTATCGTAAAGCATGGTGCATATACTATTCTGACTATGATGGAAGAGTTTCCAGCAGGGACTTTGAATATATATGACAGAGGTATCAAAGTAGCTTGTTCTAATACAACATCTACCATGAAACTGTTTTGTTTTATTTTTGGGAAGGGAGGGGGACTACAGCAAGCGCTTAAAGGGCTGCTTGTAAAGTCGCATATTTGTTCAACAATGCATCAGACTTCAAAGCATCCTCACCAGCATGCTCTACCGTTATCAAAGCAGTTACATCTCCAGATTCCTTATCCTGCGTCATAAGGCAGTAACCAGGAGGAAACACAGTACCACCACCTGATGTTGCGCTAAATGGCTTTCCCCATCCAACATCGAATTTTGGGCCCTGCAAGTCAAATCTACACCAATTGGTCAAAATTATATCCGCTGCCCAAACTATACGGCCGGGAGGTTGGGTATTTTCTGGATCGTCGAAAAATGCAATCCTTCTGGCGATGGCTTCAGGCGAAAGATGGACACTTATGCCACTTCGAATTGCAAGAGCGATCCGAGAAGCTGCCTCGGGCGTGGAGGACAAGAGATCGGATCGTGAAATCTCGGTACTCCAAAGGTTATTGAAGTTTCCAAAGTAGTGCCCACCCGACATCTTGGCCAGAACAGCTCTCTCTCGACCATCCGCGGCCATAGCCACTTTTTCGATCTGTGACTCTTCACTCGATCTTCCCTCCAATCTCGATACCTTGCCAATAGTACGAGCTCGTGTAATGACACCAGACACAATAGCAGCAAGTGCATCCCCCGACGAAATCCAAAGACCAGATTGGTCGGATGATGCAGAAGGCGAGAAATCATTTTTCATCTGTTCCAACGAGCTTTTGGTGAACTTCCACCTTGAAAACACCGACGGTACCAGCAAGTATGCGGCGGCGGATGTGACAGGAGTAGGTGAGACGGAGAAGGGAGGAGGAGATGGACATGTTTTTTCTGATGCTTGATTGATCACACGTGGAAAGTATTGTCCAGGAGTGCGGGACCAGTCTACTGGAATTTTTGTAAAGTCAGGGCTTTCACCTCGCGCGAGGAGAGCCCAGAGTTCAAGAAAATCAAGGAACCCGCGTAGATCAGCGGCTTGGTGATTGAAAGAGGAGGCTACAGCAATGGTTCCGCAGGAAAACTAGTGGTAGCAGTACATTGGTATTCAGATCGAGTGGATTTAAAAAGGACAAACGGTATGGATCATTACCTGAGTTACTTTCACAGCTAATATGCTTGATAATGGAGCCAGCAACACTTCAGTACGAGGAGATAAATCTTCTGCATCGCCAGTGTATGGTGTATCTTTGGTATCGACCAGAAAAGGTGTACCCAGTATATGTTCAGGATCCACGGCTATGCACGTCTCACCCTTTTCATTGTCTATTACGGTTCCTGTCACTGGTGGATATAACTCGAGTGCTTCAGCAAGGGAAGCCTTTAAATTATTGATTATATCAGGAAAAGCACCGCTCGCGGGATAATAGAACCGGTGATTTTGAATCTGAATGGGAGAGCTGAGAAGATCCAGACCATGAAGCACTATCGACGATGGCGGAGGTTGGCGATTATGTTTTTTGGTTGGGTATATGGTATAACTTTGGACAGTCATGCTTTTGAGAATGGGAGAGTGGTGAAACAGTTAAAAGATCAATTGATTGTGACGAGAACTTGGCTTAAGTCGCGCTCGTTTTTATACAATGATCGAAAAATTGTGAAATAACTTTAAAAGTTTGCAAATAAGTTTCACTCGGTAGACCGGAGTAACACCTTGCTACCATAGTTGCGAACTGCGGTTGAGGCTATAATTCCTATTGTATATTTTAAAACGACATAGATATCACTCACTAGCAATTATTTATTTTTATTAATTTACAGCTTGATTGACATATTGTAGCATTTGAATGAATGACAAGCATGCTGAATTTATTATACGTTGTCCAGTATGGTAATCATCTGTTCCGTGTAGCGACTATGGCTCAAGATCAGTCCGCTCACCGCAGTCAGTTCAGTCCGCATAATGACTGCGGAAAAAATGCTGAATGGGAAATTCTTTGTGGCCACTAATCTTGGAACTCGCGCACCTTGAGTAGGTGTAAACTGAGTGAGGTCCTATCACTACATATCACCATATCAATTTCCGTTCTGAGGTTCACCATAATATGGTCATTGAGTGAGGCAACACTTCAAGCTAATTGCTGTCATAGGTCAGTAAATGGATACAGCGTGAATTATGTGCCAATACCATTAATTTTTTTGCTTCTTATGTGTGTGACATAATACCAGCCAATCCTCCTTTCAATTGCCAAAGTACTATCCTTGATGGGTCATCAAGAGCTCTATATGTAGGGTTCAAAACGGAAATAGTACAGTTGCCTCGTCCAAGAACCCATAGATCCATTGGTATCTGATTTACTCATAGGATCTAATAATATTTTCCATACACACTTGCAGTGTATATAAAATTTTAATTGACAATGCTCGGGATGAGCCTTTTTAAAAGCCTAAACATATGATTAGCAGGCTACTGCTTTTCCCTTTGTTTGAGACATAGTAAGTACATGTCCATTTGAGCTATAATGTGTGTCCTGATCAGGATTTTTCTACCATTCAACAGAATTTTTGTTATCACTGTGCTGTTATATCTGATTTAAATGGCCCCCGAGGATACCCTTGTGTGTCGAATGCGCAAGTGGTATCGTATTCTCAGCTTGTTCATTCATACATAAACGAAAAAATTCCTCAATTTGGCAAGTATTGCCTGGTCTGTAAGGTTCCTCACTGTGAACATTTTGATGCGTCTTGTTGCAACTTCCAGCTTGCAGAAGGATAGAAAAACTCCTTATTTCGGGGCGTAGCTATCTTTATCCTTATATTTTCACATTCCAAAGCCAATAATTACTTCCTATGCTTGGATGCCTGTTTGGTGGTTTGACGTTAGGCTTCTATTAATGACACTAATATTTGGCAGAAGGTTGCGGAGTTATCGGCAAGCAATCCATTGGATCGATGGAGGATCCGAGATGGTGCGGACTACGTCACCGTCATTTCACGTGACCACCGTGGCTTGCAATTGCGTAGGTTGGTCGTCGGACTTTTTGTTTACAGTACTTTTTCATTGACCGACCAGCCTTTTTTTTTTTTCCTCTCATTGGTTTTTTAACTTCCACTTTCCGCTTCGTACTCCGTTAGGCAAACAAGGTAACTGTTCAAATTGTCGGTTGTCTTTGTGAAAGGTGGGGTTGTGGGGGTCGAGGGATGGAAGACGAAAACA
The DNA here is from genome assembly GCA_016758895.1 of Umbelopsis vinacea. NCBI lineage: Eukaryota > Fungi > Mucoromycota > Umbelopsidomycetes > Umbelopsidales > Umbelopsidaceae > Umbelopsis > Umbelopsis vinacea. The sequence goes on along the minus strand of JAEPRA010000009.1, from coordinate 248,565 downwards.
CCGAAAGACAGTTTATGCCAAGACCGTCCACCCAAAACGCCTATTTCCCATGGTCAGCTTAATCGAATACGTTCGTAAAAACGATGTCTTGATAGTTTAAAGCAAGTTTCGACCCACCAAATGTCTACATTTCTAGCGGCGCTTCATCTTTAACCTAGCTGGCTCGTCAAAATATTCAATACTACTGCTCTGTTCAGCATATCGAGTAGAAGGCCTACTCCCCGCAATACTACGACCGACTGATTAAGCCAGACATCTGCTAGCAATGGCGAAGTTAACCGCGGCAGTTGCTCAAGATCCCAAGTGAATGAGTCTCGCTTAGTCATTCATTACAGTTCACTAACCAAGTGTTTTTTATATCACTCATTTTTTTTTTTTTTTTTTTTTTACTCTGTGATCTTTTTTTTTTTTCTACACTCTGTTTTTTTTTTATTATTATTTTTTATTTTATTTTCTCTCCTTCCATTCTGCTCAACCCTAATCTCTCTCGGGTCGGGTCACTTTGGGTTCATTCTGCCTACTTCTTTATCTCTACATTCTAACGTCTGGACCCTGATTCCACGCTATTTCTTTTTTTGTTTGCAAACCCAACCGCCTTTTTCGCCGCTTCAATAATCTTGTTAGGTACCATGCAGCAAATGCCCTACTATCCACCTGGTTACCAGGCTCCATCTCCTTATGCTTCATCTCATCTGTTGCAAGCTGATAATGGCCTTCCTCAACTAGCTCATCCCGTCGGTGTGAGCGAACCAAACACGCCATCTCCCGGTACTGCTCAGCAAGCAAAGAGAAAGCAAGTTAAGAATGCCTGCAGTAAGTACCGTATCTCTTTTGATTTTCGTTCCGGTGAGCCCTAGGCTTTGGCGCGCGTTTTTGTCGACCTATCCCGAGTACCCCGCACATCACCATGTTGAGTCGTAGAGATAACCTCTCACACACCTCTTCCGAAACCGATATTCGGCTTGGCTATCTGGATGCGGGCTCCCAATTAGCAAACAATGAAAACGCGGTGGAAACGCGTACGCGTTTTCACGAGGGGTCTTCAAACTGCGACAACCTTAAAATGTGACATGTCAACGCTCTATCGTACTAACCTTGGCTTGTTTTCGTTATCTAGCCAATTGTCAAAAGGCTTGCAAAAAGTGTGATGAGGCTAGACCCTGTCCTCGTTGCGTAAAGTATGGAATCGCGAACACGTGCGTAAATTCTACTCGTAAAGAACGAAAGAAGGGCGTCAAGCGTGGTCCTTACAAGCGAAGACAGAAGGGTGGTAAGTTTTTTTCGAAAGTTTTGAATATGTGAGGTAACCTTATCTAAAGAAAATATTCTCATATATATTCATTCCCTGCAGATGGCGAAACTTCTACTCCAGAGGCAAGGACCCCTCGTCGCAAGAACAGTCCAGAACAACCTCAGTATGATCCCCAGAACATGAGAGCTTCCATGCCATTTGGTTACCCCAATGGCTTGAACCAATATGGTCAGCCATATGATGCCTATGGACAGTATGCTTCGCAACAGTACATGGTTAACCCTGTGTACCCTGGCATGTCCTACCCTGTGCAGCAGATGGTACCAGGAGCAGACGGCCATGGTCAAAACCAACAGGGTGGACAGCATCAATATGCCACTCACTCTGCCATGCCCCATGCTCAACAGCATTCCCCATATAACGGATACCAAGGTTCGCCCCACCAACAATCTCGGCCCCTGCAACAAGTTCATCCCGGTAAGTCAGTGGTCCACGCAGTATTTCACGTCATTTATCAATATTTATTAACATAATGATTCTTATCAGGGGACGTCAAGGATGACCAAAAGCCACATCAACCTTTGACTCCTGTACCAAGTACAAGCAGCTCATCGGCTGCGTCATCACCGCACGTCAATGTTGCAGGCGCTAATGTATCTAACGGAGGCGACAATGATGAAGAAGGCTCTCGATTGGCTCGCCTTTCTCAGTTGTGCCGTGCTGCTTTGGATCAATCCGACGGTCCCACTGAGAGCACATAAATCTCAACCCCAGCCTGCGAGTTTGTGCATAGAACCCCCATCACGAAACTGACACCAATCCGTTCCATCTTGCTATGTTTACCCTCACTCGCGCTCTTATTGCTTTCCTCGCTATATTTTGTTTTCCTTTTCGTTATCTGTTTCTTTTAAAATCATCAAAATGGCCTCGGAGCCCTTTTATTCCAAAAAAAAACCTCCCCCTTGCTTCACACTTTTACCAAAATGAAACCCCACATCATTGACTACGCTGTAGCCTGTGCATGAAAATGTTGCCTCAACCATGTTTTGTATTGTCCATTTCTCAATTCTTCGAGTATGACTCCTCACAGAGAAGAGATGAACAATCCTGCTGTCCATTCATGTAGCGGACTTTTTGTGTGTGTACTGCCAGGGACGGATCATGAGCAACAACATCACAGTTCAAAACATCAAGGTGGACCCTACACTACATCAAAACACATGAACATGCACACACTGTACGCCTTTGCTATCTCTTGAAAGAAAACGTTATTTATTTTTGAGAGAAACAAATTGTTGGAGGGAATGACGTTAACGCTTAAGCTTGTTGCTTCTTAAGGGCAGCAACAGCGGGTCCAACAACAGCACGACGCTAAATGAAAAAGAACAGAAACCAATCAGTCAGCCATTCCAAAACGTGAGTTGAACATTTTTCATTTGTAAACCTACCTGGTTCTTAAACTTCAAAAGCTTGAAACGATCAAAGTCGCCCAAGTTCTTTCTCTGTGTGCGGTTAGCGAGCTTCTGGGCCCATGCGGTCTTGTTCCAGGCAGCGATGGTCTCGTTCTTCTCAAGAGACTTCTTGAGGGCGGTGGCACCAGCAGCACGGGGCAAGTCCTTGACGACCATAGGGGTCAAGGTAAGACGACGGTAGGCAAAAGCTTGACGCTTGACACCGGTGGTGGGACCGTCGATGAGGGCACGGCTGTGGTCAACAATGTCGACGATGACAGCGAGCTTGCCAGCATCGGTACCGTAGTTGATAATGACGACACGGCCGACTTCGACTTGGCGTTGGAATGAACCGGACTAGAAAAGGAGAATGGAGAAGATATGGTTAGTGGTCAGGTCATGCAGTAATGTGTATAGGATGAGTGAGAAGAACTGTGTGAATGGGTCGATGGGTTGGAGATTTCGAATCACTTGACGAGCGTACTGTAACTGGTAGCAATGCACAGCTGGTTTGTTCAAAGAGATGAGTTGAATGTCGAGTAATGTCGATTCGCTCAAGTTTGCTGAATGTGTGCCTTGAGCACCACATCCATCTATCCATCAATTACGTCCATCGATACATCCATTAGTCGCATCCATCAGTCGCATCCATCAGTCGTATCCAGATTCATATAGCTAATATCATGGTTCATGAACGTATGCTCACCATAGCGAAATCTAAGGGAGAAGGAGGGATTTTGCGTATTCGCCTTACGGTCCTCTTTAGGCGACTGGGTTGAATCTAAGCCACCGCTCAGAAATTTGGACAGGTCAGATAATTTCGCATCCAGGCAGAAAAAAAAAAAAAAAAAGTTGCCCATTATAGACTCCATAGAACATGCCTAGCTACTTGGTGCAATTTGCACAGGTCAGTACCGTCACTACCGTACGATAATGTCTGCAATGCATAATAACCCGAGATTCCCTTCAGTCGCACGATGAATTCCGACTTCCTGAATTCGAGTCTCTAGCAGTCATAGAGAATGTCAACGTCAAGTTCAACCGAGAAGAATATCGCCTCGACGTAAGTTAGAGACCAAGTTTTGACTAGATTTTTTATCATTTGGAGCGACAACACCTTTTACCATCAAATGACTGACGAACACATGATCTACTCTATAGCGTCCTTTCCTCAAAGTAGAAATCGAATCAGACGAAGAAGCCGCAAAGCTGGTCAAGCGAGCCATTCTCATAAAGTAAGTCAAAGCGCCATTCAGCACCGTGAAGCATCTTACACTGAATGGTGTAATAGTATGGTGTAATCGCATGGCTGACCTCTTTTCAAAATTGATCTCGTGTAGATCAATATACGAATTGTGGGGTGAAGGAGAAAATCTCGAAGAACTTCATGCTTCAGTTAGAGAAACGTCAGATCGATGGGTAAATAGCCATACTCGCTTTCAACCTGAAATCTACAGATATCAACCCACACATCTAACACCTCTTGCTTTAGCCACAATATATGGGCAAATCATTCAAATTCTCAGTCACGGCGTTCGGATCTACCATTGTTGCAAAGAAGTCATTGGAGATGATCAACTCCTTCTCCTTCTTGGGTTTCGACGGAGATATCGACATGACCAACCCAGAATTCCAGTTCAGTATCTTGGTTGATTTTGGAGCTGAGCGATCAAAATTCATGAAGGTTGGAACATTTGAAGCGGAAAAAATGTACTTGGGCAAACTGGTGACCAGCGGCAGTCGCGATCTCGTCAACCGATACAACCTCAAGAAACGAAATTACCTTGGCACCACGTCCATGGATGCAGAATTATCGTTAATTATGGCCAACCAAGCGCTTGCTGGGCCTGGTAAATTAGTGTACGACCCATTTGTCGGCACCGGTAGTTTCCTGTTCACCTGCTCTCATTTCGGAGCCTATACGCTGGGCTCAGATATTGATGGTCGTCAAATTCGAGGCAAGGGAAAATCCAGTATCAAATCCAATATTGCTCAGTATGATCTCGGTGATCGTGTGCTTGATACCCTGACGTTTGATATATGTCATAATCCATGGCGCATTGACAATTGGCTTGATGCCATTGTGACTGACCGTAAGTTGGACGTTTGCAACTGCCATGGTATGTGGCCCATGCATTTCTAATCCCCTCACTATCCCCTACTAGCTCCGTATGGTGTACGTGCAGGTGCCAAAAAACTGGGCAGAAAGGAGAATTCAAAAAAGCAAGTGTCTTTGCGAACGTATGAGGGCCTCCCTATGCATGAGTAAGTTTAATTTCACCATGGTACCTACCCATATATGCATTGGACAATTGTGGTAACACTTTCAATAATTAAATTTTTTAGACGGGATGACTATTACCCTCCCACAAAGCCATATGAAATGTCAGAGGTCCTGATGGATCTGCTGGAGTTTTCAGCTCGCCAGCTGAGACTAGGTGGACGTTTGGTATACTGGTTACCTACTATTGTTGACGAGTAAGAACAGCTTGGTTGAATCTGAGATCATTTGCTTCTCCACTGACACTTCCCCGTCTTCCAGGTACTCAAATGAGGATGTTCCTCAACACCCTTGTATGAAGCTGGTTTCCAACAGCGAGCAAAACTTTGGAGCATGGTCACGGCGGTTGATCACCATGCAAAAGGTCGCTGAGGTACACCAAGGCGAGCACGCATCCATTCCTGTGCACCATCCTACTGAAAATGACGTGACTGCGAATCCAGTACAAGAAGAGGACAGTGCCGCCGAAGAAGCGGAGCAAAATAAACAGCAACCAGGCCATTATGCCTTCCGCGAAAAGGTGAGCTTTTAACTTTCTAATCAAGATGAAGGGGGGAGATTGCATTCTTACTAACAAATGGTATGTGACTCTAACAGTATTTTGGTGTATTTTAAAAGATTCATAAACTTAAGCTCAAACCCACCTTTTTGTGCGGAACGTCATATACAAAAAATGAAATAAAAAAATGCCATAAATGGTCAGACCGTTTTGTTTCGTTTTTTTTGTTTTCAGAGCTTTACTTTCTGCTTTGTCATGTCTGAATCGTCGAAATCTCCACAGGATTTCTCGCCTAGGTTGTTGCCCATTGACGATGATCTAGGTTCCAACCTGTCCAGGGTCATCTCTACCAACAACTCCATTATGGCTGAAGCTGCCAACTTACCACCCGCTATTCCCCCCTTTGGCACTTCACCCGCTCCCAGTTTCGGACGAAGCTTTCCCAACCATCCCGTAGATATTGCTGAGCACCTTTTTTCGGCTCATGGAGCACCTGTGCCATCCAACTCTGTCGCAGCCTATGAAAGTGGTTTGATCAATTTGCCAGAAGACCAAGTGGCTCGAGTGGTTAAAGAGCATTTGTTGTTAGGTTCTCCCAAACTCAGTGGCAGAGCTAGTCCTTCCCTCCATAGTGTGTATGACTCTGATGCTGCAAGTAATGCAGGCCATTCATCGATCTACGATGACCATGACACTTCGGATTATCAAGCTACTGTTCATCAACTACCTGGTGGTTCCATCGTCGATGGTATCTACAAGTGGGCAGCCAACGTTGATTCACAAGATCGACGACCCCAACGCTCGAAATCATTCTCATTACCACCGGGACGAGACATTGATGATTCTACGGCATCCGACCTCCGTGCACCCGGTGGTTTCCGTCGCCATTATGTCATCAACAAAGCCGTTGAGCAGGGCAAAGCTCCTCCCAATTACATTACCAAAAACTTTTTCGACTTCTTATGTCTCTACGGTAACTTTGGAGGTGAAGACTTGAACGACGACGAAGGGTATGAAGAAGCTGAGGAGGATGAAGAAATCGCAGCAGGAGATGAGAATACGCCGTTGATTCCTAAGCAGGATCAACCACCACAAGGCACAGCGACTGCATCGAAAGCTGTGTTCTTGTTACTAAAGTCATTTGTCGGCACAGGTAAGTCGGATTCGACCTTCCCCGCAGCACGCAAAAAGTTTTTTTTTTTTTTCCTGACTTTGAATCTTTTCAAATTGTACAAAGGTGTCATGTTCCTACCAAAAGCGTAAGTGCAAAGTCTAATGCAAAAAGTCAGGTCAGGTCCCATTAATTAGCGCCATTCTAATTTGTGCTCCCTCAACCAGATTTTACAACGGAGGGTTGGTTTTTTCAATTGCTGTGTTGATAGGCATTGCGTCCATTTCACTCTATGCTTTCTTGCTTCTGGTCAAAACCCGTAGTCATGTCACCGCTAGTTTTGGTGATATGGGAGGAATCGTAAGTGCTACGAGTTGTCAGGGGAAAATCACAACCATCCCGTGGCTCATGCTTTTTTGTTTTGAATTAGTTATTTGGCCCTTCCATGCGGTTTTCGGTACTGGTGGCCATCACATTGTCACAGGTAAACACACAAGGTCTCCTCCCTGTCGTCATTCCGCTTAATTAGGTATAACCATAGAACCTTCTGCATTTAGATTGGATTTGTGTGCGCCTACATGGTGTTTGTTGCTCAAAACCTTCAGTCACTCGTTCTCACTTTCTCGAATTGCCGGTCAAACGTCGCTCTGCCTTGGCTTATTTTGGTGCAATGTTTTGTGTTCATTCCATTGGCCATGATAAGAAGAATCCAAAAGTTGTCTGTGTTCGCCTTGATTGCCGACGTCTTCATCCTGTTTGGATTGGCGTACCTCTACTACTTTGATTTCTTGACCCTGGCTACCACTGGCCTTGGAAAAATTGCCATGTTCAATTCCAAGAACTTTACCTCGTTTATCGGTACCGCTGTGTTTACGTATGAGGGTGTTGGTCTCGGTAAGTTGCATGTCTAATAGGGGAAACCTTTGTGTCTACGACAGTTTCAGCTGATCACCATTCGTCATCTAGTCATTCCTATCACTGAGTCTATGAAGGAACCACACAAGTTCCCCCGAGTCCTCACTGGTACCATGATCTTCATCACCATTCTGTTCACTTCAGTTGGCGCTATTTCGTACATGGCATTCGGCGATCAGGTGCAAACTGTGATTTTGCTCAATTTGCCCACGGGTGATCCTATGGTGTCTGCTGTGCAAACCTTGTACTCTATTGCTATTTGTCTTTCTATTCCTCTTCAACTTTTCCCGGCCATTCGTATCATTGAGACTGGTCTCTTTACGCGATCAGGAAAGTATAATAACCTGGTCAAGTGGCAGAAGAATGTGTTCCGATTCTTCTTTGTGCTCTTGTGTGCTGCCATTGCCATAGGTGGATCTAATGTAAGTTAGCACTGACTATCAATGCAAGTGGGTCATACCTTTGCTCTCTAACACGTATTTGAATTTTGCTTTCTATAGGATCTCGACAAATTTGTAAGTATTTTTGGCATTTCATGAACGGCCAATCCAGGAGTATCCGTTCTAATCTCTCCACCTCTGTTTACAGGTCTCTATTGTTGGCTCGTTCTGCTGCGTTCCACTTTGCTTTATCTTCCCTCCTCTGTTCCATTTGAAGGCTGTAGCTCGTACCACGTGGGAGCGAAGTACCGATATTGCCATCATTGTGTTTGGCGTCTGCTCGTAAGTCAACTTTTTTATGTCGGTGGGCGAGTGGGTGTAATGCGGTATTGGGAACCTCCTGGCTCACTTCACTAACAACTATCCTATAGCATGGTCTTCACCACGGGTATCACCATCGCAGAATGGGGCTCAACAGCTCAAGGCCCAAACCCAATAGATAGCTGCGTTGCTCATGGAAACTAATTTTTTCATAAACATTTACCAGTACACTAATGATAGAACGAGAGTGTTTACGCTCCTATATTGTTACAACCAATAAATATCATCGATACCACCCACAACAAAACGTTATTGCATGTGCTCATTTCTATAGCTCCCTTATCGTATTGTATACTACTTTGTTTCAAGCCAACCCCTATCTATACACATCTTATTGTTTTTAAAAACAATGAAATGCTGCGTCCAGGCCACTAATGATCGAGGCCACTACACAAGTCCTTCATATAAGCATACTTTTCAGGGTTGCGTTGGCGCTCAGAGAACAGTGAGACCTGGGATGTCTGGTTGCCATCGTCGCGCTGATAGTCGCATCGAAGTTCGGATTTGCCAGCGCGAATGCCGCAAATCAAATTGGTGCGGCACGCTTGGTCGCATTCAGGTAGATCTGGAGAAGACTTGCTTCTAAAGTTGTAGTACTTTTCAAACATGCTGTCGCTTTCCTCAAAGGACTTGGTAACGTTATGCCACCATGCGGGTGACAATGGTTCTTTGTGACCAAGTGTAGCTTCTGAAGATGAGTATGCTTCACGAGCAGAGTATTCAAGATGCCAGTTCTGCAGAAGAAAAAAGAAAAAAAGTTAAATCTTAGGTCTCGCTCTTGTTCAAACCGTCGGGCACTACTTACAGGTCCAGTCTCATCCCACTCATCCACTTGATCCAAGTCGGCAACATAGGTAAGGGAGTCCATGACCTCGAACGTCACAGCATCAATTTTGTAAACACTACGAGAACAGACATGTTAGAAAAAGAAAATTCCTTGTACGTCGGCTCAATGATGCATACCGGAAACCAGGGTTCATCATGCTGAAGGGGGTCATGGAAGGAGCAAGATAAGCTGTGGAGATGGCCTTGCCTGCTTTCTGGGTAGCATTTTCATAAAAGATCTCGAGTTCGTCACGATGCGTGTGACCAAAAAACTGGCCAGCAATGACGTGAGGAGCATAGCGTTCGACAATTTGGTAATAGTAGTTGGAGTAATCATGAAGGCAAGTATTGTCGCCAGGAGCAATATGGCCAATGATCCAAACCCGCTTTCCTTCATCTTCAGCCTTTTGCAAATAATGGATCATCCATTGGAAGATACCATTGGGGTCCTTTTCACGACATACAAAACGTTAGAGGTTGACTGAATGGACACTAGCTTCAAACTGTCCACATTACCTTTTCACCTCCACCTTCCAAGTTCCACCAATTCAAGGTGTAGCAAAACATGGTGTTGAGACCAATGATAACTAGTCCGTCCGTGGGGTACGCTATATAGCTACCGCTGTTGTGGACCAAATCAAATGTCGCTTCCGTGTCAAGCCAGCCACTCCAGCTGTCCGACATGGTTTCGTATAACCACGTCAGATTCAAAAATTGGTTGTCGTCTCCCTTGGGAATCTTGGACACATTGTGGGGAAACAAGTTGGTGGGAGCGGCTTCGTGATTGCCGACCACGGGGTACAATTTGGTATCAATTAGGCCGGGGGTATCGAAATGAGCATGGAGGAGATCGTATGATAACGTTTCAATGCCCTGGGTCTTGTTGTAGGGAAGTGTAGACCATACCTCATGCGGTGGGACATCCCCCGTAAGTATAGCAAAGGCGTACTTGTCGGTTACCGATGGGATATACTCGAGCATGGATTCCAGCAATGTGATTGGTGTATCGCAGGTATAGGCGCCTGATATGGAACACAACGTGATAAGTCTTTCACATCCATGGGATCCAAGGTGAAAAGCTCCACTTACCCCATATCGAAGCAGGTTGTGTGATATTTTCGTAATTGGTGAATTCGGGACGGCAACATATTGGCTTATCGCAAGCAGCTTCGGCACCCGTCTAACAGAAAAGAAAGTGGCACACGTTGGGTCAGCTCATGCGCATGTATGCGAAAAAGTGTCCCACTCCATACTTACCTCATAGAATGGATCCACGTGCCAATCACTGAGATGCAGAACGGTTATTTCTTGGCCACTTGGGGCTGGAGGTTGGGCATTCACTGGCTTGGGTGATGGGAACGTGAGATTCCATTGGTCCACCACTAACAAAATTACGTATTAACATCAGACCGCCAATGCTGAATGGCCTAGATGAAGGAATGGAACTCACCAGGGTATGGACATGAATCGATGGTAGCAGCACAAATGATATGACCCTCTTTTCCAGAAACATTGATTGTCTACGAGATAGAGCTGTCAGAGGCCACGCACTCTCCTAAAGCTAATCATCACTCCACTACATCCAATAAAATTACTTACACGAAGAACATGTCTCAACACCGGACCTTGCTCCCTAATGGTTCCTTCACACTGTAAAGCAATGGGTTCAGTGACCCGACGGTACGGAGATAATTACACAGAACACATACCACTATCGGGTCAAATCCTGAGCGTTTGCAGACACTGATCAATGTCGATAGGAAGAGGCTCTCAGAAATAATGGCAAGGTTCTTAACGACCTGGAGGAGCGAAATGCAACTACTGCATGAAGCGACGAGTGATTCCGCCGCTAACAGGTCAGTGGTGGCTTTGAGGACTGCGGCTTCTTGTGCAGTATGGAAGCTATTGATAGTGATATCAGGGGTTTGTTGACGGAACAATGGCTCTGCTACGGAATGTTGAGCGGCCAAGGCTCCCAAGAGAAGCCATTTGAGAGAATGAGTGAGCATGAAAGTAACAAGTGGACTCTACCAAGGTGGTTATCATTTGACATAGCACTCAGGTCATCGCTGCAACTCCGCTCGCCGTCCCAAAATCTTTTTGCTGGCTGACTGGCTGTCGAGCCATTACCACTGCCTGTGCTACATGTGCCTCATACTCCAATGGATACTGGTAGTGAGCTGCATCCTCATAATAGCACGTTCTTATCTTGTGTCTTCACGAACATAGGACGAATAACACTCTGATAAGCCAGATGGATACTGGTCACTGTGAGACATGACGACGCTTCATGCAAGCACAGACCACCTTTGATTGGATGAAATCTTGGAGTGTAGGGATCGATCTTGAGCCAAAAGATCGAAAGGAGATGGGATAAAATACATGATACGTAGGTAACGATGGGAGTATTTATTTTTTGTTTTGCTTTATTTTCTGGATTGGATTGAATAGTCAACTGTCGTGGTGCGGTGAGGATAAGTGACTGTCGAAGGAACAGTAGGGAGATAAAAACTTTTTCAAAGCTTCTTTAGCCGCCACTGCAAAAAGAACCTCATATTGCCAACTTGCTGCGATCGGATGAGAATGTGAAACAGCACACCCCTAAGTAGAGCATTATTGCAAATTAGCAAAAAAAACAAAAAAAAAAAAAATTTTAGAAGAAAGCCAGATCCATAAGCATCAAACATGCTGCACTCCACACATTCATACTGGATGCGCAGAACAGCGAAGCCGTCTGGTTGGTTAGAAGCGCGCTGGATTCAATATTCTGACACCAATAGCAGCGGACAGCGCCACACCGCCCTGGTTGGCCATGGCGGTCGAAACAACAACACCTGGCGCAGATTATGCATACTATCTGCAAACAGCACGACGACCTTTATGAAGAAACCATCCTTCTACCATGTTATGAGACGTATGTTACAAGGAGGATCGATGCTATCCTGGGATAATCGGGTGTAGGACCATTAAAACCAAAATATCTTATTCGCTATGTTCCGATTATTACTTTTATTAACGTTGTGTTCAAGAAAACCTTGAAGAAAAAAACATTGGGACGATCACGTTGATTGACAGATCCTTCCCTGCAACCCGATAACCTACTACGATCATGTGAAATAAATATTTTTTCTAACTAGTGTACATCTGCGCAGCGCATTTCACTTTACTTTCTGCACAGGTCTCATCGCATATCATACGTGGTTGGTTGGGCTGAGTAGGTATCATCGGAAGGAACCATTTATCTCAGCCCATCCAAGCATTGGCGGAGTAAAACGGGCAGTATTTACCGTCGAACAAGACGTATACATAACGCACATATGATTAAATCAAACCATGCTATCATCAAGGCGTAAGTCATGTCACCAAGATGTACAAAAGACTATGCTACATTTACTCGAATGGCCGCGACGTCATGTTTAAACATATCCGCTGACTCTCAAAGCTGCCAAATAAAATCATTAAACCATTGGCTGTTAAAAATCGCTCAGTTTATGAAGCCCGCTTCAAAGAGCCATATTAGGAAAAATCAGTAGAAAACGATCCGCAAAGGTTTATTTAACTTAAACTTCCAACTTTAAAGTGACGAAGAACAGAGGGATTACATGATGGAGGAAGACCATAGCATACCTTGAGGTAGAGTGAATGAAAGAGGTTGCAGAACTAAGGAGTAAGTAGGTTCTCGACCTACAGCCACCAAAAGTAAACGCAGCCCGATTCAAACTCGGGTTGAGGCATTTTTTCTAGCCACTCACTCACATAATCTAAACCAATGCGCTTTCAGATCCACCAATAAGAAAAATCATCACCCCATACAACATAACAGAACGTACCATATGGCCCAACTTTTCCTTTTCTATCCATGTGGCCGTGATGAAGATGCGGGGACGGGATGGGTTGGGTGCTTAACGTTGAGAGAATTAGGAAGAAGCGATTCTGTCAGCATGTCCTAATTTTTCCCAGCCAGGAATTGGTAATAAGGAACGGATGGCATAATTCGATTAGGAACAAAATTAGCTGCAGCCAAGTAATCAACGTCACGGGCAAATCAGACCCAAATCAAACAAAAAATTCGCCCTCCTTTTTTTTTTTTGTGCAAAAAGTAACCCATCCACGCCACTTATATAAAAAGAACAATTCAACCCTCTTCTCTTTTCTTTTCGTTTCGTTCATTTATCTTCTCCAATGTCTGATCCGTCACCAAACGAGAAGCCGGTTGCTGACAACATCGAAGATGTTTCTACTCCGGCCGATAATGAAAAGCAGCAAGGAGGAAAGATCACTTTCCAACCTACTGTCAAGCCTGAGCGTGTAGTGAAGCCTACGCCTACTGAGCAACCTAGTAGACGTCCTTCAATTGCTGCTGTCCCTCAGCCTGCGAAGAAGGAGTCCAAGAATGTGGACATTGTAAGTAGTGATCTATGAGGCTATTGGAGAGGAATGAATCAACAGTCTTAACCAACATGCGTTTTCTTTTAGACTGAACATATGATGACACCAGAAGAATGTGCCAAAAAATACGACACAGACATCAATATGACCAAGCCTGGCGATTCCAAGGGTTTGACCAGTGCCGCTGCTGCTGCTGTGCTTCAAGAGACTGGACCCAATATCCTTTCTCCTCCCAAGAAGAGACATCCTCTCCTCAAGTATTTAGATTGCTTGACCAGTTTGTTCAACTTGCTTTTGATTTTGGCTGGTGTCTTGGAATATGTTCTCTTGGGTATCGATTTCAAGGGCAATTTCCAAAACGTAAGTAGCCCAGCCTCCCCTGGCCATCACTCTCTTGTCAACCCACCTCCTCTTTCTCCTAAATTAACCTTTCTGCCTTCTAGACTTACCTTGGTGCCATTCTTATTGCTGTCGCGTTCCTCAATGCCTTCATTGAATTCTATCAACAACAGAAATCACAAGCTCTTCTCGAATCCTTCTTGAACTTGATCCCAACCAAGTGTATGGCCATTCGTGATGGCAAGCTTCAACAATTCAACGCCGCCGACCTTGTGGTGGGTGATGTCGTGTTCATCAGAATGGGTGACAAGACTCCCGCCGATTTGTATATTTTCCAAGCCAGCGAACTCAAGGCCGATAACTCCTCCTTGACTGGTGAATCCGACCCTCAAGAACGTACTCCCCATAATGAACACAAGAACCCCTTGGAAGCCACCAATCTTATGTACAACGGTACCTTGGCTGTATCCGGTGAAGGGTATGGAATGGTCGTCCGCACGGGTGATAATACTGTTTTGGGTCAAATTGCCGGCATGACTTCGGGTGAAGACAAGTCCAACTCACCCTTGTCCGTTGAAATCGATAACTTTGTCAAGATCATCGCTTTCATCGCCTTGACCACTGCTCTTATTTTCTTTGGTATCAGTTTCCCTGTCAACAACAACAACATCTCTCTGTCACTTAACTTTGCCATTGGTGTGTTTGTGGCTTGGGTCCCTGAAGGTCTACCTGCTACCGTCACCATTCTGTTGACCATCGCCGCTAAGCGTATGGCTGCACGCAATGTTTTGGTCAAGGATTTGCAAGGTGTCGAAACCCTCGGCGCCATTACTCTTTTGGCCACGGACAAGACCGGTACCCTCACCCGTAATCAAATGACCGTTACCTATATCTGGTCTTGCCTCAACATGTACTCAGCCTTCCGTAATATGGGCAACGACGACAATGTCGTCACCAACGATTCGCCTGGTGTTGCCGAAATCATGCATATCTCCACCCTCAACTCCCGTGCCAAATTCGATCGTACTGATGTTCCTGTCGCCGAACGCCAAATTCTTGGTGATGCCACCGAGACCGGTCTCATTCGTTTTGCTGGCCAAAGTTTGCCTGATTTCGATCAATTGCCTGACATGTACCCCAAGGTGTTTGAAATTCCTTTCAACTCGGATAACAAGTGGGCTATGACTATTCACCAAAAGAAGCATGCCGATGGTTCTCTTACCTTGTTCCTCAAGGGTGCTCCTGAACGTGTTCTTCGCATCTGTAGCCGTATCATGATTGGTCCCAAGGGCGAAAGCACTGAACTGACCGATGACCATAACCTCCAATTCCAACAAGCTTATGAGTTGATGGCCAGCAAGGGTCATCGTGTCCTTGCTTTTGCTCAAATGCTCCTTCCTGAATCCCAATTCCCTGCTGACTTCCACTTTGACAAGAAAGAAAAGAACTACCCCACTGAAGGTTTTACTTTTGTTGGTCTTGCTTCTCTTGAAGATCCTCCCAAACACGGTGTTCGTGAGGCAATTGGTAAATGCCGTTCTGCCGGTATCAAGATTATGATGGTGACTGGTGATCATCCTTTGACTGCTGAAGCCATTGGTCGTAAGATCAACATGGTTCTCTCCGATACAAAGGAAATGGTGGCTAAACGTACTGGACGTCCTCTTGAAGAAATCGGTGAAGATGAATATAAAGCCATTGTCATTCATGGTGAACGTATCGACAGCTTGACCGATGAGGAATGGGATAATATTTTCATGAAGAGTGAAATTATCTTTGCTCGTACTTCTCCCAAGCACAAGTTGGAAATTGTCAAACGTGCTCAATCTATGGGCCATATTGTTGGTGTCACTGGTAAGTAGCCTTTTTTATCATGATGTGGCATGCGTCAGGATAGCTAAAGTCTAATCACAAAAAAATTTTATTTTTACCTTTCTAGGCGATGGTGTGAACGATTCTCCTGCTTTGAAAAAGGCCGATCTTGGTATTGCTATGAACATTTCTGGTTCTGATGTCTCCAAGGAAGCCGCCTCTATGATTCTATTGGATGATAACTTTGCCTCGGTTGTTCACGGTATCGAAGAAGGTCGTCTTATCTTTGCTAATCTCAAGAAATCCATCCAGTACACTATCACCCACTCTATGCCTGAAGTCATTCCCAACTTGTTGTACGTTATTGTGCCTCTCCCTCTTCCTCTGTCTGCTATCTTGATTCTGGTCATCGATCTTGGTTTCGAATTGCTCGCCGCATTGACTTATGCCTGGGACAGTCCAGAAACTGCAGAAGGTTTGATGAAGATGCAACCCCGTAAGCCCGTTACTCCTGAGTCCATCGACCGTTTCCGTGCCCGTGCCCATCGCAGAGCTCATCCTATCGATCCTGAATCCGGTGAGGCTATTGTTCCTGGTCGTTTGTCTCGATGGGGAAGAAATATTGTTGCTCCTTTCACCAAGATCTTCTGGCAAGAAAAGTTCGAAAAGAACGATGATGAAGTTCTCGTCGACTTCCCATTGCTTTCTTGGGCTTACTTGGAAGTTGGTATTCTTGAATCCATTGGTGCTTTGGTAACCTTCTTTGTTGTCCTCTGGCATAACGGTATCACTCCTTATGATGCTCGCGTCATGCAAAAGGGCAATGGTACCCCTACCTTCTACTTCCAAAACGATGGCAACTACGCTCAGCCTTACACTACTCAACGTGGTATCACCATGAATGCTTCTCAGCAACATGAGGCTCTCGCTCAAGCTCAATCCATGGTTTACTTTGGTATCATGATTATGCAAATGTTCAACTTGTTTGCATGCAAGACTCGGTACGTTGCATTACAATATTTATGTTGGTCACCCTATAGCTTAAAACTAATATTTTTCTTCACTCTTTTAGATTCACTCTTCCCCTCCCATTCAGCTTGTATGCTTTCAGCAACAAGAAGACATTCATGGGTATCTTTGCCGGTGCTGCTTTGGGTTGCTTGATTGTCTACTGCCCACCGTTCAACATTCCATTCGGTACCAGCTGGCATACTTCTCCACTCTGGTGGTTGATTCCCTTCGCTTTCGGCTGGGTCATTCTTGCTTATGCCTGCATTCGTATGGTTATTTTGCGCAAGGCCAGTCCTATCTCTTGGAATCCCGAGATCTCCGGACTTCAAATGTACCCTACTATCCGCAGTTTCGATCGCACCAAGAGCATTAATCAATAGACACACCACACCCAAAATCTTTCCCAGACATGCTTCACCCTTCATACCCCCTCTTCATGTTTCCTTTTGACAGAAACACTGTAATAGTTACATATTTTTTTCTTCCTCCTCACTGCTACAAAAAATCCAGTGTGTAAATCATAACAACAACCCTTATTATAAAAATCGGTTCCCTCATTTTTTTTTAATTACTGGTCATGCTCCCACCGCAGAAAAAAAACCCCCAATTTAATACTTTTTTGCCATTTCAGTTGGCTGTACGACATTAATGTGATTCATTTCAGTCGCCTTGCTTGGAAGCCGTGGTATTTTTTTTTCTTACCCTTTCACCACCATTATGTACATCAAGTCCCTCCTCGTCTTATCGCTAGCAGCCGTTGGTGCGCTTGCTCAAGCCTCAGGTGAGATGATAGTAAAATGGCAGAGCGTATTGGACCTGTATTAACAAATCCATGGTATAGCATCTGAAAAAGCGACCAAGACCACCTCAGCCACCCCTTCTCATGTCTCGGGAGTGCCTATTGCCATCAGTAAGTGTGCTGTTGTGCTGATGCATTCGCTACCGAGTCAATTGTTAATGTTGCCCCTTGGAAATAGCTCCAGCTGGTCTACCCGACTGCACCAGCACTGCTGCCCGTCACGCCTGTCCCGGCATTGCATTCATGTGGTATGTTTTTTCTAGCCGCTCTGATTGAATTAGCCTAGCTTGAGATCGAAAATGCTCTCCTTGATTTCCTTGAATTAACAATTCGCCACCCATAGCCCTGACGAATGCTCAGACGTCTGCTACATGAGCAGTAAGTGTTTCTCTTCTCATTCTGCTGCCTATCGATAATTGGAATCTCGTGTTCTGACCACCACTTCTATTAATAGTCACCAATGCTTGCTGCCCAGGGTAAGTAAACTTGGCCAGACTATAAAGTCGAGGCTCCAAGACTAGGATATTTTATTTCGACAACGAATTGATGCGACTGAAACTGCCAATACGAATGAAATCGCCAATACAAATTCCAATACGACCACGAATATACCACAAACACGACCGCATCTTCCAGCACAAACGCCTATACACCTCAGCCGTCTTGCATTACAGCATGCAACTATTACTGGCTGTGTGCCTCGTCCCTTTAAATCATAGATTCTCGAATTTTCAGGCCGTTCCATTCCACCCCAGTCACAACTAACTCACCGCCATTTTATTTTCTCTAGAGCTGGTAACATCGTTTGTGACAAGAGCAAAATTTCCAATTCAACAGTCTCAGGCGCCTCTTCCAGTGCCTCGATGCAACCTACAGCAGCTGTCAGCATGGCAAGCGTTATGCCATCTGGTAACGCTTCTGCTTCTGCAGCAGCCCCTTCAGCTCAAGCATCTCAGCAGCAAAGTGGTTCGGATCGAATGTTCGAAACTGCGGCGGTTTTGGCTACCGGCTTGGGAGCCTTCGCCATGGTCATGACCCACTTGTAAACCCGTACCTACTCATGAAGATATCCCCAGTTCAATTCATTCCCATACCAACAATTTTGATAAAGAAAAAAAATTAGTGATGGCTTCAGAAAAGCCCTATCAATAAAGTACTATCACCGATTGGATGATTGCTATATGAAATATGAAATGACCCATCCTAGGCAAATGCGCCACCCCAACGGTTGTACTTGATGAAAGGCATTATCAATAGGAATCTTATGGACTTTTGGGGTCATGCTGCTCACAGAAATGTCTCTTTAGCCATTCGGTTTAATCCACCTGAGCTTCTACATGCATCAGGGACCTTCTCTCCAACAAGACATTTTTTTGAAACATGTCTTGCTGAGGAAATCCCCAACAACAATGGGAAGGTAGAATTATAATGGTTCTAAACTAGATCTGGGAAATCATCTCAGACATGTGAAAGCACATCCTACTCTCGAAGCTATGCCAACTTGTCTTAAATTACGACACATCGGACGAGGGCCTTTGCAAGCTCTTTTCTGAATCTTCTCCTTCACTCTTAGTGTTTTTTCTTTTGTTTCTTCACCAAATGCATTCTCCAACTCATAACAAAAGCAAAAAGAGCCATCCAAGTACCACCCGAGCACATGATCTTGCAGCGTCGTCAATGACAGCCGTACAACAGCGTAAGTGGTCCTTTAAATGGGAGCAGCCAGAAACAGTCCAATTTCCCAATTTCCTTGACAAATCGCAAATGGGATTTTTTGGGAAAAATAGTGCTTAATTACAGGCAGCGCCTTAAAGCGGGGTTATCCACATCTACTTCCTTCTTCTTCTTCTACTGATCATGATGCTAATGAACGATTGTCTCCTTGTTTCAACTGAAGTCTCACCTACGCCTGTGCTGTTATCATCTCCATTTGCCACCGCCAGCAGTTTCTTGGCCCAACATCAAACGCTTCAATTGCTACCTGTCAGCGAGTCACACACCATTCATTCAGGACGACGACGTAGCAACGGTTCTACATCATCTGAACCTGTCGAACGCAAAAAACCCTTCAAACGCACGTCGCCGTACTCTCGGTCCTCCAAAGAAGAACGACGTGAAGTCAGGGAATTGTCACCTCGAAGCAGGAACAAGAAAGCTCCCCATGAATTATTAACCGAAGCTGAAAAGAAGGCCAATCACATTGCTTCAGAGCAAAAGCGGCGCCAAAACATTCGAGTGGGGTTTGATCAATTAGTGGACATTGTACCCACGCTAAGTCAGAATCACCGAAGTGAAGCCATGATCCTTCAGAAATGTAAGAAAACCGGTCGGCGGGCGGGGCGGGGCGGTCCCACCGTATAGTGGAGAAACTGACGTGTGTGAATTTCTAGCGGTGGAATATATTCGGCAACTGGTCAATATCAAAAATGATCTGAAAACACGAGCGAGAGATTTGCACTCTGCTTTAGGCGAACCGTAAGTGGTTTTTTTCTTTACCATGATCATTTATTACTTTAATCGGTCTCATGCTCAGATCTTGTGTTACTTTTCTTTGTAGACCCGTGGATGATGATGACTCTTCTGAAGGAGAAATGGATTACAATTTCTAAGGCACTCCCGAGTTATAGATAACATTAGAAAGGAAAAGCCAACAATGTGAAAGCTGGGCTCCCCCTTCTTGGCTCTTTTTTTTAATTTTTTTCGCGGGTAGACAAGGCTTTCGCCGTTTTCTAATACGAAATGGTACTTTTTGGGCTGCAACTGAACTTGACGTCAACCGACCCCTTTACTTGGTTTTATCCAAACACCTCTTTTTAGATTTCGTTTCTACGATGAATCCCCTTATAATTGTACAGCTATATACGAATTTTTCCTTTGACACTATTACATATCGTTTTATTTTCCCCTAATCTCGATGAACACAGATCGACGACAAGGTTAAGTGGGTTGGTCTCCGCACTCAAACTTTATTATTTTCGGGGACTCACACGTATTCGCCTGTGTCGCAATGGCTTATATACGAACAGAGCAATGAGAACCTGACCTCATGAAAGGAACCATAAAAGAAGTTTTCTCACCCTCATAAAAACCTGTGTGATCCATACATCAAACGATACTTCATTTTAAACTATTTGTGACCGTGTAACTGTGATGTGACCCTGTCTGCCCGCCCTCCCGTACAGCGAACCTTTTGTCCCATTCCGTAAAAGGCAGTCCCGTGGGTTAATTTCTGCCCTACCACCTCTTGTTCCATGAGCTCCAGTAGTAAGCGAGCTCGATTACGGTATGCGGAATCCACAAGAAACACCACCCATGTCCCCGATGCATACCACCAGCGGCGAAAAGAAGTTCAGAAAGTGACCGACAGAATTGAGAATGACCCCACGGAGGAATTCGACGACATGCCACCACTGGAGAATGCCGCCGTAGAAGAGGCATTCGATACCTATAATGCCCTTCGGTACTTTATTAACAGTGCCTGTCTGGCTTCATCCGCCAAAATCAGTGTTCCACGGATATGCTTTCTACACCAGCTGTACAGTATCCTGCCCGACAATACTGCGGTTGATCGAGAATTGGTAAGTCCGAACAGACCCTGGGTGTATGACCAATCCTGAGTAACTAAGACCGGAGTTGTTAGAACATCTTGGTGCAAAGCATGATGGTGCGAAAGTTCCGCGTTGGCGGTACCCTGGAGGATGAGCTTGTGATTATGTTTATGGAAGATTATTTATTGCAAATTGTTGCCGCAAAGGCTGAATTCGAAAAAGACGTGGCCTCAGGTCACGCTGGAGCCAAGACCAAATCCATTGGCCCCCAGGTTTTTGGTAAGTTGCCACGGTCACGCAGAAACGGACGTTTACTGTCGCTCACACTCTTCCCGGTGTCTAGATATGTTCCGTGATGCAGTAACGAACCCAAAGTTCACCGACGTGGTGATCGCGCGAAAGGCTCTCACCAAGATTGTAGGCTTCAATGAAACGGAAATCAGGTAAGTCCCCAGGAACGTGTACTACCTGCGGTTATACGTATTCAAACCATGCTATATCGTAGTCAGTTGGTCATGTATGGATTGCTGGTGATCCATTCTCAGGACTCGTACTTGTTCGCCATACGTGGAGCAGGCACATTCATGACTCCGTTCATCAAGGGTCGCGTAGAGATTCTTCGGACATTAAAACGTCGTCAAACCAGGGATATTCTTGAAAAGGTGAAGTGCTGTTGTTGAATGAAGGCTGCATCCCACCAGACTATTAACACCCTCCTGGCTACAAACAGCAATGGCGAACCAAAAAACTGAGGAACTCCATCTTCACCCACGACTTTCATTTGCATGATTTGCTCGGCAGTGGTCGTGTAGAAAGGTACGTGTTGTATTTTCCGTATTAGGGCAAGGTTACCAAGAGACTAATGGTCGCGTGGCATAGACAAAAGACAACAATGGGAGATCTAATTAAACTTACAAAAAAGGGGGAGGCCTGTATATAAAGAGCACTCTAATTTTTTTCGGATGTGTAAATAGATTCAAGGGTATGAGGAGGGCAAAATGTACAATAAACAAATACTACAATATATATGGGATGAGGTGAGGTGACTTAGGAACGAGGCGAAGAGGCGGAAGGATGGAAGAAAGGATGATCGAGCGCTTCTTCAGCGGAGATACGGCGGCTGCAATCCAGCACCAGACACTTTTCAAGCAGATCCACGGCGTCCCGAACATTTTGTTCTCCCCATGTTTCTGATTTTTGCTTGTTCAATGCCATGCACAGTTTCATAAACGAGAGTCGAGTTTTGGGAATGGTAGTGACATTTGTATGAAACGTTCGATCTAATGAACATGGAATTAGAGGGGTTCCATTTTATGTTTAAACGGGTCACGCAAAAAGGCATCATGAGCACTTACTGTGTAAAGACGCGCAGTCCTTCATTTCCCTCAGGCCAAAGATCGTCGCTATCTCAATCAATGCATCCGCATCGTCCTCTGAATGGAAAAACGGAAACCGCGCCGTCAGGATGGAGATGAGAATCACTCCCACAGCCCATACATCAATAGCAACCGTTTGATGGACCACACGCAGTAACACTTCCGGTGCGCGAAAGCCTCTAGTGCCCGCTCGATTCGCTCGCACAGGATTTCTGCCAAAGAAAGGTCAGTCAAAGGTAACGGCGGTGTAATAGGTCCAATTCGATTTTTTACCTAGAGTCATTCTTGTAGTAACCAACAGGAGCAGGTTGGGGCTCTTTGAAGTGTGAAGATCGCATGTTTTCCTTTTCATTCATCAACGAAAGAGGAACATTCGTTTGTCTTGATTTCAAGACTGAATGCGAAGCATTATGATTTTGTCTATAGGAGAGTGTGGTAGGTGGTGGAGAACTGGGGCGCGTTTCATCTTCTCTCTTTTAATGAAAACAAAGTTAAAAAAAACAAAGAAATCGGTTATTGCCACGGACCGTAATGACTCTACCACATCCACCTACCTGTGCTAACCCGAAATCCACCAGCATGCCTGTTCGATGCTTGTAGTTATACAAAAAGTTTCCTGGCTTTATATCACGATGGAGAATGCGATTTTTATGAACATGCTTAAGCGCTGTGAATAAGCATCGGAAATAGCACCGTATGTCATCCATCTCCATGGATCTGTAAAACACCTGTACAAAGCATTAGACATGACAAGGAGTGTGTGGTAAGCAGTTGAGTGGGATTTAAACCCGTCTTTAGCTTACCCGAAAGTCATCATGCGCGAGATAAGGCAAAACGACCATGACTTGATCCATTTGCCGAAAAGCAGTAATAAGAGGCACCACGCATTCGCTGCCACTATAAATACAGAATGATGAGCATATTAGTAATTAATATCCTCCCCAAACCTCTAATATAATTTTACTCCAACATCAAGCCGCTTCACTTTACCTTAACTGATGCAGAATTTCAATTTCACTCGTAATACGCTCTGGACTGCTGGTAACATAGATCCGTTTGAGCGCTACATAGTGCTTTTGAGGCTCCTGAGACTCACTTTCGTGATAATGATCTAAAGCTTCTTCATCTTGGCTCATTGAAGAGCTTTGATCAAGATTAATTCGTTCATACCCATTGCAGATGGCGCTCAAGTCCCAGTTTGAATTATCGTAATATTCATGTCGAACGTCCACTGCTTTGTACACCGAACTAAAAGTACCTTCGCCGATTTTGTCCACAAGTTGATAGTAACTACCAAGGGTTGTAAACTCATCCATGATTTCAGTCACCTCTTCATTCAACAAGTCCTCTGGCGATTTGGAGTGTGGTCCTTCCCGCTTGCGTTTTTGACTTCCGTCCTCCTTCACACTAGCCTGAGCATGTTGTTTGTTATCATCTGTAGGTTGCGCCATGACTGTCCTAGCATACACCTGTTCTGGCTCTAAATGTTCCTTCTCTCTCTTCGGCGTCTCCACATCCATTGTACGGTGCTTCGTGTCATTAGTCGTATGTGACTCCTGATCTGCTTGTTGATGATAGTCTGGTATATCCTCTTCCGTTGCCATGAGCGCTGTAGGTTGTTGTGAAGATGGCGTACCAGGGTTCATGGCGGCAGCCACTTTGTGCACGGCAGGTGAACGTAGAGGAGCAGACTTGTCGTGTTTGGACATTTTAGGCAACTCTTTGATAACGATGGGTTTGCGTACAGGACTGGTGAATTGAGAAGGGTATCGCTTGACGGGTGAAGCGCCTTCGACATGGTTCAAAGCCTTCAAGTGCATATTAAAACACGCGCTTGAAAACGAGTCGTGCATGTCAGCCAACGACTTGCCCTTGGATGGAGACCGGTGCTGAGGTGATCCATCTACGCGTTCAGTTGGTATGTGCTGATCTGTTCGTCTCGGCGTTAATGGTCGAGTAGGGGTGAGTGGATTTCGACGATGCGTTTTATTGGCAGCAGGCAATACAATGGGGATGCCTCGCTCGTTGACGGACGACTGGGGCTCATTGTAGGCTGCCATTAGAGGATGGGCAATACCGTCTTTTTGTGTTGGAGTTGAAAAAAAAAAAGGAGGACGCGAATTGGTAATTTTTACCAGTCAACCAAAAAATATGACCGCGCTCGCTCCAGCTCAGCTTAGCTCAGCCAGCGCTATGTCACTTACATTCAAAATCGTCTACGCTGCGAATGCCTGGCCAGCCAAATCCATCTCGAAAAAAAGTCCGTTGAACATTGCCATTCTGGACTCCTCATTCAATCCACCAACACTAGCGCATAAAGAATTACTACTGCGAACCGCGGCAGAGTGCCCCGCCGACGCTTATCTTCTACTGTTTTCCATCAAAAATGCCGACAAGCAATTGATAGGAGCAACGGCTGAACAACGTTTAGAGATGATGAAATTGTTGGCGGAAACAATTAATGAACAATATCCGACTTGTAACGTGGCCGTTGCTGTGACTGAACACGCTCGATTTTTTGAAAAAGCAAATGAAATTCATGCATGGTACGAGTCACAGTATCCAGGCCAAGAGGCACAATTAGCCTTTATCATGGGATACGATACGGTTATTCGACTGGTCGATCAAAAGTACTATGATCAGCCAGTAGAAGAAGCCCTCGAGCCATTCTTCTCAAACAATCAAGTCATCTGTGCCGACAGGGGAGGGCATTCCAGTGAAGACGTGGAGGGGTTCTGGACGACCAACACTATCGCTCGTAAGTTCCAAAGTAGCATCAAGAGAATTCATCTGGACGATGCTACTGCGGATATTTCCAGCTCCAAAGTACGAGAGCAAATAGTCCGTGATCAAGATATTAAACCATTAGTAGATGATAGAATTTACCAATATGTTGGCAACCACCAACTATACTTGGCTGAGCATTCCACGCTACTGCCGTAAGCTGCGCTCATTGGGTCAGCCACGGTGAACCCATGGGGATACCTTTATATAGCAGCATACAACTCCCGAATCATCTATTGTTATTTTGTTCACTTTAACGATTATCATAAAAAGCCAAATCCCTTTTCCTGAACCTTTTCTTGATTTCTTTAATTTTACAAACCTGTGACAACCTCTTTTTTTTTGGGGGAAATTTTGACGTCAAGGGAAAACACCACCCACACCTCTACTTCGCCTCTCCTTTCCCTTCTTCTATATGAAAGCTGTAGGGGGCACTTTCTCCGGCGTTACCACTTCGTCATCGCAGAAGATGCCGAAACCTTCCTCCAATCGGTTTTTTGTGTTCCACTACATTCTTGTACTCTACCGCTGGATTTGCAGCATGTTCCAGAGTAACTCCGGGCCCATGAAGCTTACGCATGTTATAGACGAACAGCCCGATGCATCACCCAAGCATGATGAGGCTAAGACGACGGCTATGAAACCAGATGCACAAGATTATGATACCTCATTACGATATCGAATGGGATCGGCCATGGACCCCCCCTCCTCTCGCTCCATACCTCGAACTATATCATTATCCGCCATACCTCAGAACTTTAACACCTCTTCTACACAAATACACAAGTCTGCTAGTAAGCAACGAGGCTTATCGCGGTTAGCCGATGAGACGACACCACCACCTAGACAAGCCGCCCCACCAAAGGGAGAACGAGCATCGACCCCTTCGATACCACACCCACTACCGCTATCCTATTATCGGTCCAAAACCCTAGTGCTGGATTTGGACGAAACATTAATACACTCAACATCCAGAGGAAATGGCGTACCTGGTGCTTCAGGGAGAGCTCATGTTATTGAAGTGGTGGTGGACAAGCATGCTTGTTTGTACTATGTATACAAACGACCGCATGTTGATTATTTTTTACGAAAGGTGAGTAAGAAGTTGCTGTTTTGTTGTTGGGCCTGCCCCGCCCTTGCTTATATTGACCTCCTTTAGGTTTCTGAGTGGTACAAAGTGGTGGTCTTTACGGCATCCATGTCAGAATACGCCGATCCTGTAATTGACTGGCTGGACCAGGAAAACCGTATGATATCCAAGCGATATTTTCGGCAAGTATGTAGTAAAAAACCTGGTAGAGAGAAAGAAAACCCTGTTCATTTGACTCAACACCCTTGCCCTGGTTTTTTTTTTTAGTCATGTACTTTAAGAGGTGGTAATTACCTGAAGGACCTTACTTTAGTGGAACCAGATCTGGCCAAGGTTTGCATAGTAGATAACTCCCCCATGGCCTACATCTTGAACTCCGGTATGTCTCCGCGAAATTTTTAATGGCGTTCTTTGCTCTGTTGCTAAAGTGGTTGATTTATTTTAGAAAACGGCATACCGATAGAAGGTTGGATCAGTGAAGCTGGAGATGAGGCACTGTTGTATCTTTTGCCGTTCCTTGACGCTCTTCGCTTCACCGAGGATGTACGAAGTGTTTTGCGGCTACGCGGTGGCATCTCCACTCGAAGTTTCTGACTGCTTGGTGACTGCTTCTCCTGTTCTGTTGGCTATAAAAGTGTCGATGTTGCCGGCAGAAATTTTTTCTCTTGTACCAAAATACGTGGAAATAAAAAAGTGTTGTGTGTTTTTTTCAATGGACATACATCGATTCCCTTCCACCAGAGTTCTATGAACATTATTAGAACATAACCCCGCCTATCAATGCGGGACCGTGTGTCAATTTGTTCACAAATTCCTACTCTACCTTTATATCATGTTAAAACGTAATGAAAAAGAAAATCATGTTCCAATATTATGTGGTAGTGGATGCTATCCTGGTATTCTATCTATAGAGTTTTGATAGGACGTCGCTACATTGAGGTATGCCTTGTGGATGTCAAGCTGTCGAGGCTATTAAAGTGTTGGCAAGAGATGATCATAGTAGTGATGAAAGGCAGGCAGCCATGAATTGAAAAATTTTAGCACAGGCTGGACTGCGTTGCCTTTGCTTCACTATTGTCTGATTGTCTGCGATCTGATAAAGCACTGAGATGGATCAACGATCGTATTGAAAAGTACGAAATGCTCGGGATCTTTTGATCTTGATCCACATTTACACTTATTCAGTTGCCTGCCTTGCTTTTTTATTCTTTGCACCAAGCTGTTGTTACAACAAGGTGATCCGAGAAACCACTCTTCCAAAAAGTATGGACAGGCATCGCAGCCGCTTTCAAGAACGAACTGTATTGTAGTAAATATTACAAAAACCAATTGACAAAAGCATCGGAAACCGTAGCTAATATTAAACCAGCGTGAAAATAACATAATATCACTTGACGACATTACTTCAGGTTCGACTAATAACACAAGCAGCTGTTTCAGAAGTACCCCAGTACAATGACCAGAATGAACTATATACAATCTCATATTGTGTGTGCTATACACTGAACATTTTCATTACCCAGCCTCTTCTGAAAACAGGCGTACAAGATATCGACTGAAATACAATGAATTTGGCACGTGCATCATGTGAGTGGCCGCTGTCAAACCAAGTGCACATTTTCATCAAAAGATACTTTATGTCAATGAGTAGAGACGACTTTTGCAACAAATTTATCACATCAAGTTGCTCATTAGATGGTGGTTATGGCGGGCGGGAGGTGAAAAACAGATATGATATACAGCTTTGACATATTTATCAATTGCATTTTCCATTTACATGGCCGTTTTATCAAACACTGTACACGTATCTATCCCATTTTTTCTATTCTTCTCACGATCTGCTGTCAGAGTTTTCGATGATGTAGACGATACACTGATTATATTGATTATATATCACTATTAGAAACGTTTGAGGATTAGAAATGTTTGGGGTTACTGGAAAAAACCTATCACTCACTTGGACGCTGACACGAAACAATGCGCTTGCTTTGAAGAGATAGCTTGCCTAGTTCCTTCCAATGCTGCGATCAGCTTACGTAGTTCCTCAAGGATTTTGATTGGCTTAAATGAGAAAATGTTATTAACCTTCTCGCTATACCACGTGTGCTCTCGTGCGAATTAAGACGGCGCTGGTCAATTACCTGGAAACCTCGTCACAGACAGATTGTCCATTGCTCATGTTTCCACGATTAGGCCGATCCAGTCGCCTTGCCTGGAATCCAATCGCTCTAGGGCCCTATCGGCCAGCGATCTCACGATTTTCAAAGCCAATCGCTCGCAGCTTCCATACCCCATCTGCTCTGCATGCCCCAAAGATTGCCCCAAGATTGCGACAGCGGATCCGGAGTGCAACGCAAGTGGTGGGAAAACCACTCACACCAGCCCAGCGACGAATTCGTAACATTGGTATGGGTGCATTGGGAATCGCTACGGCAAGCTATGTCGTCGCAGTGGCCTGGGACGCCGATTACCCCCTTTCCATGGCTGCCATAGGAGCGTTTCGAACCACCACGACGTTTTTGGCCGGGTGAGTGGGTGTGACATTTGCGGTATGACTCAGTCGGGAGAAAAAATCCTAACATTTTTCCTTGCTCGGTGGAAAGGTCCCTTTGCATGGCTGATTACAAGCTCTTGCATGCCAGGTACTACTTTACGGGGTATGACTCGGATGAATATGCGGCCGCCCGTAAGGTGGTCCATGCCAGATCAGCACAGCGGTTGCTCTCGTTGTGTCGGCTGCATGGAGGTATCTACATCAAGGCTGGACAGCATATTGCCTCTTTGACTTTTGTTCTTCCCAACGAGTTTACCGACACACTTTCTGTGCTTCAAGACCGTGCCCCGTTCCACTCGTACGACGAGGTTGAGAAGACATTTTACGATGATTTCGGAAAGCGGATCTCAGAGGTATTCAGCATGTTTGAAGAGAGGCCATTGGCGGCCGCTAGCATTGCTCAGGTCCATAGAGCGCGAATCAGAGAAACCGGTGAATTGGTTGCCGTCAAGGTTCAGCATGCTGATGTCTCAAGGTTGTTTGGTGTCGACATGTGGACCATGGAATCCCTGACCAGTCTTGCTCACGAACTGTTTGGAAGTGACTTTGAGCTGACGTGGATTGTTGGAGAATTCAGGTAAGTTTAGCGAGGGATCCATTGTGGCCATAGGCTTGGTTGAGAAGCTCACCTATACGCTCGTTCTAGAAAAAACGTTGAAACCGAATTTGATTTCCAAAATGAGGCCAAGAACGGCCAAGAGACCATGAATCGATTCCAGCATCGGAAGAATGAGTTCCATGTTCCTAAAATATACTGGAATCTAACAAGAGAAAGGATATTGACCATGGAATACATTGATGGAGTCAAAGTCAACGACGTAGAACGCTTGCGAGAGATAGGCGTGGATCCGAAATGGGTGGGTCGTGTCCTGCAAGATGTATTTGCTGAAATGTATGTATGCCATTGTTGTTGGATCATGCGCCGGCTTCATATACTGATTTTTGAGCCTCTTTCATAGGATTTTCTGTCATGGCATTTTTCATTGTGATCCGGTGAGTACTGAATACCTACTACCAATGAATGATGGAGTGAAACTTCTTATATGCTAACCTGCTCTCCTCTGAACAGCATCCTGGTAATATGCTCGTGTACAGGGATCCCGATACAAACCAAGCAAAGTTGGTGTTGTTAGATCATGGACTCTACCGTAGCATACCAAACAACTATCGTCTTGCTTATTGTGAATTGTGGAGAGCTTTGTTAAGCGCTGATTATAACATGTTGCAGCGAGCTGCAATCAACCTCAATGTACCTCGTTTCGCGGACATGATGTCGATTGTATTCACTGGAAGGTTGATCACACCTACTTCTTCTTCTACGTCAACCACTACATCCAGCCTCTCCAAAGAACTTTCCAAAGAAGAACGGCGGGCAGCACACAAGGAATTGACCAAAGGGTACAATGTGAACGATATATTTTATTTCTTGGAAAATGTACCGCGCGAACTACTCCTCATCTTCCGAGTGTCACATATGGTCAACAGTATACACCGACAACTGGGTGCATGGAAAGGAGAGCGGTTTGAAATTTACGCCAAATACGCAACGCGAGGGTTCTGGTGTGAAACCCGGGACGAACTCCATATGCAACCGACGCAACGAACAGGGTGGAAGAGCCGGTGGTACTTATTTGGAGGCGCTCCTAACTTGAAGAGATCCGTTCAGTACTTGAGAGAAGTCATCGGCATGCGCATTCGTCTCCTGATCGCTGAGACCGCGCTCCTGTTGATAGAATGGTGGCGCGGTGGAGAATTAGAACTAGATATTGTAGATAAAGCCGTCGAGGATAAATTACAGATGGCTGCTCACTAGAGAACGTGGGAGAGTAGACGATCATTTACCGGACAAACCGATGCCATTTATTTACCCTTTTTTTTGTTTTGTAATATGCACACTTTTTTTTTTATTATTTCTGTTACATGTACTGAATAATACATTAATTTTCTAATGGGCTTGAATGGACAGTTTGGCCGGCCACCTATGCTCAACAGGTGTTGCGTCTCAGCAAGGTGGCAGAGCCATCAATTTACCACAATGTTTCTCCCACGCCATTTTAGCTTCTGTCATTGAAGAATAGTTAAAATGGAAGATACACAAAGGCGCGATTGTCTTTGTGAGGTTTCTATATGCTCATTGTAGATGGAAAGGTCTCATGAATACTATTGCATAGGATCCCCAACCTCATCTCTTTGGGGGAACCTTTCCAAATCGTGGATGGCGCGCTGTCCCAGGTGTGGCTTTCAGCATCAACTCCACCAAAAAGAACCCTTCAAACAATCTCTGTGAAACTTGTATTTATAAAACTATCGACCCCCGTCACTTTTTCAATATGTACATTAGACATTCTCCTGGATCTCTTCAGGGTCTGCGGTCAATTTAGCAGACACAGTAGGTTGCTGTCTGATAGAAGAGGATTGCAGTCTTTGCTCTGCCTCAAGGAGCATGGTTCGGAAGCTTTTCTCAGCATTAGGACTCAGCCCTATATCGAGCGTGGCTTGACGTTGCTGGTACTTTGCGTAGTTCTGCTGGTTGATCTCTTCCTCTATCTTGATCATAAATGGTTCGAAGTAGTGCGTCATTTGCACGTCCTTTTGCTTCAGGTTGCACTTTTCATAAAAGGCAACATTCTCTGCTGTGCAGTTAAGAATCACCTTGTAGCATCCGATAGCACGTCCGACATATTGAAGCTGCTCAATCAGTCTGGTGGGGGTTAGGAGGCAAAGGGGACGAAACTTTGATAAGTCTATCTTGTCATATATGGGGGGAAAACCCAATGATGCGCTTTACCTTTGACCAAGCTTCTTACCGCGCTGTGAGTCGTGCACAACCACGTCTTCTATATGGCCAATCTGGCGGAAACAGAAAAAGGCAAAAATAAACAAAATGTTTAAAATGAGACAGATCCATATGGGGGCTCCGTCCGCCCATCTACTTACTTTGCCGCACTCATGAAGAAACTTATATTCAGCCAACAGCGTAGCGCATGCCACTATGAGACCACTCTTTTCGTCCTCCACCACCGTTGTAAAGTAGGTCTTTGTTGATTTGAGAAAGTCAAAGCGCTCTACACAGCCCAGTGTATCAGAACAAAGTCACAAACGTCTCCCAGGCTACAAAGTTGAATGGGCTTTACCTTCAAACTTTTCTCTAGTAATGTTTCCTGTCACCGAAAGCTGAGATAATACCTCCAAGATGCCTACAGCGGTACGTCTGTCAGTTTTTTTGAGGCAACTATGAGAACAAGAGATCAAAAGGTGAGGTGTGGGTTTACCTTTGTCATAATCGGATCTTTGTAAAGGACGCAAGAAGACGCCTTGAGGAAGCTTTTCTTGGACGTCTGTGGATATGAGTCTAGTAGAGAATAGAGGTTCTTCGGAGGTGATGGTCATTTTTATGAAGAGGAGAAAGGGAAGTGATGGATAGCGTGGCGAAGTGAGAGCAGCTAAATTTAACGCCTGCAATTCCGCGGCTAGGGTCAGGGGCAAACCACCAGCCAATCAATGGCGCGCTGATTAGCAGCAGCCATCAGGCACAGGACCACCTCACGCCTTGGTTTTCTATGGTTGCTAATATTGTTCACCAATTCGTGTTGGTGACCACCGCCATTGTTGCTGGTTATGCTGTAAGAATCCAACCACTTCAACGGTGTTCAATGTCCATGCCATCATGCGTCCCATTGACCACGCTAATCCATTCCACTGTAGGCCATTGTGTTGTTCTTGAGCTTTCCAGCCCCGCAACGTTGGTAGGTGCTTCTATATCCCCGTGCATGGTTAGTGTATATGTAGTGAACCGAGGTTTTTCATTGTGTAGGGCTGTCTATCTCCACTGGGTCAACTATCCCTTCTTCACCGACTTTGCTACACCCGAGTACTTTGGATTTGGCCGTAAGTAGTCACTCACTGCTCTGGCGAGAAACCTGGTATGCTAATTGACATCCTCTTACCATAGACAATAAGGTTCGAAACGTTCAAATAACAGCAGAGGATGGAGCCAGTATCGGGGCTTGGCACTTTTTGCCGTCGCATTACTTCATGGGCCAACAGCTTCGCTACCGGTCAAAGGAGAATATGCAGGATGCCATTTACGACCTGGCTCTTGGTAATCCTGACTACGACACCGTCATTTATTTCCATGGCAATGCTGGTAACAGAGCTGCTCCTTGGCGCGTTGACTTGTACAAGGTATGTGGTTGGATTGGGGATCGTGAGGTGACTGTCACATGGGCTAATGCTTGGGTTACAGAAAATTGGGGACAAATTTCCCAATGTCAATGTTATCGCTATAGATTACCGTGGATTTGGAGATTCGAAGGGTACACCGTCAGAGGAAGGCCTCCGTATGGATGCTAGAGCAACATGGGATTGGCTACGAGAACGTGGAGGTAATTGATCTGGGAAGGCAGAACATATTGGGGGCACATTGATTAACACATGTGTCTGTAGTACCCAACGATAGAATCTCAATCATCGGTCATTCGCTCGGTGAGTTGCATTTTGCGCTATACAAGGGTGCTATCGACGTTATACTGATTATGTTCTTTGTAGGAACGGGTATTGCTACGTCTCTTGCATATGAGTTATCGAGAGATGGTGAGTTTTGGCGCGATCGATGGGTAATGGAAAGGTATGCGGATCACTGATCGGATTTTTCTAATAGGCAACCCTCCCAAGGCCTTGATCTTGAAAGCTGCCTACAGCTCCCTTCCCACTCTTCTCTTCGAGTACCGTGCCCTCAAATACATCCCATTCTTTGCTCCCCTCAAGCTATTTCCTCCAGTCCAAGGTAGGTGTGACATAAGTGCCACGGCCATTATCTTCACATGTCACTCACTGACAAAATTGGTTTTTACTATAGAATGGTTAAAGAGCAGAATGGTTCATCAATTTGATTCCTTGTCTAGAATCCAGGTAAGGTTGACAGATATGCCAGGCAGCAATGAGACAGTCCTGGCTGGTCGGCTGATGTTAGTCTCCTGCAGTACGTAGACTGTCCAATTCTTATCATTTACGGTGCTGTGGACTTTGAGATTCCTGGACACAACTCGCAGAAACTATTCCATCGGGCCATATATGGACTGGAAGCAGAGGTGCATTACAGCGACGAATGGCTGGCCAGCGATCCAAATGTCAAAAATGTTACTATCCCCGATGAGGTGTCTGTGTACCAACATCATCGCAATCCTGATGTCAAACTTGCTGTCCTCACATATGCTCATCACAATAACGGTAAGTTTTCCGGCACGTCGAATCGAGTGAAATACGCATTGCCTAATACATCTATCTCTTCCTGTAGTTGGTTACTTTGACTATGTGTTTGAGGCCATGGGACGTACTGCAAAGTGGGTGTTGCCAGGAGAGGTTCAGTTAGTGGAAGTGTAGATTGAGATTTCGTGCAAACTTGTAATTTTACTTCTTTGTACACTATTTAAATGGTTCAAATGTATCTATTATCAGCACCCGCTAGCAATACATGAGCATTGATGATATTCGAATTTTTTTTTTTCAGCATCCCCTTTCTTTCTTTTGATAACAACAAAGCGAAACTACAGAACAGAACAGACAGAATAGAATGGAGTGGAACAGAACGGAACGGAACGAATCAATAAACATCTACATAACCGTTAAAAAACTTTTGTAAAAGGGTCAATAAGGAAAAAAATATCGGCTGGTCTAGCCAGGCACGGCTCATGGCGCTTTGATGGTTTGAGTCAGGGTAAAGATCATGGCACCCACACCTGCGGTGGCCAAGGTCAAGTCCATGATTTTCTGCCAGCGCTTATGAGCAGCCACTTTGTAATGGAACAAAGGTGGGAAGATTAAACTCAATGGCGAACTAGAAAGAAGAGAAAAGGTAAGCACTTTGGTTCAACATCCCGCACAGCCATCATGACATAAAACCTACCAGCAAACCGATCCGAGCAAACTGATGAACTTGTCCAGTTGCGATGAAGCTGCCCAGGCGACCACGAGGGTCAAAAGCAATAAAGAAATGCGAAGACTGTTCTTTGCCCATTTGATCTTATTGTCGTGACGTCCAGTCTGATATCCAAACAGACCTTGCTCAATGATACGCACGGCGGGGAAGAATGTGAGTGGGTTGGATAACAGCATGGCAATAGCATACATGATTTGAATGGTATGGGACACCCAGTTGTTGGGTAAGTTGAGCAACGCGACGGTTTCGGTACGCGATCCATTGGCAATGTACCCCAAGCCTCCAATAAGCGTCAGCACGGTGGCAACGATGAACATGACGGTAACAAGGACCCTTGGGAAATGTTCGGGGCGCTTCATAGCGTCACGAATGGGTATGATCAAGCCTGTAGGGTGCCCAGGGTTAGAAAAAATTATGAAACTCTTCCATCATCAACTTAACTGCAGAACTTTTCTCTGATACTTACCGATGCCTTCAAATGCATAGATAGCAGTACCAATGAACACTGCATAATCGAACTTGTTGAAAATCCACTCTACATCGGGACCAGGAGCTAACCATCGATCATCTCCTTCCACCTTATTATTGTAAAGCAGGTCCATAACGTCGGAGCAAACGAGGGTGACCAAACCAAAGACGATCAAAACATCGGCAATAACCGCTGCGAACGACAACTTTGCGATCTTACGAATCAACACCAGTGGAGCCATGATAACCAACGAGATGACCAAAAACATTCCAGGTGAGATGTTAACATTGGGGTTGATATCATGGACGGCTTTGCTCAAGTTTTCGGCAATGAAGCTGGATGCACCTGCGACAAAACCAAGCTAGACGAACGCAAGTTGAGAGAAGTGAAATGAAAAGAGTGAGATATTAATTTTGGGGCCAGCCACGACATGCATGCAAGTTTACTTACCTGAGAGAGTGTGATAGCCATCAAGACAGCAACACGCATCCATCTGCCGTAAGCTGCATCACCGATATCACCAAAACTACCGACAACATAATCTTTGCACTTGATCAACAACAAGAATGCTATCAAACTAACGAATGCGACGACCCACAACATGATGGTTGAGAAGAGAACGCCACCATTCATAAAGCTGGAAAATGGATTAGGGTGTTAGCAAATGGTGCAGCCAACATTAGATGTGAAAATAGCTTTGGTTGACTTACGCCTTGGGGAGGAACAGAATACCCGAGCCAACAAACTAATAAGGTCAAGTGTGGTTAGATAGGTGTGGTTTTTGATCTACACGGCATAGTGTACTCACGGCTTTGAGAAGCAAGAAAAAGGTCTTGGAAGTGGATGCCTTATCCTTTTCAGCCACAAAGGAGTGCTTGCGGCCAAGCAGAGGAGCTCTTTCCAAGGATGGGCGAAGGATGGCAGCCTCTTCGTCGGTTTCTCCTTCATCTTCGTCGGCAAGGTATTCACCAGCGAATGAATCATACATATTTCTGTACTGATTGACGGCGACGAACTCCAAGAAATTACGAGTACGCTTGATAGGAGGTGGAATAGGCGATGAAACGGCACCATAGCGAGATCCAGTCAAGCTCAAGCCAGCAGTACTCAAGACGTCCGAAGTGTCCTGTGGTAAGTCGATCTCGACTTGGCGCTGTTGTTGATCCACGTAAAAACGACGGAACCCACCGGGACGACCTACGTTCTCTAAAACAGGGTCATCCATTTGACGGCCTTGCTCAACCTGCTCTTGCATGTCAGTGGTAGACTTGGATCGAGTCAAAGGTTTTTGTGCGAGCTCGTTGGACATCTTGTAGATATCACTAGTGACATGAGCGCCTTGCAAGTGGTACGGAATGGGAGCCACTGTTTCAGGCGCTACCACAGGCTCTGTAGCAGTGTTTGCATCATCGTTCTCCTCCACTACCAAGTGTTGCTGCAAAGCTTTTACCAAGTTGTCCTCGGATACCTCGGGATGGTAGTCACTGGTCTGGCTAGGTTGTGGACTGGATATGTCCGGGGACAGTAGTTGGGATGGATGGTAGTCACTGGTCTGGCTAGGCTGTGGACTGGTTACTTCTGGGGAAAGTAGATGGGATGGATGGTTGGGAGCAAAAAGGTCTTCGGATGACGCACATGGCGCCGCTTCATCCTGGAGCATGGGAGACGGTGCAGCAATGGCAAGCTCTTCGGTTATACTTTTCTGTTGTTGTTGCGTCTCGGGCGGTGGAGCTGTCAGTTGCGGTGCTTGGCTGTCAGTCTTACCATTTTGCTTCTTAGCTTTCTTTTCAGCAGCCTTCTTCTTTCTTTTGCTATTGCCCATGGTATTTTAAAGTTTTGAAACGGAGGTCGAGAACACCGTCGGCTAGAAAAATTGTGATTCGATTTAAAAACTAGGAAAAAAAAAAAAAAAAAAAAAAAAAGCCAGTCGAGCGAGCTGTCAGTCAAGGAATTTTTTTTTTTATTTTCACTTGGTTTGGGAGATTCACTGAAATTTATATCTCTTTGGTTTTAAAAAATGTAAAGAGGTAAAGTAAAGAGGTAGACACACTCTTGAAAAAATAATGATATGGTTAAAAAAAATGCAAGAGAGGATGAGAGTATAGAATAAGAAGGAAAAAAAAAACATGACATAGTGCGCATGTTTTTCATTTAATGTTTGTTGATAGAAGTAAGAGCCTTGTGGGCTTCAGCCAATTGAGCTTCAAGGTTACGAACACGCTCCTCAAGCGAACGTTCCTTGGCTTCAAGGCCATTCTTTTCAGATTCCAAAACAGCAACACGGGTGTTGAGTTTGGAGTTGTCAGCTTCCAGCTCAGAAACTTGGGTTTCAAGGGTTTCCATCTTGACGAGCTTCTTCAGACGAGAACGTCTGGCAGCATCCGTATTCTTCTGACGCTTGAGAGCAATTTCATCGGGTTCATCTGAACCACTGCCGCTGCTTGAAGTGCTGTTTATGCGATAATCGCGTGCACGCTTGCCGGTGTAGGAAGACAGTCTCGAGGCATCAGGGATGACCACGGGACTCACCATAGGCCGTGGGGCAATAGGAGTTGGTGGCTTGGGAGCAATCAAAGCCGGCTTGGGGGCAATGCGAGGAGCGAGGGCCTTTTGCCGGGGAGGAGAGGGCAAAACAGCAGCAGGCGCCATACCAATGTCGGGGAAAAGGGCGACAAAAGGGTCGTTGAAGGCAACCTCCATGACACTGTTGGCACTGGAGGGAGGAGTAGAGCCTTGAGAGCAATCCGAGACGGATTCATTGGTAGGACTAGCAGTCAGAGGGGAGGATACCAGGAATGGTGAGGTGACTTCTTCCTTGACAGGAGGGAGGAGACCGGCTTGAGTCAAGTCATTGGCAAGCCAGGCATCGAGAAGA
This sequence comes from Umbelopsis vinacea, assembly GCA_016758895.1. NCBI lineage: Eukaryota > Fungi > Mucoromycota > Umbelopsidomycetes > Umbelopsidales > Umbelopsidaceae > Umbelopsis > Umbelopsis vinacea. Next base: position 210,486 of record JAEPRA010000009.1, on the reverse strand, counting down.
GAGTCAAAACTAGCAGATTTGCCAGTATCAGTAGGCATTCCACTAAAAAGGTCGGTGAACCCGAGAGGATTCGTCATGGCGATGATGGGGTGGTGTGGTGTATTATTCATGATGGATTTATGGATACGGTCGGGGTGGGAGCTGGGTGGGGTAGATTTTGGATATATCTTGCTTTGGTTTTTTTTGTTTGGGTGTTTAATCTGGATACGGATGGTTCAGCTTATTTTTTTCGGGACGTGGTGGATGGTGTATCGGTAGTATATGAGAAAAAAGGCATGTTTGGATTGTTGAGAGAGGACATAGAGAGATGTTGAGAGCTTTTCTGAGAGTACATAAGATAGGAGATACTGAGAGGAGACACGAGATTTAAACGATAACGATCATCTTGAAATAGAATGAAAAATAAAGTAGCAGTTAGGGTTATAAAAGGTTAAAGAAGTGTGTTAAAGAAAAGAAAAGCAAAGGAGAAATCCATGGGAAAATGATTTTATATATCGGAGGTACCTTGATCTCTAAGCCAATCTTGATTGGCTCGTGTTCCGTAATCACTAAGCCACATCTCTCCATAGACTCTCAATTTCAATCGCCTCATCCTGGGAGCCAAACTCTAAAACGTCATGTAAACATCATATTGTAACGGATTCACGAAAGCTTTAAAGAAGCCTAAAGTTCCATTGACCTTCTTTTCATTATTTACAAAAACCATGAACTCTCTACCATACGATGTTATTACTGATATATTCTGCCATATCAAAGACCCTTATCCGCTATCGCTGGTCAATCATCAATTCTACCAAATAACACAAGACCCAGTTTGTATTGCACGCCGCTTATTGAAACTTTATGGCAACTGCTTTGAATCTCAAGTACTGGAGCCTGTTATGATGCCATCGCCTAAAGTTACCCAGATTCTGTTGGACAATGGATGCTCCCTCCCTCGCCACTTTGTTCAAAAGCTGGAAAGCGGCTATTACCAAGGCATGCTTAATTGTTCTAAACAATCACTCGACATTATTGAACGTCAGGCCGTTGCACGCTTCGGTCCCCGCTTTGATTCGGCCGAAGACGAGTCCCAATTGGTGTCTGCGCTGCTTGAAAGAATTGAGCAAACGCAAGATCGATATGAACTAGACCAGCTTCATTCTGAGCTTCATGACATAGTCTCGTCTACTGGTAAGTAGTCCTATTTTGAAAATGCCCACATGTGATCAAGCAGCTTATCATTTATTGTTTGTTAAGAGTATGTGCCTGTCACCCTCGGCATCAAGGATAACGATCTTCTCTTAATTCTTCGGCTGATTGTTCTGGCACCCGATGCATTTGATATTATTCGCAAAAATGGATTCACGCTCAGGAACATTTCACGTATTCGGGATTTTGTGACTTTATTTACAAAAGTGGGCTGTTCTACATATACCCAAAAATACACCGTCGATCAAGTTGCCCACGCACTTCAGGTCCTGTACGACACTTGCAATCTGGATATTCAACCTCATAATGTCAATGAGGTATTTGAAAAAATCATCTCACCGGAATACCTCAGTACCAATGCACCCAACGATCAAGAATGCGTACATACTCTGGTCATGAGCAAGCTAGCCCTGCCCTTTGATGTCAGTGCCATCGCCCACGATATTATCTGTCGATGCCTGAGAGACAGCGGCTGTCTCACTTTGTATAAAACTTTTCCTTGTCCCGATCAATTTACAGCGGCATTCCTGAAAGAATTTCCAACCCGAGATTGCCACACTGCAGCCTGCTTGACCAGTCATTATTCCATTAAATTACTGGACATATTCAAATTTCCTCATCCCATCACTCAGCGCAGCTTCGATATCATTGTACATAGGCTCGTTCTCGCTACATTCGGAAAGGAATATCCTCTCAAGCAAAAGCGGTACCAAGACTTCCGTCAGCAGGTCACCAACAGCTCGGCTCCAATCGATCGAGAAAACCGCGCATTTCATTACTATTTAGATAATAGTTCGGCCCGCTTGACCAAGGATGCACTATGCTTTGACGGCCGTGAATACGAAGGCACAGTAGACGAAGAAAACAAGCGCGCTCTCAATATTTTATTTGACGCTATTCTCAAATACGGAGTCAACCAATGGTCAGGTGCAGAGTTGACCGACTTGACAGACGGCAAAGTTGTCCTTGGAGCACTCCTGGAGGAAGAGCGTATGGATTATGCCAGACGGAACAGAAGACCCAGTGCTCAAGATGCCGCTGCTAATAAATGCCCACTGTCTACTTTCCACTCCACTCTCGAAGAATTTTACCAGAGTAGAATTACCGAAGAGCTGTAATTAATATTTTTTACCATTAGCCCTTGTACTCACCCTCTTGTAAAAATTATAAAATTTAAAAACCACGGTTTTTGTTCAACTGAAGCTAATAAGTATTAAAGCTGTAAAATCGCGCTGGTTGGCAAGGCGAGCCTGGCTATTCAGCAGTCATATCACGTGTCGTGGGTGGCTTGTCCTGTAGAGGGTATTGCTGAATTTCGGGTCAATTTCAGAGCAGGCATTCGATTTTTTGTTTGCAGAAGGAATCAATCCAAAATGTCCAGGCGACTAATTCAATTGGCCTCCAAGGGAGCGTCTCCTCTTTGCAATGTCCAACAATTTTACTCTGTTCGCTCATTTCGAACCTCTTCTTTGGCATTAGCCAAAGGTGCGTACCATACCAAGTTTCACTAATACCTTTTGCATGTGACATTCAATAACACCGTCAACTCCCTTCTCGACCATTTAGCTGCCAAATCACAACCAAAGGCAACAAAGAGCTTCAAGCAAAAGACAAAGACAACTGCTGAGGTCAGTATTATCTATTTTCCACGACGTTTTACCTTGGTGTAGTCGGTACCTGTCAGCTCACGTAAATTGTTTATAGTCGGCCGCTGCTGTCTCTGCTGCAGGAAAGAACAATGAATTGTTTTACAAATCTGCCCCTATTATCAACATGAATGAGTTCCTTCCCGAACTCATCACGGACGATGCTTTGAACAAAGTCTTTGCTCTTCCTGAAGATGTTACATCCAGCCTGGAGGTGTTCAAATACCCAAAGTTTCTTGAGAAAGAGGTAATTGTCATTTTTACTTGATGTACCAATCCACCGTTCTTATTGCTCACTTCTTTTTCTTCAGTTCAATCTGCTCAACAAAGCCTCCCTCGTCGCTCGCCAATCTTCCCTCGACTTGGTGAACAAAATCGACAAAGCTACATCTGCATCCAGCGAATCAACACGAATTATATTGAGTAAGCGTCATTTCAATGCTCCTTGAACCATTGGAAAGCGCACTGCTGATGAATTTTTTATTTTATTTTTACAATAGCCGGTGAGCTTGGAAGTGGACGCAGTGCCGTTTTGCTTCAGGCCGTCAGCTTCGCCCTCAGCCGAAAGTGGCTTGTCATCTACATCCCAACCGGTAAGAACAAATGGTTGATACTGGGGGCCTTCTAACTTGACAGGCGGCTAATCATCCCTTTTTACAGCTTCTGTATACACCAATGGATCATCATCTTATGCACCTATCCAAGGCTCCAATCAGTTTGAACAACCTGCTTTGGCCTCCACCCTTTTGCAAAAGATCAAGAGCGTCAATGATCATATTCTGAAGGAGGTATGTCTTTTGCACATCGCTAAACTGTAGCGTTGACGGAACAACCCACTCATGACGGCTCCTTCTACAGATTCTTTTGACCAAGGATTATCACATTGATCGACACTCCGCCTTGAAGGGTACCTCATTGTCCAAGCTTTTGGATATTGGTATCAAGGATCAGTACACAGCACAAAAGGTATTTGAGGTACTTTTAGAGGAGGCAGGCAACACTAGGTATGTGATTTTCAGTGGATGAGTTCTTAGTATACATGGGGTCTCGTTTTCTCATACATTCAAACCATTAGCACGCCTACCCTTCTTGCTGTGGATGAAATCAACGCATTGTACACCAAGACCGCGTACCATGACACCGACTCTCAGGTTCTTGATGCCCACCGATTGCGTCTTCCCCGCACCATCTTGGACTACTTTGCCGGCAACAAGCAATTCGTAAGTGTAAAATTACTAGGCTGGCGAGCGTGACATCGGATACCGTGTTCTCTAACTTGTCTCCTTACGCGAATCTACAGAAAGCTGGCGCTGTTGTAGGAGCTATGTCTGACCACCTCACAAACATCAAGAGCTTTGGCCTTGACGTTGCATTGGGTTTGCAAGTCCCAGACGCCTATAGCCAACTCCCTGCCGAGACGATAGCCTTGGCCAAGGGTGTTGAGAGAATGGACATCAAGCCTTACACTGAAGCTGAGGCCAAGACTGTTCTTGACTATTACCACATGGCACAAGTGGTGTTTGAAGGTAAGGATTACCATGGCACTTACATCGGGAAAAGCTAAACCATTTACTGATTAATTCTTATTTCTTCTTCTTGGCTCCACTAGAACCATCCGAGGTGCTGCTCAAGAAGAAAATGGTCACCAGCAACGGCAACCCCCGAAAATTCTTCAACGCCTGTGTTAGAAACTTGTAGACCCATAGACCCTTCCTTAATCACAATAAAACCAAAAACATCCATATGTAAAAACAATGAACGTACGTCTCAAAACGGTTTATGCCAATAGATGAGAACGGTAAAAATGAATGTGTATAAGGGTATATCGCTAAAAGAGAGTAAAAAAGGTAGCTATTCTAAAAAAAATCTATCGCGCCGGCTTGCTAAACAAGCGCGAGAACCAACTGGGTTGATGCTCATGCTGGTATGGATCGGAGGCATTGTCAGTTTGGGCCCAAGGACTATGCTGCATGTCAGGTACGCAGGTCTTGGATCGAATGGGAAGTACAATAGGGTCAAAATTGGAAGCAGGAGGACGGTCAGGTACGTTTTTAGGCCGAGAAGGCTGAGTGTGGTGCTCTGGGATGGGGACGTCAGGTCGCCCTTCACGCTGCTTGCGCACACAGTTCTCCCACACCTGCTGGAGTGCTTTCATGTAGGTCACCATCATATGGTCTTCAATACAAGTCCTGGTGATCAGCATCTCTTCAGACAACTGAGGTGTCCCTTCGTGCAAGGTGTAGGTAATTTCGCTCTCCTCCGTGGGTGTCAACACGGAGAACAACATGGGCTCTGATTGGGTTTCCGATCGCTTTATGGGATGTGGTCGAACAGAAGGAAGGGGTGGTACAAGGGATGCGCCTGAAAACGATGTTGAAGCCGCAGCCATGATGGGTCGAAAGTATTTGTGCATCTTGGCATGTGAGCGTCGAAATTCCCAAGTTCTGCCTGGTATATGCAACTAAAAAAACCCAAGACATAAAAAGCATAAGTTGGTGGGTATTTGCCTCCGGTTGACAATGAAATGAGAAAAAAAAAAAAGACTTACCAGAGGGAATTCAGGCTTCTCACTTTGATAGATTTGTTTTCGACACGTTTCAATGGCATCAAAACAAGCTTTTCTGGCATCCGCGTTTTTGTTAACTTCATGCACTCCTCCTACCGCTTCAACAGCAGCAAGCGCATTCATGATCAGTTCCTTGAGTTCCATCGCAGTGCCATACGAGGTTCGCCCGACAATGTCGTCTTGGCACACAAAGCTATCGATGTACTCAGCGTATGCGTCGCTCAAAGCTTCCGTTACAGCTGCAACAGGTGCATAACTGTAGCAGTGGACCCGAAAGTTTGGATTTCCGGATAAATGCCGCAGTTCTTCAATGTGATCAACCACCATCATGGTGAGGAGACTGGCGCTACCGCCTCCCAACGAATGGCCAGTAATGACAAAGGAATCGATTTGGCCAGCGTGATTATGTACATAGTGAAAAATTTGGGGTATAATGTTGGTGAAGAACCATTGCGCAGAAGCAAGCATGCCGGAATGCGCTAGTCCGCCTTTCCATGGTCGATATTCACACACAAGATCAGTAATGCAGTCGTATAAGCTCCAAGTGCCTCGAATACCAAGAATAATAGCCCTTCTCGGCCGGTCAACGGATACAAAATAACTTGGTTGGAACACTGCTCCTTTTCGAACGCCATATTCGTAACCAAGAAGATCTTGTGGTGGTATTCTGAGAAATTTGACAATCGCCTCGCGATTCGACTTGCTTCTCTGAACAGCTACCAAGTTCGAATGATGTGAGACATCATTGTAAGGGGATACAACATCATCCTGTAAATAGCTTACCTCGAAGGTATTTTCCGTATTCTCCTAAATAGTATAACCCTCTCCATCCCTAAACCAACAACACGGATGAGTAAAAAGCGTCTTGATGGAAGGACAATAGGGTTAGCAAACTTACGTAAGCGACAATGGCATGCTGGAAATAATGCCTAGCTTCCTCAATAAGATGGAGATCCTCTATAACAGGCGTAGGCGGTCGTCTTCATATTAAACAATGAATTAGCAATGAAATCAAACGAACTACTCGCAAACACACTGTGCCAAACAGATTTTTTCTACTTACACAGGGCGTTCAGCGTAGAACTTTTCCAGAATGGACATGGCGGTAAGGAGTTGAAAGGTAGTGACCTTGAAGCCTTGACCAAAAGCACTTGCAAGCTTGAGGACACCACGAACCAAGGCTCGAGTTTCGGCACTGACCACCAGTCCGATCATTTTATCAAAGGTGGGGTGGGATACTGCGATTTCTTCAAAGGATTGATTCATCCAACGAAATGCAAACACTTTGTCGCCAAATCCAACACTTTGAATACTAATGCCATCAGAGCTACTCGACTCGGTGGTGTCTGTGTCATTCCGTTTCGGTATGATATTTCGGCTTTTGTCTGTATCTCGTTGCGAAAATCCGTACATCAGCCCATTAATAGCCGCCGGTATGCCTATGGCACTTTGGCCAGCCTGCTCTGTAGCGGACCACAGCCAGCTTTTGGTCTGCTTGGTTGAGCGTAGGGTTGGGACAGGTGTTTCAGGGCTGTCTAATGCTGACTCGGAAGGTGATTCAGAGGATGTCTCAGACGGTGATTCCGGGAGTGTCTCTTCTTTCGCGGAAGCTTTGGCATGATCTTCAAATGCTTTTTCGGGTACGGGTACTTCTCGTAAAGCCAAAGACAAATTTTTGTTGAAATCTCGTTGTACGGCTTTGTCGGGTTGAGCTAGGTCGGGACGACCATGTTGCGATGTTCTTTTCGAATAGTCGATGGGATGTTCTGGGCTAACGGGTTGTGGTCCTCCACCAGGGATGAGTTCTTCGTCTTCTTCAATGGGTGATTCGGGCTCCACAACAGTGCCATCGCTCTTATCAAAAGCCATGTAGACTGGTGTGGTTTCGTCAGTCTCTTCCTTTGGATGCTGAAATATATATCGTACGCGCACATAGATGTTTCCATTCAAAATTCGCTTATGCATGTATTGTTCTGGCGCAGCGTCTTCAGCCAGTTCGGTGGATACTTTTGACACCTGCAGGCGTTTAAAATTTTGTGGCACCTTGACATTGTTTGGTAGTGTACGCCGAGCATGGTACTCATACAAAGGCAGAAACCTGTAGGGCAAACATAAATTTAATGATTTATGTTTGCCATAACAAAACATGTGAAAAATACGTGGGCTGAAGCTTACGTCAAAAACATGTCTGGTCTTCCATTCAATCTAGAAATCTTGAGTTTAGCTTTGGCAACGTGTTTTGATTTTTTACGGCCCCATTTCTTTGGCTGATCGTACAAGTCAAACTAAGAGCACTAATTAGGCGGAGTTACAATTTACCATGTTTCATGAAACCAACCGATGCTTACCTCCAAGGTGTCAAATAGCTGCGAATGGTACGAAACGATGAACACAAAGCCTTCGTTCCAATCACCTGTAGGTGATTTACTTCGATGTGAAAAGTAATGTTGAGCTCCTACTCGCAACCGCATCACTGGCCTTCTCACATGAACGTCCGTTCGCATATTTAGTAAGTCCACCTTTCAGCAAAAATGACATAAGTTGACATAATTTCAATAGTGATATCAACCGTCTGGTACAAACCTGGAGTTTTCCGTAAGGTATTTCAACATCCCCTACACGCTCTCGTAGATCTACAGCTTTGTTCAGCTTGTGCATATCGGGTATAGATAGCCTTCGCATGCTGTGAGGGCTTAGCGGGGCAGTTGACATTTTTTTCATCATGCCATCGATGGAAGTCCTATCAGAGTCGTCGTTGACCAAGGTACTGGTCGTATCGTTTTCATAGGAGTCTTCTCCGTTTCTCCCGCCTCTTTCAGGTATCGCGGAGAACATGACAGACATTTATAAGAATGGAGAGATTGACTTTGTGAGGATTTTAAAAACGGGATGTGACGGTTGAGTGGGGGTTTCAGTACAAGTGAGGGCAAAAAGGGTATTTTAAGCTCTTGAAAGCTTAGCGGTCATAATCTGGTGGTGAACAGTAAAAAAGAAAGATATAAAGTGAAAAAATAAAAAAAAGTATTTAGTTGTGCAGTGGGCAATGCAAAGTCACTTGAGCGCCCTTGAGGGATCGCCTACCCTTTACAATGCCTTTGTCGCGCGCGAGTCACAATCAAACAGCCACATAAGGATAGCATGCGTTCTGTAAGGATCCCTACAAAGGCTAGTTCTAAATAGCTGCCATGCCTTCAAGTCGTCAAGACATGTCAAACCTTCTCGGTGCCATGTTGCTTGAAATCCATATCCCACCTCCCTAAAACTCCATACCACCCGCCTAACTTTAGAAAATGACTCGTCCGCTTCTGCCACGCTCTGGTAAAACCCTTTAAAATTAGCCTTTGTGTTCCGTAGAACGTACACAGGCCGAGATAGGAAGTACGACAGCCGGCGTCGCATGCAAAGAGCACATACGATGCTGCAGGTCAAAGTCAAAGAACAAACGACATGCGCTGTCATGTCGCGTTATGAGCCACATCCTCACTTTTTGCAATAGACCTCCTGCTATCCTGAAGATCGATGTTTTTTAACGTGAATTCATCTGAATGACTCTACTTTGAATGAGAACCACCACGTTTACGATGGCCAAACAAAGCAAATTGGCGCCATCACAAAGGTACACACAAATTGCCTCCAAAGTATATATTTCTGACAACAAGCATTTGCGCGTGTCGATTGCTGGGCATTGCCTGTGCACAGCTGGGCCTTAAATTGTGCTGACCAGAAAATTGAAATGTGTGGGCAATGACTGCAATTGGAAAACCTCCATATGGAGCCGAAGTAGCTACCGAATGTGACCATACCGTTGAGCCCTGGCTGAGGCAGAAAAATCGAAATCAAAATTTGTAGTCGACGTACAAATGCTTACACGGTGTCGCTTTTCAGAGAAGCTCAGGCGAGGTAAAGACCATGGTGAATACTCTAAGGAGCAAACGCATAACATGTTATACATTATGAATACAACGTGGAGGACCAGATCACACTGTCAGAGGGTATGAAGGCTGATAATGTGATTCTCTTGCACCCATGACCTTTTCAAAGGTGTGCTTTGTCACTTCAAATACTGGCAATGAATGGAGACAATGGTGTCTCAAGTGACACAAAGGTCGAAATTTTCCAGCCAACAGGACTGCTGTGAGGTTCGCTGAAACAAGCATCTCCTACCCAGCCATTTCAATGAACAGACAGCTGGCATCAACATTTGTAGGCATTTGACACCAACAGGGGCAAACCGGTTTCCAATGTATGCACATTTAATAGTGATTCTGGACATTCACGATTAGAACCAATCTAGCCAAGTCTGGCGGACCAAAAAGCTTGCTAAAGCATATGACGATGAAGAGCCTTAATATGGCTAAGCAGCAGTGTATGATTTGATGAATAGAATACGTCACTGATACTAAGATATCTGCTTCTCAAGCGTGATGCGATTGTTTATATAACACGGAGAAGTCAATGGATCATTAGCATAGAACAACCTCATTAGAACCAAGGGAGAGTAAATTGGATGATAATGCAAACAGGAGCAAAAGGACTATTTGCATTTCTTAACTAAGGCATTATCTCAGCATTCTTCTAACCCATGTGAACACAACAGTAGAGTAGGTTTTCCCATGAACAATTGCTTTCGAGCTCAAAGGGATATTGCATGTTTAATTTTTTTCCCAGAAGTTCAATCTCCTTCGTTATCTGGACAAACCTTGTAGAGATTATGGGATTTTAACAATAAAAAAAAATAGAATCCAACGCCACCAAGAAGTCTACAGAAGATGGATTGTCTGTGGGCTGGAGATAAGGAGTAATGCCACCAAAGGATTTAATATTGGGCTTGCAGCTAAAGATGCCGAGGAAACATTTAGGCCATGTGAACGATGGCTCATCGATTGAAAAAGAGCTTTTTAACCACGCCCACCTCACCGAACCTTGGGTAGATTGCATAGATATTATGGTTGAGAATATATAAATATAAAACCAGTTTTTAAAAATACCCTTTTGCATTGTCACCTCACCTTTTTTTTTTTTTTTGGGTGTTTAACCAAGCTCACTTTTATCTTCTTCTTTTTTTCTCATCCTCTTTCACTCAATTGTTTACGTTTTTCCAAAGACTTCAATGAGTTCCACCTTTGATTCTCCTCGTGCTACGTTTCAAGCCATCAAGGCTCCTCCAGCAAGTAGCCGAAACTCCTTGGGAAGCATCAGCACCCTGAATTCTTTTCAATTACCTGCTTCTGCTGCAGTAGAATCTTCCACGAACCTTGATTTCAATACCAATTTTGATCTCAGCGTTCCCCAATTTAATGCCTCCTCCACACCTTTACCGTATACCTTGAGAGACTCCCAAAGACGATTCGCACTGTTTCTGGAGCCGAGCCAAAAGTCCAACTTCTACTGTAGCATCGAGAATTTCAACGACAAGGTGTTCCGCCAACTTGGCCCCAACCAAGCGCAAAACTACGCTCCACATATCAGTATTATCGAAAGTATCTTGCTGAACCGCAGTGATGACTGGGAAAATCGCTGGAGCTCAGTCCAGGACCTACGAGATGCTGTGGAAGACACGATTCGAGACTTGGCTCCGCAGATGCAATGCCCTACGTTTCAAGGCTTAGGCGTTGTGGACAAGCCGGAAAAGGCTCTAGTAATTGGCTTGAAGTCAAGTGATAGCTATAATGAATTGGTTCGTAGGCTTAATCGGCTGATGTACGACAAACACCGCGTTAGGGTCGAGCTTCGGCCTATGAATCGATTGCAACTAGCTTACGATCGTAACCATCCCTTGAACGATCATAAACTTCGTCATCTACAACAAATCGCAACCGAAACCATCGCCATTGATGATCTGGTGCTGCAGAGAGTGCCATTCGATATCGTGCTGTATGAAGTTATGCTGGAAAGCCAAGTTACCGGAGTTCGTCATCAAATGGCCGAATTGGGTAGATGGCGCGTCGTGGACGGTAACCGAAAAACTCCAGGAATCAACTCCACAAATTTTTTTATGCCGGTGTCGATTGTCGATACGGTAAAAATGATGCTAGGTCGCTGGAAATTACACTCTGGTAAAAAGCATCTGCGAAAGGAATGGAAAACCGTGGATACTCGACTGCAATCGAAACTGGTCACAGCATCGTAAAAATAGCCCAAGCAAAATTCCAAAGGACCATCTTTCTTAATAGCCTCCCCTATGAAACCATAGCACCACCTGAAAGCCAACCAAAGCATATTTAATGAGTTTTCAATACTTCCTGCCATAAACCCCACTTGGCTTCCCATTCTTTTTTATTCTACATGCACATTGTTACAAAAACTGCCATCATCCTTCGTACATATCCGTTTGTAACTAAAATCATTCAAGAACGATAATAAAATTATTCCTTATTGCATAGTGATAACGGCGCGAATACTATTGGGAGAGAAGGTTTTTAAGTCATAAGATTACATGCAAGTAAGTTTCGTACTCGATCACAGCGTCCCGTTATAACTTACCAGTCTCCAGAGTGCATTGCGTCAAATGCCTTGTTAATTTCGTCAAGTCCAAAGGTATGAGTGACAAATTCGTCAACCTTGAGTCTTCCTTCTTGGTATTCCTTGACCAATCCAGGCATCTCGGTTCTTCCCTTCACACCACCGAAAGCTGAGCCCTTCCAGACACGACCAGTCACCAATTGGAATGGACGTGTAGAGATCTCCTCACCGGCAGCAGCTACGCCAATAACGATGGATTCACCCCATCCCTTGTGGCAAGCTTCCAAAGCAGCGCGCATGACCTTGGTGTTACCTGTGCAGTCAAAGGTATAGTCTAGACCACCGTCAGTCTTGTCAATCAAGACTTGCTGGATAGGTTGATCCTTGTAGTCGTTGGGGTTAACGAACTCGGTGATACCAAATTCGCGACCGATCTTCTCCTTGTTAGGGTTGACATCCACACCAATGATACGGCTGATATGGATGATTTCAATCGTTAGGCACATCCAAAGAATACATGTAGCATTGAAAAACTACTTACCCGGCCTTGTTGTAGGCAGCACCTTGAGCAACACTCAGACCAACGCAACCCAAACCAAAGATAGCAACCTGCGTGGTGAACAACGTTAAATAATGTTTACCCTTTTGGTACAATATGACTGAATACGGACCGATGAGCCTTGAGTGACCTTGGCGGTACGAGTGGCGGCTCCGAAACCAGTAGTGATACCGCAACCAAGCAAGCAAACCTTCTGCAAGTCAGCATCATCATCGATCTTGACCACAGAGACGTCGGCGACAACTTTTTTTAAGATTTGGAGGAAAGACAATATTTAGTAACCATAAACCGTTAGCTGAGAGACTTTCCTATGCATTCATTACCAGTGTATTGGGAGAAGGTGGAGCAGCCCATATAATGGAAGAGTTGCTTTCCCTTGCAGGTGAAACGAGAGGTCTTGTCAGGCATCAATCCTTGTCCCTAAATGCCGCCAACACAATCTTTGTCAGTCCAACTTATTCCATATGCACATTCAACAGGTGACAAGCGTTTTTTACCTGGGTAAGGCGAACAGCACTGCAAAGGTTGGTCTTTCCACTGGTGCAGAACTTGCACTGCTTACATTCAGCAGTATAAAGAGGGATAACGTGATCACCCACGGCGACATCAGTGACACCTTCACCAATAGACTCAACAACACCACCACCTTCGTGACCAAAGACAGTAGGGAAAGCGCCTTCGGGATCTGTTACATAATTTTTTAAAAGGTGATGATTAGAACATGCCCTGACGAACACTTTGTACACCCATATCAAACATACCTTTTCCTGACAAGGTGTAGGCGTCGGTGTGGCAGCTGGTGAGGTTATTCAATCAATGTTAGTACCCTTGTCATACACGTTAATGCAAGATCCGTCGATCATCATAACACTTACACGCCGGTATACAGGATCTTGATACGGACTTCATGAGCCTTTGGGGGTGCAACTTCAATCTCTTCGATAGCTGTTCGCAAACACGGAAGAAAAGGGTCAGATATTCGCACTTTCAAGGTGAGCGGGTGTGTGTGAGTTATACATACACAAAGGCTTGCCGGCCTCCCAGGCGACGGCAGCTTTACACTTGATAACCTGAAACGCGCAATCAGACATTAGGATGCATGCTACGAGATGGGAGTAGTGAATCTACTGATGGCGATGAACGTACTTGACCAGCAGTTGATGACATGATTAAAAACAAGTTTAGGAGCTCGAGCTGGCTGTCATCGGCTGCTTAATGCTTACCAGATGTGACTGTCTTCTGAACTCACAATTACTAGCCCGCCCGCCCGGAACGCCGCACTGATGATGGCAGAAGCACGGCTGGTATGCCTGTCATCATATTAAACACAACCAAGCACCATATCACGTTTTGTGTTCGTAATTCAGTGACCTCTATTACGTATTTTCGGAATCATACGTTGCTTCAATAAGCTGAACGTTTCCATTATCCTGCTGTTCTGATCTGAGTTTCAAGCCTTACCGGAATGTGTAGGCAAGATAACACAGAAACAGAGCAGTTTCTACCCTGCGGGGACGGAACGCTAAAGCTTTATCCATCCACGGTGACACTGAACTACATATACAAATAAGATATATTGTTTCAGAGTGTATAATCAATAAATGCAACCTGTCATATCCAATGGTGTCATTTGCATATGAGCACTCATGATGTCGCCACTATACGATGACGCTACCTCTGTGAAGTGAAGCAACCTCAACATCCTCGTAAAACCCGACATTACTAATCTCTGGAAACCCGTACCATTTATTGGCTATCTGCAAGAAGCACTGTAACGGACATTTACAATGCGAAGAGCTTGGTTGTGCTGCGGTTCACCTTTCGTTTTCGGCCTGATATATGGCTCATTTCAAGTGTTCCGTATCGTCATTGCGTTTTCTTCTTTGTTGATTGATTTTCCTAAAATACGTATCAAAGTAGATGACACCATAAGGCAGAGTAGAAAGGTTGACAGTCTCCATGTCAAAATATAAACATTATTGGATAATATTAAATGTAATTTTTATCTTTGGGGACGATCAAGAGAGATTGAAAGGATCAATCAAAGATATATGATTTAATATTACATCTATCGTTCACTTTATGACATTGAGTGAAGGAACATTTTCTTCTTCGTCATAAAAATGCTAACAACGGAGGCGATGATCTGTTTACCATAGCGATCTTCAGTGTTACTCAGGACAAGAGCATACGACTTGCATGCAACTCTTCACCATAAAAACTTGCTTTGACCCACAATTTACCCTTACTTGGTATAAAGCACACATAGAGAGTGCCAAGCATTGTTGACTTTAGATAGAAGACTTTTTATTTATTTTTATGATACAAGTTATTAAGCAGCCTTTGATGTGGACTATTACAATTATTACATGGCATAAGAACATTTATGTTTCAGAGTAATATTCTCTCTCATCGACATCTTCATCGTCATACCAGTCATGCATGTAGTCTTCGTAGCGCCAGTTTTCCTGAAACAAAGATACCTTGACATTCTTATTTGCTCGATACATCGCTTGACTTTCAGAAGATCTTCTTGGAACTTCAGAAGGTCGAACAGCAAACTCCTTTTGTTCGGTGGCTGACGATACAATTCCATTCATCAGCACTTCAAAGTCTGAATTCTGTGCATTATCACCGTTCTTGAATGTGATGGTTATTTCGTCTTGGACCGATGACATTTGCGTTTCCGCTATCGGGAAAGCTGTTACTCGGGAAATAACGAGTAAGGAGGCCAACAGGAAATACATGAGAATGAATGAGGGCATTGTTGGGGTATATAGAGTGATTGAATTAGAGTGAGTGAGTTGAAGAAAATGATGTAAAAAGTGCTACTTATAAAGTCGCAGCCTCGACTTAAGGGACGGCCGAGCATCCCTGAACCTACAAGGGCGCACCCAATAATGATGGAAATGATCACCCAAGAAGTGTTTTGGGCTCCTGAATTGGCAGCAGCTTGACTCCTGAGCAGAACTTTCCGTCGAATCTGTAGTCACTGCCTTGTCTTTTTTTTAATAAATCCTCGGGCAGTTCAATCAAAACATTCAAGGCCTTGGTAGGAAAAAAAAATTACAGTATCCTTAGTTTTTTAGGTTGACCTAAATTGCTTTTATATTTTGAATGAAGTTGCGAATACATAGAGTGCTTGTGCCCAGAATATAATTTTATCTTTTTATTTTGGATACATAAAAAAACGATGACTTTCCCATACCGATCATCACTCGCACGCAAAAAAAAAAAAACGGAAGTGTCCCTTCCTTCCAGGTTGAGGTATGATAAACTTTGATAAACTGCAATGACTCGGAACTGACTCAACCTGACATCCCTGAATTCTACTTTAATTTCGCTTTTAATGAATTTTATCGTCATCCATGTAACGATACACTGCTCTCAAGGAGATATAATTAACGTTTGGCTATCACTGTCAGTGCGGAAGTGGCTGCTCTGGTGAACCAAGGCTTTGATTGTCAAGTGTGACTGCTTTTCAATGGGCCAGTGGGTGGATCCCACTTTGAGTTGGAGGGCCGTTCCACACAAAATCAGTGCCAGCTTGCAAATCGTTGAGCTTTCTTTTCCGTTATCTGTAAGTAACCCTATATACCATCCATTGCTAAAATTGCCTAGAGTCGATCTTCCCATCGATGAATCGACGGATGGATGGATGATGCTTCGAAATAGCGACCTATCAACTTTTTGGACATCAATTGCGCCTTGCCAATGTCGACATTTAAACGACAATAACATCAAACGCAGCATCTCATAATTAAATCTAATGAGCCCAACTACACTTCCATCAGTCCAATCACCTTCAGCTCTACCGTTCGGGTTTTAATGAAATGCAAACAACTTCACATTCATTAATAAGCCCTGGAGACGATTGCAACTTTTTTTTTTCCAACTCACTCAACAATGGACGGAATTTCACTGCCTACCGAACCTTCCCCCCATCTTGCCATTTCCACTTTCGCTAACCCCATCCTTATCACCCCTATAGCTTGATTAAAAATGGGTCGCGTCATTCGTGCTCAGAGAAAGTCTGGAGGAATCTTCAAGTCGCACACCACTCACCGTAAGGGTGCTGCCAAGTTGAGATCGCTCGACTATGCTGAGCGCAACGGCTATGTTCGCGGTATTGTCAAGGAAATCATCCACGATCCCGGTCGTGGTGCTCCCCTCGCCAAGGTTGTTTTCCGCGACCAATACAAGTACCGTCTCCGTACCCAAATCTTCATCGCCACTGAAGGTATGTACACCGGTCAATTCATCTACTGCGGAAAGAAGGCCTACCTCTCCGTTGGCAACGTCCTTCCCGTCGGCTCCATGCCCGAAGGTACCATCATCTGCAACGTTGAGGAGAGAGATGGTGACCGTGGTGCGCTTGCCCGTACCTCCGGTAACTATGCCACCGTCATCGGTCACGGTGACGACGGTAAGACCCGTATCAAGCTTCCCTCTGGTTCCAAGAAGGTTGTTTCCTCCGGTGCCCGTGCTGCCATCGGTATCGTCGCTGGTGGTGGTCGTATTGACAAGCCTTTGCTCAAGGCTGGTCGTGCTTTCCACAAGTACAAGGCTAAGCGTAACAGCTGGCCCAAGACCCGTGGTGTTGCCATGAACCCCGTTGACCATCCTCACGGTGGTGGTAACCACCAGCATATTGGTAAGGCTTCTACCATTCCTCGTGATGCCTCCGCTGGTCAGAAGGTTGGTTTGATTGCCGCCAGAAGGTTAGTATCATATCCTAGGTTACCTATAGTATGTGTGGTTCACTTGACTGATCCCTCGAATTCCCTTCTTCTAGAACCGGTTTGTTGCGCGGTAGCAAGAAGCTCAAGGAGTAAATGTAGCACGATGATATTCAAAGTAGCCGCCAATAAAAAAAGTAACACACAGATTTGTTTCATTGTTAAACGTCGATATAACATCATTGCTTGAGGGAATACATTGGGTTTGGGTGATTTGGAAGCTGCCATGTAGACAGTCATTGCAGTTTTGGCTGTTGCGATATTGGCGACTCCATAAGAATATCTGTAAAAAACCTATATTGCAATTTGTTTCCATCATAGACCTTACTGTAAGTCCACCGATGGCGATGACCTTGAGAACATAAAAACGTCACAAATTTGAGAGCAACGAGCTAACACTTTCCAAATCGAGAAGTCTCGTCTCTTCGAAGCCCATTACAAACCCCCCATTCCGCATGCCAAAAGGTCAGAAGCGTAAACCCACTGCCACACCGTCGCCTAGAAAGAAACCTGCTTCAACACCACAGAAAAGTGCAACCCCTCAAAAGGGCTTAGAATTCTTCTTTGAATCCCAGCGAAAGAAGCAGCACAAGTTAGAACAAGAAGCATTCGGCGATCCGCAATTGGCTCGACCGTCGAGTCCTCTTGGAAACCGCGGCAATGCAGCAGACGAAGAAGCGCTGTGGGAGCTCCCACCAATGGAAGAAGAACCATTGTTTCTTACCAACAATTCTTCTACGATAGAGCCGACAAGCAGCCCAACCAAAGAACAAGAACCTAGCGGTGACAGCCAAAAAACCACCCCACCAGAAGATACCGCTGCACTTGTCAAGGTGGAAGAGTCACTTCATACTGATATATCTAATGAAGTTAAGACAACAGCGTCAGTCAATTCATTCTTATTGCAAACAAAAGTTGAAGTGAAGGAAGACAATGAAGCTTGTGCAAAGCAGCCATTGACCACAGATCCTCTGGAATTTGACGCTCACGCATATCCTGTCAGTTCTTGGATGACACCAGATGGACCTGTTGCCCCTTACTCGTTCATTACAGAAGCCTTTTGTATCATCGCCGATACCAGCGCTAGAATCATGATCACTAATGTCCTCTGCAATATGCTGCGCGTCTTAATGGTTCACACTCCGACCGATTTGTTACCTGCCGTCTGGCTTTGTTCCAATGCCATTGCTCCGCCTTATATGGGGGTAGAGCTTGGAATAGGTCCATTGATTTTGAGCAAGGCGATCAATTCCGTTGCTGGCACTAGCGGAAAGGCTCTGAAATCACTTTACGAGAAGTACGGAGATTGGGGCGACGTTGCTTATGCGGCAAAGGTCTCGGTTCGCACCTTGATTCAACCCAAACCGTTGACTGTACGAAACGTCTTTTCAACGCTCAATTCGATTGCTGGTTTGAAAGGACAAGGCACGGTTGATGCGAAAGCTGCCTTGGTGAAGAAACTTGTTTTAGCCTCTCGTGGGGAAGAGGTCCGATACCTGGTCCGTACATTTGTGTCTCATCTGCGAATAGGAGCTGTGCGCACTACCGTCTTGACGGCTCTAGCAAAGGCGTGTGTGTTAGACCACTCGCCATTCTGTACACTTGAAGAAGACGATCCTATAGTTATGCAATTCCATCGACAAGCCGGGGACGATAAAGCGGTTTTGACGGAAAAAATGAAGCGTGCAGAGAGACTGGTCAGAGAATGCTATGCACAACACCCTAATCTCGATAACATTGTTCCAGCTCTTTTGCAAGGCATCTCTCAATTCAAAGACCACTGTCCACTCGCCGTTGGCGTTCCACTTCGACCGATGCTTGGAAAAATCACGCGGGATTTGTCTGAAGTGTTTGTGAAATTAGAAGGACGTTCCTTTGCTTGCGAATACAAGTACGACGGACAACGAGCACAAATTCATCTTGGCGAACAAGGACAGATTAAAATCTTTAGCCGGCATTTAGAGGTGAGGGAGCTCAGCACGACTGACTGGACGAGCAGGCAAATACTCGCTGCTAATATAGTATATTACAGGATATGACCGACAAATACCCAGACGTTGCAGCGCTACTTGCCAAAATGTGCAAAGAGAACACCACTTCATTCATCATTGATGCGGAAATAGTCGCTATTGACGACAAGGGGGTTATCCAACCATTTTCAATTTTGAGTAACCGTGCCAGAAAGAATGTGACGATTGAAAACATTACCATTAGCGTTGTAAGTACAATGTGATACGAACTACCTTACAGCCTGTCATACTGAACATTTTCCTCTTGGATATGATATCCTTCGGTATCAGTGCGTACTCGCCTTCGGTATGTTATATGTCCTTGAATATACTTAATGATGAGGGAGATTGGTTTAACAGAGATAATGTCTTCAGATTTAATGCTACTGAACAATGAACCGACTTTACAACAGTCTCTCAGACAACGGCGGCAGCTACTACGAGACCATTTCCACCTTATAGAGCACAAATTTGCACTAGTTGAGGCGATAGATGCATCTGGCAGTCAGGAGTGCCAAGACGAAGTGTCTGATTTTTTCAAAAGAAGTATCAAGGATGGTTGTGAAGGCATCATGGTAAAGGTGCTCGACCATCCCGGAATGGAACACAATGGCAAAGCTCCGATGGACGACAAGGCGAATACTGACAAAGTCGAGACACGCGCCACCAAAACATCACAATTACTATCCACTTATGAACCAGGTAAAAGCACAGGAGTAGGAAACGGTACGTGTGTGCTGTTTATACTGATGCTCTAATGCTCACTACAGACAAGCGCATGGAGAGTTGGCTCAAAGTCAAGAAAGACTATGTTGAAGGGATCAGCGACTCACTCGATCTTGTGGTAAGAGCACCATGCCTATGATTCACTCAAAGCTTTAGCATTGGTTCAAATTCCTGACCTTTTGTTAGCCTATTGGAGCATGGTGGGGAAATGGTCGCAAAGTTGGATGGTATTCACCAATACTTTTAGCGTGTTATAACCCCGAGAGCGAAACATTTGAATCAGTATGCAAATGCATATCAGGTAAGGGAATCTCCGTCTGACAAAAGACACCTACAACTATGGAGCTGACAATGTCTGTGTAGGGTTCAGCGACAAATTCTACAAGGAAATGCTAGAGGTATACTCTGTTGAAAATGGTCGGGTTTTGAACGGACCACGACACGACTACGTGACAGATCATCGACCCGATGGTAAGTGACGCGAAAGGTGCTGTAGGCGAAAAAGTGTCGATGGCTGGTAACACAGATATTACTTTGCACGTTTGTAGTGTGGTTCCAAGCGTGTGAAGTCTGGGAAATCAAAGGTAATTTGGTGGATAATACGATCATGAACGTGAGGCATAGAAAATTAACGCTGGTGAGGACGTCCTAGGCGCTGATATCACGGTGAGTCCAATTCACAAAGGTGCCATAGGGCGAATCGACGAGGCACGCGGACTTTCACTACGGTTTCCACGATTTGTCCGCAAGCGCGACGACAAGGACGTTGAGGACGCGACATCAAGTGAGATGTTGGCGGAGATGTACGAAAAACAAACCAACCTCCATGGCTCTTCCACTATGGAGAATGGCACTGCGGAAAACGAGGAGGAGGAAGGATGGATAGCGGATGATTGAGCAACGCGCTTCAATCACGAAACCTCGCGCTTTTGGTCAGCGTAGTACGTGGAATGTCCACGCAACCAGCAAAGAAAGAGAAAAGATGGGTGACAAAAGCGTGTAACCTAATGGAGTCCCGCGTGAAAATCTCCGCTTGTTCTACTGCTAAATGTCTGCCATCTACCTGCCATCACCAGAAATCTAGCACCTTCGCAATTCAATTGCCATAGAGTCATCGTTTAATGCAGCTAAAATGTAATATAATTGGAAAAAAGGGAATAGAGTTTATAAAGAAGTACCATGACTATTGATTTTTTTAAAATGATCGCATGAATCGCGTGGGTTCATGCTGGACTGGACTGGACTGGACCTACGCAGCCAAGTCAAGACTGCTTCTCTGTATCCGTTTCGCTAAAGACACAACCGCAACTCCCATCCCAAACCTTGACACCACACTAAACCCGAACACATGACATTGTCCATTACAGATGATATAGGAATGTTATTAGAGAAACAAACAGCAGTAAAAAAAAAAAAGGGGGAGAGTCTGTACAGATGAAACGAGTTGAAGGGATAAATAAAGCGTGCGATGCTAAGAGTCGATTATCCAGTACGTTGTATACCAGCTAACGACAATGGTGTGATTGAAAAAAGAGATGATTGAGGAAGTGTGTCGCGAGATGTTGAAAATATTGTCATTATGTATGTAATTTTGTTGCCAAAATGCCTACATTGTTTCGTTCTCTGAATCGTATCTCCTCTTAGCTGAGCATTGTTTCGTTTATTTGGAGCTGGTGTACTTGGTGACGGCCTTGGTACCTTCAGAGACGGCGTGCTTGGCCAATTCACCAGGGAGAATGAGACGGACAGCAGTCTGAATCTCACGGGATGAGATGGTGGAGCGCTTGTTGTAAGCGGCGAGCTTGGAAGCTTCACCAGCGATACGCTCAAAGATATCGTTAACGAAAGAGTTAAGGATGGACATGGCCTTGTTGGAGATACCGGTATCGGGGTGGACCTGCTTCAAGACCTTGTAGATGTAGGAAGAGTAGGTTTCCTTACGGGAAGCCTTGCGCTTCTTACCGTCGGCAGACTTGACCTTCTTCTCGACGCTCTTAGCGGGAGCCTTACCGCCAGTGGGCTTCTTTTCAGCTTTGGGTGCCATATTTGTTAAAGTTTTTGTGTGATGAAAAAAGAGAAAAAGTTGGGTTGGCGGAGAATGTGGGCCAGTCTTTTATATAGGGCAAAATTTGATTTTACAGTACGCTGTATATGTGGCAGGCACGCGTTCCACACGCCGGATAGATAAACTACATTATTCTGACCAAATGATAGAGATAATCCAAATCCAATACGTGATAACGCGCAGCTACACGTACTTGCACGTAAAGCTACCGTGTCAATTTTTGGCCATATCACGGTCAAGACCACCAACGGCTCCAACTACGATATCTATCACGAGGTCGTGACGTCAGCAAATTGAAAAAGAATATATAAAGAATGCCCGCAGGACGGAGCCCAGCGTCTAGTTTTTCTCTTTTTCGTCAAAACTTTTTTAAATCAAACATGTCTGGAGGAAAGTCTGGTGGTAAATCCGCATCTGGTTCCAAGTCCCAAACCCGTTCCGCTAAGGCCGGTCTTCAGTTCCCTGTCGGTCGTATTCATCGTCTTCTTCGTCGCGGTAACTACGCCCAGCGTGTTGGTGCTGGTGCCCCCGTTTACCTTGCTGCGGTTCTTGAGTACCTCGCTGCTGAAATTCTCGAATTGGCCGGTAACGCCGCCCGTGACAACAAGAAGTCTCGTATCATCCCCCGTCATCTTCAACTTGCCATCCGTAACGACGAAGAATTGAACAAGTTGCTCGGACATGTCACCATTGCCCAAGGTGGTGTCTTGCCCAACATTCACGCCAATCTTCTCCCCAAGAAGACCAAGAAAGTTGGTGCTTCCCAAGAATTGTAAACTTGGTTCTATACTTCTTTTCGCATATTATTTCCTTCTATATCAGTTTTCTCCTAGTCCCAAACCCCCATGTAGTCGTTTGACATTCTCTTAACCCACAAAGCATCAGTGTACATAGCTTACTAAACATCAGTTGAATGCAAAAAAGGACAAATTCAGTATTATTTGGATATATTGTGGTTGGTGAAATAATTAGTGGTTGGCGAGGGTTTGAAGAAAAAAAAAATTAGGATTACAAGGTGAAAAGGTATAGATAGACAAAAATTATAGCTTTCCATGCCATCAAGGTGATCCACCATCATTCGTTTCCTCAAATTGAATAACCCGATTCCGCTTCAAATTAAATTTGACTGCCTTTCGTAGTGTCGCTGATGTGCTGGTCGTTGGCTCTGCGCTCCCACCGCGTTTCGCGTTACCTGAGCGGCCTTCTAAAAGGTCTCGTCGGCCTGCTCGTCTAGCCTCACGCGCTTCTCTCTCCTCCCGCACTTTCCAGAACTTCAGCTGCTCCGCGCGTTTCGCTTGTCGCCGCCGCTTCTCCTGTAACGTGATAGGTGCGAACCTTGTGATACCTTCGACGTCGTCGTCCTCTTCATCCTTATTGGTCGTTGTTGATTTTTTGGTAGCATTTTGAATCATACGACGAAACGGCGTCAAATTGCTGCTTTGAGCCTTGGGAGTCTTGGGTGGGCTATTAGCTTTCGCTGAGCCAAAGCCAGCCTTGACTTTATTGAACATCGTTCCGTTTGATTTGCCCCTTTCTTGAGACGTACTTTGAGATGGTTCCACTTCTTCGTTGCTGACCGGTCGAGGGCTTGATGGCTCGAAAGCCGCTGCCTCATCTTGATCCATTTCTTCCATCACCGTATCTTGGCCTGGTGATGCTGCGTCTACCTCAATGAAGCTCGCTGCCATAATTTCGTTTTCCACCATATCTACGTCATCTTGTGCTACGGCTTGTTCTTGAGCAACCTCTTCTTGTTGGTGCTTTTGCAACATCGATCTGGCTATAGGGGATAAGAATCTCTGCTTATTGATGCCGATAGAAGTGGTAATAGGGGCAAGGGACGGCCATTGGTTCACATCAAAAACGTCTTCTTCAGGCTTTGTTGCCATGGTGTTTATATGGAAGCGGTCAGAGAGCCACCGTGTTGCTGCAGACGCTTGGACACTAGTATCGTTTTGGCTATCACTGGAAATACTGCCGTCTAGGGACACCCCTTTTTTGCGTTAACTTCGGGTTAGTTGTGACATTCGAGTGATGTTTAGATTCACTCCAGCCTAGTCCATCAACCACATTTACCTTCGATTGAATCGGTGTTTTCAACGTCGTCCATGAGATGGTTCAATAATGCAATCGTGTGATGAACATAAGGGCAAGTCAGTTGTAGATTCTTTTGGTTGTACTTGTTCTGTGACCTCCTGAAAAACTGCAAGCGATCATTTGCACTGCCCCCAAAAATTTCAGGCGGACGTCACGCGGTTGGCCCTTCCGTTCAACCATGCACATACACATCATTTTCAAACAATATAAACAAATATTCGATATTAGAGAGCGTTCCATAGAGTTCAATTATGAAAAAAGACGTATATTACAGAACGATAAGGAACAGAAAAAAAAAGCGTTTGTTACGGTGAGATAGGGTTCTATACAAGTGCTCTCACTATTTGGAGTGAAGCAGGCAAGCGGATATGAGGGTTGAAAATATTTTTTGGAGAGCAAAGTTGAATAATTTAACCTCCGAAACCGTAAAGAGTACGGCCCTGTCTCTTGAGAGCGTAGACGACATCCAAGGAAGTAACAGTCTTGCGCTTGGCGTGTTCAGTGTAGGTGACAGCGTCACGGATGACGTTCTCAAGGAAGACCTTCAAGACACCACGGGTTTCCTCATAGATGAGACCAGAGATACGCTTGACACCACCACGACGAGCGAGACGACGGATAGCAGGCTTGGTAATACCTTGAATGTTGTCACGAAGAATCTTGCGATGACGCTTGGCACCTCCCTTTCCGAGTCCTTTTCCACCTTTTCCGCGACCAGTCATATTGTTATAAGATTTATGAGTGTTATGAAGAAGTGGGAAATCCCGCTTCGTCAGACCCTCTTTATATACTTGGAGATCTGGGGTTAGGGGAAGAGTGTCGGAGTTATGCGCGCTACAAAATTTTCACTATATCACCACGCTGACTATGTCCACCTTGGCCAATAGCTCTGGGGTATACCCGCATGTAATTTGACCAAAATACGCGAGTAAAGAGAAAAATAAAATGAGGGATGGGTTCGTGTGTTGATGATCTCTGTTATCATGCATTTTAATTATTATAATGTATTAAATTGAAAGGATCTACAGAAAGTGAAGGCAGTGATAACACGGTGCAAAGAAAGGGATAGATAAAAAAATTTTAAAGTGTGAAGCCATGACACGGTAGCGCGACACCGCGACAGAGAGAGAGAGAGGGCGCGACACCGCGACAAGGAGGAGTTTGAAGGGAAGAGCGCGTTTGAGAAAAATATCTATGTTTTCCGGAGCACGAAAAATAGCAGTAATATTTCAGACATAGTAACTTTGTGAAATTGAAAAATAGTCAGCGACATAGTTCCTCCTGGTCTGACTTTGAAAAAAATTCATATAAATACCCACCGGTCTCTGGCATGCCCCCGATTCTTTTCTTATAACTCACACATTTTATAAACATGGCCCGTACTAAGCAAACCGCTCGCAAGTCTACTGGTGGTAAGGCCCCCCGTAAGCAGCTCGCCACTAAGGCTGCTCGCAAGAGTGCTCCTTCCACTGGAGGAGTCAAGAAGCCTCACAGATACAGACCCGGTACCGTCGCTCTTCGTGAAATCCGTCGTTACCAAAAGTCCACTGAGCTTTTGATCCGCAAGCTCCCTTTCCAACGTCTCGTTCGTGAAATCGCTCAAGATTTCAAGACTGATCTTCGTTTCCAATCTTCCGCTATCGGTGCTCTTCAGGAAGCCTCCGAAGCTTACCTCGTTGCCCTTTTCGAAGATACCAACTTGGCTGCCATCCACGCCAAGCGTGTCACTATCCAACCCAAGGATATCCAGCTCGCTCGTCGCCTCCGTGGAGAGCGCTCTTAAACAGCTCGCATTTGTAGTGTTTAGTAGTTTTTTAAACAGTTCAGAAACATTACCAATATCCCCTTTGCCGACTTGTACAGTTTTTTCTTTACATCCATTACCACTCTGTCTTTGACTCTGTATTTACTTTCGTTTTTTTTTTCCTGGTCTAATGCAATACAGCACTCTGGATACCAGATATCCTAGAACAGCTTTACCAAATGATGCTACGTGTTTACGTGAAATATGAGAATGAAAAAAATTCTCTGCGACGTGTGATTACTTTAGAACTGCGCGCGCGACTCAGTAGCAATTTTAGTTTTTGAAAAAAGGCCCAGTCCAATATTTCGCAACCGTGAAGTCACCTACTAAGACAGTGGCTATCATATGATGGTACTGCGGAACCAGCTTATCATGCTGCGGTAGCACGAATGCTTGCTTCTCCATTTCGTAATGCCAACTGACATTGCGCAATTCAATGCTGACCATCAATCAGACCTGGTGGCGGTGCATTAATCAATAATCTAGGGATAAATTGTATGTTGGACAACCATTTTCTTTTTTTATTAATATCATTATAATTATTATCGTATGATTGTTGGGCGTAAAAGGGTGGGTTAAGCAGATTACAGGGGCGAGGGTGAGGCGAAGGGTTGTATCGATAAGAGCTACTCAAGGCGACTAAGGGGTCAGCTGAACCATTCTCTTGGGTGATGGAAGCGACGAATAAAAAAGAGGAATGAAAAAACTGGTTATCAGCTCCGACCTGTAAATTAAGGCATGGAAGAAAGGTTTTGTAACGCGGTCGCGCGTCCACGAAGGAAGCGCGCGGTGATTAACACGCCGCGTGAAGTAAAGTAGGAGTACGACACGATGATAGAAGAACGGAGCGCGTTTCCAACATTTCACTGTACGCGCTGCAGTGTAACGCGGTAGTTCATCTTCAACTCAGTTGATGAGTGTCACGAACGCGGTAAGGTTCTGAAGCCAGATAGTGTCGCGCTCAGAAACATTGAGGCTGCGCGGATGGCAGGGGGTGGTGTGAAAATATCTCAGTCCCTGTTTCGAGGGATACCGCAATTTCCAATCCAGCTGACCAGCATTCCATCGTAGGCGTAACGAGATAACTTGAAGGCTAATGTGCTCTTCATAAGGTGAAGACTATTGCGATATTCATGCGCATTAATGCTATGGTTTCAGTTGTATTGATTGACGAGCAGGATTTAACTTGTGCACTGTAAAAGTTCTTTGGCGTGAATACTAGCAAAATCGGTTAATGTTGACGCTCATTGGGACATAGCTGCTAACATCTTGTCTTTTGATTAAAACCCCGCTGCATGCTACCTATGTCTGCTAAGGATGTTATACGTATGAATATGAACATGTTACTATGATACTATCACTTTAATAAAATACATAGCCTTTTAAAAATACTTCATTTTACCTATATTGTGTTTTGAAAGCTTGAACAGTTAATTCACTTGTGCTATTGTATTTATTCAATTATATGGTGTGTTATTCGCTAAAATAGCCGTATGCCATTCTGTAACAAGCAGCATAGATATCGTATGAGTCATGGTAGTGCTATATTGAGCTTGCAGTGCAGCGAGAGCAATTAATTCTATACTTACATATATCTATTAAAATATAACAAAAGCTATACCTCTGTTCATATAAGAACATAGTTGATATTCTATTAGATCTTGATAAATTTTAAATTAATATAGGAAACATGATACTATTGCTCCAAAACCAGCTTTTATGACTAGAAGTTTTGACATATAATTTATAAAAATTGTATCTATATGGTATATTAACTTCATAGTGTTTAAATGAGCAGTTCTCTGGTAAATTTAAAAATTGTTATTTTACCCCAAAATCCCAGTAATTTTATCATAAAAAAGTTTGAAAAATTTCGACGGCGGTCGCTCGATCAACTTTGAGTGTTTGCATCTGTCCAAATGTCTCACTAGTAACTGGCACTGAAGGAGGTAAGCTGAGGCCTCACTTTTCACTCGTTCACAACTTCCGTTCCAACCTTGTTATATGAAAGAACCATTTAAAAATCACTCTAATCTTATGTCCATTTTGTCTGGATCAGAGCAGGCTGCCAGGACTTGAACGTTATTCAGTGCTATAGTCGCCTTAAACTTTCACACCTTAAACATTTCAAAATGCAGATGCTCAAAGCAACATTCTCTGAATAACACCAAGATCCTCAGCAATAGAGCTTACCCAGTACAGTTTCTAAAGTCAAATAGATCCATACACAACGCAGATCACTATTCAACTTATCACAATCAGTCAAGACACATGGGGGGGTTTTTTTTTTCAGAACTAAATAGCCACAAGTGGGTTTTCTTCAAAGAGCTTTATCAGTATTTACACAGCTTGAGACTAACAGGAAAATCTTTGCTAAGAACGGATACAATAGCATCCTTGGAAAAAAGGTGGTGACAAAAGGTGGGAATTAACACAGAGGTTGTATGTTTGTACATTAAATGAGGTGAAAAGTGGGAACAAGTCGAGGGGACGGAAAAACAAAAGCAAGGTAGTAGAAGCGAGAAGCGTCTAGGAAACTTCCGACCTTCTTGCAGAAGTGATATAGTTCGAATCTCGTTTTAAATAAAAAACTTTGGTTTTGATTTTGGTGGGCAAACCCTTTAGAGTTCCTGGGAAGCACCAACCTTCTTGGTCTTCTTGGGGAGAAGGTTAGCGTGGATGTTGGGCAAGACACCACCTTGAGCAATGGTGACGTGACCGAGCAACTTGTTCAATTCCTCATCGTTACGGATGGCAAGTTGAAGATGACGGGGGATGATACGAGACTTCTTGTTGTCACGGGCGGCGTTACCGGCCAATTCGAGAATTTCAGCAGCGAGGTACTCAAGAACGGCAGCGAGGTAGACGGGGGCACCAGCACCAACACGCTGGGCATAGTTTCCACGACGAAGGAGACGATGGATACGACCAACGGGGAATTGAAGACCGGCCTTAGCGGAACGGGTTTGGGACTTGGAACCAGATGCGGATTTTCCTCCAGATTTTCCTCCAGACATGTTTGATAAGTTTTGTGTGAGTTGTTAAAAAAAACGGTAAGTGAAGAAAGCGGAGACTGGGCGGCTAAAGTACAGGGTTTATATACTAGAGCCACATTATTTTAAGGTCCGAAGGTGGGTAAAGGAGTGTACCATCATGGTAGGTGAAAGAATGTGAAAATACTGCAGCTATGAATTGACGCGGTAGGGGGGTTGCTGAAGCCTGATCATATTTCTATAGGATGAAAAATACCACTGTTGGATCGCGTGATATCTCGCGTCAATCTCGCGTTATCACGTAGAGAGGATATCAAGTCATGCATGTCAAAAATATAACCATAGACCATAGTAGGCATGTAGGTCTTTGCGCGTGCACCTCTTGTACCTGAGCTTGAAAAGTCTTGATGGAAGGAAAATTTTGGGCAACACGTGAGTGCAACGTCACACAACCCATTTTTATGCTGGCCAAGCTGGCGTTATAAAAGGAGGTGCTTTTTTACCGCAGCCCACTTCTTTTCACTTTCTTATTTTTACACCGTACAACATATACAATGGCACCCAAAGCTGAAAAGAAGCCCACTGGCGGCAAGGCTCCCGCTAAGAGCGTCGAGAAGAAGGTCAAGTCTGCTGACGGTAAGAAGCGTAAGGCTTCCCGTAAGGAAACCTACTCTTCCTACATCTACAAGGTCTTGAAGCAGGTCCACCCCGATACCGGTATCTCCAACAAGGCTATGTCCATCCTCAACTCTTTCGTCAACGATATCTTTGAGCGCATTGCTGGTGAAGCTTCCAAGCTCGCCGCTTACAACAAGCGTTCCACCATCTCATCCCGCGAGATTCAGACTGCTGTCCGTCTCATTCTCCCTGGTGAATTGGCCAAGCACGCCGTCTCTGAAGGTACCAAGGCCGTCACCAAGTACACCAGCTCCAAGTAAATGTTTTGTAGGAAATTCAAGGGCTACTATTGGCCAAGAAAATATTGCCTGCATTATATCTTTAGCACATTGCTCTGTACAGTCCTCACCTTTTTTCGCCCTCTTCTGTTTAATTTCCCCCTTTTGATTTCTTGCAAAAGCTCAAGAGAAAACGCGTTGTTATCAATATCTTGATTACACTGGTGCGAACTCTCATGTTCTTTAAACTTGGAATCATTTGATCATCGTTTTTTTTTGCTGCCCTTTGCCCTTGTACGTATATATATTTGCCTTTTATTCGATACAACCCTTTAAAAAAAATCAAAAGAATTTTTTTTCCCCGTATGCATAATGTCTGCCTTGTGAAATGAGTGAACATAGATAGTTTAAATCGTGTCAAAAAGACGTTAGAAAACGCGCGAGGGTAAGAAACCCACGTCACAAAAAGCCCGTTCGTGGTTTTTTTATGTGCGGTGGAAAAAGAAAAAAGTGCTTTGCCCTGTTCAACCCGACGTGATTGCCCCTTCTACATAATGTCGGCGTCATTATCTCTAAAGCAGATATTCGAAAAGTCGCAGCTGCTCACAACGCACATTTCGAATCCTGAGCTACCTCCATTAGATCGTGGCCTTGATCAAATCGAGCACCTGTCTCAAAATCTGGCGCCAAATGCTGACGGCAATTCCAACCCTATTGACATTAGAGCGTAAGCATTATCAATATTAGCTAAAGCTTCAATGAAAAAAAAAGGTAGCGAACTAAGCTGATTCCATTCTGCTATAGACATTACTTTCTGGCAAAGGGTGGCGTGAATGCTCAAGCTATGGCACGTCACTTGGACACCGTCAAATTGACTTCAACATTTGATCTTCGACGGCCAGTTCACGACACTGACATTGACGTAAGAATATGAGACCAGTATCGTACGCTTTCCCAAGAACATGAACTAAGCCATATTATAGGGTTACCTGAAGCAGGAGCATCAACGTGTCATTGCTCATACCATAGAAGCTGGAAGATGCGAGGTATGCAAGCGGTTTCACTGCACTCTACGACGAATATCCTGTTTACATCTGCTCTGACCCATTACTTTAGTCTTCTGCAGCGCTGGAGAGAGCATACGATAAAGATCTAGATGCGGCATGGCAATTTGCTACCAAAGGATCAGCCAAGCAGACTTCGGATAGCACATCACTGTTTAAATCAACTTCAAGTTCTCTTGGTCTGGACGAAATTAGTGGTATTGCAGCGAAGTTTGGTTCAGATGTAAGCAAAGGGATAATGTAGAGTCGATACTTTCTCAAGGGATTACTGACATATTGCGGTGTTCACAGACTTTGCAACAATTATTGGCACCAATCGACGTGGAACAACCCATTTCTTTCGACTGCAGTAATCACCCACAACTTTTGACCTTTGCAACAATTATATATCGATACAACCTGGCTCGCCTTGAAAATCAGCGATACGACCTCATGTCAAACCTCACAAGGGTATCAATGGATCAAACCTTTAACCAGGTCAGTGTACATATATGCAATAACTTTGCATCCTGGTTTCAATCTTTCTAAACCCAACCAAATCTTCTTGCAGCAACATCCCATGTACCGATTCATGTTGCTCATCATCAATTTAATTCAAAGTGCTGAAAAGGCCGGTATCGCTGCCCACCTTGGCGGTAAGGATGATGAAGCTAGTCTCAATGCTAGAGCAAAGATGATCGGAATTGCAAAGAACTGGCTGGAAGAACAGTGAGTGATTGTTTTTCAATTATGGCAAACACGATCAACATCGCCAGGCTGATATTTGAATGTCTTTAGATATGTCCTGTTCCTCAATGCTACTGTACAGTCGAAAGCAAGTGTATATACTGGTACCTCACCTGCTGCCAAGATCAAAACATTCATTAGTGCATTGCACAATGTTAAGACTATACCAAACCTTGAGGTGCGTGAAAATTTTCGCCGCAAGTGCGTGGTGTTCGCATCAAGACGCTAATGCATTTCTTTCATTTATCGGAAATAGAACGTCAACGGTGAACAACCTTGGGCTATTCTTTTCTACCTCATGCGTACTGGTCAGAACAAGGAAGCTTTGGATTATATAAACAACAACCTACCTCTTTTCAAGAGCACGCCCAGCATAGCAGAATACTTTTCAGCCTTCCTTGCAGATCTTTCAGACGGGTTAGTGTTCATTGTCGAGCAAAATGTTGTAATCAGGTTAACACCTGTGCTGACTACGCCTTTTTTCTTCTTTTTGTTCCAGATCCATGTCAGAATTAACGAGATCGAGAATACAGCTTGAATATGACCAAATGTCTCGAAACACCGCCGAGCCTATCGACCCTTACAAGTTTGCAGTATACAAAATAATGGGTCGGTGTGAACTGAACAAGCGCACTTTACCTCATATAACTAGCAGTACCGAAGATTGGCTATGGCTTCAGGTACAGTATCCTTTATTTACGTCGGTTTGGCAAAACTATGCACTGGAGCTGACATCTTTTTGTTGAATTATAGCTTTGCTTGGTTCGCGAATCCGCAACTAGCTCTGTGAAATCAGGAGGAGATTACCGATTGGCAGATCTTCAAAAAGTTCTACAGAAATATGGCCCTGAGCACTTTGATCCACACCGCGCTAATCCATGGAACTATATGATCCTACTCCTGCTTACGCTCCAATTCGAAGAAGTTGTTCATCAGCTCTACAGCAGCAAATATCAAATCGAAGCTGTTCACCTCGCTATTGGATTCGCTTCCCATGGCATGCTCAGGACCACACTAGATACAAAGCAACAAGAGAGCCTCTGTAAGTCTTCTAAACCGCTGTGATAAATGGTAGCTGCATTCGCATTCTAATATTGCTTCTCTGTTGTGAACAGTGGTTGTTGGAGATGACGGCTCACCAGCATTGAACTACATACATTTAATACACCAATATTCGCTGATGTTTACAATTTCCAATCCAGAAATCGCCTTCCAGTATCTTCTGACCATATCTGTGTTGGATGACAAAGTGTCTAACGGAAAGCGAGCATCCGAACTATGCCGGTCATACATCGAAGAGCTCGTCACACACACCAGAGCGTATTCGGTGTTATTGGGAAGTCGTACTGTGGATGACAAAGTCGAGCAAGGTTGCGTCGAGAAATTCAAAAGCCTCCTCAAAGTGGACGATACATTCACTCGGTCATTGGTGGTTGCTGCTGCCGACAAGTGCCGCCATGAAGAACGCCATACTGATGCAGTTGCACTCTACTACCTTATTGGCGTGAGTTCCGTTCCAACGACTATTGTCTCATTTGTATAAATGGACTATTCTAATCATTACGTTGCTTTTTAGGATCACGCTGCTGTCGTTGACATTCTGGTTCGAGAGCTCGGAAAAGAGTTGATGCAGCCCGTCATGCGACAAGGATCTGGTGCGGACACTCAATGGTCTCAAGCGAATATACCAAGTAACAGTGAAGAGCTAGTCAAGTATGCGAACGATGTTGCAGCACGATATCGAACCGCGCGTCCTGGCGACGGCATTTCTCAACAGAGAAGAATAACTTTACAATCATTGGCAAAGCTGCATGAGTTCCGTTATCACTGCATTTATGGAGTAGCTGAGCAAGCTCTAGAGGTATGTGCATTGTGATATTTGGGTTTAGCACATATTATTGTTCTCATTAATCTCATGCGTATATAATATATAGCTGCTGAATGAAGTAGGCATTATTCCCATGCAAGGCGATATGACTACTATTGCCCGCAAGGCAGAACAGCTTGAAGACTATGAGGATACAATTGTTCGATGCATTCCTAACCTCTTGCTGATGACGATGACCCTGTTTAGCGAGCTGTTCATGATTTCCAAGCATTCTGGCGATACCAATGTGAGTAATGATTCGAGCGGCTATAAAAAGTTTCATCCTGTGCTAATTTTTCCTTACCTTCCCATCATGACAGAAAACGATGTTGGTCAAGCAAAGAAGCCACACTATTTTGAAGTTTGCAGGATTAATCGAGAACATTCTATCGGCCGATGTTTGCATCCGAATTAACAGGTACAGTTTCACATCGGTGTATGGTTTATATGGGTGTGTTATGACTATGACTAAATTTCGGTGCTTGTACTCCATATAGATTCGATATCGAGATGATATAGACAGTACTTTCAACTCACAGGACAATAGCTTTTTCTTTGTAATTCTCGCACCTCGTTCGTTTTGCTAGTGTCGTGCCTATCATGCATTAATCTGCTTGCGTCCAATGTATTCTTGACTACAATGTATCCCTCGTCTTTTCATATGATTTGCAAATTGTCTGCTTTTTTTGATCTTTATTCTGTAGGTGTCTAATTGAGTGATTTATCTGTGATTTGTGGGTTGAATCGTCATAAGAAGGGAAGTTAGATGAGGTAGTACACCTTTCACCTTTAGAGCATAGCCCACAATATGATGACAAATACGTGAACCCAAAAGCCACAACGACGAATACCGCATATGCCAGAGATCACTCCGTTCTCAGGTATTGGTTAACAAAACGATGATGAATAATTAAACAGAAATCAGCGTATCACAACGTATTGCTTTTGAGTGACACACGTAAGCCTGCGTAATAGTATTGCGGCAATCAAATCGACAAAACGCCATATTGAACAATGTCCAAAAAGCGCGGAAAGAGGCCCGAACGCCATTTTAATGAATGTTCAAGGGTCGGAGGGAGATAAATGTGACTGACTACTCCTCATATAACTGGACGAATCCCTGTTTTCAAAACCCGTATTCTGCCCTTCTTATAAACTCAAAATTTACAGAACAGTGGTATCTCTTTAACTCAATAGACAATGTCTTTCATCAACAATCACACAGGGAAGACTGTCCTGATTACTGGAGCATCCGACGGACTAGGTCTAGAAGCTGCAAAGCATTATGCTAAAGCTCAATTTACTACTGTAATGGCTGGACGATCCGCAGAGAAGCTCGCTAAGGCAGCTGAAGCTGTAAGACTTGCGGCAAACATTGATGCAACTCAAGCAGATCAAAAAGTCTATACCATCTGTTTTGACTTTTCCAGTCTTGAATCAGTGCGCGACGGCGTAACTCAATTTCTGGATCTCAACCTACCACTCAATATACTTATCAACAATGCTGGTATGTTTGGTATGTCTCGTGAATTCACCAAGGATTCAAACGTGTTTGATAAAGTCCTCATGATCAATATGGTTGGTCCTCTTCTTTTCACTGAGTTGTTACTACCAAAAATGAGAGAAAGCGGAGGTGGCAAAATTCTCATTGTGTCGAGTAGCACGCATCTTCCAAAGAAGGTAAAATAGGAAAACATTCGTATGACAAATCACCTCACGAAATTAAGAAGTTGTTGTATATTGCAGAATTCTAAAAAGCTCATCTTACCTCTGGACAACCTTGATGGATCCAAGACATGGAGCTCTCAAAGTTCCTATGCGGTAGTTACTTTAACATTTTTCTATCCACAAACCGTATGCATTCTAACAATGGTTCAATAGGCGTCCAAGCTAGCAGATCTCTGGTGGGCTTATGTACTGGCCGACAAACTCTCTGATTCTGAGCCCAAAATCAGTGTAAACGCTATAGATCCCGGAGCCATTCCAAGTACTGGAATAGCTCGTGAAGCCCCATGGATAGTTCAAAAGGTGTTACCATATGTCCTTCCTTTAATGACGTCAAACATTTTGACATTAGAAAAAGCCGGTGAGCACTATCTAGGCTATGGAATCGATCCTCAATATGCATCGGACAATGGAATATATTATGATAGAGGCAATAAGGTGAAGTCCTCAGAGGAATCTTATGATATGGTTAAAGCAAAGACTGTTTACAACCTAGCCTGTCAAGTCACTGGGCTTGACGACAGTAAGGTCGCTGTTTAAGGTAACAGAGTTCAATTTTGACCTCAAATTCATCAGCGCTTATCAGCTTGCCATTGGAAACATGTGTATCAATATTTTCAAAGACTACAACTCAAATTAAATTGGCGATTTTTGTCACTATGTAAAACTTACCGTTGACAGGCAAAGCATCCATATATTCAACAGAAGGAGTCTGAAATATGTTAATTCAATTCGATGCCGACCATGTTCCTGATCTGGTAAATGTGGTATGCTATCTAGTGTTGTGAGTGTTTTGTACAGCAACCATGACGGCAAAAGAAATGAATTTTGTTCTATGAGAGATTACACTTGATCGTTGCTGGAATAACATGGGCCATCGTAGTATACCACAACGTTGACACCTTCTTTACCATGAGTGAGAGCCTTTTTAGCATATCGTGTAAAGACACCGTGGCATGATCTTACTGTTCTTTCAATAGATGGGCAATCCTCGAGGATCTGTGCGTAACTATATACTTAAAAAAAGACACTGCCTTGGGTCTGCTTCCAGATCAAATCATGTGTGATACATAGATATTCTCTCATTAACCACGGTTATAATAGTGAAAGATGCCGAGCCATACACCGATTTCATAACTTTGAATGGCGTCGAATAAAACCAAGGTAGTCAGTCCTTCATGCATTCAGCTTCTAAAGGTGCGAGAATCGGTCGGTGATTCAACTCTGACTGTGCCATGTTGCACAATTTTTTTTTTTACTTTGCAACAAACTCTGATCATCATTTCACAGCGCCTTTGTTTCCTCTCCTGCTCAGCAATTTCACTGTCCTGTCAAATGCTGGAAACAAACAACATTGAATATCAGGATCAAGACGACGAACTGTCAATCTACGACATATCTACTCTCTTTCACACTGATATTACCTTTGCGTTTTTCAATGCAGCGACAAACGGAGACTTCGATGCAATGAAAAGACTTTTAGAGCACAATACAGGAATTGAATTGGGTCAGAAGAATAAAGCACTCCTGGTGGCTTCAAGGAATGGACACAGTAACATAGTGAGTCTGCTGCTCACTCGTGGTGCGGATGTCAACGCAAAAGACGAGAATTCAAACACAGCATTTCATGAGGCCGCAAGGTACGGCCACAAGGAAGTAGTGCAGCTACTACTTATTCATGGTGCAAAGGTTGACTCAAAAGACGAACGATCAAATACCGCACTTTACTATGCTTCTAGGAAAGGGCACAAAGCAGTTGTACAGCTGCTGCTTGACAAGGGTGCCGATATCGATGCAAAAAATCAATGTTTGGATACTGCACTTCACACTGCTACTTGGTATGGCCGTACGGCCGTAGTATGCCTGCTGCTCAATCATGGAGCGGCAGTTGACGCCAAAAACTACCAATCAAATACTGCGCTTCACATGGCTGCCACACATAAAAAAATCGAAATAGTGATGATGCTTCTCAAGCATGGTGCGGCTGTTGGGGCCAATAACGACTCTTCGAGAACTCCACTTCACATGGCTGTGTTCTATGGACGTAAAAAAATAGTACAGCAGCTTCTCATTTGCGGAGCAAATATTGACGCATGTAGCCCACTTCATCTGGCCGCGCGTAGTGGAAGTAAAGAGGTAGTACAACTACTGCTACAGCAAGGTGCGGCTGTTGACAAAATTGATAGTTTATTATCTACTCCGCTATACCAAGCTGCAGTAAATGGCCATCACGAAGTGATACAGCTGCTCCTTGAGCACGGTGCGAATATCAATCCAAAAGTTGATACATTGATCTCTCCTCTTCACGTAGCTGCATGGAACGGACATGTAGAAGCAGTAAAGTTACTTATCAAGCAGGGTGCGGCCGTTGATACAAAAGGAAGAGATTCAGACACTCCACTTCACGTTGCGGCATATGGCGGATATGTTGGAGTAGCGGAGATGCTTATCAAGTCTGGTGCGACCGTTGATGCAATGAATGACGAGTCAGACACTCCACTTCACCGGGCGGCATTTTTCGGACATGTTGAAATGATGGAGATACTTATCAAGTGTGGTGCCTCCGTTGATGCAAGGAATGTCAAGTCAAATACTCCACTTCACTGGGCAACAACCGTTGGACATGTTGGAATGATGGAGATGCTTATCAAGTGTGGTGCCTCCGTTGATGCGAAAGACAAGGACTTATGCACACCGCTTACCAACGCTATTAGAAATGGAAACAGACAGGCAGTGGAACTTCTATTGAAAAACGGTGCAGATGTTAATGCCAAAAGCAAACAGCAACATACCCCAATTGTCTATGCTGCAGACAGTGCACACAAAGAAATAACGAAGCTGCTGCTCAATTATGGTGCCAATGCTAACCCAACAGAGCCATTCACCTTTAGTGCACTCGGCATCGCTGCATACCGTGGGTATACAGACGTAGCAGCTGTCCTTCTTGCTAGCCCTCCCAGTGCTGTCCGTAGGCGTAAATTTGTCAACAACGCTCATTTAAATGTGCCAGAAACAGATGCTATACCAGTGAAAAGTCAATCAACAGGATGTGCTGCTGATATTGAAGCCGTTAATCGTCATGGCTCGACCGCTTTTATCATCGCTACACAATCGTCCGTTGCTAGACAAGAGTCCAAGCTAAACACGATGTCTCTATTGATTGACAAAGGTGCTAACATAGAAGCTGCTGATAGAGACTCACTTACATCTTTGCTCTGGGCTGCTAAAAATGGAAAATTGGACGTTTTGGAGTTCCTATTGCGAAAGAAAGCAAATATTGGAGCCACAACAAAACACAAAGATACTGCTCTTCATCTCTCTGCAGAATCCAACCATTTAACCATCGTGGCTACTTTGATTAAATATGGTGCAAATGTTAATGCTAGGAACGAAGACGAAAAAACACCAATTCAAATCGCTGTGTTGAAAGCTCATGATGAGATAGTAAATTTGCTTAAAAATTCCGGAGCGACACTGGAGGATTTCGAAAACAGCCCGTCATAACACCTGCAACAAGCTGCAGATGTTGTTGAAGTTGGTGTATTCTATAGAGCATGAGACATGAAAAATTCTGCTAGAAGGGAACTGACATGTAAATAAATTGCTGTGCAGATACATGATATGAATGTCCTTACAATAACCAGCCCTGACGGCGGTACAGATATTGATGGGTTTTATGGTGATCAACTGCCGCTATTCTTCTTAAGTTTATTGAAGGCAATGACACATTTTTTCAATGTAGTTACATATGCCATTGTTGCACTGCAACCTTGTACTGTACTGTACTACTGTACTGAGTACATTTTGGAAGTGATACTATGCTCGATACAAACTTTGCTGTTGTCCTAGAAATGACACAACTTGATTTAACACCCTACTTATCTTCCTTCCTGCCCAAAAGGTATTTTATGAGGTTAAGGAAATCTAATTGGAGGGAGTCGATGGAGAATTTAATGGAATATATCAAGCGTAGGCTCTTGGTTTGTTGATTTACTGTTAGCAACGTTCCTGGTAGTCCTTTAAAAACGGCTTCTTTTCATTCAATAATGAAGCATTAGTGGTATATAAACGAACATTTATAAGCATTCCTTCATTTGAATCATCATGGCTGGTAGCCAAAAGCGTGGTCCATAAGTTAGTAATGGTCACAAGTCTGTGAATACGCAACGATTTGTTCGTTATTATTGTCGCACAAAGATACTCTTGAATAAGCCGCTGAGCACAAACTTCAACCTTCTCTTTCCTTCCTTTACCAACATCCAAATGCCCTTCGATATCGGCAGTGACATAGATGAACACCAGATTTCGAAAAATGACCAGCCGATGAACAGCATGTCGATTGTACTTTACAGTGGCGGCAAAACCCAATGGTTTTATGCGGTGAGTAGCGGGAACTTCAACTATATACAGTATTTAATTCTACGAGGAGCCAATATCAACTGGGAGGATGATCAGAAGAGAACTGCGCTTCATATACTTGCTGGCCATGGACACAAGGAACTGGTATCACTGCTTTTGAGTCTGGGTGCAGCCGTTAATGCGAAAGACGAAAACTCAAGCACTGCCCTTCATCTAGCGGCGTGGTGTACAAAAGTAGATGTAGTGTTACTGCTGTTAGAACACGGTGCTGAAATCGATGCTAAAGATGATAACTCGGAAACAGCACTTCATATGGTTGTATCACGTGGAATCAGGAAGTTGGTACAGCTGT
This sequence comes from Umbelopsis vinacea, assembly GCA_016758895.1. Taxonomy (NCBI): domain Eukaryota; kingdom Fungi; phylum Mucoromycota; class Umbelopsidomycetes; order Umbelopsidales; family Umbelopsidaceae; genus Umbelopsis; species Umbelopsis vinacea. Next base: position 170,640 of record JAEPRA010000009.1, on the reverse strand, counting down.
TGTTAGATCGTGGTGCCTCTGTTGACGCAAACAATAATAGGTCTTTAACTGCCTTACACATAGCTATGTATGTCGGGCACAGAGAGATAGTACAGCTGCTACTCAATCATGGTGCGGTAGTTGACTCCAAAGATGAAGATAGTGATACTCCGCTTCACCTAGCTTCAGCGCGTGGACACACGGAAGCGATGCAGCTGCTCATAGACAGAAATGCAGCTATCCATTCAGTTAACGAATACCTAATGACTCCACTTCATAGCGCTGCTTGTAATGGTCGCAAAGAAGTAATACAGCTGCTACTCAGCTATGGTGCAGTAATTGACGCCAAAGATAAATATGGAGATACCTCACTTCACATTGCTTCACAGAATGGCCATACAGAAACAATGCAGCTACTCATAGAAAGAGGCTCTGCAGTGACTACAGTAGGCAGTTATTCAAGGACACCACTTCATAAAGCTGCAATGAAGGGGCACACAGAAGCAGTGAAGATGCTGCTCAAACATGGTGCGGTGATTGACGCCAAAGATAAAGATGGAGATACACCACTTCACTTCGCTTCACAGGATGGCCATACGGAAACAATGCAGCTACTCATAGAAAGAGGTTCTGCAGTGACTACAGTAGGCAGCTATTCAAGGACACCACTTCATAAAGCTGCAATGAAGGGGCACACAGAAGCAGTGAAGATGCTGCTCAAACATGGTGTGGTGATTGACGCCAAAGATAAATATGGAAATACCTCACTTTACGTTGCTTCACAGAATGGCCATACGGAAACAATGCAGCTACTCATAGAAAGAGGTTCTTCAGTGACTACAGTAGGCAGCTATTCAAGGACACCACTTCATAAAGCTGCAATGAAGGGGCACACAGAAGCAGCGAAGATGCTGCTCAAACATGGTGCGGTGATTGACGCCAAAGATAAAGATGGAGATACACCACTTCACTTAGCTTCATGGAATGGTCATACAGAAACAATGCTGCTACTCATAGAAAGAGGTTCTGCAGTGACTACAGTAGGCAATAACCTAAGGAAACCACTTTATTATGCTGTAAGGAGAGGGCATACAGAAGCAGCGAAGATGCTGCTCAAACATGGTGCGGTGATTGACGCCAAAGATAAATATGGAAATACCTCACTTCACTTTGCTTCACAGAATGGCCATACGGAAACAATGCAGCTACTCATAGAAAAAGGCTCTGCAGTGACTACAATAGGCAGTTATTCAAGGACACCACTTCATAAAGCTGCAATGAAGGGGCATACAGAAGCAGTGAAGATGCTGCTCAAACATGGTGCGGTGATTGACGCCAAAGATAAATATGGAGATACCTCCCTTCACTTTGCTTCACAGGATGGCCATACGGAAACAATGCAGCTACTCATAGAAAGAGGTTCTGCAGTGACTACAGTAGGCAGTTATTCAAGGACACCACTTCATAAAGCTGCAATGAAGGGGCATACAGAAGCAGTGAAGATGCTGCTCAAACATGGTGTGGTGATTGACGCCAAAGATAAATATGGAAATACCTCACTTTACGTTGCTTCACAGAATGGCCATACGGAAACAATGCAGCTACTCATAGAAAGAGGTTCTTCAGTGACTACAGTAGGCAGCTATTCAAGGACACCACTTCATAAAGCTGCAATGAAGGGGCACACAGAAGCAGCGAAGATGCTGCTCAAACATGGTGCGGTGATTGACGCCAAAGATAAAGATGGAGATACACCACTTCACTTAGCTTCATGGAATGGTCATACAGAAACAATGCTGCTACTCATAGAAAGAGGTTCTGCAGTGACTACAGTAGGCAATAACCTAAGGAAACCACTTTATTATGCTGTAAGGAGAGGGCATACAGAAGCAGCGAAGATGCTGCTCAAACATGGTGCAGTAATTGACGCCAAAGATGAAGATGGAGATACACCACTTCAATTAGCTTCATGGAATGGTCATACAGAAACAATACTGCTACTCAAAGAAAGAGGTTCTGCAGTGACTACTGTAAACGAGCTTTTAAGGACACCACTTCATTGCGCTTCGTGGAACGGGCACACAGAAGTAGTGCAGCTGTTGCTCAAACATGGTGTGGCGATTGACGCCAAAGACCAAGATGGAGATACACCACTTCACTTCGCTTCACAGGATGGCCATACAGAAACAATGCAGCTACTCATAGAAAGAGGTTCTGCAGTGACTGCAGTAAACAAGCATTTAAGGACATCACTTCATCGCGCTGCGTGGAATGGGCACACAGAAGCAGCGAACCTTCTGCTCAAACATGGTGCAGTAATTGACGCCAAAGATAAAGATGGAGATACCTTACTTCACATAGCTTCACAGAAGGGCCATACAGAATTGGTGCAGCTGCTGATCAATTATGGGGCTACCGTTGACATCAAAAATGGATACGAAACCACTCCACTTCAAAAGGCTGCGCGAATGGGACATAAAGAAATAGTACAGCTGCTACTTGGTCATAATGCAAATATTGATGCCAGAGGTACTGATTTCAACACCTCTCTCCATCAAGCTGTACTATATGGTCACAAAGATATAGTGTGTTTGCTCCTCAATGAAGGTGCGACTATTGACGTAAAAGATAAATATTTATTTACTGCACTTCATCTCGCTGCAGCGGTTGGGCATAAAGGTGTAGTAGAAACGCTTCTCAGTGCCGGCGCGGATATTGACCTAAGGAATGAAGACTCAAGTTCTGCACTTCACCTAGCTGCAAAGAATGGACATGTGGAAGTAGTCTACCAGCTTTTAGATGGCGGTGCGGACCTCAGCGCTGTAAATGATGCATTGAAAACTCCAATTCATGAGGCGGCGCAATATGGACACAAGGAAGTAGTACAGTTACTAATCGACAATGGTGCACCTGTGGATGCGAAAAGTACGGATTCAAGGACTGCACTTCATTTGGCTGTTATGAATGGACATATCGAGGTAGTATCTCTGCTTCTTGGCATATATGCAAGTGCTGATCAGAAGCCTGAAAATGTGATTCCTGTTTGCACGAAGCAGTCGAAACACGTCGATATACAAATGGCAAATGCGGAATTGGGAAAAAGTGCAAATATTGAAACACTTGATCAGCAAAACCAGACTCCTTTGATTATTGCAGCAAAATCGGCACAGCTTGGTATGGTTTCTCTGCTAATTAGCAAAGGAGCTAATATAGAAGCTGCTGACAATGAATCCTTAACAGCTGTACACTGGGCAGCTGTTAACGGTGACTTTGCCGTTTTGGAATTGCTATTGAAAAAGAAAGCATACATCGAAGCTATGACAATACATGGCAATACGGCTCTTCATCTTGCTGCAGAATTCAACCATCCCAACATTGTGGCTATGTTACTCACTTACGGAGCCAATATAAATGCTAAGAACAAAATTGAGAGTACACCAGTTCAAGTTGCTATAGCAAAATGTCACATTGGTATAATTTATCAACTGAAAAAGGCAGGCGCAAAATTAGAGAGTACAGAAGATATTGAGCTCTCGCTTTTACACCAAGCTGTAGACGATGGTCAATCTGAGCTCATCAATGGAGTTTTAAATATGATGAGCAACACTGAAGAAAGAAAAAACTATATAAACAAATGTCTACTTCGAGCATCACAGCATGGACAACTTGATGTAGCGTCATACCTTTTGGGAATCGGAGCAGATATTGAAATATGCGATAATGATGGTCTATCACCCCTCTTCTTAGCAGGTCAACATCCAGAAGTCATGTCCATGTTGATCCATTGTGGAGCTCACATAATGGCAAGGAGCAATACAGATCAGAATCACACCGCTCTCCATTATTTTGCATCTATCGGTCAAGTTCAAGCATTGAAGATTTTGTTGAACTGTGGTTGTGATATTCATTTGACTGACAGCAATCATAACACAGCTCTCCACTATGCTGCTAAAACCGATCAGTGTAATATAATAACTCTATTGCTTGAGCAAGGGCTTGATATTAATGTCAGGAACAATGAAGGTGAAACAGCTCTGCATGTTGCAACAGAAAAAGATTTCCTTGATCTAGCAAGTATGCTGATTGTAAATGGTATCGACATTGAAGCGAAGGTCATCAATACCGGATCAACAGCGCTCTGTATTGCGGTCCAAAACAACAACTTGAAATTAATCACGCTGATGTTGAGGCGATCTGTTGATGTCAATTCAAAGAATATCGCCGGAGAAACCGCCTTACACTTGGCGGCTCAAAATGGTCTCCTGAGTGTATGTACACTATTAATTGAACACGGCGCAAATGTTAATTCAGACGACAAGTCGCAAGCACCTCCTTTGTATAACGGAGTGGCATCTTTTGACCCCGATATAGTCCGTTTATTGCTAGATCATAATGCTTCCGTTGACGAACAAGACTATTTTGTTAATATAGTGTCATACGCAATTGCTGAAGCCAATGATCGTATTGGCTATTTGGACGAGCATAAATTTATCGCAGTCATTAGGCTGCTCGTCAATGCAGGTGCTGATACTACTGAGATAACACTAAATGAAGAATCGAAGACGAGGTTCCCTATATTACAAGACATTTTAAGCAGGTCGTCCGATCAGCCTCTTAATGTGGAAAGACAGCTTTTCAAGCGACAAAAAGTCATTTTAAATGAGGATATAGAAGCAATCAATTCAACGATCGATTCAACAGAGCATATACTGAGAAGAGATGGACATAAAATCAGTAATGAACATTCCAGTAAGTATCAACCAATCCACATGAGCCTCCATTTGCTTATCATGTTTAACTAACCTTATGTGAATTGTGTCTCAGGTGGTTTATGTGATGAGAGATGGTTAAACCACACTAAAAATAAGTACGGTTATGGCTTTCCACTTTCAAAAAGACATCAGTTGGATAACTTACTGGATATAAGTAAAAGAGATACCCAGAATATATCTGTAGGAATTGCCCCATATGTAAACTTGCAGAAGCTGTTTGAAACGAGATCTGCAAACAAACGTGCTATAGCAATAATGCAAACACTGTTCGACAGCTTTGACGCCAGCCTATTTATGTCGGACTATTTTTTCATATTGGAGTTGAACACATGTGTCGACACAGTACCTCCAAAATGGGCATCAGATTTTGATATGATGAAAGGCATTATTCGAGAACCAGGTCGATTGATTGTGCAAATTCCTCCAAAGAACACTGCTTTGTCCACAACAACATGGCAGCATGATACCCATCCATATCTTCGATTTATTGATGCTGTGTATATATGCCGCAAAACATCTATTTACCCTGATGAAGAGGCATTTGCAGATATACTTGGTGGCTCAGAGAAGACGCTAGCAGCCGATTTGCATGCCATATTTATAGCAGGACTCGGTATTCTTAGTATAGCCGGTGGAGATGAACTTGTTGAGAAGCTAGTAGCAACAATCCTTGATGTCAAAGTGGAACCTACAGAAATCTCTTCGCAGAATGAAGCACCTGCAGGCTGGAAGGTTTGTAATCGACGTCAGTGTCCTTGCAGCACAAAATCTATCCACCGTCCACTATCACCAATAGCTGCTGCAAAGGCTGTCGGCATAGACATCTGGGGTAATAGACGTGAACAAATCGTGAATCGAGTGTGGGATTTGCATCAAGATAAACTGGTGAACAATATCGACGCTAGAGAGGTCATATTTATCACACACAGATGGAATAAGATTGAAGTAAGTTATCAGAATACATTCAGCAAGAAATGGTGGATAGGTCAAACAATTAGTGGAATGTCAGACAAACTGCGCCGAATCAGGACGACTTTACGAAAGCATACACAGTATGTATGGATCGATACAATTTGCATAGACAAGTCAAATTTAGTAGAGCTGGATGAAGCCATTCGATCAATGTACAAGTGGTATGCTAGCTGTGCTGCTGTTTTGCTAGACTCAGGTACTCCTCTAGATGTATGGTGCAAGAGAGGATGGTGTTTGCAGGAAGGTGCTGCAGCTGGCCTTCTGTGTGGAATTTCAAAAGAAGGAGCTCTGGTGACAATACAAGAATTAGCCAATGAGCAGAATCATAAGCTTTGTACTCTCGACCTTCACCTGTACTATCGAGAAGGAAATGCAGCTGAAATATTGGCAAGGATGGCGATTCGAGAGACAACGCGTGAAGAAGATATGGCTTATGCACTAGCAGGAATATTTTCCATACACTTACCACTGGCGTATGGAGAAGGACTGGAATCTCGTGGACGACTACTGCATCAGCTAGCCATCAGTAAAGGCGATCTGTCATTCTTAAGTTTCCAGAACACTCAAGTGAAGTTTTCAAGCTACTTACCGGATATTTGTGAAGTGAAACATTCAATTGCAATCTGTAAAAGAGCTTCAGTACCGATCAACGTCAGTCATTTTGGTACATTGTTTGAGGTCCAACTTATCAAAGAACAAGATGCAAAGAACGTGCTGCAAAAGCTGAAAAGTTGGAAGGATCTAAAATTTGCTAAAGGTAGATCCTCAGGAGTAGAAGAGCTGATTGAAGCAGTATACGGAGCGGAAAATTCCAACTCTTCATGGACGGACGTTGCCATCATACACGATATTAGATCCCTTATGTTAGTGAAAGCATACGACTTAGATTGGCAGACGGGAGGAGGGCAACCGATCAAACTCTGCTATCGGCTTCAGTGCTGCCAGATAGAGGAAAAGGAGTTCGAAAGATTGTTTGACGAGATTGATGCTGAATATGAAAGAATTTGGCTAGGCGACGGAGCTGTTGGAGTTGGAAGTCTCAAAGCAAGCGGAAACCATTTACAAAGGCGTCGGAGAGGAAAAAGAGATGAGCACATTGAAGAACAAGCTACTTCCGATTTGCAAATATAGTGGATGAATGAATGCTTATCTCTGTAGGCATAATAAAATTGGTCGACATCGCCTTTGGTAATGGCTATAGTTATCCGCTGTATTATAAAATAGGAACTGCACCTTACTATTTTTTTCTTTTGGTCCGTTTTTACCTTTGACAGATAAAAACTTTCTTGACAAAAAGAGTCCAGGCGAAAATTATCCAGATTTAAGCATGATAGATAGCTGAATCAAAATATTATGGAGTGCACCAGTAAGAGGTAGTAAAATAAAAAATAAAAATATGGAGCATTTAGCACAAAATGTTAATTGAACGCTAATGATGATAGAATATTTCTGGCATATCGGTGTTGATCATCTGATGCCGTAAAATAGCATCCAAACGAATGTTATAAAAATAACATATTTTACGTGCAATCGATTTTTTGAGATACATCACAGAATGACTTTCCACTATAACAAAAGAAAAAATACATCAACAGTTTCTATTCATCCATTTTCATCACGTTTAAAGCTTGATCAAAAGATTTATTATAACACTCCTTTTGAGAATGACATACATAGAAGCACTACTATCTTGTTAGTATAGATGTGCCATCGCAATAACATAAATTTTTGATATGAGAATGAAAATATGCGTTAAATTTCTATTTAGGGAGTAGTGTTGGTTAGTAAGTGTAAGTAAGTGTAGTCGATGGGTTAATCGAGTTAATTCATTATAAAACGATTAAAGCTAAAATTAGGTTTTTAATTTTCAATTGAAGACCACTTATACTCCACTCTAGGTCGTTCAAAAACTAAGAACAGCCATGTAAATTGAAAATTTTGATGGAAATACATTTCGATGACTAAGATTAGTCCATATAGCAGGGTGCCTTGACAACAATAATCAACGTTTTTTTCTTGATGGAGTAAAATCAAAATTTCCAATCAGCTGAGCTCTAAACTTCTCACTAATATTAGTCTTCGAACATTAGATTTTCTGAGATTAGGTGGCTAAGTTTGTCAATAGGTACACTAACGGATATTTTAGTATTCGTTAAAAGCAAAACATTATATTAGTAGTGTTGGTCCAACTTTCAAGTCCAGACTCCTTGGCGCAATTGGTAGCGCGTTCGCCTCCAGAGCGAAAGGTTAAGTGTTCGAGTCACTTAGGGGTCAATTTTTTGATTGGCTGATCAACATTTTAATGTCCGCTCACGAGCCGGCGACAAGTGCTCTTTTGCATCTGGAGTTCGAAACTAAGGCAAACTTCCTTAATCATGTCTACCTGTTCGCACTTTTCTGTGCCCCTTATTTTTCCTTTACAACTATTAGACACCAGGCAATTGGTAACATCAGAAGTCAAGGAAGTTAGAATGCCGTGGTATACATACAATCAAATGTTAGCAAAGCAAAGCAATTTGCTTTATGGATTTCGATTTTCTTGAGATATAGATGTTATGAGCATGACATTATATGTGTAGGTAGTGAGTGATACTAAATGAGTTAATGAACTTGGGAACGTCTGTTAGCAATATGAAAACATTTCATTCAGCTGAATATGAATGATCTTTTTGTTGATTTGGTTCGAGTTGCACAATTGGATGGTTTGCGACATGCAGTGGGGCCTTTACGCTTAGTTAGTATTGCATATTAAGGAGACGCATAATATAATTGTAAAAATGGCAATATATCTGGGTAATGGTAGAAATACTACACGAGGTGCTTGAAAGTTGCTTGACAATTGGGCAATGAATCAAGGATTAACGCAGAAGTCTTTGAATATAGGAATGAAGGCAAGTTCCTAGTCTAAGCGCTGTACAAGATGGCGTTAATTTGAACCAAAGCAAAATGAAGTATAAAAGAAATGAAAACGGTGAAATGGACTAAAGGAAGATGAATGGTGTCTTTCATACTTGTCTGTTGATTGAAAACCATACTCGTAAACTGTTTTGCACATTAAGTAGACGATCTTTTTGACCTCCAATATGATAGGAGGTAGCATCAAGTATAACATTCGAAAAGACACCATTCATCGGCAAAGAAATGATCTTAATAAATGGTTACATATGCTAGTAATAACTGGTCTCATCCACATTAAGAAAAATTGCAACATGTAATTTATGGGCACTGGCAAAATTCATCGATCTCGCTGCGATTGGTCTGTCGGGACAACAACAGTCCCACCCAAACCAAAAGGCACTGTCTCATATTTTTTTTTTCTACGTTACTGGTTACTATACTCTCGCTCGAATTGTAATGCTGCGCATAGGCAAACAAGGTTCGACCAAATTGGGTTCAGGAATCCTCGGCTCAACTGTAGCTTTTCGAGCTCATGCAAGAAAATTCCCCCATGCACCACAGTTTCAGCCACTGTCACTACGACAATACAGCCAGCAACAGCAGCAGCAGCGCTCATATCGAGGTAAATGTTTAAAAGTCGAGCGCAATGACATTCTGCGTTGTTGGTATAATGCTGACCCATCTTGGCACTTGCATTACAGAAAAATTATTCTCTGCTTGGAAAGACACCAAGGTCAAGTGGACGCCTATCCCTGTTGGACTTGGTATCGGCTTTCTATGCTTCTTACAGTATCGACGAGTGGTAAAGCGAGAGAGAGAGCGACTTGATGGTGATGAGGTTGTTCGTCGAAAATACGTAGCCAGTGGACCATGGCAGGTTCATGTTGCAGCGGCCCTTCCATTGAGAAGCATGTCTCGACTCTGGGGAGCTTTCAATTCGATCAATATTCCTGAGTTCCTTAGACCTGCTGGATTCAAGTTATATAGTTGGATTTTCGGTTGCAACCTAGATGAAATGAAGGTCAAGGATTTGAAGGCCTATCCCAACTTGTCTGCATTTTTCTATCGAGAACTGGAAGAAGGAGCTCGACCTGTTGCCGATGCCCCTCTGGTAAGTCATTTATACAAACTCTAAACATCGCAGTGGCAAAGTTCTCACTTTATATATGTCAGGTTTCGCCATCAGACGGAAAAGTTTTACATTTCGGTGTCGTAGAGGAGCGCAACATTGAACAGATTAAGGGCGTCACATACTCTTTGGACGCTTTGTTGGGCATGGATAACAACTCTACCAGGGCCATTGAAAATGTTCGATTCGACCCTAACACTGCTGCCGTCGAAGAGGAAGAGTTTGCCAACGTCAATGGAATCAACTACTCTCTAGACGACATGTTGGGATCCAGCGATAATGCAGTTAAGACTGTAAGTTCAGTTGGACCAGATGGACTTGCTCGAGAAGCCAAGGATGAACGATCCAATATGGAATCTGAAGAGCTTGTCCGACTTGCCGATATCGAACCTAGCGGTGACTTGAGCCACAGGACCAAACCTGGCAACTCATTGTTTTTCGCCGTCATTTATCTTGCCCCTGGAGATTACCATAGATTCCACTCTCCCGCTGACTGGGTTGTTCAGATGCGTAGACATTTTGCAGGTAAGACCTAGTACTATGGTTAAGGAAAACTTTTGCCTTTATTCATGCACTGACCTTTTTGTTACACCCATAGGCGAACTCTTCTCTGTTTCGCCCTACTTTGTGAAGCTTTTAGAAAACCTCTTTGTTCTTAACGAGCGTGTTGTATTGATGGGCAAGTGGCGACATGGTTTCTTCTCCATGATTCCTGTTGGCGCCACCAATGTTGGATCCATCAAGATTAATTTTGATGAGGCTTTGAGGACCAACCGTAAGGAGGATCTTGCCACTGGCACTTATACCGAAGTCTCCTACAAGTCAGCCAGCAAGCGACTGGGTGGCAAGCCCGTATGTCGAGGCGAAGAAGTTGGCGGATTTTACTTGGGATCTACCGTTGTTCTTGTTTTCGAAGCACCATCCAACTTCAAGTTCACTCTTGAGCAAGGACAGAAAGTGAAGATGGGTCAAGCTATTGGCACATTTGAGAAGGAGGGTTCTGACAGTGATTCTATAGAAAAGGAATAATTTAGGTTGCATTCTGTGGTAATGACATGAATGAAATAAAATAACATATGTATAATGCTATTGTCAGGGTCGTTCAACCTCTGACCAACTTAATTTGGAGAATGGAAACATGCGGTAGTTTTATTTTAAGAGTTTAGAGGTTGGCGAGGATGTAGGGTGGGTGATAAGGCGAAATCCACACATATACCCTGGATTATGATGAATTATCGGGAGGACAAATAGAAACTAGTTTACATTGTAAAGATGACAGATTGACAAGCACAAGACAACCAGTCTCTGAAAACGAAGGCACGGTAATGACTCGGACGCGTTGCCCTTTAGATCCTACAAGCTCACTGGTGTCGAAGCTGGGTTGATTCCCTATGAAATAGACATCCGGGCATTGTTCAACGATGAAAGGGTCTCGATCTTGGAATGGATAGCACCCTGGAGTAATCAATTCATACATAAGTCAACATCAACAGGGAAATTCATATGCACATGCAATACTCACATAGCGTATCTGGAGCGGATGGTGCAATGTGTCGCCAGGATATTGTGAATTCAGCCAGTTGAATTCGTTCGCAACCTTCGGTATACCTATCAAGATCATCAATCGTTTGTCCTGACGTTCCCAAGAAACTGATGTTTTCCAGGTGGTTAGACAATTTGTATATACGTCGGGTAAACTGGGCCATCAACATACCTAACACCATCTATTTCACACCAGTGTGGGTTGGTGACGGGCTTGAGAGACGATAGCTTGTGAGAAGACGTGAAAAGCGAGTGATGCAAGGGTTGCTGTGGAAGGTGAGCGTTTGAGGGGTCGTTTTTGCCAGGCATTATATCTACGTTGACACTTGAACATAATTGCTGAAGGAACTTGTCCAATGCCATGACAGGAGAAGCATCATAGATAGTTGAATCGTAGCCGTATTTTTTCTACAAATGAGGTTGAGGCGTAGATGGTTATAAGTTGGATCCTCAAAATCGCAAGACTCTATAATATGACCCCATGTAACATACCGGTTTCTTGTCATCCACAATGACTTTCCTTTCTGTGACCGAATTTCCAGCTAGTACTACTTTAACAATTGATTGCGAGGCCTGCGAGTCCTGTGGTAAAGACGTCAGCAGCGTAACATGTGTATCTACATATAGGCAGCCACATACCTGACTATCTCCTAATTCTCCAGTAAGGTACTCTAATAGCATCTCAAGTCGCATACTGCTGTCTCCACCTGCTCCGAAATTCAATCCCGAGAGCAACGCAACATACTTGTTGTCAGGAGTGTCTGAAGTAGAAAAGTCAATATCCTGACGTGAGATGAGCGTGTATAGGCTGCCACGTTATCTCTTACCAATCTCCATTCTAGGTGTAGGGTTTGGATCGGGTAAACCGGGAGTGCAAATATCTATTACTTCGAACTCTCCATATGCGTTTTCCTTGCCCAACGCCGCAATGATGGTGCCTATGAAATTCGTAGCAGGACGTTTCAGCAAAAGATGAGACTCACGACTGACATGAAAGCTTTGGGTCATCGACCAAGGCTCCATCTTCACGAACGACTTACCTGTGACTAGGTTTTCAGATTGCAATCTGGAGCCGCTCAATACAACTCTTCCGGATTCATCTTCCATGGCCACCGTGGCGTCCGCGCTAACATATTTTGGTGGTGGTGGTTGGGAGACAATGTAATTCTGCAGGAGACGAATTCAGTCATCTTGGAATTACAGGCTACTCCTTTAGAGTCTACCGCCGACGCTCACCTCTTTTGTGATGTCTTCAAGAATATTAGGCTTGAGAGGCATATCCATATAGACGGTTCCAATGATATAGCATACTTTTCCAGCCTCCACGTCCAACACCTTTGAAACATACTCGGTTTTCTCTACAAAAAGCATAATTGGTTAACCTTCGTTCCACGCAGGTAGAGCATGAGGTGGCCTAGACGTACCTGGTAAACCTGACCATCGCTCTCGGGCAGCTTCAAGGGTTGCGGCTCTCAATTTTGTAAGTCGAATGAAATAAATATTGGCATACTGCTGGCGAAAAGTCTGTTCCTTGAGAATGTACGGGTTCTCGGCGTTAGACACTTCAGTGTACTCGGCTGTCTTTCTCAAGATCTCGTCTGGCACCGTAAAGTCTTGATCGGAAGGAGTGGAGAGCAATGGTTCTTTCCTATGCAATGCATCAGACAACAGTAATTGAGGTTGCTATTTGAGAATATAGGATCACTTACCCGTCTTGACTGTGACCATTTTCCATCGCGTACATGATGTCCGGTTGGATTGTCAGAAAAAAAGTACAGTTGTCAACGCGCGCGCCTGGCTTTCGCCGATTTTGTCAAGATTTTGCCCAAATTTTGTGACCGCGACTGTTCGAGCACTCACTCCAACCTTCCAATGGCCAAAGGCACCCTGGAGAAAATTCAGAATGCCATCATAACCACTGTCAACTTCTCGCCGGTTGTGCTGGTTGTTCTTCTAGTTTCTTGGAGTTACCTCGCATACAACTTGAGCTTTTGCAGGGCTTTGATAGCTGATGGAAATGTCCTACAAGGTGAGACCCTGCTTCAACATGGCCACAACTAGGTCGACATTCCGCTAATTCAGTTCAAAACCAGGCATTGCGTACCTAGTCATATTTCAACCGGTATCAGTGATGACGGCGTGGTGTTATATAGTGGCTGTTCGAACCTCCCCGGGCTACACTTCCAATGTAGGTCTTTTTGGCCCTGGTATGACGGATGAAAAAAGTCCGATTATGGAGGTAGCACTGACCATGTCATCTGTAGTTCCCTTTAGCTTCACCAAGCTTGGCACAAAACGATGATGAGCCCCCGGCTGGTATCAGTCAGAGCTTAGGAGGTAGGAGGAAATGTAAGATCTGATAATAATGTAACCGCAAGGTATTAACTCTTCAATGCAGCTGATGTTGGTATGCAACCATTATTACAACGAGGGTCTCGGCCAAGTACAGTGATGGTCAAGCGAGATGGAAGGGCACGATTTTGTCAAAAGTGTAATTTACCGAAATACGATCGAACACATCACTGTCGAACATGTAAAAAGTAAGACTTGACTTTAGCAATATGGTCAAACAGGGCGCTGTGGTTGGTCAAAATGCCCGTAGTGGGGAATTGAGTGAGACTGACCAAAATTTCTCCGCTTGTAGATGTGTCTTGAAAATGGACCAGTAAGTTGCTGAAGGGCAGAGTCGTTATTAGCATGTTGAAACATGAAGAAATTGGGATGCTAATCATTGTTATGGTGTCCATCTTCAAATAGTCATTGTCCATGGTATGTTGAGATCTCGAGTGTATAATCCAGCTAATAGCGTCTGACCTGGTTATTTCTAGGCTGAACAATTGTATTGGCCACCAAAACCACAAAGCCTTTTATCTTTTTCTAGTTTATTGCAGCTTATACTGCGTCATCATCTTTGCTACAACTCTTCCAGAAACCCTAAGGATGGTCAATCAGCCATTGGTAAGTCGCCTGCCTGTAGTAGCATTGGGTTAGCCTACCATTGACCCAATGCTGATAACGTATGTGGTTTTTAGGGTCTGTTCGGACTGGATATAAATTGGCCCTTTTTGGTGTTTTTCTCGGGCCTGTTTGGCCTCTTTCTAGTACCCTTCACAGGATTCCACACCAACCAATTAATGCAGAATCGTACAACTATCGAATCCTACGAACGATCCAACTTTATCATGGGGCATCGAAGGAACCGTGATGTCCTGACGAGCCGATACTTTAACGCTTGGAACCTTGGCAGAAAGCAAGTATTCTATGTGTATCAACTAGATGAATTTCAGCATTCTAACCCCACTTTGAAGGGAGAATGTTATGCAGGTGCTAGGACCCAAAGTTTCACACTGGTTTATTCCAACCGGCAAACCGCAAGTATCCATGCTTGTTATTTATGACATTGTGTGGCAAGGGAGCTAATTAGACCTTTAACAGGGAGGGCGACGGTTCGACATATCCACTCAGTTCTTATGCGTATGATACTTTGGTGGAGGATGAAGATGTATCTGATCGGGATTTGGAGCGACAGTAGGCTAGGAGACCATTCGTGTAGTAACCAAAAAAGTAGAACGGCTTTGTTCATATACCATATCTAAATTAAATAGCAACAGTTGACAGTACATCTATAAAACTCAAAGTAGTGAAAAGAAACAATACGAAGGAGCACTGAATTTTTCAACATGATTTCATTCACATGCGAGGGGATAAATGGTGCACTTCTGTAAAGGTGATATGCATGTACGCTTCAATTGGTGCAGTGGCAATACGCTGGAGATCAGCAGTAGAGGCACCATTGTTGCCTGTAGCCATGACGTACAGGTGGTCAAAATTTTCCATGAAAAAGGGATAAATCATGAGCCCGACGTTTCGGGCAATTTTCCTTTTTCACTCTCCTTGGCAAGATCAACATGGCCAAGAAGTCCAAACTTGAATCTGGAGACCACGATCCCAGAGAAGAAATCGACCCACCGCCTCCGTACTTAGGACCAGAACCCTCTAACCAAGCCACATCATACGAGAACCCCTACCCGACTGTTCCAGAAGAGCTTTCTGAGCCTTCTGCTCCGCCTGCGCAGGAAACCGCCATTTACATTCAAGACTACAATGACCTTCCTCCCAATTTACCCGTCCTGCGGATCAATTCACGAGATGGCGTTGTTTATCACAATGGAGTGAGAGGTCCCTATGGAGAGCGCCAGGCTTTACTTGATGATCGAGCCGATTATTATCGTTATCAAGGATTCCCCTCTGCAGCGCTGATATTCTTATTAGGATGGTAAGTGCGATTACATGGTATCCCACAGGGCAATACCCTAGCTGACCCTTTTATATAGGCTGTGCCCTCCTCTGTGGCTCTTAGGCGCCTGCTGCTGTATCAATAGTCGCAATCCATTTAATGTGTGGTGGGCCCGAGCTTGTCTGGTCATGTTTTGTTTCACAGTCATTTCCGCTGTTATAGCTGGCAGTATCGTTGTCACTGTCGGTCCGGAAACTTGGCGTATTCGGATAGCATTCTGGTTTGAAAAGATCAATAACCTGAAATAGCTTTTGTACCATTACTTTCTCTCATTATTATAATACAACTCTGTACCTTCATCACATGCCATCATTCAGCTGAGCAAATGGGTCCCATTTACGATAAGTAACATTGTTAGCTATACCGAAGTTATGCCTTCGGCTTCAGTAGTTAATTATTATTGTTGTCATGAGAGGACTGTTTTCGCCCTACTTTCTTGGAAGTGGAACTCCAAATCATGCCATAGCAGCATAGCCTTCACCCTTGATGTTTCAGTCTGACCTCATCCATCTTGATGTCTCGTATACCTTCATGCATCTAATGTAAATAATATAGCCGTACTATCATCGAAGGAAGTAATTTAGCATGATATGTTCCATTGGTCAAGCCATCAATTAAAGAAAAAAGCAGTGATATAATTTATAATCAAGGGTGATTGGAGGGAGGGGTGCAGCCATTTCCCGCTGGGCTGAGAACTTGACCTCAATTTTTAACATCAAAATCTTTTTTTTACTCTCTTTAAACCGCTCACTGCTGGCATCGCCATGAACGACACAGCCGACGTACAATTCCCCAACGATTCACAGCATTCACTTCAGTGGTCCGCTTTTAAGCCACGTGCCATAGCTTCCAAACCGCTGCCGTTGACCAATTTTGACAATCCTCTGCCATTTATAAGCATCGCCGCTGAGCACGACAAGCGCAAGTGGGAGAATCAAGGTGCTCTGGACGAACATGACCGAAAGAAACATGGTTAGCATTGTTCAATACTGATTTTGACGCTGCCATAACTTTATTTAAGCTCATGTGCTTATCTTTTCTCTAGTTAATGACGCTCGTTCGCCCTCGTCAGATGGCCATAGCTCAGGTAATTTTTTTTTCCCGCTTCCGAATAACAGTAACTTGGTAAAATCGGCTTAACCCTATTTTCCTCCTTCATTCACACCACTCACTTTGCATGAATTTTTTTCATATCGTATCAGACAAAGGGTTTAGCGCGGACATGGTGAGTAAAATATATATTTTTTAAATTGTGTAAAGCCCAAAAGTCATACTAACATAGTGCCAATGTACAGGATACAACCGAGGCAAAGGCCAGAAGAAAAGCACAAAATCGAGCAGCGCAAAGAGCTTTTCGAGAGAGAAAGGAAAAATACGTTCATGAATTGGAGACCAAGATTAAACACATGGAACAAGCTCATAAACAGGAATCCGATCGTCTGTTGGAAACCAATCAAAATCTTATGTCGTTGATTCAAAAGCTAGAAGCTGAAATCGTACACTTGAAAAGCAAGTCTGTATCCGCCAACACGCCCTCCATGTCTATGAACACTCCTGAGTCTGCTGCCGATAATATGCGGTCCGACTATTCAGGGTCCCCTCGATCGGAAGACCGCATCCGCGACCCTGACTCCATGGATATTTCCACTGGCCCACTGGATGAAACGTCCACTCCCAGTAAATCCAGTCTTGGTTCCAGACATTGTGGTAGCGGCTGCCACACCACAAAAGATGGAGTGTCATTTTGCGAAAAACTCAAGGATGAAGTCTGCTCATCAGCATACGAACGATTGTTATCTGAATCGATTTTTGATACGTCTGGTCAAGTCAATAGTTCTATTGAACCTGTACCCATTGTGACTAGCCCTATCAATTCAGACAACATGGACCATTCAAAGCAGAAGCGCAACAAGTTCTCCACATTCCGGAGGAACTTTCTGCCTGACAGCCCAGAAGACGAAGACAGTGATGAATATGATTTAACCTCCGGAACATCGGATGCTTTTAAACATGACCCTCATCCTGTGACCATGCAACCTGGCAAGCAGCTCATTACCTGCAGCCAAGTATGGGAGAGATTATGTGAGCACCCACAGTTCGAGGAATTCGACATTGACGAACTTTGTGTCCAACTTAAGCTCAAGGCCAAATGCTCTGGAAGCGGGCCTGTCATTGAAGAGGATGAACTCCACGAAGTGTTGGAAGCACTTGAATCCAAATTAGCACGGGATTCCCGCCATTGAATTCTCACGAACCCTGCTGTTTTCGATCTCCATTCTTGTATTTCTACGTTTTCTCTTTGCCGCATTAGAAGTCATCCCCCGCATTCGTATTTTTTTTTCTTTCTTAATATTCCATTGTTCTTTCGTTTCTGTGCAAAAACTATCGAAAACAAAATATATAAAAAAAAAAATAACAACACCTCTTTGCTATCCGTAAACCATAGAATATGCACGCAACTGACGCCGAGATGACGGCCAACATACATATGGAACCAAAAGTTAAAAGTCCCCACAGTAGCCATCAGGCCATGGTGAGAGTCCTGATTTTTCCCATGTGTGGTTGACAGTCTCAGGGTCCTACCTTTTGGGATGATTGGAGTCGGGCTTGAAACTCAGTAGAAGAGTCAGTGATTGGACACGGAGTGAGACCTCATTGCTATTGTTGTTATTTGACTGGCGTTGTTGCAATGCATTCCTGGAACAAGAACATTCCCAGAAATCTGTATGTTTTCATATAAAAAGGACCCTTTAGAAACTTTGAATTTTTGGTAACTCTAAATTCGTCAGTTATATGCTTTCTCGCCTCAACACACCGCTAGCCCAGATCATCATCTTGGGCTTCGTTGCCTTCTGCTCTCCAGGCATGTTCAACTCCCTGTCTGGTCTTGGAGCAGGAGGTAGAATGGGTTCAGATGTCGCCTTGGTCGATTCCGCCAACGCTGCCTTGTATGCTTGCTTTGCCATTGTTGGTTTCTTCGCTGGTTCTGTTGTCAACACCTTTGGTCCCAAGTACACACTTATGGTGAGTTGAAGAGACTCCCTTGATCCATTATCTTTAGCAACATATCACTAACCCCCACCATCAGGTCAGTACCGTGGGCTATATCATTTACAGTGCTTCTCTCTGGGTTTACGACGTCAAGGAAAACAGTGGATTCGTTATCGCTGCTGGTGCCATTCTTGGTTGCTGTGCTGGTATTTTCTGGACAGCACAAGGTGCTATCATGATGGCTTATCCAGGTGAACAAGAAAAGGGTCGTTTCGTGTCTATCTTTTGGACCATCTTTAATCTTGGTGGTGTCCTCGGCTCTCTCATTCCACTTGGTATGAACTTGACCAATGGTGGTCATGGCGGTGTCTCCACTGCCACCTACACCGTGTTCGTCGTCATCATGGGCGTGGGTACTGCTCTTTGTGTATTTATCGCCCCTCCTTCCAAAGTGGTTAGAAAGGACGGCAGTACCGTTGAAGTGCACGCCAATTTGGGATGGAAGGAAGAACTCAAGGGTGTCCTCCGAGTTGTTTCTGAGTGGCGCATTCTTGCTTTGATCCCAGCTTTCCTTGCCTCCAACTGGTTCTATGCCTATCAATTCGGCGTCAATGCTATCTACTTTGATATCCAAACCCGTTCCTTGAACGGTGTGGTCTACTGGGCTGCTCAAATTCTTGCCTCCATCATGTTGGGTTTCCTTTTGGATTACAAGGGCCTTCCTCGTCGCACCCGTGGTCTTCTCGGTTTGGGCGTTACAGCCATTGTCTCTATGGCCGTTTGGGCTGGTGGTCTTGCCTTCCAACTCACCTTTGACCGCTCTTACGCTGCCCCCATCAACTGGACTACTCCTGGATTTGGTGGCCCATTCTTCCTTTATATGATGTATGGTTTCACTGATGCCCTTTATCAATCCTATCTCTACTGGCTTATGGGAGCCATGAGCAACGACTCCAACACTCTTGCTCGCTACGCCGGTTTCTACAAGGCTGTTCAATCCGCTGGTGGTGCTATCTCTTTCGGTATTGATGCCGTTCACACCGACCTTGTGATTGAACTCGCTATCTGCTGGGCGCTGGTCGCCATCTCTTTGCCCTTGATCTTCCTCGTCGCCCGACAGGTTAGCAATACAAATGTTGAAGGAGCTGTTGATGATGGTGTAAAGAAGGATTTGGAGAAGCTTGATTCAGGCAAAGGCACCATCGTGAACAAGGACGACGATAGTTTCTAAAGTCAATCGGTCTGAACGCTGCATCCATGCTGCAAAGTTCTTCATTGTATTTGTAAAGAAGATGATAATTATGAAAGGCACATAAGTGTCTTTGTTTGTTTAATTTTTCACCACATTGTATTATAATTTGTTGTATTTGAGCCTTTTATATTGGCAAATATATATCGTTTTTACTATCTCAAAGCAATGTCTTTTTTGGTTTCCTGGAGAACAGGGCAATAACTGTCGCATTAATGAGTTAAACCCCACGCGTGCCCCACAAATTGTACCTGAAGCAACAATCATTTGAATGAAGTTTATTACAAGGTGTGTCATTGGTGTTTACCTCTGAAACGAAGTTGTCAGTATGAAACCTCTCATTTGATAGGACATGCACCTTCCTTAAAATATGGTCTCAGTAGCTTGCCTTTCTGCCGCTTGGACCCGTCTCGACCCTTGGTTCGGAGAACCGGACATACAATTTTATTTTTGTTTTCTCAATCTAGCCTTTGCTAAAGATGGTATAAATCATTGTAGCGATTTTCATAGTTGTGGTTAAAGTTAGAGTGAATGTACCGAGCTAAGCGGTGTTCCTCCATCTCAACATGGATAAAATTTCTAAAAACAGTGCATTCTAATTTTGGTAGGCCCTGAACTTATTGACAACAACATCGAGATCAGCTTTGGTAGCTTTCAATCCCCCCTCTCATAGAAAGTGCAGTCGGTTCAACTTGTAGCAGCATCAGTAACCAAGCTGTCTGTCTTTTTTGGACGGCAAAACAAGATGGATCACTGTAGCAACCACTAGACATGCTACGTGCTTGGTTGTTAGAACATTTACCCAACGCAACAGAGCGCTTGGTCAAGAAAAAATCACAGATCAGAGACCTAGTCGCCATGCTAGCCAATGAAAACCAAATCCAATGAAAGATGGTCACTAAGAGCCGCTTCATCATTTACGCGATATCCCACCGAAAAGCAGCTACAAACGCCTGTCAAGATCAAATCTCGGCCACGTCGAGAAAAAGTAATATCTGTGTGGAACGTTACTATTTTAACTGATCCAAGTGAACGGGTCTATCACAGAGAGTATAACATAAGCGAAGCTGTCGGTTGTTCTGGCCAGTCAATCGCATTTTGAATGGACGTTGTATCTTGTTTCGTCCGTATGTTTCTCTATACACTAGTTTGTTCATATACGCAAAGCAATTTTTCTATGAAAGATCAAATGTCGATTGTAGATTTTATGCACTTTCAACACCTAGTGAATACGATAACTTGTTGAAACACCAGCTATATTTCCCGTCAATTTTCTTTCTTGAAAGTGCGTTTCTGAAGTGCATCACACTACAAACTCAAGATACGAATCGCTCGTCCTCCTCAGTATAGCTCTCAAATTGATACACGTCCGTTCATACAAACTTCCTTATGATTCTCATGTCTCTACCTTGAAACGTCAGAACCATATTTCATTTCGCGAAGAAGTGGAACTTGAGACCATTCGGTTGATGTCATCACCAAAATTCTTTGATCAATCAGGTACTACACTTTGAATTCCCCCCACACTGTGTTTCACTGCCTCATCTCCAATAATTTCACACTTCCACCTGCCACACCACCGCCTTTTTCTTCTTTGGTATTTACATTTATCTAAATACGTAGTTCAAAGTCAAGTGGGGTAATAAAAAGAAAAATGTACAATAGTGTGTGAGCAAAGTGCTCGTTCCGTAGGGATAATAACAAAATTACAAACCGCCTACACATCTTTAATTCCATCTTCAATGTCAGAATACTCTGCCTGCACCTGGAAATATTGATGTTGTCTGTTGGTTGGCAACAGGCTGAATTCTTGACACTTTTCAAAAATTCGCCCACTGCCTTTGGGAGGGATGGGCGTGGGGATCAGCACGGTGTACCAAGGACTGGTCAAGGTGCATGCATTAGTCAAGGTGAACCATGTGCGTAAAAATGCTCCATCTTGTCAACAAAACATCACTTACTTTTTATCGGAGATGTTGAAGAAGATTTTACAGTTCTCCTTGACACCAAAGTCATACATATTTACAAATATCTGCAGAGGAAGAGACATTAGGCACCCCATCCGAAAATGACAGCAGTTCTAGATTGAAAACATACCTCTCCTTGGGTCTTGTACAACCCCTTTTCATATTGATTGTTGTAGAATTCCACAGTGGTTTGTCCAGTCAAAAGCTAATGGGTGAGTGAGCGGTTAGAAGGCGAGCGAATTGGAAAAAATCCCCAGTGACTGCCACTTACCAGATAATAATGCCAAGCACATAGAGCGGCTAAACATAGAATACAATAGATGAGGTTACTCAAAATGATGTTCCTGCCTTTCTAACCATGTAATACACAAAACCTACCAATGGCTACACCCATACATAGAGCCAAAATATAGGAAAACGCAACGAGTGGTCTAGGATAGTAATATGGCCACTGGACATGATGGATTAACATGGGATTCGGAACAACAAAATAATCATCCTTGTTTTGCACTTACTTCCGTATTGAGGAAATCCAGGGCAATGATGAAAGGACGCCAGGCAGCGAAGGCAAAGTAGGCTGCCGACAACACCAAATAGGTCATAAATAAGACAAAGTATCTGTGATTGTTGTGTCCAACGCAGTTGTGGATCCATGGGCCTTTTTGGATGGGTGATTAATTTTTTACTCCGAAACGGAACGGTCTTCCTTTTCGCCGCCAGTCAAGTGAATGGGTGATAATGCACGTTGGAATTTACTTACAGTGGTGATCAAACCTGAGGACACAAGAGTTACAAATACTACAATGATGAGCCCGTTCTGGCTTGGGCAGATGACCTTATTTTCGAAAACAAGGCGAGGTGAGTGAGTGGGTGGGCGGCGGTGGACAATGCCAATGGACACTTACACTTTTTACAGGTCTTTGGATAGACAGAGTACTCTTCCAATTCTAACAAGACCTCTCTGATGGATGTTTCGTTATCCTCCTAAAATAAAGGAAAACGTTTAGCCGTGACCTATTAATAAAGGGGGACTTGCTTGTAGGGTGGTTACCTGTTGATTGGATTCAGCAATGGCGGGATCTGCTTCATCGGTTCTGAGTCGTGCATCGGTAACAGAGCGATCCAATACATTGCCTGGCGATGTGACGATAGCCATATAGTAATGAAAGAAAATACAATACACCATGTAGGCACTCCATGCTAACATGGTAGCAATGTAGATTTTCCCCACGAATCCAGCCTCAGACCACCGATGGGTATAAGGGAAGACGACGAGGTAGTAGCAGAAGACGCACATGGCCAATAGCAGCAGGGCAATGGCGATAAAGACGGGCCCAATCCTGTTAATGGCTCTATCGACGATTTGCACCATGGAGAGTGTAACGTGCGTTTGGGAGGAGAATCAAAAAATTTCTGCGTGCTGTTACTATTTTTACGCTTATTGACCCAGCCTCTTCGTTGCCTTATATTTAATCAAGTTCTCGCCTCTCTTCGTTCATCGCCACCTTTGTTCCCTTTACTTCAATATGCGCATCTCCCTCTCTGCGCTCGGTCTGTTGGCTACGCTCGCTGTCTCTTCAGCTCTTCCTGTTGATTCTTTCCACGAAGACGCTGCCGCCACTACTACTCACACCACTACTCACACCTCCACTCATACCTCCACTCACACCTCCACCCACACCTCCACTCACACCTCCACTTCTACCAAGCACACTACCACCGCGACAAAGACATCCACTGCAGCTGCTTCTCATTCCACTGCTCCTTTTGGTAAAGAAATCTCTCTCACCAGCCAGAGCGAGTTCTGTTTGTTCTTGCCTCCTTCTCCCGGTGATATCGTTGCCACCACCGAGTCTCAGGGTGTGCTTTTCTGTGCCAAGGGAAGTTCCGAAGCTCCTGGAGCAAAGACCTTCCCCAGTGGATTTATCACCACTAGCCACTACCTCAAGTCTTCCACTTACGTTCAAGTCACTGGTTTCTTTGATCGCAGCAAGTACTCTCTCAAGTCTAGTGACGGAGGTGGTAAGTACTCGAATATTTTTTTTCTTTTCCAAAATAGCCTCCCGCTGAGTTTAGTGGAGTTCCCTGATTTTTTGCTGTAAACAATATAACTGATCGCTTTGATTTAATTTATTTTTCAGGTCAATACGACAACCATGTAAGACATTTTCTTTTTAAAGCTTTTTAACATAGTCAATGCCATCACATCCACTCACACACCTTCTTCTCTTCTATAGGGTAACGGTAAGCCTACTGGTGCTCAGTGCAAGGGTTACAACTACTTTGTGTCCTTGATTGAACCCGATATCGACCGCTTCTGTATTCGTTGCTGTCAAAACAAGGTAAGACTCTCATCGACGGCCGTCCATGATGGGTCTAAATCCAACCATACTCACCTACCTATTCTTTTCTTTTAGACTGACTGTAACACCGGAAGATCTGGTTACGGTTGTCTTCGTGTTGTTGCTGGTGACTACAGCGTTTCCTCTTCTCACGCCAACACTGACTTTGGCAGTGTCTTGGATGAGTTGACTGGTTACAACCATCTCAACGTCATCGAGTCTCCTACCAACAACACCCAAAACTCTCCCATCCTTGCTTTCCCTAACGAGATTGTCACCCTTGAGACCATGGGAGACGGTGAACGCACCGCTGACCAGCTCAAGACTGAATGGACTACTTTCATTAGTAAGCTCGTAACTGAGTATCCTAACAATGCTGCTGATATTCAAAAACTTGACGCCGTTACCGCCGGAATCACCGACGTTGCGGGGTGGGATCAGTTTATTGAGATGTTGAAGGCCAAGGTCGATGCTTACTTGTATCCTAATGAAGGCACTGACACCACTGACCCCACTGGCACTGAAACCACTGGCAATGAGACCACTGACAATGAGACCCCTGGCACTGACACCACTGGCACTGAGACCACTGGCGATGATGTTCACGCCAACGAATGGCACGAGGATGATGTGACTGATCCTTCTGGTGATGATAGCAGCAGCGAAGGTGACCAAACGATCTCCGACTCCTACTCTGACTATGTCACCTTGGAAGATCTTGACAGCGAGTTGAACTCCAAGTTCGATACTTTCAACTCCAAGATCCTTTCCGAGATCCAGGACTTGCTCAACAACTACAACCCTACCGCCAGTGTTGACTCCACCGTCACTCCCACCTCCGACCACAACAACCAAGCAACTTGGTAAAGAAAAAGACACCATGGATGGAGGTTTAATTGACCTCCTCCCTTTCTTGTCATATTTAAAACCCTTGTTCCCTCCACTTTTTTTGTACGTTTACATACCATTTTTTCATTCATACACTCATTTGCTCAGTATCTCCGTTGCAATTATTGGTGCAACCAACCCATAAAGTAAAATACCCACGGAGTGAACTTCACCTTGTTGGATCATAAACCGTATGTATGCTTTGGTGCATGTATTGTTGTTATTGTGAATTGGGTCGCCGCTGCGGGTTGTACAATCGATCACAAAGACCGACAAGCTTCGGTGCGACATGAGCAGTAATGAGTTGAGATTTATTTGTAAGTTTAAGAAAGAAAAAAAGAAAAAAAACCACAAGCAAGAGGGAATATTTGGTTTGAGGTTGGGGGGAGGAATTTGTATGTGGTGAGAATCCTGCTTTGAAAGAAAAAAGAGGTGCTTTGTAAAAAAGAAAATAATTTTTTTCTACGTTTTAAATATGTATCAACATTAAACCAAAGAATCGCAAGAAAATTATTAAAGAAGTGTATGAGGGTGGTGTGTGAGAGAGAAATGGAGGTTAAGCGTGTAAAGGAAAAAAAAAGATGAAATCATAAAGAAGAATCCATTTTTTTTTGGGTTGGTTTTTTCTTGTGGTGTTTTTGCGAAACGCTTCGTCTACTTCTTCAAAAGACATTCAAAGTTGTTTTGAGTGGAAGGGGTAACGGCGGGAGTGGGAGCAGGTGTGGCAGCAACACGGTTGTGGGCCATATGAGCTTGAACCAAATGACCAGCAGCCAGAGCGGCACACAATGAAAGTTCACCAGCCATGACGGCGGCAACAATAACGCGAGCCAAACGCTGAGCGTTCTTGCCAGGTTCAGTAGGATGAGGACCACGGACACCGAGCATATCCAACATGGATTGTTGAGGAGGCAAGATAGTACCACCACCAATTGTGCCGACTTCAATACTGGGCATAGTACATGAGATGTGAAGATCGCGACCTTGGTTGACAGCCTTCATCAACGTAATACAGTTAGAACTTTCAACGTTTTGTGCAGGGTCTTGACCGGTGGCAATGTAAATAGCAGTAAGGATGTTGGCAGCATGGGCGTTGAAACCACCCATTGAACCAGCCATAGCGGAACCAATCAAGTTCTTGCTAATGTTGAGTTCAACTAAAGCGGCCACCGTGGTCTTGAGCGTCTTTTCAACGATATCACCAGGAATGACGGCTTCAGCCACCACAGATTTACCACGTCCTTCAATCCAGTTAATAGCAGCAGCCTTCTTATCGGTACAGTAGTTACCAGACAATGAGATGATTTGCATTTCAGGGAATTTCTCACTGATAGCAGCAAGAGCCTTCTCGCAACCTTTGGAAATCATGTTCATGCCCATAGCATCACCAGTAGTGGTAGAGAATCGAATGAACACAAGCTTGCCGGCCAAAGTGACCTTGAGCTTACGAAGACGAGCAAACCGAGAAGTGGAGTTGAAAGCAGCCATGACAGTTTCCGCACCAGATTCTTCGATCCATCGTTTACAAGCAGCAGCCGATGTGATATTAGGGAATTCGACACAGGGACCACGGGTCATACCATCAGCAGTCAAAACAGTAATAGCACCACCACCAGCATTGATAGCCTTGCAGCCACGAGCAGCTGAGGCAACCAAACAACCTTCGGTGGTAGCCATGGGGATATGAATGCTTTCACCATCAATGATCATAGGTCCAGCAACACCAACGGGAATGGGCATGTAACCGATAACGTTTTCACAGCAAGCACCCATGACCTTGGAGTAATCGTAATGTTGAACAGGAAGAGCACTGGTTTCAAGGGTCTTGGTCATGGAAGCACGGGAGATCAAGCTACGTCTGACCTTGACAGCACGTTCAAAGTCTTGGAGAACCTTTTCCAAAGCATAAGGAGCAATCTTTCCAGCCTGGCAAAGCTGAAGGATTTCTTCATCGTTAAGCGCATCAGGACCTTGTTCGGGGCTCTTCAAGATCACAGCACATTCTTCCAAAGGACGAATCACCTTGGAGTGAGCAACCGATGAACGACGGTGACGATGGTGGCTTTCAAGGTGGAGAGCAGGGGAAGCAGGGACAGGTGAACCTTCGGGCTTCGTGGTAGGCACGACGTTGGTGACAGAGATCTTTTGCTTATCAGACAATTCGACAAAGGGACTGACGTTTTCAGACACAAGTGTTCTCTTCTCCTTGGACTGGTGTTCAACCAATTGCTTGGGTTGCTTAGCAACATTGAACAAGTAGGTGTTCAAGAACAGAGAGAAAACCAAAGCAGATGTCAACCATTTGCTAATGACAGGGTCTTGGATGTAGTCGGCATAAGAGTTGAACATGTAGTTGAGGGGCTTTTCCAAAATGGCGGGCAACACAGAGTAACCTTGGTCGACGACATGGAATTGCAGAGGAGAGAAGACCTCGACAAGCAAAGGAAGCGAGCTGGATTGTTGGTGACGTTCATACAGAGTGGAAAGGACTTTAGCAACCGAGGGGTCGGTAATGTTGACACCGACAGTGGTGGTGGAAGGCGTCAAGGTAGTGCAAAGTTCGAAAAAGTGCATGACGAGGAAACCAACAATGACCAAAAGCTTAACGCGGCCCATGATGGGGTCGTCGACATTTTCACCTCCCTTCTTACCGCGAGCACTCTTGCTTTCTGGTTTCAAAGCCTTCAAGACAGAGCGACGAATCTGAACAGGGTTTTCGCCGGATTGGGTAGTAACGGTCTTTGAGGTATCAGTAGTACTGTTCATTTCCTTGATGCGTCTCAACTGAAGAGGTGGGGAGAATGGTTATTTGAATGTTCATTTGCTTTTCTTTCTTTGGGGAAAAAAAAAATGTGTCGATACACTCATGGGGCATCGATTTCGACTTACCTCAAGCTTAAGAGCAAGGACAGCAGTGTACCAGGTGAACATGATGAGATAATCATAGGCAAGAAGAATAGCACTCAAAAGGCAGAATTCTCTCAAACCATCAATGCCAGACTTGGCACCAAGGGCAAGGACAAAAATTTCCATAGAACATTCGCGGGCAACGGGAATAGCAACTTCATCGACGGCACGAATAACAATTTCGTGGACATTCTGCTTACTAATAGAAGTTTGTTCACTGGATTGAAGAACGCGCTTGGTCAATTTGAAAGGTCGCTCGAATCCGATGGTCACCACCAAGAAGGGGATGGCTTCGGCCAACACCACAGGATAGACGTCAACGCCAAGATAGTGCACGGTAAGTAGAGCCAGCATGAAGGAGAAAAATCCGGAGGCAATAACAGCAGTGGCTGAAAAAGGGAATGTACTGCATTAGGCAAAAGGGTTTAAAATACGACAAATTACGAATCAAACATTAGCTTACCAAGCGTGTACTTGGATCCCATGGCTCGCATGTTCACGTAGAGAGAAACAAACGTAGCAATCATCATCAAATAACCAAGCAAAATAACCACAATATCAATTTTCTCAGCTTCAGAAATGAGGTCACTGATTCTGTACACCACGTTACGAGCCACGATGAAAAGCCAGACAAAGGTATTTTGTTGTTGGTCATCCATAGAGGTATGTGAGATTAAAGCACCAGGAGGCAGGGTAGCGACCTTGAAGGCCCATTGCTTGGCCAATTCTTGACGAATGGTGGTGCTGGCATTGAAGGCGTAGGATAGAATAAAGGCCTGAATCTTGGTTTGATCATCGGTCATTTGAAACTGGTGAGCAGCGGTGTTCAAGTGAGCAGCCACGGTAGCGGCAATGTCTTGGTCGGCATGGATGGCAGCAAGGTCATTGTTCCACAAATCCAAAGGTGTTTGGCGGAAGCACTGATTGTTTGGCTTGTAACACAAATCGCTATCAAAAGAATATTGCTTGGTGGTTTTAGGACCATCGGGTACCAATACTTGATGTTCAACGACATCTTGGAACTGGTACACGGCTTCTAAAACATCGGGCTTGACGAGGCCTTCAGATCGCTTGGATCGGGTGGCACTTGGATCTTCGATAACAATTTGGTTCAACTGGACTTTGACCACAGCATCAGACGGTATAGCCTTCAATTCCTTATCGGTCAAGTGCGTGAAGGTGACAGCATCTCCAGCACGGTAAGCAAATGTTGGGTGAAGACGAGTAGACGTTCCAGTAAAGATGTCTGACGTTTTGGCCAAGTTCAACAGCGCGAAATAACTGAAGGAGGCCAGAATGAGCATGGCCACCATCATCTCGATAGGATTTCGCGCGGAAATACGAGCAGCACGGTGAATACCCTTGCCAAGCAAGGTGGAGATGGATTTAAAAGCACCTCCAGATGGTGATAAGATGCTCATTGGTGGTTGGGGAAAGAGCTGAGATGATGAGGAGGGAAGGAGGGGGTTGTGTGTTGAACAACAACAAAAAGAAGGGAAGAAAAAATTAGACTATGAAAAGCTTTCAAAGAGGTTGAAGCAAAAAGGCGAGATGCGCTTTAAGTGAGCCTTTGAATAATTTTTTGGAAGAGATGACAAGGAAAAAAAAAAAAATTGTTGGTTTCTTTCTTCGTTTCTAACCGCTGCTTCACGCTTCAACCCAAAAAAAAAAAAACCTGTGACGGAAGCATTTCAAGCCAAATCGATCTCAGCTTAATGCTTGTGCCATCCCGCCCTGTTAATTTTGAGTTGGCGCTTCCGCTCAACCCTCGGCTTGGATTGGTGTTGGATCAGACGTCGCCCTCCGATTTGAAAGGAGAGGGTGTTGTTGGTTTAAAGGAATTGTTACAGTGGTTGGTTGGTCTTATCCCCAACCAAATTTTGATCCCCAAAATTAACCACTGACAACCGATACAAATATTGGCGATCCCATCAGATATTCGAAACCATGAATTTTTTTAAATTTTTTTTTTTCATCTCATCCCATCGCTTGGCATATAAAAACATTATGTAATGGCTACTTTGGACGATGAAATGATAATGGACTATTAACATAGCACGGTCAACTAGCTAGCTTGGCGGCCGCGGTGAATAAATATAAATAGGATACTCCTAGCCTACAAAGGCTAATCACAGCTTACTGGCAAAAAATTGAGCAGCATCGGTGGTGGCTTCAGTGGCAGTGGCGCGTTCCTTTTCATCGTCATCGTTGGACTTTAGACAGAAGCCGTGTTTGGTACCGGGGTACAATTTGGTCTTGAGGTTGGAGAAGGATTTCTCTTGGATGATGTGATCGATGTCTTGACGGTTCTTCTCCGACACCATGAAGTCAGATTCAGCATACTGTAAGAATCCAGGTATGGTGGGATCGATGTTTTCAACGTCACCAGGAATCTTCAAAAGAGAAGGATGGCCGGCTGCGAAAGCCTGAACAGGCGACGGGGTGTCATTTGGTCCTTTGTTACCTAATAGAATCGAGTATTTCCCTCCAAAACAGAAACCTATTGGATAACAAGCATGAGACCAAAAAATATCTCGAGCGGGATTTTTACCCCTTTGTTCCACCTACCGTGAACACCGATAGACTTTATGCCATAGCTGGCACGAAGGTCGTTCAGGACACCGTGGGCCAAGTCCAGGACAGCGTCGGGTTTAAGCGCCATGATAGCTCGGCCAGAGCTGTAAATCATAGGTACCATTTTGGCTTTATGAAGGATGCTATTGACAAAACCAACCGGCGGCTTCATGAGAGCATCTGCAGGAGCAGCGTAGCCTTTCATTAAATCAGGCAACACCACCAGAAAGCCTGTTTGTCTGTTTATGAAACCTTAGCGCGTGAGCTCAAAGCTTCTGCCCTACATCCTAAAAGCTTTTTTTTTTTTTTACCTTGCTATCTCGTCAGCGTAAAGCCGAGCATTGATGAACTCCCAGCCAAAAATATCGCCAATAATGACGATAGCCTTCTCTGACTTGTGTGAACTCGAGGGGGTGAAATAAGCTTGGACCGTGCCGATGGTCTTGGTGTCGCCCTTGGTCTCACCTGTCTTGAGGTAGCCTGTAACGCAGTCCTCGCAAATGACCTTATCGCCGCTCATAGTGTGTGTGCGAACTGGTTGAGGAAGTAAGGAAAAATAGGGACTGCTAGTGTTTTCATGCGCTTTTGGAAAAATTCCAGTCCGCCTGAACGCCCGCTCAGCCGAATGGAAATAAGATGTGCAACATGAGCATGCGGTCCTTCAACTCATTGGGTGATCGTATGGTATTGTTGGTACTCTGCAGTATTGTCACCATCGATTCATTCCAACATAAAAAAAAAGTTAATTTTTTTTTCATACATTACGCCTGACTCGTCATCACACGTAAGCACGCCGCGTCTTCTAACGTAAAGTAAAGCTACGGCCTCTCGGAATCGATCTGTGAAAAATATGCGATGCCATATCGGCTTGAGGTCTAGGAAATTCACGTGCACATCAGCATCTTTTACAGTACAATGGCATGTGGGTGGCGCGTTCAACCAAGGTGTCAACCATGATTGGAGTTTATATGGTATATGTAATATATGCTATTCTATGCTGTGCTGTGCTATGCTAGGGTGTGTGGGTTCAATGGATATAAATATGTGTCAATGAGGTGGTTCACGTAAAGATTGTCATGGGGGTTGCGGCAGCTTTCACTTGTCCTCCTTGTAAATTTTCTTCTCGGAGGTACTTTGTCGGGAACTGGACAAGTTTTCCCTGGATCCCACTCAGCGCCTGTTCTACATCTTCCACCGCGTATCGCTTTGGATTAGCAATGTGACCTACAGGTATAAGAGTAGGATCGGGAATGAATCGTTTATGTTCCTCAAAGCTGAGGACTAATTGACAGTGTGAGACATGGGGGTCACGTATGATCAAATGAACGGTGAGAACATACCAGTATCGTCAGGTACACAACGGAATAAACTTCGATATATCTTGGTATTAGAGATGGCAATGCGGTTCCAGTAGTTGTAATAAAAGTCATCATCCAGAGGGTCCATAACAATGGAGTCTGCATTGTCGTAGTCACGTAGATCGTCATAAGGTTGAGGTGAGGCCGTCGGCATATTTAGCACTCCAGTAGAATCTGGCATCATGGAGCCACGATGCGATTGCATGTTTTGCATGCTTTCGCGCATATCGGTGCCTACTGTACGCTCGTGATCCTTTAGGAGGTCTAAATGCTCTTTAAATAAATGTGTGCGTAGGGTATAAGCAAATCGACCGGCCTTGTACTATAGTTCGAAAGGTAAGGCATTAGATTGGATTAGTGGGTCGTCCTATCTAGCTGGCAAAAATAATTACCTCCATCCCATTCATCCGAGTGGGAACCATATCGGTATCTTCGATGATCATGGCGACTTCTGAATCTCGAGTTCCCAGTTGCGATCTAACGAAAAAAATTAGCCAATGCACATGATATTTGTTTCAATGCCGCATTTTACCTATCGTTCAAATTAGCTACAGGTGTAAGCAACGAAAAAAAAAAAAAGGAAAAGCAAGAGGGATTAAGTTAGTGACTCGATCCCATCACCACTAGATACTGCTGGAGATATTTGAAAATATTCACTTACCAGAGCCGCAGATGACAAGTCGATCATCCACAATCAGCAGCTTGCTATGGATATATAACAGCTCGGTAACGTAGTCCATGCGACCATCGTTCATCTCCAGACTGTTGGTGCTGCTGAGGGTACCGCTTCGCACCATATCCTCGCCAAACCCGTCATCGCTTCTTCGAGTGCCAATAGACCCTACAGAGCGAGACTTCTTATGTTGTCGCCCTTTTTTACTGTTGCTTCTGGTAGGTCGGTTGGCTTTGCCATTCACACCCTCCGTCGTGCTGTTGACTCTTTCCAGGTTCTCATCAAAGGACCCTTGTCCACCGCCACTTGACTGTCTGCTTTTAAACTTGCTATTGTAGTCTGTGTTGGACTTGATCTTGTCCCACGTCCGTAAGCTGTAAAACGAAATGTAGTCCTCCGGGTTGATGTTTGCGTTCCGCAAGCGCTCAAGAATCGAGTTGCCTCCACGGCTGATGGATGCATACTGTTGGTGCATCACCAGGCTGGAAAAGCCAAAAGTTAAAATAAGGTCTCTAAGTGAGAGTCGACAGTGAATATTTGGCTTACCGAAGAATCGAAGCATCACTTGCGGCAAAATCACCAGGGAAAGAAGGTGCCAGTGGTATGACTACGTAAACCCTAAACCGCTTGCCTTCTTTATGTGCGCGCTTGATCCTCTCTACAATAGCCTGTATTTACGTCAGTAGCTTGCTAGCAACAAGTGTATACTCAAATCTCCTTACTTGTCCAATATTGTTTTTAATCAGTTTGTTGTCTGGTTGAGTAGCAGTGACTGAAGAAATAAAAGAAGAGCAAAAAGAAGTGAGCATGGAACACTAGCATGGAACGAGCACAGTAAAATAGTGATTTGCTTACTGAAGAACTGATTTTCAATGTACACAAAATGTTTGGCCCGACTGATGGCCTCCATGTATGCATTGTAGATAGAGAACTAGCCATAACAGTGAGAAAACGCACACGTGTCACAATACGCAGCAACATTGACTTACCTCGCGCTCAACACCTTGACTCCATTCCGTGCTGCTTCGAAGCACCTGGACGCGACACGTCCCCTTGAACTTGGTCTCATCACGAGCCGGAACAAACTCGCCCTTTGGCGTCAAAAACGGTAAACTCATTCGTTTTTGACCTTTCTCAGTTTTTACATGGTTCCAGCGCTGAACAAAGTGCCGTGCTACATCTCTGGCCGGCGTACCCACCTAAACAGAAATGACGTTAGATTGGCCTTTAATTATAGATAGGCAACAATTAAGTGTATTTACCATTCCAATTGCAACGTCATGCCACGGCATACGAGGTGTCGTTCTTCTATCAATCAGTGTGGCATCGTAGTTTTGCACTAACATACAATTAATTTTAATCAAAGGGCGTTGTACGTGTTGAAGCATAAAAATGTATTTACTTACCATTGCTGAAATCCTTGATACGTGGGTTATTGTAATCTTGACCAGGGAAGATTTCGTTTGCTCGGCCGTTTACAGAGTAATCAGCCAAAGGATGTGAGTGCGTATCGTAGCGGCTAGAGAAAAGAGTTATGAAAAAGATGAGACAGGTATGCCAACAAGATGTATGCGCTGCATCGATATCCTCAATCTTACCCAAAACATAGATCCAGTCCGCCAATGAACGCCAGTCTGTAATCCACTACCAATATTTTCTGTGCACAGTGGATGAGTGATTGTACGCTTTTAGAGCTCAAAGTATCTTTTTATCCTTTACCTCATGATGTGCCCAGAAGAGAGGGTCACCCGTAACGGCATTATGGTCCGGATGCCGTTGGACTTTGAAAAGTTAGCATGAGGAATGACTACGATGAAGAAAAACCATTGACTGGACTCACCAAAGATGTTTTTGTGCAGACCACGAAGCGTGCTCTTGCTATGCTCCGAATTCAAAGCGAATCCTAAACCAACCTCTTTATACAGAACAACATAGATAAGTACGCCTTGCTTTGCTTTATACTGGAGCAATCGATCCAGACGATAGTTTTCGTTTTCTGCAGGAGGTCTTCGCAAGTACTGCCAACCTAGAGAGTTAGTGTACAGCAGCAGGCAATGTGTGAAAGATCGTCGCTATATTAGCTCACCAATTCTGGGCTCTATATATTCGAAAGCGTGAGTGTTATTAGCAAAGAAATTCATGGTAGGTAGGGAGACAAAAGATTAACGTTGCACTTACCAACCACCAGTCCGCAATATAAATTTCTGACTTGGCAGCAAGAATAGCTTCAGCGATGGCATCATAATAATCTGACAAACATTGATCAGCAACGCTAAGACTGTGGTAAACCTTATTGCATTCATTTCAAATAGGTCGTACCGTGGCCATCTACAAACCATTTGACCTTGGCATCGTTTCGGATGGGAGCGAAAGAAAGGAACCGATGGCGCTTCATCCACGGACTGTCGGTTTGGACCTTCTTGATGCTTGCCATCCAGTCTTCTATGACACGATTGGCAGGACCTTTAATGTCGATGCGTCGATTCTTGTTCTGGATGATAATATGATGCTGATTGTACGGGGTCAGAAAGTGAGGAGCTGCCTCCACTTTGAAATACTGATCAAAGAGCAGCACATCAGTCGGTGTAGTTGACCCGATATCCTTGCAGAAGGCAATGTACCTGCCGGGTAAAACGGTTTAGTTCATATATGCGCACTCAACTGCGCACTCGCAGCTTGGGGGTGGGGTATCACTTACGAGTCACGAAGGATGACCCATTCTTTGGACCATTTGGTAAAGTTGATGGACTGAAAAACAGAGGACAACCTTGATTCCATTCGATTTTCAAGGTAGCCTTCTTTTCCCTTCCAGCCCATGTCCCTCGTGATACTTATAGCGGATATTTCTAGAAATTCACATAAATCGTAATTGACCATCATATACGAGGCCTTGATCAGTTCCTTCAGATACTCCTCCAGTTGCTCTCTGCGTTTAAGGTTCGAGTCCTTTCTGTTTTCATCTTGGTCATCCTCAAGTGTCCAGCCTGGAATCGATGTAAGCGCATGGTACAAGTGAGCCAGCTGATTGGGAAAATGGGGAGGGTGGGGAGCTCGTGTGGAGAGATTGGCTTTGAACTTGAGGGTTAGATGAAGCGAGTAAAAATCCACAACCGTGCGCTTGATCACCCATTTGATGTCACCGTATCCGAGCTCTATCCGAAACACCCATTGTTTGTTGATTGCGTTTTGGTCGATGAAGGAATCCGTGATAGCAAGCTAAGCCAGATCCAGCGAGAATTAGTACAAAACAAGGGACGTGAAACAGATGCATAGAAAAACTTTGTTCTTGTTTACATACCGAAAGACAATCAAATAAAATAGGAGGCTACAGAGGAAAAAACCAAAAAAAAAATTCAAAATTCAGTGGACGGGCCATAGAAATTTTATCCTGCAAGTATGGCCATCAAACAATGATCACTCACTGGCTTTCGTTCGTTTTCATCTCGAGACATGGCAATGTAGGGTACAGAAAACGCTGGAGGGTAAAAGGGCACAACAGGGTATGACGGAGCTACCAGACGATTCTTCGTTTGCTTGGATATTGCATTAATGTTATTCACAAGTTTCACCTTATCAAACGTTTTCCCCCAATTGGCTCGTGCTCGATTTGCTTATATTATATACCATTAGAATCAATGCAGTATGACATATCATTGTCGCCATGCACTCACCTTGTACTTCACTATTTGTCTTCCGTAGCGGTGGCATAGGCCCATTGCCGTCATATTTATGCAAATCAATCGTAGTGTGGTGGTCCTTTTCTTCTGGTTTTTGTAGTGGCAAACCATTGTTTATTTGATCAACAGCGTCATGGTATTTGTCGCTCACAAATACACTCGAATCATTGGACTGAGCAGGCAGTTGGACGGAGGGATGAACGTAGGCGGGTGTAGTGGTGCCTGGCTGGTATTCATTGTCGGACTCGAACGGATTGGTAAAATAGTTGGGCTGTGTTTCAGCTTTTTCGGTTCCTGAAACTTGATAGCACTCCTCCATGGAGGGTAAATTTTCCTCGTTGGCGATTAACTCTTGATACTGCATATCTTGGAACGGTTGTGGTTCTTGATGCATGATTTCGTTGGGCAGTGCGTCGTCGTTTGGCTGGTCAGGTTCATCTGACTGCAGCAAGCCAGGTAACGCCGACACTCGTCGTATGATATTTTGCCATCGTGCCCCTGGACCTTCGGGCACACGGTTCGTAGCGTCTTGGTCAGTGGGTTTGGAGTGAGTACTGTTGGACTGCGATGCAAGCTCTGATGCAAGAATGGTATCGAGTCTGGAATGCGAGCCCATATGCAACCGACTGTGATTGGAATGAAGCGAGGGAGTTCCCTGCCTGGACGCCTCCTGGACAGCCAGGTAACCGGCGTCCGATATATTGGGGAATGGGTTGGACATTGGGGTAGGGTAGAGCAAGGACAAGGCTCAAAAACGGTCTACTGCTGCATGATGATCTGAATCTCCGACGGTGCTTTGCCTAGCCCTCCCCTTTTTGTAAGCGATATGCCTTTGAACACTGAGCAAGCTTAGAGTTTGGAAACTTCCAAACATCGTAACCCGAGTTTGGCTGGCATAAGCCCTATCATATTGTCCTTACTCTTTCACCATGGCATGCTTGGTCACCCGCCTCTGCGCATTATAACCATATTTCAATTGGGTGGCAAAATTTCACAGTTCTCGGTCGATATGACCAGTCAGCTGCAAAAACGTGATGCAAAATGCTTTTCTGAAATGCCATATTTTATATATATACTGAGTTTGAGTTGAGTGTCCTTGTACAACAGACTGGCAATGCCTTAGTAACATTTATATATTATACAGATTACTTTAGCATAAGAATAATTATATTCAAAATTGTATTGCAACTACCGGCAAAACTATGGGGCACTGGAAGAAGAAACTTCAGCAGTGGTAGTAGTGGTGGTGGGAGCGTCAGTAGTGGTAGTAGTGGCAGCATCCGTAGTAGTAGTAGTAGTAGTAGTAGTAGTAGTAGCGGCATCAAGGGTAGTAGTGGTGGTAGTAGCTGCCAAAGTGGTAGTGGTGGTGGTAGCATTCAGGGTTGCACCAAGAGGTTTAATACCCAAAGCAGCCATGATACCAGCCAAAACTTGAGGATCGATAGGATCGATGATGACAGGGACATTATCTTGTTGGTAAGCGAGCATTCCTCCGAACGCACCGTTGATAAGCACGGTGGAGGTTTGGGCAATGGTCACCTTAAGATCAACGCCGGAAGTGAGAAGGCCAATGAGTTGCAAAGGAGATGCATCAAAGACGAGAGGAAGTCCAGGAGTGGTAACAGATTGTTTGGCACCAACAGTGAAAGCGCCACCGAAATCGAGATCGATGTGAGCAAGTTGCAAGGGGTTGCCATTGTTAGCATAGATGATTTTAGCATGAATAGAAAGCAAGCTGAAGCTGGTATCCAAAGGATTGTTCAAAGTAACATAGGTAGTAGCCGTAATGGGATTAGGAGGGAGAGCAAAGTTGATATTGGATACTTGAGTCTTAGTAATAAGAGTGGGGGCGACACCAGTGATGGAGGTAGCCAACTGGACACCAGCAAGTGCTTCTTGAAGAGAAGCAATGGGAGAAGAAGCAGTGGTACCCTGGACAGTCAATGGGAAAGTTCCACCCATGAGGTATCCGGAGAGAATCTTTCCAATGACGGCTTGCTGATTGGTATCAGCGGTAGGGGTAAGCTGGAACTCGGCGGCATAAGTGTTGGCTCCAGGGGCAATGGTTACTTGCTTCAAGAGAGTAGGACCCAAATCGAAACCAAAGGCAATAGTGCGGAAGGTGATGTCACCGACAGTAATGGTGATAGGAGATGGGTTGGTCAAAACAACAGTAAGTTGGATTTGAACGTAGTGTTGGGTGGCACCAGCAACGCTGACAGATGTCACTTGGACAGTGCCTCCGAAATTGTTAAAACCTAGGTAGGGGGCATTATTGTTAGTCAAAAATTGCATGGTAAATTTTTTTTTTTCAGGGATTATTTTTACACATACCTTGCAGAGTGGTTTGGACGTCAAAGTGAATATCACCAAGATCAAGAGGTCCAACAGCTGAGATAGTGGTAGCCTTGACAGTACCGGTGAGACCAAAGGTGTTTTCACCAGTGAGAGTGAGTTGCTTAACAAATTGGTTAAAAACTTCGTGCACAGCAGAAGGAACAGCAAAAGGCACATTGGAGAAACCAGTCTGGATAGTGCCGTTGGGATAAGTGGTAGCAGCGTTGTAAGGAATGTCCAAGTTGGCAACAGGGTAGCCATGGGCATTGACGAGAATCTGTTGTGACATTCCAGTCACACCAAGAGGGAAACCGAAGGGGCTCTGGAACTGAGCCTCAATATCGTTGGAAGACGACAAGGGTGCATAGGCATCCTTGGTGAAGTCCAAGGAGAGCTGCTTCAAGCTAACGGCGGGGATCAAAGTCAAGTTGGCGGGGCCAGCAGGTAAGATGATATCTTCAATGGTCAAAGATTGGAAAGCCTTGCTCAACCAGCCAACTTGGCCGCTAGGACCTGAAGCGGAAGAACCCTTGACAGAGAGAGAAGTGGTCTTACCACCCAAGAAGTTGGCGAAAATGGTTTGGAGCGCAGTAAGACCCTCAGTGCTAGATTGAGGTGTCAAACGGCCCTTCATGGGGATAGTGGCTTGACCATTGGGAGGGAAGTTAGCACTGCCGTTGGTGGAGGCCAAAGGACCGATATCGACGCTACCGAAGAAAGACTCGAAGCCAACACTGCTGAGGTCAACACCA
The DNA here is from genome assembly GCA_016758895.1 of Umbelopsis vinacea. Taxonomy (NCBI): domain Eukaryota; kingdom Fungi; phylum Mucoromycota; class Umbelopsidomycetes; order Umbelopsidales; family Umbelopsidaceae; genus Umbelopsis; species Umbelopsis vinacea. Next base: position 131,336 of record JAEPRA010000009.1, on the reverse strand, counting down.
ACGTTGCTAGGGTTCTTGATAATGGTAACCAAATCAAGTTCAATTCCACCACTAGGGTCGTTAGCAGGGAGGTTGAAGGATTGAATGGTAACATCGTTCTTGAATCCTTGCATACCAGTGAGAGAAACATCCTTTTGCATTTGGAGACCAGTGAAGGTGTAACCAAGAGCGTTAACAGCGACATTGTCAGTGTGGATAGTCCAGGTGAATTGAGCATTGTTCAACATATAGGCAGAGAAGTCAGCCATAGCATCAGTATCAGAGATGCTGAAGGTACCAGGGACGCTGAAAGTAGCACCAACATCGGGTTGGGTTTGGATATTAGCCATGTTGACTGATCCAAGAGTACGGCCTTCCCAAACAACAATAAGCGAGGTAGGGAAGCTGATGGTAGCAGAGAAAGGTCCGGTACCAGTGATCTGACCGTTCATAAGAACTTGGAAGTTGCTATCAGTGGGGTTAGAGATAACGACACTGGAGAAAGACAATTCAGCAGCGTTGATAATAGCTTGGACAATGGGTTGACCGACAATGGGGATCAACTTGGCAACGGAGTCATCAGTGGAGCAAACAACATTGCTTTGGGCAAAGGCCATTTGGTCGTTGACATATTGTCCAATGACAAGAGTGGACTGGAGTTGAAGATCAATATGCAAGTTCTTCAAGGCATCGACAACAAAGGTAGTGATGTTGAATCCGTTGAAGGTTTCAGCAGAGGCAGCAACAGATTGTTGACCAGCGATGGAGAATCCACCAAGGGTAAGCAAAGCATCAAGGGGACGGGTATCAAGACCAGCAGAAACAGCATTTTCACGGAGCAACAAGGCAATGGCAGCAGGCTCGAGGTTCATCTTGATATCAAGTCCAGGAGTGTTACCAGTGGTCTTACCGCTGATAGTGATGGGGTTGCTGCTAAGATCTTGATCAATGTTACCAACAGGCATACCAGCGTAGCTGACAGCAGACAAGACCTTGTTGATGGTGAAACCGGCAGTAAAAGGATTGCTCATGGTGACAATGGTAGTGGCATAACCAGTAGTGAGAGTGTCATCTCTGACTTGAAGAGAAGCCTTTTGAATGAGAGGAGAGGTCAATCCGTGAAGGACTGAGGTAAGGCTAATACCCTTCAAGCTGTCAACGAGAGACAAAACTGGGGTGGTTCCATTGTAACCTTCAATACCGACACCATTGTCTTTTCCTTCGACGAAGGTAGTCAAGAGGTTTTGGCCGGCGACGGAACCCTTGGGGTCGAAAGTTCCTTGAGCAATGACAGTGTTGGGACCACGAGCCAAGGTCAAGTTGGGCAACAAAACGGTTCCAAGCAAGGTTTCATCGGAAAGCATTTCGAAGGAGACATCGCCAGTGGTGATTTGGACAGAAGATGGGTTCTGCATGCCAACGGAAATGGCCAATTGCAGGTATTCAGTGGTTCCGCCAACAACATCGAGACTGTTAATGACAGTAGCGGTGCTGTTGAGGTTTTGCAAACCATTCAAAGAAGAGTTGGCACTGAAGGGAATGCCAGTCAAAGACACAATACCAATAGGAGTCTGAGCATTGATGGAGGCGTTACCGTTGATGGTAAAGTTATAGACTTGTTGGGCAGTCAAGTTGGCATTGAATTCATTGAAAGCTTGTTCCTTTCCAGAAATCACGACCAAAGGAGAATTGGCCAAGGCAAAGGAAAGAATACCGGTCTTTTGATCACTGACAGAGTTGACATAGCCTGATTGAAGGTTGGCAATGTTTCCAGTAGCAGGGGTACCGAGGGTAATGTTTTGGGTGACTTGAGTGATGTTCATGGAGAAACCGAAAGGCATCTGGAAGTTGGCGGTAACATTAGGAGCACTTGCCAAAGGAGCATAAGGAGTAGAGTTGGTGAAGAGCAAGTCAAGATTTCCCATGTTGACACCAGTGATGAGCTTGAGCTGGCTGTTAGGAGCCAAAGTGACATCAAGTTGAACGGATTGGAAACCCTTGGACAACCAGTTGATGGGATGGACACCGTCAGGAGCAGCAGAGACACCCTTTGCAGTGGTGTTGGAAGGAATACCGGCAATGTACTGGCTGAAGAGTTGACTGACTTTAGCCAAGTCGCCAGGTTGGGTTTGAGGAATCATGCGGCCTTCCAGTTGGATGTTGTTGGCACCACTTTGAAGAGTTACATTTTGGGCAGAAACAGGGCCAAGGTAGAGACCTTGATAACCAACATCCAAGGTAATGGTTCCAAGTTGGACACCAATGGGAGATGGGTTATTCAAAACGGTGCCAAGGGACATGTGGATTCCACCAGCAGGGTCATCCTGAGGAAGGTTGAAGGAGGTGATAGTAACATTAGGGAAGCTGTTCATTCCTGCAAGGATGGAAAGAAACGATGGGTTAGCAAGATATAATGTCTGGAATTCTGTCGACTTATGTCATTATATTTACCTGACATATAGACGTCTTTATTAAGAGTAACATCAGAAGTACGGCCAAGAGCAGAGACGTGGGCTCCTCCCTTGAGTGTCCATTTGAAGCTGGAAGGAAAGGCAACATCGAGTTAATAAGCAAGGAAAGGTAATGATTTCAATTTTTTTTTTTCCTGGCTGGGACTTACCTATCTGTTTGCAACATATAGGTGGCAAAGTTGGCAAAGTCATCTTCATTGGCGATAACGAAATTGGAGTTGGAGTTCAGCGTTCCCTTGGAACCTGAGACGGATGTGGGAGGCAGGTTGATGGTACCAAGCTGTAAGGTAGATTCATTAAGTACATGCTATCCATTTGTGTTTCCAGCTTCAAACAAATGTGGCAAAGGATATTTACCAGGATGGAGTCATTAAAGTAAACGGATATTTCATCAAAAGTAATGGTGGCAGAGAAAGGACCGGTGTTGGTAAGCTCGCTCTCCATGGACAAGACAAATGTGCTGTTGCCATCGGTACCATCACGCTTTGAAACGGTACCGGACTGACCAGGGAATGTAATCTGGGCGCTGTGGACATTGATGGAGGAGCCATTGATAGAGCTCTGGGCGATCTTTGGGAATCCAACGAACAAAACAAGCAATACCACTAGCAGAACAATGGCGATGGTGACAGGCACACAAATGTACCAGTACTTTCTGCGGCGGTAAAACTTGGTAGTCGGTCGTTTCTCGTTATATTCATCATATACCGAAGGCTCGCTTGCCTGGATATGTCTTTCTGATACGGCGTCTGCCATAGTAGTCGTAATTAATTCAAAAAGGAAGGAAGTGGAATTAAAAGAACTACCGTATCAAACGATTTAAAAAAACAAAATACGTAAAAAAAGCAAGATATTGAAAAGCGCCATTGTGGTGGGCAAAGGGTTTTATATGAGGGAGGCTCTGGTTTCCTCGCAGTCTGGTAGAATTGATCTCGTCTTCGCATTGTGTTACTCTTGCATTTATTTTTGATCAATTTGACGACCAAACCGGCAGGAAACTCTGTTATGGCAATGCGTACAACCAATAGTAAGCATCGGGGCCATTGAGATGCACGTTTTTTTTTTTTTTAAAGCTTCCACATTCTGACTGTGTGGATCCGTACGACTCAAGTTTGTTCATTTTACCCATCCATGTGAAGAACCCACAGTTTGTCAATGCCATGATGTGACTCTTGCAGCTCGGTAAACTCAAGGTTTTTGTGTCTAGTACAATCGCGTTCATCTCATATTTAAGCTATCATTGTTTATTTTTTGGTACTTTGCCTTAAGGGTTAAGCATTTGGACAGACTAGAGTAAAAAAAGGGAAGATCTCGATAGACCCGCTCTAGGTAACGACAGTAAGTTAGAACTCACCAGGTCCTTCTATCTTTTTTTTTTTTTTTTTTTTTTCCAGCTCTTACTCAGGGGCGGGTTATGTGTAACTTGATGCAATCCGCGCTCTGGGTTTCATTGATGTTACTACCAAGTGTCTGGATTTTAACAATTGGTTACCGGGGCCAGCACTAGCTTTGCATTTCTTCACCAAGCTCACTAACTCGAATGTTGGCTACGTTGCTGCGGTCGCTTCTATTTTATTCAAATCGGTTTTATCAAAGTGAAAAATACATCGCTAACATATGATAACCCGTAGCCAGAAGAGGGAGTGTGAACTATAATATGATTCTTGCTTCGATCGTGGTTGTACGGGCGTGCGTGGATTGAAGCGCTAACAAGAATAGCTTGTTCACCCTGGTTTGCTTGTTGAATGGATAAGCATATATACATAGCATACATTATGATACATTGGTAGGTGGTATGAGCATTTCCCCAGGTTTGTCATCATGTATTTCTCCACTTCTTTTTTTCTCTCCACGCCGGAGTTGCGGGCAGCTGCGTATAGGCATGTGGAGTTGATGACGATCGGAGGGTGGATTTATTCTTGACTTTCTTATCGCCCTGCTGGCTCTGTCCAACCGCTTGCTGGATGGACATAAAAAGGGCGTACGTGGTCAAACCTATTTTTGGGACCGCTTCCTTTCCGTGGTTCAGTCTCGCTGTTCTTGATTGAAACGCGCCTCATGTCTCATTGGTTTCTTCACTAGCCACAGTGGCACGCTTTGCGCCCCACATCGTTGACCTTAAACCGAATAGTGTAAGCAATTGTCACTTCAGCATTCATCTAAATGTTGAACACTGTCCTTTGAATGAATTGTTTTGAAAATAAATAAATAAAATATCTACGCAGTTCTCCACAGAATTCTCTTGGGCTCTTCTCCTTTGGCGGAGTGTGAATCATGGTGGTGTGACAGGTGGGGTGCGCAAAAACTTCGAGTTAGACACCGTCCATTCTGAATTCCATAAACCATTAGTCCTGAATTGCATTTGTGACAACGCGCGCCCGGAAAATGTCGCATACACCATCACAGGACACTAATGCGAATAATAGCACGAGCCGGGAACCTAATGAAAGTCTTGATCTTCAAGAACTAAGCCAACAATTTGAACAGCGGCTTCGAGAAAATGATCTAGAAAAAGCAAAGCAAATCTTGGCTGATGCCACGGCGAAAACTCCTCACCATTTTATCGTACAGGTAAGTTTGGAATTTAATGGTGGTTGACGGATATCAAAGCTAATACATCCATTGCTATAACTATGGTCGCTGTCTTTGATATTAGTTCTGGGCTCATAGACTTGCGCTGTGTGAGAATAATATGGCAAAAGCTATTCAGTCGTTTGTTGAGCTGTAAGTTGAAGGTTCTTTTTTTTTCTCCAAATCAATTGCAATAAGATTGACCCATTGTGCTTTTTCTAGGCACTCGGAGAGTATGCAAAACGAAGCTTTTCAGTTATATGTCATTGAGATTGCTTCTCATGTCGGTGCTGAGTCGGACCATCACTTGTCCAGTAAGTCAATAGATAACATGAAAGGATTTGCGAAATCTTCCTTTCACTGATCTCTAAATACGAATTGAATTTTCTACAGAATTATTCGCGCATCTATCACCATTGTATCAGAGAGCAGTCCTTGATTACGCGGCCGGTAAGTGTGATGGCGGGTAATGGATAGCCTGTTCGGTCAAACTAATTCCCGTATAGACCATTATCGGCAGGATGGCGACACCTATCGGGCATGTTGCGTACTGGTCAATTATGTTCAAAACTACCCAAAGCTATCTGTGCAATATTTGGTGAGAGCCCATTACTGCTTGTTTATTTGGTATCGGTGTTTTGATTGAAAATACTAACTGCTCAAATTTTGTATAGTTGCCAGTAGCAAGATCACTTATACAATGCGAAGAAAGCCATTCCTTAATACTATCACCTGATAATAAGTATCGAAGCAAACTTGGTGAGTAGGGCACTACCTGAGCTATATACTACACCACATAACTTATTTTTTTAATACTGACCTTTCGTCATCTATCAGTCACTGAACTTTTCCCTCATCTCTACAAATATACCGTCTGCTTTTCTGGCAGAGAAAGTAATGCTAGCATTGATACCGTTGAAGGAAAAAGTATCATCACCATGCCTTATGACGAATATGCAAAGTTTTTACGGCTGGGCCAAGCGTACTACATCCACCTTAAAGATTGGAATACACTCTCAAATTTTTCCACAAGCATGATGCAATGCTGCGGGTAAGTTTTTGATCACTACGGAAATTGTCCAGCGAATGCCACCTTAACCGTTTTGCTTGTTGTAGATACAATGGGGTTCACATCTCTTTTAGCGAATTGAATACAAACTACTTTTCCGGTCTTCGGCAAGGAAGAAAAGGTCTGCACATCGCACAGCGGGCGCCAAATAATCGGAAATTGAACAAGGGGTCAACAGTATCGCCAGAAGAGATACGCATCCACGCCGCGTTTGCATGTGAGACGTCTATCCTTGCTGCACAGTTAGCCAAGGCTGGGTTTGAGTACTTTAACCATGTGTGTGTCACTCACGAAAACGCAACCAATACCGAGGAAAAGGCATGTCTAATTCCGATATGCATTCTTCCCGAGAATCATTCTGTACCACATGGTGCACAAAAGAATGGTGAGAACGATGATCAGCAAAACACTGCTGCATCTTCCATGCCGTATCGGAACTCGTTGACGGTGGAAAACCGACAAACGGATAATACCAATGGAGCTCAGGAAGGTGAAACAGGTCCCATCAAGGGCGACAACGAAAATGACGACTCCAGCCATGCCACATTGGGAAAACGTAGCCGTCCTTCTGAAACTAATGACAAACCTAATGGCATGATGAAACTGTCCAATTTGATCCACGACTCAGCGCCTACGTCGAGCAAACGACAAAAGACGGATGCCCAAAAAGACCACCCAGACTGTTTGAAAGGTGTTCATGAAGCGCTCGACACTTTGAAAATCGGCCGTGTGTCCTTGGAATACCTGGAGTCCATGTGGAACGAATTTCACATCAATAAGGACGTTATTTTGGTCGATTGGGAGGACGAATTGTCCAAAGTCATTGAATCCTTTGAGTTGCCGTTCGATGTATACAACTCTATCATTCTCTTGCGAAGCGATATTGCTCTGTCAGCGGCTTCGACTCCAGGCAACTTGGCCAAGGCGCTAAAGTTATCGCAGTCGCTGTGTGACCGAATCGAAATCCAACGCTCCAAAGAAAAAGCCGCTATTCTTACCAACACCGTGCAAGAGCTGGATATACCATTTATGCTGGCGTTTAGGGTATTGTATAACATTGGAATCATTTATCTTTTGGTTGGTAACATCCAGGTAGGTTCAAGGGAAATGTGTACTTTTGTAAGCTCACTGGAGGTTTTCTGACTTTGTCTTCTTTTCATCATATTGGTTTTATTACATTTTAGCAATCCACGCTGGAAATCGCTATCATTCTCTCGGTGTTTCCCATCACAAGAGGCCTTACCGAAGAAGATTTCGCTCTTGATGAAGCAAATTGCAATCGAGCTATCGATACATTTGGTCAGCAAGGGTTTGGATTGATGCGCTTGACCCAGCAGGCACTGGTAGCACGTTGCATTAAACATCTCATTGTTGGTCACGACTATGAAAGCGAACATCGTGGCGGCATGGCCTCCTTGGATGCAGCTATACGATGGGACGAAAAAGCAGGCAATATTCTTGTCTTAATGCAGTATGGCTGGCCGTACTGGAAGGAACGAACCAACTATTGGACCAAGATTGTAAATCGAATGAAGGAGAAGAAGACGTTTAAAAACCGGTCCTTTTTGGAGTACACGCATTGTGAGTTTTTTCCCTTACCAAAGCGACGTAAACCCAGTAACCTTATACTCATCCTTTGTTTGTTCGTTTCATTGTATGCTCCATCTTCTTCCCTTACAGTGCCGGAAATTCTTCACACATTGCAGTTCTTACACGAGTCTGGCGCAGTGAGGCTAGATATCATTCCTCCCGAATACTCACAAAACTCATCCTTTCACCAATTCTCACCAAGCTCTACACCGTCTTCGTCTGTGCCTTCCTCCCCCGCTCTCACTCATTCTCCCCCCGCAACCCCGCCACACAGCAATAATAGCGTGGCCAGCACTTCCTCTGGATCACACGCCTTACCCTCCCTTTCGTCTTTACCCCTCTACCACGCACCACCGCCTCCTCCTCCCATCTACCAACCTTCGTCTATTAACACTATTTTACCGAGTATGTCGATGTCACCATCATGGTACTCGGCGTCAACGCAGAAAAATTTGCACGCCAATTGGATGTCGCCTAGTTTCTATTACAGTCGACCTGCGACATCCGTTTTACTCCCCAAACGAGGAGACTTGCTTCATAGCTCGCCATTGTACCGAGGAGACCAGCTAGAGCAGCATCAACGACGTCAACAGCAGCAGCAGTTTCAGTCCAAGGACTTGGTGTCAAGGTGCATACAATACCGACTCCAGAAATATTCCCCTAAAGCCACGCCATCCCGAATGCGATTTGTGCTGCAAAAGTTTTTGAAAAACATGGTAGTGCGTGCGAATTCCGATACGTAGCTACAGTGGGACTTCATGTAAATAAAAAATATATGCTTGTTGTAATCCAGCCATTGGATTTTATTTATTATATGGCAGAGAGTTGGGGAATGATGGTCAAGTAGTAACAGCCATTGACATGAAATCATATATGTGGGGGGGGGGGGAAATCTAACGAACAACGACCCAAAAAAAAAAAAAAAGACAACATACACATACACAATTAGGACAACGAAGTGGCAAAGGTGTTCACAGAACGGCCAATGTGATAATCTGGCTCCGGGCCAGACGACACTTTGAACGAGGGATCAAGACTCAGCTCTCGTAAAAGTTCCTGCTCCATGACATGATAGTGTTTCCATAACTCGCGCTCAGCGGTGTTGTAAAGGAATCCTCGTCGCATAATGGCTAAGCAGCGAACCAAATGCTGTCGGGCTTGGCGAGTGACTTTGGGGTTGACAATACCGTCTGGTTGGTCGACTTTGGCATGGCCCAATCTGGAGTTGCGAAGATGCATGTCCCAAGTGCACATGAGGGGAGGCAAATCAAAGTGACAGGAGAAGGAAGAGTTGGTCAGTTGCTCCAAAAGTCGAACCGCTAAATTGGCTGCCTTGGTGCACTTGTCTTGCGCTTCAATCTGAAAGCCGTGAGGGAGATCGAACTGCTGATGATAGAAGTCGTGGAGTTGATCTTCGGTCATACCCAAATTGTACTCGTCAATGAGTTGTCGGAACGCTCTTCGTCGTTTCTGTCTCTTTATCTCTTTATATTGTTTGCGTTCTTCATCGTTTTGCGGACTCATCACGCCAAAGTCGAGGTGACTGTCGTCGTACTGTGGTATCCTTGGAAGTAATTTCTTCATCATGACTATATATTCGGTGTAAAACGTGATGAGGAGGGTCAAAGGAACCGAATCGCGGATTCGATCAAATGAGACCGCTTCCACAAGCGTCGTGTCGCTGATCGTATCATCAAACAGGGGTAAAGCGATGCGCAATTCCTGAGGAAGGGTTTGGTGATACCAATTACGCATGTTTTGTTCGAAAGATGTGATGGTGGCGACTAAAAAGGTGGATGACAATGGGTCGTAAATGTGAGGAAAAGTAGACGCCATTGAGGAGTGAATGGCTTCTCTGTGGAGCGCCATGTACTTTGATTGTTGTATATATCGTAGTTCCTTATCGGTTTCGTCCAGGCAATACGACAGTAAAAACGACCGAGGATGGACACCTTGATGGTGCGGATATCTATCCGAAGGATCGCCCCGCATTCGATGGGATTTAAAAAGTTTTGGACCAGGTTCATCGTGGGGGGAATGCTTTGGCGAACCATGATGAGAAGGCTGCTTTAATAAATGCAACCTGAAGGTAAGGTGTTTGCAGGTTCGCATCAATCGCTTGAACATCTCAGCTTCGCCAGACAAGGTGAAGGTTCGTAAATTTAAATCATTGTTATCACCGGGAGTTGGAGGAGCAGGCCGTGAATAGAGCGGTAATAACTCTTCGCCCATTCGTTTGGCCAAATTCAAATAGGTATCGCCTTCATGGGGTCGTAATAACGTCGCCTTGTACATGGTCATGAAAACGAGGGTACAGTATGTTTCCAAGGAGATCTCATCGAACTGTTCGCTGTACAACTGGCGAGCTTTGTTGAAATAGTATTCGCCATAGATAAGTTGAGATTCATATGGAATGACCTGCAGAACATGCTTGCATCGCATGGTGACAATGGCGGCACATAGAGCATAGACAGGAGCTTTCACATCGTTTGGTTTGAAAAACATGTCGAGGAACGTTTTACGATGTAAGGCCATTTGTTTCAAATGCTGACAAGAAAAGTAGATCTGAAGAAGTTGTACAGTCATGGCGGTCGATACGTCGGGCCGAGCTAATTGGATTCGATTGACATCTGGTAAGGCTTGATCTTTCATGAATACCACACATCGATGGAGGGCTTTTTTGTTCCCTTCAAGGATTTTTATCCATGCCTTTTCACTAAACTTAATCATCAGCGTGGGATTCAACGGTTCGCTGACAAGGTGTGAATACAAGGATGGTTTTTCGACATTTCCAAGTTGCAAGTTCATGATTTTGACTTGTTCTATCAAATCAGTCATGTTTTTTATGTTGGTTTCGATTCGTAGGCCTTTTTTGGTGATGGTCAAGGTCCATTCATTTTCTTTGTTGGACGAATTATCCTCAATCTGATAAAGCTGAGCTCCAATTCCATGGAGAGTTTCTTTCATTAACTGTTGGGGGTTTCTAGCTGGATCATGATATTGCGTTCGAATCAGCTGGGTCTCTTTCGTTGCATCTTCTGAAGGCTTGAAGTGGTATTCACGCATATCATTGTCCGATGTCGGTGACGGGTACGCTTGAATGTTGGAACGATCGTGACCGCTTTGTTCGTACCGCAGTTGCTTCAATTCCTTTTCCATGTCATTAATTTGTTCTTCAATAAGTTGCATTTCCCCTTGCGCTTCGAGGTTTCGGGTGAGCGCTAGATATTCTTGGTCCCGGGGCGTGTTCACCACCACATAAACACAGTTCAAACCAAGTGCGTTGCATCTAAAAGCAAAGCAAACGACGAATTAATAACAATGCTATCGATGAGAATCGAGTTATTTCAAAGGCGCTACCTCTCGCATGGCTGTTCGCAAGTGCATTTGCGTTTGTGTTCTCGACACTCTGAATGAAATAAGTAGTGAATGGAAAAGGAGAGAGAATGAGCGTTAGATGTCGTTGAATCAAATGAATGGAAGCAATATAAAGTGACGTTTACCTTCGCAGGGGTTTTTCTTCTTTGCTGGTTTTATATCTGTTGACATGGTGTGTACATGTTCTTAAGAGTAGGAATAGGATTGGGTAAAGCGCAGTCGGAGGAGGAGATTGGCTGTCCTTCATTTTTTTTTCTTATGTTTTATAATTTTGGCTTGCTTATACTGATTTCCTTGGCAGCAGGCAAATTCGGGCATCCAAACTCCCGCCTCGTTGTGAAATCACCCCCCAAAGAGTTAATGCCAATATGCGTGGAATGCGATGCTCCAGTTGCCACTCTCTACACAGAATATAGCAAAGAGAACATTCGTCTTACATCATGCGTACGTGTTTTCCCCCATCATCAACAACATCCCATATCATTCAACCAACCCGCCTCCACCTTAGGAAAAGTGCAACCATTTTGCCGATAAATACATTGAGTTTGACTTTGTAATCATATTTATCGACATGCTATTGCATAAACCACAAGTCTATAGACACCTTTTGTTCAATCGCATCAATTATACCGATGAAAAGAGCATAGAGGTACGTGATGTACATCGCCTTGGTGACGGTTATTTGATAGATTTCTCATACCTTTGTCCCCAGCCAAATATCATGAAACTAGCTGTACTACTAATCCTTTTCGAAGTCTGTATCCTTTTTTTAAAACTATTGTTTAACTCAGATCATGCCCATAGTTCCTCGCACATGTGTATCTTGCATCATCTATCATTTCAGATATTAAATGGTTCAGACTGGAGAAATACTACACTGGATCAGATTCAACCTTCATGGAACAACCTCTCTTTTATCAATATTTGTATATTCTTCTACTGTGTATCATAGGTCAGTCATCTTCCACCACTGCTGCCTTTCGTACCTCGCCCATTCTCATCCCTCCCCCCAAAAAAATAGAATTTGTCGCTTTTCATCTCGGAGTTCACATCGCTGTTCGATGGCTGTTCCGAGGATCCCAGAACATCAGGTACCTTAATTTTCTTTATGTAAAGGGCCTGCCACATATTTTACTAAACCGACTGGGGTCAGGCATAACTATATTACGATGGCACTGATCGTTTCAAGCTTTGGCAAGATGCTGTTGATCTTAATGGTCATTTGGGATTATAAGCAACTAGAGTATTCATGGCTCGTTAGCATCATTGTTCTTACTTCCAACATCGAGGCCCTATCTGGTAAGAAGGAGTTTTTCTACCAAAATACGCCTCACGTCACTCTCCACCAACATGTTATTTTTACACAGTGTTCTTGCATATTGGTTACCTCAAAACGTGCAGCATCATCAGCTTTGGCATTGCCCTCAAATTACTGGCTCAGCTTCTCTTCCTTGGAACTACCTATAAAGGAACAGACAGTCTTCTTAATTTCACATATACTGGTTCCAAATTACTAAGTATCTGAACAGCCGTGGCCACGACTTTGAGTAATAAACATGGTTGCCCACGCAACAAGAGTCAAAAGCAATGAGATTGGATGGTTTATAGTTAATGAGATATGTGATTTCGAGTGTAATATGCAATTGGTCCGAAAGGATCTGCGAGGGTTTTGTGTGTCACTCTGAGCGTGTAACAAAACCACAGAGGAATTCAATAAGTGGAGTGAAAGGGGAAGTGCATTACTTTGTCATACGTTCCATGTATCGAACATAGCCATAATAGCCAGATCCGAATAGAGCAAGGAAGATTCCGACGCCATTCTGTAGAACAAGTGACAGCAGCGTTGAGATGACGAACGTTACATAGCAGCTATGTATTCCAACATCAAAAATGAAATTTCCTTACCATGAAGGAGATTGGGTTGCGGAAGATCAAGGCAGCAAGCAAGGTCTGAACACAGGCCTTGGCAGTGCCTGAAATCGTATTAGTCAGGGCCGATGTGTACTTGACTTGCAGGAACATGGCGATATTAATTCCAAATCCGGTGGCAGCAGTAAACGTCTGGAAGCTGTATTAATTTCACAAAAGTCTTGGCACCTTGTCTCTTTCTAAATGCGTATATGCTCACCATCAAAACCCAGAAGCCAATATCGCCTAGGAACTGAACATTGTCAAGGATCTCGGATACTTCGCCAGACAACATGACCACTGGGAACAGGATCAAAATAGCCAGTGTGGTGTTGTAGTGTAGTAATCGCCATTGATTATTGTCCACAATGGCAAGACTCTTCTGTACATAAATTCCATACAGCGCTACGAAAGCCGACGACCCTACACCGTAAATCAGGCCCTCCCAAGAAAAGTTGATTTCACCATAGGAACCAACGAGAAAACCTAAGAAAACAATACCACAAGCTCCAATGGCGGTTGTGGAGGTTTTCTTACCCAAAATTAAATAGGTGAATAAAATAGAAAAGTGGATGGATAAGGACCTTGCAACCTGGTAAAACGTGACTTCGACATATTGTAGGCACAGATTATTGAAGGCCAACATAAGGACGTATACCACTGTTAGTGGGGCCACTCGCTTGGCAATGCTTAGATTGAATTCATAAGGAGGAATGATGCTGAACGCCGCTTTGCTATCGCCAAAAAAAAAAGGTGGAACTTGCGGTCAGTCATATCAATCAAAGTGGCGCACGTTGACACGGCAACCCATAAGTCTTACTATTGTCCAAGTTTGGCCCAGGCAACAAGTAGACCCAATGCAACCAGTAGCTGAAACCAAGTGACAAACAGTGGGTAAGGGAACTTGTATTCGGACGAGCTCAGAATGAACTTGTTGAGAAACACCACGGCGAGTGATATGATAAAGTAAAAGGCAACGACTATGGCCACTAAAGCAGGAGGATACTGAGGCTCAGTCGTTCTTCTCTGCTGTGCTGGTGCAGGCAAAAAGGCCTCGCGATCCTCGTCGACTCGAGACATTTCAATGTCGCGAGCAGCCATGACGAATGTTAAAGTGAACTGAGGTGAACCGTGAACAATCCCTTTTCGGTGCACGTTGGCAGCAATTTTTATGGTAAAAAAAATTCTCTGTAAAAAAGCTCACCCAAAAAAAAACCCTCGAAGGTGTGATTCACTTCCTCCAGGTTGCTTGCAATGGGCCCTCTGTTAGGTTTTATACTGCTCTTCGTATTTGGCGTAGCTGCAGTATTCTTCATTACCAGAGCCGGATCGTCTATACCAACATTGGTTAATTGTTGGTACTGCAACCACAATGTCTTTTTGCCTGTGAATGGACTTGAGAACGTTGAGCGATGGACATGTCCAGTGTGTGACAGCTTGAATGTCAGAAACAAGGTATGCAACGAGGGAAGAGAAGGCACAGCTATCAAAGTATGGATTATTAATGGCTCTGTCTATTGTGTTCTGCAGGCAGGAGAGCTGATCGATTCCATACCAGAAATGAACGATCCCACACTTAATCAGCAAAGTAAGATCATCCATCCATCACCATCACTTGTCATAGTCACATTTCATCCATATTAACTGGTTTGCTTCCTCTAGGCCGAGTGTCACGACGACCGTCTGCCAAAAACTCAACCGACGTCTTGTGTTCAAACTGCGACCTGGCACAGCAGCGCATTCTTGCCTATGTAACATCCTATGACCCTGAAGACAATGTAAGATACGGAAGATTGATGAATTTATTACTCGTGGCAAAATGCTCACACAATGTGTTCTCTTTAGGAAAAGAACTACCTTCAGCATGCCAGTGTGTTCAAAAGGAAATTGGAAGAGAGATACCCACTTTGTCCGACATGCCAGCAGAAGGTGGAGAATATCATTGGCGAAAGAGATAAAGTCGCAAAATCGCTCATGATCGATCGTTGTCGGCAACAGATGCATTCAAAGCCCGTGGTGGCCATTCCCAGTAGACGGCAGGCCAAACGCAATTTTTATATCCAAGGCATCTTGTTTTGGGCCCTGCATATCACCGTCATCCTCCTTTCCATGAGAGCCACTATATGGCCAAATAGTACCGTCGAGCTCTTACAGAATAGGGATTATGTGTTCCTGCCATCCAACATTACTTCGATTTTGCCCATTGGAAGTTCATATACTGTTCCGCCTTCGATCATCGCATTGCTTGTCTCTGTGGCTTCTGCGTGGTGGATCGGCTGGCATCCATACCAGATGGAAGTGTATGGGTACACTGGAAAATTTATTCCTCGTCAGAAGGCGTACATGGTGAGTGTTATGGGAGCCTCCAAATTTTTAATTGCATTCATGACTAACTGGGGTTAATCGGTGACGCTACGACAGGGTATACAAATTGCTCTCTTTGCCTTCCGCTTGGCGACTGTTTTGGCCCTGTTGTATGGCACGACAACGGATTTTACACGGTTAAGCACCATTTTGTTCATTCTCAACGTATCAGTAAGTCTACTTTACATATTTCACCAAGGGCGGTTAGAAATGTGCTCTAAACAAACGATTCCTTCCCCTTCAGCTCTTGCCTTATTCCTTAAGCATCCTCGAGGTGCACAAACATCCCAGCCTATTTGAGAAAATCCAAACTATCCAGGAAGAAAGACGACGCGAAATCGCCAAGCAAACTTCCCGGCCCTATGATTTTGACTGGGATGAAGACCTTGCCTCTCAACCAACATCATCGTTTGCTGAACCGAAACCAGCCTTGAGAAATCCCCTTCCAAGCCATTATACCCAGAAAGATCACCAACCTGAATGGGATTTCTCTCCACAGCAATTCTTTCCACGAGAGGTAAGCATAGAGCACTTGTTTGCATTGCCTTTGTATCAACACTAATTTCCCTTGGTCTCGTAAGAATCCAACTGGACTGGAGCCTCTGTTGGGTGACATGAATTTGGCGGAACCCAACTTCTTTCAACGAACAGCCAGGAGCATGCAAGGATCATTCATGAACGCCTTTGAATAGGCCATTGGAAAGAAAAAGAATCATAATCAATTTAATTCAACAATGTAACATCTAAACCACTTTCAACCTCAATAGACACGTCGCATACCTCTTGCATAATTTTAGTCCGCATCAAACCCCATAAATTAAACACTGCCGCTTAACGAAAACTGTACATTATCATTTTTTTTTCTTTGCTTGCGTAAAATCATGAGGAGGGAAAGATAACAAATGGGTGGCATTATACAAAAGGAGAGTTCTATTCAGTTGCAGCTTTGCCTTCAAACACAATGATGCACGTTGCGCCTTGCACAAAGCTAGGGTTCTTCATGGCCTTGGAGAACGGCTTGAGTTGAGAAACAATCTTCTCGATCACAGCTTCTTGCGCGTCCCGTGGCATTCTCTGCTGGCCCTTTTTCGCCACCACTTCGATTTTCACCTTGTTACCCTTGGCAAGGAACTGTTCTGCCTTGCTGAGCTTGTGTCCCATGTCATGCGGGGACACGTTCCAACCGAATGTCACTTCCTTGAGCACAGCTTCGGGCCGCGCGGTATTCTGTCGTTTGGCCGCCTTGGTTTTCTCAAATACCGCCTTTTTAGGTGTAATTCGACACACTGGGTGAGGTTCAGCCTGGGGATCGACTTCCACTAGGAAAAACGATTGGCGATCTAAGTTGCCTAAAATCTGCTTCAAGCGAACATCGCGATGCACAGCGCCAGTCTCATCGACAAGGGTGATGAATCTCGCTGTGATCTCTTCGTCGCGTCGTTGGCGACCAAGTTTTTTGGCTGGAGGAGGCGTGGACTGGGCATTACTGGCGGGTGAAATGCTGGAGAGAGGTAATGGAGCTGCTGCCGGAGTAGGACGCTTGTATGTACGAAGCTGAACGACAGCAAGCCGTCCACACTGCTTTGATAACGTGGTTGCACGGCTTTGCAGGAACAATCGACTCAGCATGTTGGAAAACTATGCTGCTGTGGAAACTGTAGTGTGGAAAAAAAAATTAAGGTGTGTCGAACCGTCTGCCCGTGGAAGAGTGACTCTCCAAATTTTCGGGGAAACTCCACAATCCCTTTCGTCCTCGCATCATCAACACCACCAACGCACATGCTCTTGCTGTCACTGCTGTTGTGTCTGGCTTGCCATATACACTTCACCAATGGTACATTTACCTTTTCTTCACCTTCACCATCGACTTTACTGCTCACCTCCACTTGATCATCTTGTAGCTGAAGACATTGCAACCAGCCTACACCCATATATTTACACAGATCTCGGCACCTGGCCGTGCGTACGATTACTGAACGCTACAGGATCAATAGGCTGTCAATGTAAGAATTATCGTCGAATGGCTTTTTTTGGGGAAAGACACAAAAGTTGACAGTTGCCTTGACAATGAAATTTTGGCTCCACTGCATAGCCACCACGGGAACAAATGGGATTCTGTATCAGTTAAATACCCAAGATGATATTGACAATTTCAGCCAGAACATGCCAACGTCCTGGGAGCAATGGGTCGCCGTTATACCCTATGGCCTATTAACACCGTGAGTTGTGTTCATACTCCGTGTACTCGCACAATGCCAGAAATTTTAACCTACCGCCCACCAGATCGAACTTACAAACTCTCGAATCGTCCAAACGACTGAGCGGTGTCATAGCCATTGTCAACTCTACTTCTACGCCTGGAAGCCCTTCTCGCCCTTCATCTTACTCACCTGAATCTAAATGCCCCAACTGCGAATTTGGCTTATACGCTAATGATGCCGATCAATATACCTGGAATCCAAATGTAAGAAGGCGATATGCTGAAGCTGGGGAGGGGATAAAGCAGTAACTGATTAGTTCTTCTTATCGAACAGGGAAATTCTATGATCTACGAGCCAGTCAATATCCCTATCTTTGCTCTCGATCCCATCGATACACTCTCCGCCGCTACCTACAAGCAAGTAATGGCAGTAAGTTCACCCTTTTTCCTGGCATGAAAGATGAAATAAACATATAGATCAGCATATTCATGAATCTCTGTCCATTTATTTGCAGGATTTAAATTATAATATTGAACAAAATTACAGGAACTATCCTTTGCGCGCTGTTGACTTTAGCTTGTTCATGTGGGCGGCTGTGGATTCGGCAACATGTCTTCGAAGAGGTAACATAGAAGAATCCTAATACAATGGATCGAATTAATATCTATACGGTACTAACCACGTTTGATGGATTTGTAAAAGGCTGGTGTTTCCCCGTTGGTGGTAGCTCAATATACTCAAGTCCATCCCCAGATCTCACTGGTAACGATGGGAAACCCATCATTATCGTCAGCGCAACCATGGATAGTCGATCTGTGTTTCATGACCTGACTCTGGGGGTTGAAAATGATATTTCTGGCATGGTTGCTATGTTGGCTGTTGCTGATGCGCTTAGCAAGGTAAGTTACTTGTAAGCTGCACCAACGAACTTAATGGCGGATAAGTGACCTCTAGAACCCCTTCAAACTATATAGTCTCCCACCCCTGTTGCATCGTTTCCCAAACACATCGTCTATACCCTTTTCAATGGAGAAGCATGGGGATACTCTGGGTCCCAACGATTTGTCAACGATATTAGCTCGCCTTTCGAGTGCAAAAATATAACCGGAACCAATACCTGTCCCATCAAAGGAGCTGCATGCACGCAACCATGTGTCCGAGATACGGACTTTACCAACATTAATTTCGACAATATCGAATCCGTTGTGGAATTCAGTTCAGTCGCCCAATCGAACGCTTCTGCAAAAGGATTCTGGGCGCATACAGATGACACAACCACCAGTGGTTCGCTTCTGCAATTGTTCATTAGCCAGGGGAATAGTACAAATAGTATTCAAGACGCTGCATCCGATGGAGTGCATCGGAAGCTACCTCCCAGCAGCGCACAAAGTTTTTTGAAGAAGAAACGGTCCATTGCTTCAATCGTCCTTTCCGACTTTCAGACCTCCCTTGATGGATATTATCATAGTGATTACGACGATATGCTTGATCTGGCAACGGCGTCTAGTGCGATCTGTAGTCTGGCCAGTTCTGCAGCTAGATCAATTTGGCTCTCTGCTCAGGGGCTCAACAATGGCACCGTGCCCGCACAAGTCACTGCAGATTGCAACCTTGTTACCTCTCTCCTCGATTGCCTGACTCAAAATTATTCATGCTCCCTCATACAACAATATTATGGTGGTAAGTATAGGATGTGCCAGTTGCGAATTACATGACTTATGTTGCAAGCTGACCATTCTACATAGTCAATAATGCGGCGAGAATTACCCACTACTCTTCGGTTTTCTCATTTGGAGGCGTTTCACTTTTATCCCTGTTTGCATTCAATTTCTTGGGTGATAAAAATGGTGTCAGGCGTATGAATGGCACATCGCCAGCCAGTTGTCAATCTATCACCGACTGTCAGGCCCATGAATACTGCATTCGGGGGACTTGCGTTTCGACCTTGACCCGATACCACGACTCTTACGGTGCCGGACTCGGGTATAACTACGGGACCGGGCTGTTCAATGTGATTGACGAGTCGGCACCTACCTGGACCGAGAGCACGTACGTGGTCCATTTCGTATGTTCTGCCATAATTGAATCACATTGCTAACATCTCTTTGCTATAGCTGGAACCCTCCGACCATGCGAGTATATTCCGTTACTTCTACTCGCCACCAGGTCATTGAACTCGTCATTGGAGTCCTTTGGCTGGTTAGTAGCATTATCATTGTATTGTATCTTAAACGGTATTTGAAAAAAACATTAAAGATAGCATGATGTACCGTCATAATAAAATCATAATTTCCTTTCAACGGCAAAGTAGAGCTTGGCAAAAGATAGCTTAGCATACATGCTAGGTAAGCTCACCGGCACTGAAACATTATTATGGGGAACCTCCTCAGGAGGAATCAAAATAAAATAAATAGTGTCACCAACTCGATTACAAAAAAAAAAAAACCTGCTGATAGTTAGCTCAATGTAAAGTTGCTCATGAGCTCACAGGTCTGTGTGTATATAAACCATCCAAGCGAGGTGGGCAGAAGCGGGAGCCTTTTGATATTTGTTCCTTCTTTCTCTACAACCGCTGGCGGGATCATCTTTTTTTTTTTTTTCCACCAAGCTGCCACACCATTCGAATACAACTGTAATTTATTTAAGAGTCTTTTAGCGGCAGTTCACTGATATCACAATAAGTAAAATGAAGAAACCATGGATGGATTTCAGACACAACTCTAGCCGATTGAGCCTGCACTCCGACTTCCTAGCAGGATCTCATTCAGAAACCTCCAGAGACTTTTCTGTTAAACCTAAACTGTCTCTTCAGGCCATGAAAAGCATATTTCAACTTCCCCGTAAACTATCTGTGCGTTCACTGCGTTCAGAAGCATCATCAAAAGGTGTCTCCAGGTCTAACTCACTGGTCACGCCGCTTCGTCGCCAAACCTCATTGTCAGATACTGCCACGTTCGATAGCGGTTACTTCGAAAGCAGTATTGGACGTTCAACGTCCATTTACGACAAAGGGAGTGCGGCGGTGGTCTATCGGAATACAATGTCAGCTGTCGTTGACGCTTCACTTATGACTGCGTTGGATAGCATCGATAATGACCCCTTGCGACGAACGACCACCATTGATCTCAGTCCATACAGAATGCCAATAGCGCCAAAGACAACAGCAGTACAACATAACTTATCAACGGTTGAACGTGGGCTAGACCCACTACCTAGTGTAGACAATATCTTGCAAACCATGCCTTTCGTCCAACGATACAAACAAAACCGGTCACGCCCATCACCTGCAAATCATGAGTCAATTTCAGCGCCTCTGATCCACAAGCCTATAGATTTAGCGGCCCAGGTCCGTGCAGCCCTTGGGTCGGCTGTCAGTGAAGCTGATGTAGAATGGGAGGAATCCCAAGAAACCAGTTGCAATAGCATGTCAGCTTCTTCAACGTACGCCGCAACAATTGCAGTATCATGATATTATGTAAATGTAGCAAGTAATAAATGACAAATTTAGTAGATTAAGATAGGCTGTGATATTTATAAGATGCAACATTGGTGTGATGATGAGAGGTGATTAAATGGTATACAGGTGTGGTGGAAGAAAAGCGGAATTATTGGAAAGGAGAGGTGGTTTGGACAGCCGTTGTTCTTATTTTGTCTTTTTTCATTCAGCATCTTTGGTGCTAGGGTCATCCTCAGGCTTTTCAGTAGCAATATCTGATTCTACTGGAGCAGTTGCTTCATCTACGCTTGCTTCAGGCTCAGGTTCTTTTTGATCATCTTGCGTTACGGCCGATGAGTCCTCATTTGGCGCTGCTTCCGTGCCTTGGCCCGTTTCTTCCACATTTGTTGTCTCTTCAGCTGTTGGCTCTTCAGTCACAGGGGTTACTGGCGTTGAATCGGTCGACTCCTCTTCTTCGACTATGTCTCCTGTAACCTCCACCACTTGCTCTGGCTTTTCCTGATCCTCAGCTTGCTCACCGACATGATCGTCTCCATCCTTTTCTTTCTTCTTCTCATACAGCTGTCGTAACATATTCTGATTCTTCTTCTGTCGCTGACGCTCAATCTCTTGGGCACCGCCAGTCATGCGAAGTTTTTTGGATCCAACAAACGATGTGAGTTCATGTTCAAACTCATCAATACGATTGGCGAGCTCGCGTTCTCTCATCTTCTCAGCCTGGTTGAGCGCTCGTAGGCGACGCTCTGGATCCACTTGAATCGTCGACACTTGCTTCAAAACACTGTTCATGCCATCATGGCCAGCTTCGAGCACAGGGATTCGGAATTCACGACGCGTCGGTTTGCCCTTTTCTTGAATCTCTCGAATTTTCGAAAGTTGTCCGAACACCTCCAAAATAGCAGCATGGTCTTCTTCAAGATCCAGTAACAGTGCCTCCTGGTCCTTGAGAAACTGCTGCTCCTTGACGATGTTCTGTAATTCCTCCTCCCATGTCTTCTTCCACATCGGTTTGACGGTCTTGATCTTTTCAGAAAGATTGGCAATATCGGTCTGAAGCTGCTTGGCTTCATCGTCACAATGCTGCATCTGAGTAGACGAAGGTCGGCATTTACGTGAAGTGACATCCAGCTTGACTTCATCAATGGTATCCTGTAGGTCTTCAAGTCGCTTGGTAATGTCTTCTGCGGTTTTGTCAAGCTCTTCTTTGCCTTCATCCACATACTTGCGCGCACTGGTGACGGTAATAGGCTGGGTCTTCAGGACCTTTGATTTCTCTCGCAATCCTTGTATGAGACCTTGCATTTCCGCGCGGAAGCCATCGTGTAACTGACGAACAACGCCCATGTCTCGTCGTATGGTTTCCACTTGCTTCAACTTTTCTTTCACCTCGGATAGAACGGATGCTGCTGCCATATTGCTCTTCACTGTGTCGCTCAAGTCTTTTGATCCTTCACCACCTGCAGCTTTTTCTTCTGCAACTTTCTCCTCCCCAGCTATTTCTTCTACAGGTTCTGTCTCCGATGAGATTTGGATGGTGGGAGTAGAGGCGGGTGCTTCTGTTGTAGTCGTTGCAGCATTGATCGCTTTTCCATGGACTTCCTTCAAATAGGACAGTAGTTCTAACTTGACATCAGACATCTCTTTAGCCACAGTGCTGAATCCTGAGCTCATCTGTTCTGTTATTTGCTGATTGACATTAGGGGATTCTGTAAGGTGGGTTAGGATGGGGATAGAACAGCATGGTTGATGGGAGAATGATAACAATGATAACACACCTTCTGGCTCCAAGGTAAGAACGGAGTCAGCCTTCACATCCGATGGATTTTCCAGTTCATATGAAATCTGAGCAGTGGGACTGAAGATATAGAGGGTTGGAAAGTGGTCGTTACGAGCAATATGTGGAAACTTTTCAATGAAGAGCATCCGTAATTTCGACAACTCCACCACGCCATCATACTCGACTTTCTTCACTTGTCGTCCATGTTTCAAGTACAAATCAATCCTCCCCGCATCTTTTTGTAAAAGTAAAAATAAAATCACATGAATTAGATCCATGAATTTTTTTTTTCAATCATTCCCCAAGGCTCACTCTTCTTACCGATAATACTTTTGTTACTGTCCATTGAACCTTTGCGCCAATCCGGTGTAAGATGTACATCAGCCTGTTCATAAGACTGAGTCAAGTCTGTCAAGTCAAGAGATTCACGATCTGTCTCCTTGTCGGGGACCATGGGAACAGGTGGGATAAGCTCCTTTGCATCTGATGCCAGTCGAGGTCGACCGTTGGCTCGCATAGAAGCATTCGATGTCGATCGGTACAACGCTGATGCACGTCGCACAGAAGATCTGCGAGCCAAGTTTTCCTGTTTTTTCAGAGCGGCCAGCGCATCTGCGGTATTCGGGTCATTCAGGTCGAAGTCACCAGAATATTCTCTTTGCGGAACCGGTAGTGAGCCTCGTCCTTGGCTGGTTGACGGCAAAGGTTGTATAAAGCTCGCTTGCCGCCTTGACAGCCGATCTCCGGATGTACTTGACGACGGTGAAGGCGATTCTGATCGATTAGAGTTGGTAGGTGACATGGATCTTGAATCGATGGAGGATCGAGGGGTGATGGTTCCGTATGGCTGCTCCGATGAAGTCTTTCGGTTCATATCTGGACGTTCTGACGATCGGGGCGGAGGCTGGGACGACCTTGTCGAATTTCGACTGTTGTTCATCAACCTACTGGATCGCTGCGAAGCCGACGGATCTGACTCTGATCTATCTCGAAACTGTGCTTGCTTCCTCTTCAACCCTTGCAACAACCGGATAATGACATCCCGAATAGTCGGTAAGTGGTGTTCTAAGGCCGTCGTTGACGGTTTTTCGTCTAAAGCAATGATAAGACAGTGCCTCAAGTCGTCTGGAACATACATGAGATCCCTATAAACAGACACAAAATATTAGTGCCATTTTTCTGCCAAGCAAGCCGATCCCGTCACTTTTTGTGAATGCACTGCTTACGCCATGGATATGTCGGCTGATTCAAATGCCCGCTTCGCTTGGGCGAACTGTGAAGTAAGCGAATGAAAAATGTCATAGACTTGTTGTTCGCTGATCCTGCTGGTTGACCATTGTGTGAGTCCCTCCAGCAATTGCTTGGTGGCCAGCAACAGCTTGGTGACGGATTGCTCGATCTCATTCATCTAGGTTAGATGAAGAAGTTAGTCACTTTGGCGTGTAACAATCCGTTCCACGACATGTAACATACCGTAGAACTTGTAGCGCTTGCTCTTCGATTGAGCGGTAACGTTGTGGACATTATACGAAGTTGGAGTAAGGTTATCTAAGCTACTATCACCTCTCGAATATTAGCTTTTAGAACCCTGAGGTGTTTTAAAGGCGAGTCACAAACTCCTTATGCAGAAAATTTACACTGATCTTTATATTTTTTACTGAAGCATTACTGAAGCATACACATGGTGGAAACTAACGTCATAAAGACATATGCTACTGTTAACTGTACAGAGGCTGCGCTGTTTACAGCAGCCTCTACAAGGTTCATTCGTACTGGTTGACCAGCGTCACTGCTTTTGACCTTGGGTAAAATGGAAGGATACACTGCTACAGCCGAGTGATTCACTTGAAGCAAGTGACCTGCCGTAGGATGAACGGTAGTAGTCATGCTAGGTAATAGCTTGCCAGTCATGTTCTTGGTATCTGCGACTTCAGCATGAAGTATGGGAGCTTGCCCAGCTACATAATGACCAGCGTTAATTCATGAGAAGGCTGGTTTTGAATAAAATATTTTTACAACATACCAGGCGCACGGCCTATTGTGACATTCACTTGGCTTGAAAGGGTCAAGTAACAGCGAGTCCAAGGGGCTAATTTTAAGAAATGAAAATTTTTAGTAACAACATAATTCATCCTACTCCTTTGTGAAAATTGCATACCTTTGCCATCGTTATTTTTAGAGCATCGGTAGCCAGCTCTGTTTTATAGGCTAAAGTTAGAAAATGATGTTATGCCGAACGTCAATTAGTCTATAGCAAAAACTCACGGGCCAGCAACTTGTAACACATATGGTCCATCGGAGATATTTTGTGGTATGGTCCAATTGACCGATACCATTCTTGTATCATTCCAGTCGTCATGAGTGGCCGATGAGAAATTGGCCACAGCTACTGAGCCGTTGGCATACAGCAACGAGGTAGCTGCTGAGCCCAAGAGAGCCATGTCCTGATATTGCACTGAACAAAAAACCCAATAGGTAAGACATTATGCGCTAGTATTTGTCACCGCGGCCTTTTTTGTTTTTACCTCTGTATCGCACCTCGAATTTTTCAGATGCTTTCAGCTTGGCATTTTCAATAGGGGACTCAATGGTGATGTGATCTATTGAAGGGTATTAGAATTGGATGTGCTTAGCGGTGTAAGTCGCAATGGAGTTGCAATTTCACCTGCGGTAACACCTAAGGCGAAAGCCAGTGCGATGGTGGAAAAGATCAAGGATGCACGCATAATGAAGTAGATGGAATAGAGGAAAGAGATGAAAATTGAACAGAATAAAAAACACTAGTTGCTTTGTATGAAATGCAATGAAGGTTTTTATACAAGTTTCAGCTATTAATGTTGCATTCTGCCTCACAGAGCATCCTGATATTTAAAGCATATTATGGCAATGACAGCCAATTCCATTCAACGTGAGTGGGGGCAAGTATGAAATTCCGCACTTACAACACCCCTTGAAAATGGACAATTTAACCCACAGGATCCATGATGTCAGCAAGAACGAGTAGCCCTTTTCGACAGCAATTCGTAGAAGCGGCGGGTTCGAAGACCTTGGTGGGTAATACTATTCCTCAAAGTCAGAGATTCACCAAAAAGGTAATTTTTGGCCCAAACAGGTATATTCGTTCAAAAGCGGAGGGACAAGGCTTCGGATCCAAAAAAAATTCGCTGGCTGATAAAGAACACGATTCGTACTCTATCTCTTTCACATTCTCTTATCCATGGCTATTCTAGGATTCTCGATTTTGGGTATTATAGGCTCTGCCTTCGCCTACTTTATTGCTACTGCTCTCTCAGGTATCATATGGAAAGACTCCAAAGCAGACGGAACACCCAAGGACGCATGGCCACCCAGTCCAAAGGGCCTCCCTTACATATGGAACGGGCTCAAGTTTCTTGGAGGATCCCCGTACGAGAAGTTTACCGAGTGGAGTACGGAACTTGGAGTGTTGTTCTCGGTCCAGCTCGGGTCCAAGCAGATCATCGTGGCCAACGATGCCGATGTGGTGAAGGAATTGTTTGTAGATCAGCAACAATACAATTCTGGCAAGATTACCGGTGATCTCGTAGAAGGCGCTATGACGGATTCAGGTGAGTAGTCGACTATTCTTCTGCCGCGGTAAACATCGCGGGTCATGTTCATTTCTAATGATGTTTATGGCCATTTTCAGGGCACACTGTTTTCACGGCTCCATTCGCGGAGTATTGGCGGGCTATCCGAAAGGCAGTCCATGCAACTGTAAGCAAGGCTCACGTTGGACAATTCAATGAACTTTTTGATAGCCAAAGTCACAAGCTGGTATCTTTACTGGCAGACAAAGTGGAGGAGAGCTCCGCAAACCAAATCAATCCCCGAAGTGTCGTAGAGTACATTGCCTTGACAACAGCGTTGTCTATCACAGCCGGTAAAACGTATAATGCCGAAGATTTGGACTTGGTGAGAATCGTTGAAGACCTGGAGGAAATGGAGAAACTCCAATCCGCCAAATATACCCGGCTCGCTGCCTTCTTCCCTTGGCTCAAGGCTGCTCTCGGCTTCAAAAACCTCTTCCTCGGCAATAAAGAGATCAACCATCTCCGTAGCAAGATACTCAACCCTTTCTATGACATGATGGTTGAAACAGAGGAAAAAATTCAGGAAAAGACGCCTCAAGTCTCCAATATCTGTGCCAAACTTTTGGCTATTGATACTGTCCCTGGTGCAGTTGTGGAAGGCAAAGTATCAGGCCCAGTCCCATTCAAGAAGGAACAAGCCCTGGTCAATATTACACACATCACGCACCATGCTTACACCTATCTGAGCTCTGCCTTGAATACCCTGATCCAACGTTTAGCTACTGAGGAACACGTTCAAGAACAAGCTTACAAGGAGATTGTGGACATGCTTGCCGGCAAGCCTGTACTTGAGACCAAAGATTTGGTTGGCAAGATGCCCTATCTCGGAGCTGTTATCAAGGAATCGTTGAGAATGAATCCTCCACAGACGCTATTCGCTCACGCCGCTCGTGCTGATGAATCGTTTGCTTACAAGGGCCAAGTGTATCGCATTGATAATCGAAACGAAATAGTGGCCAACCTGGATGCTATCCACTACGATCCTAAGCGTTATACCACCAAGGATGGGCATGGTCCAAAGGAGTTTTACCCAGCACGATTTTTGCCTCCTCATGCACCTAAAGGTTTCTCCACGCTCTCGTCCTATGACCTCTACACACTGAACTCTGGCGAGGATAAGGCACGTGACCTGTCCCGAGACCATTTGGCCTTTGGAGCTGGCCGTCGTATATGCTTGGGGGTAGAGGTCACGGAACGCACCTTGTTATCTACCATGGCTCAATTACTATACCGCTATAAGCTTTCTGGAGGAGATGTTCATAGTAAGAAGCATCATTTAACCAGCGTTTATGGTTGGACTGGTCGTACTGAGTTGATTGGCGGTGACATAAAATTCACACCAAGACAGTGAAACCAACAAAGTGACAGATAAGAGATCGCTGGTCTTTGTAAATCTTTTTGCAAAGGATAATAATAAAAAAATCATTATATTAATACAACGCTCAGACCAGGTGGCTGGTGCATTGGAGAAGTGTTGTGATCCTGCAAAAATAGAGAGAAGTGTGACCAATGGAAATTTTGATTGCGTCGCCTGATCGATCCTAATCCTGTCAGTTGTTCCCCACATCCCATAACCAGAAACAACAGCAGTTCCCACGAGCCAAACAGAACGGAAGCTCGCAAAGTGAAAATACGGTTGTCCTTCTCATCAACCAGGCAAACACGGAAGAACTGTTCAGCAGAACATGCTTGCTAGTGCTTTTCTAGAACGCAAACATGGGACCCACCCGTTGTACCTGTTCATCAGCTGCCGGGATAGAAGAGCCAGCTCTGTACAAAGCGCTTTTTGTGATTGTTTCAAGGCTTCCGTTGAAGCGCAAAAGGTCACCTTACCTACTTTTTTTTTTTTTTTTTTTTTTACTCTTTTTTAATAGACGCATATTTCGCTTTTCGTTATCGCCTATTCTTTTCTTACTTTTCATGTTGTACTAATGTCTACTATGCAATCCTCACAATCTGCTTTGATAAGCTCGTTTCGAGTAGAACCTGCTGCTGGCAAAGACGCTCGACCCACACAAGAAAACATGCAGCCGTTTATGGCCAACTACAATTTTCACCAGCAACCTTATCCTCATTATTCCGCAGCAGATATCAAAGGAGAAGCTGGCGATCCTGCTCAAGAGCACGTTCCCTTTTTCCATGCTTACCCGCAGCAGCACCCGCTCTATGACAACCAGCAAGCTTCGACCCCTTCACCTGACACCGAGAAACAAAAAGATTATTACCGTCGACATAGTTGGGCTTCTTCCAAGAAGGACGAGGATGGTTTATACTCGCCGTCCTCGAATGAGAGTAGTAATGAGATGTATGACACCGAAAATCAGCGAGCACAGTACGTATTGCCAATATCTTTTTATTACACATTACTCATTATCGAAAAAGCGAATTGCCCGATTTATCCGCTAACTCCGTTTATGCAGAATGCAAGTCCTATTCGACAAGAAGCGACGTCGTCGTGAATCTCATAATGCAGTGGAAAGAAGGAGAAGAGATAATATCAACGATCGCATACAAGAGTTGATGACCTTGTTGCCAGAGTCAAGTTTAGACCCTGTCAATAAGCCCCACAAAGGATTTATTTTAAGGAAAAGCGTGGATTACATTCGTAACCTGCAACAAGATTTGTCTCGCTTCCAACAACGGGTCCAAGAACTCGAAGCCACGCTTGAACATTATAAAATGAAACAACAATTGTCATCCAACGAACCTAGTTTGGCTTATGGTCTTATGAGCCCTCCCACCCAAGCCATGGATACGTCAATGAGACCTTCATACCACCACCCTGTCTACATGCAGCAGCAGTCACCACGGCATAATCCAATGATGCGTTCTTATGAAACCTCCACCACCACCCAGCAGCCGACAGTGTTGAAATGGGACCATTAATGGTTCCACTTTCATATGGAAGGTGGCGGGATGCGGCTGCTGATAATTTATAGGAAGTGTTAGAGACCTTCCCATTCTTCTTACCGTTTCAATGACTCCCTTGTCGGCCTCACGCTTGCTTGGTGACAGGGTTCTTTCTATTACATACCATTCTTCAGTTTCGTTATACCTGAACTCTGCTTTTACCTTTTCTTCTCCTTTCTCTCTACTCTTTTCATTTTCTTTTATTGGGTTTAGAGCAATTTGTATAGCCACCATTCTTATCAAACAGTACATAATTGACGCGATAAACGTATTTTGTTTAACAACAACATGCTGTGAATTCTGGAAAAATTTCCGCTGGGGTCACATTCGATAAACAAAGAAAAAAAGTGTGCCGTGTGATATATACGTCAATTTTGGGATGATATCTTTTTTTAATTCATGGTTGTAAGCAAATAGTGTTCTAGAGATAATCCATTAACCAACTTCACAGGTGGCAATGGCAAAGATGCCATCTGTATCCACCTCGGGCTTTCTTCCTTTCCACATTCGAAGCGTAGTAAAAGTATTGGGCATATCGAGCTCATCGAACAAGGCGACAACTTGAGGGTTGACAATAGGAATGTCGATATCGAAGACGGGTTTGACGGATGGCGTGATGTCGCTATCCGGCTGTGCGAGGGCTTCGGTAGCCAACTTGGCCAACTTGTAAAGAATAGCCTTGGCTACATCGGGCGACTGCGCAAACAATGGCCCCACGCGAAAAGATGTGATGGCGGGACGAACACAGCCATAGCCAAGAACCTTGCCTTCTTCCATGACAGCCACACTGAAACGCCCATATTTTGCATTATTAGAGTGAAATTTAATCCATTCCGAAACAAAAACCGGACGGTTCCAGCCGTTGTATTTCTCTTCCAGTCTGTAGAGCTCCCCTATTGGCACGTCACATGCATTCTTAATCATCTTGCCTTCCAGGGTTTCAAACGATGACAGTCTCTCAACAATCACGTCAGCACTACCGGTTCTTCGTTCGTTTTCCCAAGAAACAATGGTGAAGCCTGACTTTTTGTAATTATGAACTTGTTCCATAACAGCATCCAAACCTACACAGGGCCGATCTTCCACATGGTTTAACGCGTGCTGAAAGACGGTAAGGCCATAGCCTTTGCCACGGTGTTCTGGCGCAACGATATAGAAGCCCACAAATGCGCTGTCTTTCCCGTAACGTACGACGGCCACGATGGAAACCACCGTCTCTGCACCTCCGTCACCGGCTATGGTGCCAACAAAAAAGCTCTGGGGATCCAAGTTGTAGTAGACTTGATTAAGGTCGTGGCCTTGGTTGCCTGGGTTCCACTGCTCATCCCGAGGCCATTTAAAAAAATACTCTGAAGCCTCTTCAACTGTACATGGACGGACAGATACGATGGGTGCCATATCAAAGATGTGTAGAAGAAAGCAGAGAAAAAGGAGAAAAAACCAGGACAACGGAGAACCACTAATTTCTAACCTTTCACAGGCTCTGACTCAGCAAAGGGCTGTGCGCTCGCATAGGATTCAGACACAGCAGCACCAGCATAAAAAATCTCGGTTCCCAAAGACATGCAAATTTGCATACTCGTATTGAAAGCTTGACTTTTCGCCGTGTCCAGGTTGAAGAAGCCCGTCCGTAGGCGGAAGGTTCGATTTGACCTTCCGTCGCGTTAGAAAGTTTGTTTTGAGCCAACACGGACGGCTGAGACTAATGCGGAAGCGGTCTTTCGAATCTTAATTACGGTGGCATGATATCTATCTAAAAGTTGTGAACAAATGCAATGCAGTACCACCAAGTAAGTTTGGTGCGATCACCTGGAAAAGTGATCTTGTACCTGACTGGTGGTGCATTTGACTTGCTCCAATTTGGATGGGGGAACGGCGATCATAAAACCACAAGACCTTACCATTTGTACGGCATGACTTGGTCTGAAAAACCTCCTCAAGAGAAAATAGCGACGATCGTGCTGGATAGATCTGGCATCAAAAACAAGGCTGTCACTAGCATACAGGCGGTTTCTTGTCTGTGGTCAACTTTATAAGATGAAAAGCAGTTGGGCAAAGGTATGATTAAAAAAACGTCATAGTCCCAAAAGTATTGTTCATACGCAAAAAAAGAGGCTGATGCATGTGGCCAAGGCCTTCCCGTGGTCTGGCACATCAAGGATTGAGACTGTAACCTTAAAGTTCTTACACATAAGAAAAAAAAAAAAAGGAAATGTGAAAAAATGTTATGCCGCGCAAAGGATAAATCAGCTCAATATGGGGGTGTGGTTTTTTTTATATTACAAAGTGTTTACGAATGCAAAGTTTATAGTTGGTTGCCAGCCAATGTGAAAGTTAAAAAGAAAAGGATATTAACAGACTCGATGAGATTGTTCGACAAATAAAAGCATACATTTGATGATTTCAACAAACTTCGCTCCTGTATCCTCGGGTCCAAGCATATCATCGGCAGTCCATGAAGCAAGTGTACCAATAGGGAGTTTGAGGTTCTCTTTAAAATGTTCGAAGTGTTCATTGAAGAGCACTTCAAATTCAAACCAAACAGGTCCTTTGCCAGTATGTCCTAAAATCGTACTAGCAGGTCCTTGTCGCTGTAAAGGCAAGAGCTCGACCCGGGTAATCTCCACGATGAACGGATAATGCAGTCTGAACCGTTGAGTTTGCTTGAATAGAATCTGTTTAACGTCAAGGAAGTCGGGTATATTTTGAAAAGTGATGTTTCTGCTCTTCACACTGAAAAAGTGGAACCCATGTTAGATCCCTGGTGATTAACAACGCCTTGATCTCACCGCTATATAAATCAATTCATTTACCTCATGGACACTTTTCGAATAAACGTTGTAAAGGGTTTGATGTCCGTTCGTAGTTGGTCTTTCTTGGTTAATTTCAACGAAAAGTCGAATTTTCTAGCGTAGGCCAAGCGTCAGCATACGGCACTTATCTCATTCTGCTCAACTGATAAGTTCACTTTACCTGTCCAGTGACACCCAATCTATCTCAGCTAACGTCTGGTGACATATAGTGACCTTCTCCAGATCAATATAATTAGCATTCACCTTCATATTGACTTCACTATATTGGTGTTGTGGTTGATTTCGAGCATTGGCAGTGATTTCATAATGAGCGCTACGGCCAAAAGGTTGGGGTAGTATGTCGGAAATGCTATTAATGATCTCTTCCTGGGTCGTTGTTATATTATTAAACTGCGATACAGCGCCGTATTGATTCTGAACGATATCCCGAAGATCTGTGTACTCCCAAATCTTTTGCTGCACTTCCGGCTTGATGTTACTCCACAGAACTTTTCCAAGACTAACAAACAAGTGTTATCAGTAAGGATATCCATTCGTACACATAGTCGAATCAACCCAAAGCGTACCTTGCACTGAACCGCAAATCTCCTTTGTATCCTCGAACATCTTCAAATCTATGGGCACGTTAGTCATTGGTTTTCTAACTGCTATTGAATTCTACCAGATCAAGGAACTTACGCTTCATGCAAGGTGGCATAAATAGTGTGAAAATTATACGCTCGAAGCCTGTTACATCAGTGTATTAGAGTTGATTTGCAATAAACTCATTGATATAAAATTCTACTTACGCTTCAACTGGCGATAGATCAGACTCGGGTGTCAAAGTGTCTGCTGGAAGCTGGGTCAACCGCATCACTCTGAACTGTCTGTTCATCTGTGAGACATCATCCTGTTTTCGTCCAGAAGAAGCTACCGTCTTAGTTGATGAAGCTTTGGATGACTTGTCAAGTGGGGGAAATGAATCTTCTCCTATACTTAGGTCAGCCGGCTCAGATATTTCACTCCACGGCTGCCGGGTTTGAACTGCGGTTTGTGGCCAAGTAGAGGATTGAATGGTCAAAACTTTGGATTTGGAATTTGAAGTGAGGACAGGAACATCTGGTTTTGGAGGTGTTTGTGAGAGGACCTTTATAGCTTGTTTAACAACAGTGGGCGCCTCCTTGTCTATCGTTTCCTTGGGTTTAGTAGCACCATTGCTGGACTTCAATACATGGAATTGGGGTATTTTAGAGGGATTGGTAGCTGGTGGTGACTTAGGTATGGACGAGGTATCAATGGAAGGTGAGGCGACCTCTAATTTGTCAGCATCAATCGATGAAAATGAGCGTGGAGAGCTGGAAGACGCATCAGACACATTCGTGCTTTCGATTGTTTGATCCTCTACCATAAGCTTTGGTGGCATGTATTTGCCTTGATTGTCTTTGAAAGCTGGTATCAGCACAAAGAATGCTTGTATTGGCCTGGACTCGCTTGAAGGAAGATCAACAATGTTGAGGTAAGCGTATCGTGGGAGATGGCAAAATGCCAAACCAAAGTGATCGAACTTGGTGGGATAGTGTGTGACCGCAATAGGCTTGCATTTGTTGCTGTATTTCTTTGAACGTTTCTGTAAATGCGAACAGATGCGTTAGTCAAGTTGGGATTGAACTGTGTTCTAACAGATAGAAGCTTGGGTAAACTTACATAAATTGCCTGTAACACTTGGAAACACTGCTCAGCAGCTTTCACATCTTTCTCGTTGTTACCAGTAATAGTGATCGTCTGCAATAGACACGCCCATTATTAAATCTCTGATTCTACTCATTTCATCGTTTGCTATACATTCAACCGCTTGCTCATTTACTTACTCGATCCTCAAGATTACAGGTGGTATCTGTGCGTTTGGCGATTTGGTTCAGGTACTCATTACTTGTCTGTTGGAACAAATGGGATGGCGACAGGACCGATGGCACATTGCGCACATTTTTAGCGAAGGTGAATATAGCCTTAACAACTTGCTCATTCTTCTTTTCATCCTCATCAACAGCCTTCTCATCGCTTTCAAAAGGAGGCAACTTCAAGTTGACTTCTTCTGCTATCGGTTCTGGCAGAGCGATCACAGGCGTCGTTGTCATCGGTGTAGGGGGATCGCTGCCAAAGCTGGACAACTGATTGACCGAAGGAAGGGCTTCGTACGTATTGACCATTCCATCTGCGCCAACATTGTTGCTTCCCTGTGACCGGTACATGGTATGATTTAGCTCTCTATCCGAAAACAATCGATATCACTGTTGTCAACATTTACCGAAGTCTCAATTAGTCTCATAAGATTTGCAACTCTATTGAAAATCATTGTAAGTAACAAGCAGAGGCATATGGCTTCCATTACAGAAAGGTTACTCACGCATCGTCGCATGCTTCAGTTGTCTCGCCTGAGATCAGGAATCGCTGTTAAAAAGGGTCAGAATTCAGGAATCATCGTCTAGTTCTCGAGACATAAGAAGTACTTGCCTGTTCATCATAATTAAATGTAATATTGGTAGTAGTTGCTTGTGCAATCTGGCTGTATGACCGGTAAGTTTCCACTTACAATTGAGTTGGTTGAATCGACAAAACCTACCTGAGGTATGGTTGTAAGCGAGAACAGAGAATCTGGGAGATGAATGCTGCCGGAAAGACACTTGCGCTGATTTCTGTAGTACTGATGAGTTAGTTAGTGTTGATTTCGTCTTGTGTCGAGCGTTACATCACTTGCCAGCTGCCATGGAGGTTTCTGATCTTCGTCTTTGTTCACAACTCAAAATTTCCAATCCAAATTTGGGACTTATACTTTCTGCTATCCAGTCACAAATTGACACTGGAAAAATGAGAGCACAGATCATCATTACCGACTTTCGGGAAAATGGTTAAATTGATGTTAACGCTGTCGTCAAACGACAAGATATCACTATGCTTGTTGTTCTTTGTAGCTTGTCGTGTATGCGTTTATTGCCAACAAGTCACACAAAGTAATGCTAATAAAAAACTTAAAATACAAATGCTAAGCGATGGCCAAAGTTCACAAATTATGATGTCATTTATGAACGGATACAATCGAAAGGCAAAGGGAGATACAATGTCGAGCACCATTGATGAAGCTGCTTTTCTAAAGAAGTAAAGAAACTTCGTATTGAGATTAGTACGACGGACTGTGAATTAGGTGTAGTATGTATTTAAATATCAATTAGGAATTTCTAACCGCAAGATATTTATAATTTAGAGAATATTTATACGACGACAATAGTAATTGAAATTATGGTGGCGAAAAGGGTTTCTAAACAACGTTCGGTTTAATTTCTTACGGTTGAAGGCGAACAAATTGCCTGTAACAACCAGGAAATATAAAAGCAGGCTTCTTGGTGTCTAAATTATGCCGGTGAGTCCATCATGGGACAGCCATAACGGCCTTCCTGCCGAGTCAAGCTGCCATGACATTTTTTCAACTTCATCTGCTACTGCGCGTTCCATGTCTTCAGCTCTGATAATATTATGGCCCAGGAACTGACTATGTATTTTCTCTTCATTATACATCGGTAAAGCAACCCCAACCCGGCCACGCTGCTCAAAGTAGTATCGCACGTTGTTTTCGTTAACATCAAGATCAGATTTCGTCCATGGTATCTGTCTTCCTGTGATACATTTGATACTCACTGGTTGTGCTTGCTCAAGCTGGGTTGCATACCACAGGCATGTGAGTCTTTCAGCCTGAGTTGTTTCGAAACAATGCTGACAGCCACACTGTTTAGCGTAATCCTTGCTAACAGGCTCCAAGGAGGTCATACCTTGTGTCGCTTTTTCGATTGGCAGCATTGTAGAAACGTTTACGCTTTTCGCATCCACATCCCATTTTCCCACAGCGTTGACTACTTGATTGAGTTCTTTCCACCTTGCCTCCAGCCGCCTCTTGGCATTTTCCGCACTGCTATTAAACCATTTGGATTCAGTTTTTTCCATCCTCCAAGCCACAGTGCCAGCTAAGGCAACTTCCATCCACCCTTGAAAAAATAGGTTGCCATCTATCCAGGTGAAGCAAGGATGTTCTGTTATTTGACCTTCCATGTTTATTCCAACCGTATCAATTACCCACAGAAGACGGCCCGCTGGACGTGCATCTTGCAGATAAAAGCTAGCTTCAGGCAAGTGGTCAACAGCAAGTCCTGCATGACGAAGCCCACGAAGGACCTGCTTGTGCGTGGCGACATTTATCAAGTTCGTTGACAAGCTAACACCTACTCTCTCATGATCTCGATAACAAGGAAGTGTGAATCCTGCCATGACTGCGACGGGTGGTGTATAAGTAGTGATAAAATCAGTTATATCGTCAAACGGAGGATTCCAGGCCCAGAAAAAGATTCTGATCATCATGAGTACAACCTCAAGACCTAACCACAGGTACACCATCCACTGTTCAGGGAACGATTGAATATAAGCATAGCACCCGACATATCCAATCAGCGTCATGGCCGCACCAATACATAGCAGTGCTGCGAGAAACATCCTGTAGCTTTTTGCAAAGTTCGTTTGCAAACACAATATCGTAGCAATGGGTGTCAAACAGCCTATGATAGTCCCGCCAACAACACGCATGATGGGGAATGCCGCATACACATGGTCCCATGCCAAAATCAACGGAGCTAAAAAAGGAACAATACCTAGCACACCAGAAAGCCCGGCAACTGTAGCCTGAATGATCCAGCTTTGCAATTTATGCGAAAATGTGATCTTCGAAGTCCCCCCAGGCACACTTCGAAGTCTGTCCGCAAGTATATTGGTTGGCCAAGCCGAGTCTCCCCAGCCCAAAGTCTTAAGATCGGCTCCACAGTCCGTCATCCCAGCATTCTTGAGCCACTTGGCAGGGAAGATCAGGTAAGCACTCGCCTTGACAGCGGCCAGAGAGCCAAACATGGACAGCATACTTACAGACGCGTAAATGTATCCTTTAGATAAAGATGAAAGAAGGTGGGATGCACATGCTTCTGTACCAAACAACGTTGCAACAGCACTAATATCCTGAATTCCCGAGGAGAGTGCTTCGCCATATGTTGTCGCGGCCGCGGCGCCGGGAACAGCGCCAAGTAGTGAACTTATTAGCGCTGCTTTAATGGCTCCCAGCTCTGTGCGCCGTGCCTTCAGGGCCAGTTGCTCATCATTGGGCTTTGTTTGCTCATTCCTATCTACAATAGCGGCGGTCTTTTGCTTGGGCGCAAAACGAGGTTCGGCACTACTGAACGTGTTGGCAAGATTTCTGTGATCCGCTGAAGATTGGACCATCGTGTGCATGGGTAAGACAAGCGAAGTTGGTCCCACAAAGTAAAGGAGAGGACAACATAAAAATCACGTGTTGATCTGCCTTGACAAAAAGTGCACAAGAATATTACTGTAACGGTCCATACAAAGGTATACCATTTGATTCAGTGACCAGCCTCAACGAGTTGCAAAAATCTAATGGTTCATCGTACCGGTCGCGAGTTCACTCCGATAGTATTCGCCGCCAGATTGGTAGACCGCGCCTATAGCCAGATCATAAATTCACAAAAATAGTAGCTGCGACTTTCATAATATGAACGACAAGATTCTTCTTTGATTTCAGGACAATCATGCGAGGACAGTGAATTCAAAAACAAAAAATTATTAAATAGAAATTCAAAATAAAAAATTCCTGATTGAAAAAAAAAGAGACATGCCGGAAGCCAGATTTGAACTGGCGGCCTTCTGTTTACGAGACAGACGCGCTAACCACTGCGCTATACCGGCGCATTTTTTGCGCGAAAAATCCCAAGGATAATGTCAGATTGGTAGCTTATAGCATTTAATCTAATATAAAACATCTTCTCATCGCTATAAGAGCACTTTCTATCATATACAAAAACATGTCCCCATGTGCGAAAGAAAATTTAAAACTTCCAACGTTTAGTATGAAATTAAAATTTTATGTCTAATATGTTTAATCGTTCGGTAGACGTCCATTTTGGATAACGAGTACATTTTCGCGTCATTACCGAACACCATGTGCAAAATTATATCTTGCTTATGCTTTACATAGCATAACTTGACCCTTCTCATCATAAATAGCCAGTATATTGGAGTATGGGTGGGTGGCAATGCCGATGATCTCTGCATCAGTAAGCTAAATGCAGCGAGGGATAAATAAACACGTGACTCGTAAAGCGATTTGCTCCTCATGCTCGTCTTTTCCTTACCTTGAGTTCATTGACCAAAGCTCCATTTGAAATATTGAAAGCATACATCACAGAGTCCTCAGCTACCGCATACACAAAGTCTCCATGAGGCGAGATAGCTGCGGAAATGAAATCTGCTCCACTCTTCTTGTCGTGTGTGAATGATTTGAGCATTTGACCGCGGATATTGAGCAGGTATAGCATGCTGGTCTTGCTACAAACCAGAATTTGATCTGGATTATTCGGAACGACAATCACATTGTTGACAGTCTGTCCACCAGCTCCTCCAATAGGGTTGAGTGCGCCTTTAGGAACATCCACTTGCGCTTGAGGAGAAATGGTCGCTATGCATGATGTTGATTTCGTGTCCCAAACCTGCAGTACGTAAGTGCCCGCTTAGTAACCATTCCACTAATTTTGTTGTTTCTTCTACTCAACTCACCTTTACAGTGCCGTCACTGCTAGCGCTCATGACACGTGCCATATCCGCCGAGAACGTGATATTATTTACAAATGATGTGTGGCCTCTGAACTCTTTCAATATCTTGCCAGATTTAAGACCATGAATTTTGATACTGTGGTCGAAGCTGGAACTTAAAACTTGTGTTCCGTCCTTGTTAAAGGCAATAGATGTGACACCTTGGCTATGCGCAGGTGAAAATCGTCGTTGACAATGTCCAGTGGCGACTTTCCACACCTAATTCAAACCATGGTTAGAATCTACATTGTCCATGTAAAATATCAAATTTTGTGAGCCCTACCGCTATAACGCCATCAGTTGATCCCGATGCAAGAAGCTCACTATCCTTACTGAATGCTAAACTAATGACGGAGTTATCCATAGCAATGAGGTTTTCCTATGAGACAAAACACGTCAGGATTCAGCAATGAAAAGGTGATCCATGATTCTATACATACTTCCGCCTGGTACCGCAAATCCTTACGAAGCTTTCCAGTAAGATAATTCCAAATCTCAATAAATCCATCCACTGAACCAGTAGCAAGTAGCTGTCCATCTTGAGAAAACACGGCAGATTCCGCATATGTTTTTTTGCCTGGAAACTGGATAAAATGCTGCAATTAGATAATATTCTTCTGGAGCACACCCTAATGCCCAATCGATTACCTTAATAAGAGAGTATTGCTTTGTGGGCACAGCGTCGTCTTCGGCTTTCACTACTTGTGTCGTACCACGGAATAAATCGAAAGCTGTATCTGGCTGTACTAAGCCTTGTTGCTGTTGCCACTTCAATGATTGGCCTAACAAAGTAAGAAGCCTTGCAGGTGCTACAGTGGATACCTCCGAGGCCAAGGCTAAAGCAATGTCAGCTCCAATCTAGACACATTGTTGCAGATTTATTCACAACCACACATACCTTTCGCTATTGCATGGCGTCTTTTCTCCTTCGTAGTTCCATCAGGATAGGCTTCCTTGATGTCAAAATATGTCCTCGATACCAAGTGCTCTAAACGCAAAAATCGCTCCGGCGCTCGAGCCTTCAATAATTGCATTGGTTCTGTCTGTCGTAGCAATGATCTAGCTGCACCTAACTCGCGCATTTCAATCAACTCAACGATGATCTGCATACAAAAAGCGTCAGAAACATTAGATAAATCTCGAATGTAGTCCCTTTGATTATCTAAATGACAGTACCTGCTCATAGAGTTCACCAAGTTGCTTGGCTGGAACACTTGCATTGAGAACAGTCGTAAGGACTGAGTCCCAGTTTCCGTCTATTATATCTTTCTTGAACGCGTCGACATTCTCCACTGTATTGAGAGATATAGAGCTCTCTTCCTATTCCGAGAAAGAGAATGAATCCGTTAGTAGCCATACCTGTGATCGACCAGTTTGTCCATTGAGGTTGTAAATTACCTGCAGAGTTTGAAGTGTTCGTGAAAGGTTATTTTCTTTTAAAAACTGTTCGATCAGTCGTATAACACTTGAAAAAGGTGTATAAGTATCTCAATTTCGTACGTGGCGTTCCAATTACTGTGACTTTAGCTTACTCTGACGATTCTATTTCCAGTGACATTGCTTCTTGCAGTGAAGAGGTGTGACAACGAAAAAAATCGCTTAAGCTGGGAAATTTTCTATTTATTTTTGGTCTTGACACATTTTCACATCTTCCTGACTCGAATTGCCATGTCTGAACTTATCATACAAGATCACGACAACGATGAAGTTATGGAGTATTTCATCAATACAGTCCACCCTAAAGCTGCATTTCGAGAAACGGAAGTAACAAAAACCAAGAGACTTCAACGTGGTCTTCTAGGGTTAGAGCGAAAGAAGCTGTATCAAAATGCTGGACTGACAGTCGCGTCTACCAACGACACTGACGAGATACCCGACCTGCTGAAGCAGCATGATGATGCAGAACAAATATTACTGCACACTCCAAACCGACACAACCGCCTACAAGACGACAATGAGCACACGAACGAAGAGATAGAGGAGACTGGCAGTGGAAGCGACAAAGAAAATGGAGCAACTGGTAGAAACTTATTTGGATTGTCAAAACTGAAAGGCAAAGGCGTTGAATCTATGATGAAAATGGCTATGATGGCGACAGCCTCCAACAAACCAGGCCGACCAAAGAAGCAATCTTTCGCCAATATAGTAAGTGAACGACTAGCGGAAGCACATGAAGCACATACTGTAATGACCTCGGACGAAGAGGAGCAGAAACCGAAGCGACGTGGACGACCGCCAAAGAATCCAGTGAAAGCTGAACAGTCTACCAGAAACAAAAGCCAACGTGATGAATCAACATCAAGTCACCAGCGATTTTGTGAGAACGAGGTGCCTCAACCTCGGCCGCGGGGAAGGCCACCGAAGAATGCAATTCGAGTAGAAGCTATCTCTAAAAGTCGCAATGAAGCGGAAGTACAGCAACCTCGACGACGTGGGCGACCACCGAAGAATGCAGTTCGTGTAGAAAATCATGTGTCCAACAAACCCAGCAGCGATGAAGTAGAAGAACAATTGTCCAGGATAACTCTTGATGCGCCACAACCTCGGCGACGTGGGCGTCCACCGAAAAATGCTGCTCGTGTAGAAGCAACTGCAGAAATACCTCAACCTCGACGACGCGGGCGTCCACCGAAAAATGCGGTCCGAGTAGAAGCGGCCACAGCCGAACATCGTGACCTTGATAGCGATGAAGAATCAGAAAACAGAGGATCCGTCGATGAAGAAATTGAAGAAGAGCGAATTCAGCAACCTCGAAAGCGTGGACGTCCACCAAAAAATGCTGCTAAACTGGTAGAAACTAGCAAGCGACAACGCGATGATGTAGCGACGGAGTTGGAAATGACCAATAGCACTGTGTTTGGCACTGCCAAGAAAAAGAGGGCTATAGATCGACAGATACAACTTTTGAATGAAGAAGATGAAGTGGATAGTGACGATGATAACAGTGAAATTGATCAAGATGAAGAGAATGAAAGCGATGATGAACAAGAAGTACCAAAGGATCCTCTGGAAAAAGATGGATACGAACGATATTTCCAAGATCTGCATGCCTTGAATAAGACATCAAACAACACTCTGTCTAAGCTTCCAATATTAGACCCTCAAGAATTCAAAACGAAGTTAGCGCAGGCTCCAAAAAAGCACGCCAAAGATATCGCTATACTGCACTCTCTCCATGAACGACAATTTCCTCAATGGCAATTCGAACTTTTATCACACTATAACTTGCTTTTCTACGGATATGGATCCAAGCGAAAATTGTTGACCAAATTTGCTCAGACTTATCTCACGGATGGTCCTCTGATTGTTGTGAATGGCTACTTCCCGTCCATCACCATCAAGGATATATTGAACAAGTTGTCCATCGGTGCGCTTGGTATCAACTCCCCAACTGGATCCATTCAAGACCATGTCAGTTTGATTATGGAACATTTCCAAAGAGGCGAAAATGAATATGAGCATATCTATCTGCTGATCCACAACATTGATGGCGCAAACATTCGAAACGAGCGAGCGCAAACAGCACTATCCATCTTGGCATCATGTCCGAATATTCACATCATTGCATCTATTGATCACATAAATGCTGGACTTTTATGGGATAGTATCAAGATATCGCGATTCAACTGGATATGGCACGATGCTACGACGTTCGACGACTATTTGGTGGAAACCAGTTTCGAAAACACGCTCATGGTTCGACAGAGTGAATTAGGAGGATCACGCGGTGTCAATTATGTTTTAGCATCACTGACAAGCAATGCAAGAGGTATATTCAAGGTATTGGCAGAGCATCAAGTCATGGAAATGGAGCTGGCCACCATGGAAGGACGAGGCGACGAGAGCGTTGGGTTGACTTACAATGCTTACTATACCAAATGCCGAGAAGCGTTCTTTGTCAGTAACGACATCACGTTCCGAACACAGCTCACTGAATTCAGGGACCATAAAATCATTCAAAGTAGAAGAACTTTAGACGGTACTGAGATTATGTACCTTCCTCTAGACAAATCTACCCTCACGAACATACTTGAATCCATTTCATAAAACCAATACCCAATTTTTTTAACCACCGCATTCGACCCTGAGTCCTTCTTATACTTTTAACTCATTTTTGATCTGCAATGTCCAAAGGTCGCTCAGGCACCACCGGCAGTGGGTTACTCGGAGGTGGTGTCAAGAAAACCAACCAAGAGATGCTTATGCTGAAGAATGAAGTTGAGGAATTGCGCCTAGAAAAAGAGCAATCCAGAAACAATCTGTTACATTTCATAAGTGAATTGGACGAAGCGAATCGCCGAAAAAAGGAACTGGAAGAGGAATTAAAACAGCTGAAGTCGACGCAATCCCAAGGCGAATCAGTCGAAGGTTCTAAAACTGCTACGGATGAACCTGTCAATGGACTGGAATCCAGCCACGATGCCTGTAAATCCGAGCTTTCTGAGATTCAAGATCAGTTGCTGAAAGCCAATCAGCACAACGAAAAGCTCAAGAACGACGCAGAGCAGTTGAAGGTTGAGCTTGAGGAAAAGAAGAAGCTGGAAGAGCACATCAATGGAGTAAATCAAGAAAACGCCAGCCTGAAATCCAAAATCGAAGAACTCGAGAAGCAGATCCAAACGACGGCAGAAGAACACAAAGCTGGATCTGACCACTTATTGCGCGAGCAGAAGGATGAGTTCGAAGCAGCTACCCTCAAGAAGGAGGAAGGAATGGCAGAATTGAAGAGGAAATTAACAGAAGCTTCAAGCGCGCTAGAGCAGTGTCAAACTGAGATCAATCAGAAAACAAGTCATGTTGACCGTGTCAACCAAGAAAATACAGACTTGAAGACACAGCTGGAAGAAGCTAAAGGCATGTGAAGGACCGTCAGAAATCTGATATCCGG
This sequence comes from Umbelopsis vinacea, assembly GCA_016758895.1. NCBI lineage: Eukaryota > Fungi > Mucoromycota > Umbelopsidomycetes > Umbelopsidales > Umbelopsidaceae > Umbelopsis > Umbelopsis vinacea. The sequence goes on along the minus strand of JAEPRA010000009.1, from coordinate 87,674 downwards.
AATAACTGTTGAACTAACAAATCAATGATGATGTATTTAGAGTGGAAGCAACAATTAGACATGGTTCAGAGTGAACTCGACAAGAGTCAAGCTGCTGCTAAAGAGAACATTGATCAAGCAAACAGCGCCAAGTCTGAATTGGCGGACTTTAAGAAACAAATGGAACAATCTGAAGGTAGGTTAAAGGAATATGCAACTTATAGATGGAGGAAATGCCGCTGACTGAGTAATATTTGTGCCATCTCTTGCAACGACAGATGTGAAGAAGCAGTTACAAGAAACTAGTGATGAGCTTGAGAGACTGAAGGCTTCCATCAGTGAAAAGGATGAAGATGCCACACGCACTAAGGAGATCTTGGATGATTTGAAGAGGCAAATTGCGGAAGCAGACGGTATGAATAAGTACAGATGGTCATCAAAAACTGCATTTTAAGTGACGGCCAACACTAATTGTGTAAACGTAGATGTCAAGAGCAAGCTTAATGAAGCTACCGAAGCACTGGCAAGAAGTGAGGCAACGGTACAAGAGAACAGCAATGATGCTGGTCGCTCACAAGAGCAGATTGAAGGTATGAAAGCGTTACTACATGCCGATAGAGATACTGAGAGAACGTACAGGTTGTCTTTAGAGGCGAACTATCATGTGCTAACCATCGTGTTGCCCATCTAGACTTGAAAGTGCAGCTAAAGACTGCCACTTACGCCCTGGAGGAAGCCAAAGCATTGGAAGCCAAAAAAAGCAGTGAAGTGGATCTTGTTCAAAACAACACCACAGAGTTAAACAGCCACATAGAGAAGTTTGGTGAAGAGAAGGAAGAGCTTTTGAAGAAAATATCTTCTCTTGAAACCTCGCTTGAGGAGCTACGCAAAAAGGAAGTTGAGCCAAAGTCCACTAATGGCCAACATTCAAAGCAAGGTAATAAGGCGGCAGCTCTTCAGCAAAAGATTGACAACATCAACCAAGAGCGGCAAAATTTTGAGCGAAATTCCGGCAAAAAATTATCCAAGCTGCAGGAACAACATCGAGAAGCTGAAAAACGCATTCTCGAAAAGGAAGGCATAATCAAAAGCCTTTCTACGGAGCTGGAAGAAATCAAAGCAAACGGAACAACCAGCACAAATGAAACGTCTGCGGCCCAGCATGAAGACCTTCAAACGAAGTATAATGATTTGCAAGCACAGTACGATACTCGTCAAGTTGAATTATCCGATGAAAAAGCAAAACTAGCGCAGTCCTTGGCACAGCTTGGTGAACTTGAGAATCTTCGAAAGGAACATGACACTTTGCAAGCACAATATAACAGTTGTCAAACCGAACTATCTGACACAAAGGCAAGCCTACAGCAATCAGAATCACAACGTCGTGAGAGCGTGGATATTCAAAAGGAGCATACAGCCTTGCAAGCAAAATATGACAGCGACCTAGCTGAGCTTTCGGACGTCAAGGAAAAATTACAAAAAGTGGAGCAGCAGCTTCGAGACGCTGGAGAGTTGGACGCCAAGGTTACAGAGCTCACCAGCACTATTGACAATCTTAAGGCTGGTATGGAGACCGAAAGACAAGCAGTGCAAAGCGAGAGAGAAACGAATGCCACGGAAATTAAGGCAAAGTTAGAGGAGATCGCAAGTCTTGAATCAGAGAAGTTGTCATTGCTATCAGAGCAGAAAGAAGGCAGCGAACGCCATAGTGTTCTCACAGCTGAACGGGAGCAAGCAGCAGCTTTATTGCAAAAAGTAACACAAGAGCGTGATGAAATTTCAGCTTGGAAAGCTGAGCAGGAGACTCTTTCTCAGCAACAGCAAAACGCACATGAAAGCGCTAACAAGGAATTGAGCATCAAGATTGAAGAACTGAATAGCCTGGTTGAAAAGCACAAGAACGCTGAACTTTCTGCAGTCGAATCAGTAACCGCTTTGGAAAGTAAAATCTCAAAGCTCGAAGAGACTATCGAAGCTCACGAAAAGAAGGGCAAAGATATCGAGGAGTCTCTTACTTTTGCCAAAGAGACGATCCATCAACGAGACTCTCATATTAGCGAGCTAGAGGAGAAGATCGAGTCTATCACAAAAGATTTAAATACATCAACGCAACGAGCCAACAAGTTGGAAAAGGACAGGTCTAATCTGACGGAGGAGATAAATATCTTCAAAGGTCAGTTATCTGAGCTCACGGATCAACTCATTGCTGCACAGCAAAACGTCAAGGAAACCGAATCTTCTGTACATGAAAGATTGGACAAACAGCGTCAAGAGTATCAAACTAGCATTGATGGTGTCAAAGAGCAACTTGCTGAGGCCATCAGAAAAGAGTCCGAGCACAATAATGCACTCGCCGAGATGAAGCAACAGCTGAAGCTTGCTCAGGATGAACTAGAAAGTGCTCGAAATGCATCAAGTGGATTACAAAAGCATTTGGATGAGCAGGTTACTGCTCTAAAGAAATCTGAGGAAGAGTGTCACGCTCTCAGAACAGCCCTAGCGGAAGCGAAAGATGTGTCATATAAGCAAATCTCAGAGCTACGTCAACAAAGTACAGATGCGCAGAAAGAGGCAGACGAAAAGAGGGTGAAAGTCAGCGAGCTTGAGAAACAACTAAGTGACTTAGAGAACATGAAGCGAACCGAATCTGGTCAACTTCAGAGCCACTTGGATGACGCTCAGAAGAAACTGGAAAACCTTGGACAAGTCCTTGACAACGCAAGGAAGGAGATCGAGGAACGGTCTGCATCGATAGAGAACTTGCAACAAGATCTCGAGTCCGCTAGTTTGCGCAATAAGGATTTAGAAGAGAATGTATCCAAGCTTTCTAGCGATTGGGAAAATGAAAAGGAGCATTGGAATTCCCTTGAGAGTGAATTGGTAGGTGTATCTCAAGATGTGGTAGTCTTATAAGATGTGAAATGATGTATGCTAATGTTGCTCTTACTACAGAAACGGATCAAGGATATCAATGATAATCTATCGAAGGATTTGGAAAGTCGCAATAAGCAGATAGAGGAGATTAAGGTCAAAGAGAGCCATCTCAAGATGCTGAATAAGGTGAGCATAACGATGGTATGTTGTAAAGACAACCTGTGCAGTCCCGCTGATTTTGTTTACTATATCAGACACTTCAAGAGGAAATCCGCAAGTTCTCCAGACCCAATTATGCCCCTGGCAATCATACATCTCCCCCATCCCGGTCTGAATCTCATATCGGATTGTCTGACTCGTCTCCTCCTTCAGCTAGAATGTCACTCAATATACCCAGGAATGCGCCAGCCACTGGGACACCGCCTGAAGTTAACATTGAATACTTGAAGAATGTGTTGATCAAGTTTATTGAGGACAAGCGGACAAGGGTGAGTTAGAGTAAATGCTGTGAATCAGAAGTTTTCCGTTTTGACTTACATATTTCTGCTAGGCGAGACTCATTCCCGTCATTACAACTATGCTAAACTGTACTCCGGAAGAAACACACCGACTGCAGTCAAAAGTTTAAATAGATCCTTTTTTTTCCACCTGTACAAAAAGAAATGTCGCTAATAAAGATCCCTTCCAGTCCTTGGATACAATTATGTTACAACGCCAATGATATTGAAGTGCCTTTTATATATTTACAGATGTCAATAAATTAGCCCTTGTCATCCTATGTAATCTATTTTGGTATGGGCGATCCAGCAAAAATCAGTCTGCTATGACCCAAGACGTTGCACATCCAGCTGCAACCATCTTGGGATGGTTGAGCGGCACGGCATAGGGTGCAAACACATCGGCATCAGTGGTAGCGCAGTTACCGTGTTCATTCCAGCCCCAAGCATAAACAGCACCGTTGGAGATACATAGCACATGTTCCGACCCGCAGACCATGTCCTGAGCTGTGCTTGGTTGTTGCAAGCGAACTGGCCTCCATGCCAAGTTGACCGGTTTGTCTCGCCATCCATCTCCCGTAGCTTTTATGCCCGTCAGTTGTCCATGGTCATTTCTTCCCCAACCCCATAATTCGTGGGTGTCTGTGAGCACAACGGTGTTATGCCATCCACAGGAAATTTTGACAGCTCGTGCAGGCAAAAGGCTGAGCGTTGGCTGGTCTAATCGATCGTGTTCTGATGGATCGAATTTGCCGAGTTGACCATACTTGTTGAGCCCCAAGGCATATACATTTCCAGCCTCATCCAGAAACACAGAGTGCGTTTGGCCACAAGCGATTGCAGCTACTTTATCCTGGAAAATGATAGTCGGTAAGACGGACTTCGTTTTCTTGTCATGAAATGCAACCTTGCCGAGTTGACCAGAGCTATTGGAGCCCCAACCCATGGCCAGACCGTCTATTGTCAAAGCAACCACATGTCGGTAGCCACATGCGACGGTGGCAATTCGATCTACGCCTCTGATGGCGACAGCCACGTTTGTTTTGAAGAGCTTATCATCGTGACCGAGCTCTCCTCGGTTGCCCGCGCCTAACGAGTAGGCTTGCCCAAAGCTATCGACAAGGATGGTGAAAGACCAGCCGCATGCAACATCTTTCCACTTTTTTTCAGCCAACGTTGGTGATTTCTGAAAGGTGCTGGAGGTCACGTCAGCACACTGGCCTTGACTATTATCGCCACAGAAGTAGATGTCGCCGTCGGTTGTCAGTAATGCTGAATGGTTTCCACCGGCTGTTATTTTGGCGATGGAGTCGTCAGGAACGTCCAAAGAACACTTTTCTGGTACGCGAAGGTCTTCGGCATGACCAACACCTAACTGACCGTGGCCATTGGACCCGAATGAATAGATAGGCATATCTGCTGAGTAAAACCGCGAAACTTTAAATGCAACACCCTACTTTTTGACACTTTTTTTAAGTCCTAACGTTGTTCTCCCAACCGACTTTTACGAAACCCATTTGTCAAACGTTACAAATGGCTGCACCTTTGAAAAATCTCAAAGCATTGATTGGTATGCGAAATCCAATGTAGTCTTAGGTTAAGCTTTCTTCGTATTCATACTGCTTTCTTTCGCTATAGTCGGAACTGGTGCCGTTGGCTGTATATATGGTTGGCGTATGTCGCAAACTGCAGCTGTGACAACCGTATGTCGCTCAAACTATGATGTGGTTCGCCGTGATGGATTTGCTATAAAATCCAAAAAATGGGGTGAAGGGATATTTCGACCATATTCAGGTATGTGTTGGATTTAATCCACTCCGTTCTCGCCATCCCCTATTTCTGATACCTCAATCCAGTCATAAAGAATACCAGTGAAGCTGCAGGAGACGAGTTCGATTACGTGGTTGTGACCATGAAGTCACTGCCAGACGTCGTTGACTTGAGCCAAATTATTCGCCCAGGTTAGAGATACGCAAGCATACCCGTTGACGATTTTGTTCTGATTAACTTACTGAGCCGCCCTCACATTCAGCTGTCACTAGCGAAAAAACCACCATTGTCCTTATCCAAAACGGTTTAGGCATCGAGCAACCTATTGCAGATGCATTCCCGTCCAATCCCTTGCTATCCGTCGTAGCGTATATTGGAACATCCCAAACATCCCACGGCAATATTGTTATGATGGGAGACGAGCATCTTCTGATGTCACAGTATCCCAAGGACGACGAGAAGAGTACCAAATCAGCCAAGGGATTTTTAGAACTTATGACGGCAGGAGGGGTGACCATCAAACAGATTCCTGATATCAATCGTATCCGATGGCAAAAGCTTATCTGGTAAGGACAGAGAGAGATTAAACAGATTACCCTTGAATCAGCATGCATACTAATATACTTTATTTAGGAATGCTTCTTTTTCTGCCGTATGCGTTGCTACGAACCTCAATACCTCGCAAATACTTGCGCATGAACCTAGTTTGACTTTGGTCAGGCATATCATGGAGGATGTTATTCGAGCAGCCAACTCATATGGACATGGATTTGACGCAGAGCGTGAAATTGCACAAATGTTTAAGAATACAAGCGCTATTGCCAGCGATTACAAGCCAAGTATGCTATTGGACTCAGAGCGAGGACAACCAATGGAGGTTGAAGTCATTATAGGAAATCCTCTACGTCTTGCTCAGAAGAATGGAGTCAGTGTGCCATATCTTGAAAGTATCTATTCCATTTGTTCTGCCATCAATGCTAGCAAACAGGGAAAAATCATAACTGCATCCAAGATTTAAATCAATAAATACCTTGCCTTACTTATTCTCTAGACTCAGCACCCAGAAAGTCAATTTATAATTGGTATTAAAGTTGCCGAACAGCGGTGTTTGTGATGACTGACTCGCTGCCTTTTTAAAGCAGCCCTTGACACAGTACTTTCTTTCTTCCGTCTAACCATGAGTGAAGATATCGGAAAACCCAAAGTACTTATTGGTAAGCTTCATAACTCGCGCGAATGACTGTTGCCCGGAACTTACTCATTCCCCGCAGTTGGGACTGGCGCCCTGGGATGTACATATGCATGGAGACTGGCTGAGAATGCAGAAGTAATGACAGTTTGTCGCTCTAATTTTGACGTGGTCAGTCAACATGGATTCACCATCAATTCAGCAAAATGGGGAAGTGGAGAATTTCGACCCTCCAAAGGTATGCACCTTATTTTTCGCGACGGAAATGTAGCATTGTCTCGTTATTGTGACTGACTCCCTCCTTCCAACCAATCCAGTATATCGCACCACCAGCGAAGCAGCCGAAGTAGAGTACGACTACATCATCGTTACCATGAAAGCTTTACCCGACGTGTATGATATTGCAGAAATTATTAGACCAGGTACAGACAGCAGCAAAAACTTTGATTTTAATTTCAGGGGTTGCCTCATAGCTTATTGATTTAACTTGCCCTATTGAAGCCGTGACCATCGGTAAAACATCCATTGTCCTCATTCAGAACGGTATTGGAATTGAAGATCCTTTGGCTGAGGCATTTCCTAACAATGTATTGATATCTGTCGTGGCATACATTGCTACATCTCAAATTTCTCCTGGAGAGATAAAAATGATGGGAGATGAAAATCTGGTTATGGCAGAATATCCGGCATCAACAGAGAATGGAAAGCAACAAGCCAATAGATTGATGGATCTGTTCAAAAAAGGAGACGTTTCTATCCAAATAGTACCTGATATTGAACTCCCGCGATGGCAGAAGCTTATATTGTGAGTAAGGTTTATAACGATGGTAGCTGGTAAATTGATGTTAACGGATTTATATTCTACTAGGATTGCTCCTACAGCTTCTCTATGTGTTGTAACGGATATGGACACTCACGGAGTGACCTCCAACCCTATGACAGCGGAATTGTTCAAAAATGTGATGCAAGATGTAGCTAGAGCCGCCGTCGCTTATGAACACGAATTCGATGTGGATGAGCTACTTGCGAAACAATACAACAGAGTATCCAACATTGGACCTGGATATCGACCCTCTATGCATTTGGATGCCATTCGAAACCAGCCAATGGAAACTGAAGTCATTCTCGGTAACCCGGTACGTCGAGCCAAAGCTAAGGGTGTTAGTGTTCCTTACCTAGAGGCAATGTACACTCTCTGCGCTACCATGAATGCCAAAAAACAAGGAAAAGAAATTAAATAAAAGGTGTATAGGTTGGTTTGCTGTTAACCGTATGAGGAGCGAATGTCAAGTGGTAAAAGTATGAGATGGACTGGTTTATGGTGTAAATTAAATTTTAAAAAATGTATTGATCTAGGAGCAGCATCATGTTTACTGTGTAGTGACAGGGCCTTTATAGGTGTAGCCTTCCATGTGTTTGCGATATACCTTTGCTCTAGAATTCAAGCCCCAAAGTTGCTTGGCTAATGCCCAGGATGGCCAAACAGAAGAGCTTTTCTCTTGATTTTCAGCTACTACGCGAAGGTAGTGGTTGAGGTAAGAGATTTTTACCAAAGCAGTGAGCGATTTCTGTCCCCAGTTGATGGATGGCATCCTTGGATTGGGGTCTAAATCTTTCTTCAACTCATTAGGCAGATCTGGCTTCAAAATGAGCGCAGTGGCCATTCCGATCATAGCGACACCACTCTCCACCACCTTATCCATGACGGCTCTTCGTGTGATACCTCCAGTTAACATAATAGGCATGGTAGCGATTTTTGAAATTTCCTCGGCAAAGGTGAGGAAATAAGCTTCTCGGGCAATAGTGGATGCAGCTTTACTTTCTTTGTCGCTGCTCAGTGCCGCGTCAGGTCCCATAATAACAGGTGATTCGAGATTGCCACCGGAAAGCTCGACGAGATCGACTGACATACTGTTCATCTGCTCAATAACCCACTGAGCATCGTCATTATCAAAACCACCTCGTTGAAAGTCTGCAGAGTTGATTTTGACGCCAACGCAAAAACCGGGCGAAACGGCGGAACGAACAGTCTTTATGACTTCGAATAGAAGTCTTGCTCTGTTTTCCCGAGAGCCACCCCACTTATCTTCGCGCTTGTTGCTAAGCGGCGACAGGAATTGACTGAGTAGGTAACCATGGGCAGCATGGATCTGAACGCCGTGAAATCCTGCTCTTTCGGCAAGCTGACTGGTGGTCTTGAATCGTTCGATGACCTCCAAAATTTGTGATTCCGTAATTTCTTGAGGAACAGCAAACATTGATGCATTAGCCAATGGGATGGCCGAAGGTGCTAGTGCAGGTTGTCCCAGATTGTAAAACAATTGTTTGCCGGGATGGTTGATTTGGAGCCAAAAGTGGTTTCCTCCCACTGAACCGACCTTGGCCCATTCTTTAAACGTATCAAGATTAGAATCGTCTTCAAGGACAACATCGCCCGCTCCTCCTACAGCGCGTCGGTCAACCATGATATGTCCCGAGATCGACAGTCCAGATCCTCCTTCAGACCAAGCTTTATAAAGTTGAAACAGTTCCTTGGAGGGATTTTGATCGTTGTCTGCCAAATTCTCTTGTGTAGCAGCCTTGGCAATGCGGTTTGGTATAACAGCACCGTTTGGCAATGTTAAAGGTGTAAAGATGGTCGTCATATTAGAAGGTATAACAATAAAAATTTGCCCCGATCACTAATTTTGGCCTCTGGCAGTAGCTTTTATATTTATACCTGGCAGTAAAAAAAATTAATAATAAAATGGAAGGTTTAAGTTCCTACAGTCGGTGTCAGAAAAATATTCAAATGTAAATGTCCACGCAATGCTTACCATATTGAGTCAGAACCGTCCCCTTCTTACGTGGAATAATTCAGAGTATTGTAACCACTAAAGCTCTTCATTATCGAAAAAGATCAACGGGTTCTTATGCTTCTGTCATGAATATTGATTGCAGGGTGTGCTCCTGTACATGGTTGAAAAGCAAGGCGTCAGTTAGGCTTGTCATAACTCAAAGTGTGAAGTATTGACTTGTGGTAATCAGAGCAGCGGCCATTAAAGACAGAAATAATATTATAAGGGCCGCAAGCGTATCGCTACAAAGACTTAGTTTATCGATATTGAACTCGAGCTAAGCGTAATACTAAATCAATGGATGTCGGTATTTGATAGGCTAACAATTTCCATTTGCTTTATAGCTGAGCTTACGCAAAAAGCTGGTCTGCTTCCTACCGGCCCTGCTTGGTTTTCATTCAGGTACGTCAAGGCTATCTTCATGTACAACGCTGTGCTGTAATCGTGAAAGTCCCCACTTAAGTCATCACATTTTTTTTTATATTAATGATGGTCCGTCTATCAAGGCCATAGGAGCCAAACTATCTGAACAAGTACTCGTCGATCTTTCTACCGTCCTATGCCCACAGCCACCATTCTTTAGTCAATGTAGGACAGCATACTTTATATATCATGTGTCAAGAAAACGTGTAGAGGTCTTTCTTTCCATTCCAGATGGAAAGGTATAGTATATTAGCAAACAGATCACTGGGTTGCTTGAGTTTTACGCCTCCATACATCTCCTTGGTATGAATACCACTTGCCGGCAACCATGGGATGGCTCCGGCTGAGTCCTCGAAAAGCACTCTCACCGTACACAGGGTACTGAAGCAACTGCTCCTCCTTGACATCCGACTGTACATCCTTGGGTCTGTTGGCAAGTAAATATTCAGGCACTTCAAGTACTGGAACCTGAGTTGCAACATTTGGATTGAAGAAAACTGGCAGTGACAATCGGTCTTTGCCGGATGTGTTGTTGAGAACTCTATGGACCGTGGCCACATAAGTCTTTTGCGTCATGCGCTCAAACATCTCGCCAATGTTGATGACAAGACAACCTGGCAAAGGCTTTGCATCCTAAAGTGATACATGAACCAATATCAGCAAAGACTACTTCAAAATCAGGGTGGCATGTCAATCAAAGCTTACAATCCAAACACCATCCATCCCCTGAACCTGAAGGCCGCCAACATCGTCTTGCAACAATATAGTCAAACATCCATAATCCTGGTAATGACTTGCTAAATACTACATCATCGCTTGGTATCGTTCTTGCCTAAAAGAAGCAGCACATACCTTATGTGGTCCAACACCAAGACCATGTTCGTGCGGTTTGTCCGTTGCATGGCCCATAGGAGGGTAGCGGACGACTTTCATTCTGACGTGAGGTTCACGTTCAAAGTTGGCAAAATGATTTTCGTCCAAGTCCAAACTGATAGCGACGGCTGTCATCAACGTTTTGGCGATCTCGCAACAAGCATCCATATATTCCTTAATGGTATCCTTGAATCCGGGCACATCCGGCCATTGATTTGGACCTTTAAGGCCAAGGTATGCAGGAGTTTGGTCGGTCATGTTTTCAGCTGGTACCTCCATGCCATAATCTATCTGTTCTCGATTGTCCTGTTTGAAATTAGTTGTCTCCGCTCCCAAACGTTGGTATCCTCTAAAATGTGGAGAATTGATCATTTCAATCTTCAGTTTTTCTTCTAATGGTAACGCGAAGAAAGCCTTTGCTTGTTTCAAAGCTTTATCTTGCAGTTCAGGTGACAAAGATGGCGCATTATTGAGATAAAAGAAGCCATATTTCAGAACAGCGTCTTGCAAGTTGCGGACGAACGCTGCCTTGTCATCATCCGAGTTGGAAAGAAACAAGCTTAGATCAAGTATAGGTAGCGTGGCCATTTTTTTGGTTCAAAGTCAAGAAGCGTTGTGCGAGTTACGGAGTGCAGCAACAATTTTCAAAGTTTATATTTCAATGGCGCAATCTCACACACAAATTTGTATTGGTACGCGGATTTTCTCACAATTGTTTTGGAAACAAAAGCTACTGCTTTGACGTCGCAATTGCTATCAATTTATAATCACACAGACGGTGGGAAAAAGGGTTTTTATGAAACTTTGGTAACTGTGTTCGGTTTTTGGCTGACATCTCTCATAGAACTTGAAAGAGTGGACTGGTGTAGAGAGCTAGCATAGATTGCGCACTCACTCCGTTCAATTGAAGTAACTTAAGGCAAAGTGGACGGCAGAACGGTGTATAGATATATCTTCTACTGGTTCACCGTCGTAAACAGATGCCATATATTTGGCCATATCGATGGTCTACACTATTAATCGCTATGTCACGACGGCATCTCGTTGGATTTGTTTGCTCCTCTTCCCACCAACACATCTAGCGTAAACCCACACACAGCCAATGTCACCGTCACAGCAGGGCCTGTGAAGCACTTTATCACGACCACTTCGCGAAGGCTTCGTAGCTCCAACAGAAATTGCGATAATTTTTGATTGATATTATATTCTTTTTTTCGTCAAACGGTATGAAAGTGTGTCTTTAAGTGAAAAATAAAAAAAGAGATCTAATCTTGCTTGAATTCGCCAGTCTTGAATTGCTTAGACCACTGCAAAAAATAAAAAGTCAGTACGAGAATGCCGGGAATGGCTCGCTACTGGGTCGAAAGGTTCTTACCATCATGGAAGGAATCCAACGAGTGGGTTCTCGGTGTCTCCATTCCTTTTCTGCGGAGACTTTCCAAATGGCGGCAAGGGTGACGGCCATGCCGATGGCGGCAACAGCGGTGTTGGACTTCCAGGTCTTGGGTCGTGCCCACCATCCACCTGAAGGTGACCTACAGAACGAAAAAATGCCGTCGTTTAGATGAATGGGTTGATATGGAATGCGATTCAAACAGTTAGTCGTGTAATTACCAGACTTCCTTGGGGTAAGGGAAACGTTGAACGGCACCCTACATATGAAAAGATCAGTCAGTCATTCAGGTTGTTAGTTGTAACTGAATTTGCACGTCGATCGCTTTCGTACCATATTTGAACTGTATTGACGAAGGTGTTTGAGAGGGCCAGTTTGATTTTGATGATGTCAAACAAATATATATCACGTGATAATGGTCATGTGATATATCCAGCCAAGCGTGTTTGCATGGCGTTCACAAAGGCAAGCAAACGTTCGCAGAAGATAAAAACTGTAGAGAATCATATATTCTCAGCTCAATCAAGCTTGTACGTCTTGGTTAATTTGTTGAAAAAGAAAAGAAGGGACTTTTGGTCAAGCTTGTAAACTGGTAACCCTAGGCCGATCAAAGAAATGTCATTGTGTATTACATCTATAACACTTTGATACGACCAGCAATCCTTAAAATATACCAGCTTGCCGCATAGCTGAAAAGATAAGGAAAAATAATAATGATGTTATGATATGAGATGGATCTCGAGGTTTATTAAGTAATTTGGCATGGGTTTCGCTGCATCTATTGGACGACGTTTTGGAATCATTGTACTGATGGCTTTTGCTTTTCTATGGTGACACCAGGGACATAATGAGGATGGAAGAGTTTCTGTATATTATAAAAAGGAGCGGGTCAGAGAGAGAGCAAGGCACATTCATCGAATAACAAGTACGCTCATTACCTGGGCGTCCGCGTATGCGACACCGAAACCCCAACCGGTGGCGATAGCAATAGGCCACGTTCGCTCTAATGGTTGGAAAGACAATCAGTATGGCGCTCGCCTTAACAATGGTGGCAATTCGTCTAAACTTACTTTTGAACAAAAGGGCAGAGGCAACGATACCAACGCTGAAGCCAATTCCGGTCTTAACAACAAAGTTGGATATGGTTTGATCCCACTGTGCAAAGCCAATGTGTGAATCAAACGTGAATTATGACAATGTTATCATCCAATGAGCTTACCTTTTGTGCGAGGATGTCCTCGCTAGCGATTCTGGGCTTGGAAGACATGATGCTACAAGTGTTTGGCTGTGAAGGTTGAATTCAAGAAAAATTGATGCTTTGACCCTTGCCGCTGAGCACTGGAATTTTACCGGTCACGTGTACTGTCCTTGACATTGCATAGCCATCAAATCCCAAGTCTATGGCTGCGCGCGTTCTGCCTGACACTCACCGTGTATAATGCAATTTGATGGTAGGAATCTACCTACTACGATTTTTATTTGCAAAAGGCTTTGGATGCCATCAACTTGTTTTAACATTGACTCATTCTAGTCTAAACGGAAAGGAGCTAAAGGCAAGGCAAGCCAATCGAAGGATGCGATAGCGTTGGCTGAAATAGAGCAAGGTAAGAGGGAAATACAAGCAGAAGAAAGATATCGACATCTCAATTAAGCGTATTTCAGTATTTCAGGACTTTGATCCCGGCGAGACGGGAATACTAGAGCGTGAAAGTGCCATTGAAGCAATTGGTGTGCTTGGTGCTCCAGGAGGAAAAAAGCTAGTCGAGTTGATGGACCCTGAAAACAATGGGTTTGTCACGTATGACAACTTTTCAGATATTGCTCTGCGTGCTCTGGTAAGATTTATAGTGGATTCATTTCAATTGATGTTGGAGCCATGCATAATAATCGTGCGTTCATACCTGATAAATTAGACGGATCGAGGTATGGATGATACCGTGCAACAGGCTTTCGATTTGTTTGATAAGGAACAAAATGGCCAATTCACTTTTGAAGCCTTCAAAAAGGTTGCAGGCACAGTGGGTGAAGACTGGAATATGACGGAACTACGAGAAATGTTTGACATTGCGGACAAAAATCAAGATGGGTTCATTGACCAGAGTGAGTTCATGGATGTCATGGAGAGAGTTGGACTTTCTTAAAATATGCAGAAGTGGAAGATATGATTTATAGATTACAATTTTACAACTCCAACAACTTTACTCTATTCTGAAGTCCAAGCTTTTCAAACTTTTCAATGGCATCGTTAACGTTAATGATATTATCTATTAAAGCAATCAATTAGAGGGTTGATTTGTCAGTGATCCAGTGAAGAAAAAAATAAAACTTACCAGCATTTGCAAGCTCAGGGTAATGAGCTATCAAATCCAAATGAGCTTTGGTGACGATGTACTCCTTTCGCAGAGTGATTAAATCCTTCAATTCAGATTGATCTTTGGATTCATTCTATGGATGGAACGATAGTGAGCTTAGTGACTTCAATAATGCCAACTTCCATCATGTGTATCAGGCTTACCTCCAAGGGTACAGAGAGCCACTGCTTATCCTGTGATAATAAAGAAAGAGAATTGATCGCTGCCAAGTAGCTCTTGATTGACTGATCTAATGCCTTTGGTGCCTTCAGATTGTGTTGGCAGCGTTGAGCGAGCATGTACATAGACAACGCCGCTTGGAATGACATATTTGATTAGTTTGATGTCTCTCGCTCCAGTGGAAAAAACTTGTATACATACCAGGGCCATAGTCTCCAGCGTAGACATAAAAAGCATACAGATTCTTCGAGAAATCAACCTGAGACTCCGGCACAGGTACTTGCTGTCGTTTGGCTTTCGACACAAGTGCTTCCTCCACTTGGGGTCTTAGACCAGAAAGAGGGAGACTACATATTAATCCCAACTTGTCATTCTCCGCAAGCCAGTTGACCAGGTATTTGGCAGTAGCGGATCTCCTGTTATATTATTGTGTTAGTTCCGCCTACACTATTGGTGCGTCTGATATTGTATTATCTTTACCTTTCCAAGTCTTCTATTGATGACATGGCTGATACAGCTCCTTCAATATCCTGCTTTAATAGATAGGCTACAAACACTCGGTACCATAAACTACTTGTAGATCCCAGGTGTTGCTTATGTTCGCTTTCCTTCTCCTTAAAAAAACCGGTTAGTCTTTTCTCTTTGACTGCTGTAACTTCAATTGCTTCAGATGTCAAAATGCTTACCTTGGTTGATTCTTGTACTGCTTCGATAGATGTAAGAGCCAGTTTACTGAATCTGATGATAAGATCAGCTTGCGAGTGCGCAAACACAAAGACCGAAACATGGATGTAGTATTCAATCAAGGTATCGCATCCATGCGGTAATAATTGTTGAAGAGATTGTCCAACGCTGCTTTGAGGTTGATGCTCATAAAAGTCATCTACAGACCTGGTTAGTACACACGAACCCTCACCAAAGCGAGGCAGTTTCTCAGCACTTACCAAATCCATTCGCAACTCGCAAGAAAGCATTTTCAGCATCCTTGGTCTGACCAAGTCTTGTCCAACATTTGGCTTGAACGAAAAGAACAGCATCTGACATAGGCAGACATTGCAAGAGAGCCAATGCTAATTTAGGTTGACTAAAAGATTCAAGGCAATTGGCGATATCAATGACTGAGGCATCATTGAACTTGCCACTTGCTGGCAGAATATTCAATTGCCGAATCAGTTGTCGAGCAGCACGAGTCACAGCGCCTTCAAATGATCCATACTGCATGTACACAGAAAATTGACGACTGACGAGTAGATCCATTAAGCCGGAGGTGTGGGTGTGAGAGTGGTCGTTAGAGACAACATGCGGTTGAAGGCTGTCTCGAGCAGCATTGGTTTCCACAGAAAAATGTCTCTCGACGTCTCGATCCAAGGGTTGGTTGCACATCCATTTGAGCAGGGTATAGGCTTTTAAAGCATTATGACAATCTTCCAATCGTTCAACCGTATTCTTCATGACCGTCTGATTTCCATCTAACGCCAGTAAGAACGCAAGTGTCACCGCGGTATTTCTTGTGACGTTATAGCGGGTGGTCACCAATTGATGGGTAGCGTTGGTGACGACAGAATCCGTCATGGCAGAAGCCTTGTCGCCCGACATCGCGTCCAAGCATGTATCAACCAACGCATCCAAAACAAGGCTTACAGTCTCATCCAAGTCACGACATTCTCTTAGCTTTGTCATCGTCAGATTCTTGTCATAGTCGGATAGTGATGCTGTAGCAATAAACCGATTGTAAAGTTGATGGCCGATGGCGTCAGCAGTGGGTGCGCTGTTATCTTTAAGCAACGTTTGTTCCAACCATACGTCAATATCAGCAACGGCTTGTTCGCCAAGCAGATCAATGAGAGAGGCCATGGAATCCGCAAACAAGACGAGGCTGGAGTCGAATTTTCCGTTGTTAATCAAACTTTTGATTTGGACATCATCTCCATCGAATATATTATGTTCCAATTCCGATGGAAAGAAGCTTTGCTGGTGGAGATCGTCTTTGAGTGGAGAAAAGTGGTGTTGCAGTATTTCAAGTTCGTCCAGAGTACGGGCGGCGGCATAACCATCGTGTCTAGTGATGATGAGGGGAGCTGAAATATCAGAAGATATCGTTGTCTGTGGAGCTGAAATTCCTAATGGAATAGATTCAAAGTCTTCGGCACTACAGCATAGTTGATAGAAAGATTTCCATTCACGTTTAACGTTTGATTCGTAGCTTTCATCGTTGGTCTGTTTCTCTAAATGTGCGGCTATCAAATCGTGAACATGTTTTTGTAGCGTTGGCCGATCATCGTCGCTGCTATTACCAATGCTTGTCACCTCATGCTCCTCTCTATCTTCATTGTCAGTCAGAAAATCATCTTGCGAAAGGGTTCTTTCATGAGGATCCACCGTTCCAACATACACCATAAGAGCTTTTCTTATGGTCGAGTCACTGAATGCACCAGGAGCAAAAATGCTCTTGAGGAAAGTTTCGGGCCCATTTTGATGTTGGTGGCGTTGAACTGCTACTCGTGAGCTTGTACTATCAGGAAGCACGTTTCGCCATCGAACACGAACAGGAATGGCACTCTCGCTGAATGGATCATATTCGCAGCCGACATTAAAAATAGTCGCTGTACGAACGATAGAATCAGGCTGAGTGTCCCAAACTGTCCACAGAGTTGCATCATTTTGCTCAATAGTCATGTCGAACCCAGAGAGCCATTCCTTGGGTTGAGAGTTGCTTTCTACCACATGCACAAGTTTGAGTGATCGAATATCGCCATCTTCCAAGACTATTTGATAAATGGCGAAACAGCATTGTTGCTCAGATTGTACATAGGCCACAGCCAAAATGATATCATCATTAACACGGTAAAGCCGTAAATGATTCCTAGGCTCGGTGTCGAGATCGGGCTCATGGTTTTGTGAGCGTGGTGAGATGTGTGGCGCATCCACAATGGACCCCGGTAAAGCATCGCGAATGATATCCACTCCACTTTCGACAAGGTGCTTGTCTTGATCAAAACATGGTAACACTGCAATAGCTTGTGAGCATGTATAATTGTGTCCGCTTATCCAAACTCTGAGTCGTCGATCTCTACAAATCACTGCGGCTACGATGGCTGATGATTTTGAATTTCGGGATACCGGTTCCAATGCCAATGCTATTGGCTGAGCTGAGGCCTGGTGATCTGTATCGCCAATATCACCGAAGAAATTTGATAGCAAAGGAATGGAGTTTAAGTACGTAAGTGCATTTTGTCTCGGAGTAAAATCTTGCTGAGCAATCTCATAGCTTGAAAACGGATCTATACATTGAATTTACTTTTGATTAGACACCTTCATGAGCATAATGCGTCTGGTACACCAATTGTATTTTTTTTTTGTTTTTTTACCTTTATCTGTTTTTCCATTGCTTGCATCATATAAATATACCAGAGATCCATTCTCACAAGCAATTATTACTTGAGTACTAGACACAATGCCAAATGTGATGGGAACAATATGCTTATCCAGTTGTTGTAGCGAGTGGAAATTTCCGGTCAAAGGTGTGAGAAAGACATTTTCCAAGGCTAGTCGCATACGGACGAGATAGTTGTTTGTTGTCAAAACATAGCACCACAAGTTGTTTGAATCCTGCGAGAAGCGGATGACGGGAAGTAGCGTTGCCGACAGTCGTATTTGAAGGCGAAGATTCCTTGGGCTGCTGAAAGGCTTTCCTGCATCAGAGTTTTCAGTCCAGTTAAGATATCTTAGCTCGAGAACGGTGTTTGCATCGGTCAAACGAGCGTGCACGACAGCAGTGCTGTCTGTTAGACGGAAAACGGTCGCTGCTGGAGACGGTTGTTGCTGTGCAGGCAGAATGGGAGAAGGCGTTGTTGGAATGTCTATAAATTTGATGTCGACATTGTGGGGTGAAGTATAGCTCGATAAGTTCGAGTGAACCGTTTGCAGCCAGTGCATTTCGAGAGGTTGTCGCCAACAACTGTGAGTTTCCGTAAGAAAACAAAATTTCGTGGGTTGCAACTTTTCTGTCTCGGGCTGTATCATGGACGGAGCAGCAGTCACCAGCACGTCCTTTCGACAAATGTGGTTGGATATTCCTCCACGCGCACATTTGGCGGGCAAACAAGTTGCAAATGATGATCAGAGTTCAAAGGATAGAACATTCAATATAAGAGTGCGTCTCATAATTCAACCTGTTTTATTTAAATAAGTAGTTGTAGTGTGAGCCTTGAAAAAGGATGGCAGGCAATTTTCCACATTTTCATGCTTGGCGTGACTGGGTCACCTTTCAAGCACTCTTAACCATTTACTTGCCATGTCGCTGATCTATGGCTTGGTAGCCCATGGCTTCGTCATATTAGCTGAACACACAAACAGTACAGGAAACTTTGCACAAGGTAACATTTGCGCAAACATGCATTCCATTCAAATGAAACATAGCGAAAACGTTGCTTTAACGCCTATGGGCACTTAAGTTACGCAGGCCATTCTTGAAAAGATTCCGCCCAACAATTCAAAACTGACTTATGTATATGACCGGTATGAGTGCTCAATATTTATCTACTAATAACTGACCCTATACTGAGTGACTTGCATTCACTTGCAGGTACCTTTTCCACTACATTTGCGAAGATGGACTGACTTACATGTGCATGGCGGACGATTCTTTTGGCCGACGAACTCCGTTTGCCTTTTTGCAAGATATCAAGGAAAAGTTTTTATCAGCTTATGACAGGGATGCTGCTTTAAATGCTCCGATTTACGGAATGAACGAGTTCTCCAAGGTTATCGCCAAGCAGATGGTAAGCGTCTTTGAGTTTCATCAGACTAATGGGGGATTAAACGTCATAGCTGACTATGAATAGGAGGAGTATTCTACAAATCCAGGAGCGAACAAATTGAAGCAAGTGCATGGAGAAATTGAACAAGTCAAAGATGTCATGGTGCATAACATTGGTATGGTGTTATTCTTTACTGAGAAAGGATCTGTAACGATTGACACCAGTAACATTAAATTGATATTGTCCTTCTAACTAGAGCGCGTATTGGAGCGTGGTGAAAGAATTGAGCTCCTTGTGGACAAAACCGATAATTTGAATCAGCAAGCATTTCAATTCAAGAAACGTTCAACTCAACTCAAGGTTTGTTATGAAGCATCTCAGTCACTCTATTATCATCGTATTAACTTATCTCGGTCGCATTCCAACAGAGACAAATGTGGTGGAAAAATACCAAGCTCATGTTCATCATCGTTGTTGTCTGCTTTGTAAGTATTGGGCTTGCAGAGAGAATAATTCACGTTCGAGGTATCTGAAATATCACTAACCACGCAATGTTTGACCATAGTTGATCGCGTACTTCCTTGCTTGTGCCATTTGCGGTTTCCCAGGTATGTAAAGCGACCCTATTTCACAGTTTTTTTTTTTCTTTTGCGCAATTGATGGACTAAAACGTTTGCCTATGTGTAGCCTTCGGCCAATGCAGAGGTTAAGGTTGATATAACGGTGATTAGCATTTCTTCTGGCGCATGAGCTAGCGCTTCCTTCTTTTTTGAACCCGAAATTTTTTATCCCACTTCCTTGTACCTTATGACAATCCACCATTAAGCAGCCCTAGTGACACGCAACAATTTAACCATACTTCACATACGATGACACAGGCAGGTGTTTCAAATAAAGTACAGACCTGAAGCTGTTGCTCTTTCAGCTTAGTACAATGGCATCATTTTATGCGCGATCTAACTGAGCTGATTTTGATACAGGCTTTGGACGAATTTGAGGCATATGTTTTGGGAGCTCAAGAGGAGGACGACATATCACCTTCAGAGCCTTACGATGAGCTGGACGCCATGGAGGCTCTAATATTGAATGTGAGAGAAGAATCAGACCACGAAACGACACATGACATGGAAGATTCCAAAGACGTGAATGATGCTGGGGAAATTCATGCCAATCAACAAGGTCGGTTTGACCCGTATTCTGTGAGCAGCAGCGCGTCGGAAAATTTACAGATTAGTATGTCTTCTTCAACGCTGGCAGGACACAGGTAAGTTGCAAAGTTGATTCTTTGGTTATATAGACGTATGTGCCAACAATCAATCACGTTATGGTAGGGATACCGCTTCCGAATACCAGCAGATGGAGGATGAAGAAGAACAGCTTGATCAGCTCCTTTTTGCATTATCAGACGCGAATGGTCAGGAACCAGCATCACAACAGTCTGCTCGATCAGTTAGTCCCGCAGCGGGGATCAGTGCTTCTAGTCACCTTGGCGAACCAGAGAGTAGCACGAAAAAATCGAGTCAAGGAAACTCCCATCCGAACGGGAATGAAAGCGAAGATAGTATGTTTGAGGATATGCAAAGTCATCAACCAGACGCTCCGTCGCAAGCAATACCATACCGACGAGTTGTGAAACGAAAGCTTCCGGAATCGGCACCATTAGATAATACCAGACAGTCGCATCTGTCCACAGAAGCTATAAGGTAGAGATAGAAATCATCGAATCTGTCTGGGCCAATCTGAAATCATCTAACCCATTTTCTTCAAAGTGATGCAAATCAGCCATTGTTCCTGAACTCGTAAGGTTTTTTTGTCTTTACCGTGTCAAATGATCCTCGAATCATGTCCTAACCAATTGTTCTCATGAAAGCTCCAATAAAAAGAGAATAACTGATCCGCAAGAAAATGCCGTAAGGTTGACAGAAGAGGATTTCGAAAAGACATCGGCAATGACTGAACCGTTGGCTATCAACGTCAAAAACACAACATTGGGCAAAGTTATGCTCTCCAGTGTACGAAGTTTACCCAACATATCTGTGGTAGTGGGTCCACCGGATTCAGCAGACGAATATGAATGGTCAGACAGTGGACTCACACCACCGACTTCACCTGAAGGTGAGTTGTCTACATTGAGAATGTCGGGTTGGAGAGAGCAAATTCATAACAGACACTTTCTTTTTCAGGTGGTGCGGAAACTTTTCCATTGCACATTTCTGCTGAAGCCCGGCATATGGCTGTGACCGAACCAGAGCCTATCCTTGAAGCGATTCGACACATGTCTATACTACCAGAATCATCACGGACGCATTTTACTACTAGAGAAGGTTCTACTTCCGCAGCGACCCGGTTACCAGCTCGGCAGGCGTCATCTATGTCACCGGACCTAACATTGCCTTGGCGACCTGAAGCATCGCAGCACGCTCAGGACAGGCAACCCAATACCCCACCTCCACCCAAAGTTGAAATGCAACGGGCGGCGCCACTCGTCCAGGCTGGGGCCAAAGCTGTCAAAAAAGGAGCCAGAAAGGTGCGAATACCTTGGTCAGCGCGAGAAGTGGATGCTCTGGAAGCGGGCCTGGAAAAGTTTGGATGGGGACAGTGGCTGGGCATTAAGAAACTTAATTATGTAATTCTCAAGGACCGAGACAACGTGGCTATCAAAGACAAGGCAAGGAACGAAGCACTACGTAGACAAAAAGAGCGGATACCATTAGGACCTTATTGTGGTTGTCCATTTATTGCTGAGGCATGACAATAATATAACAAAAACTCTACAATTCATCAGCACTTATTTTTGGATTTCTCTTTCTTGTGGAAAAAAAAAAGAGGTGCTGCATAGCATATATACAACTCAAAGGCTAAAGTCTGTGTTATATTACATGGTTGGGGAGGTCCAGAATTCGAGAGACATAAGTTGACGTATGTCCTTTGGCTTTTCCACGGTGGATTCAGGCGGACTTGAATCTTGGTGCGTTATGGATTGCTGAGCACCGCAGTCCACAAGGTAACTCATACAATCGTACCGTTGAAAGGTAATGGCAACGTCTAGGGGTGTTCGGTTCAGGTGGTCACGCTTATTGAAATCTTCTCCTGCGTTGATGAGTTCGCACATGATAGGATAGTGACCTAGTGCTATGGCGTGTGTGAGGGGTGGAAAAGTTTTTGTTGTTGTTGTATAGTGACTGTTTGGCGATTTGTTTGCCAAGAGGCATTTAACGGTGGACAAACTGCCCTGTGATATGGCGAGATGAAGGGGTGTGTGACCGCAGTGATCCGTTATCGTAGGGTCTGCTCCTGCTGCCAGCAGCTTTTCGGTGGCTATGACCGATTTGACCAGAGCAGCGATGTGAAGAGGGGTGTGTCCGTTGACAGTTGTTAAATTAACATTGATGTTACTCTGCTTGAGAAGTAGATCAATGGTCGCTGCTGATCCTACGCATACGGATGCATGCAGTACGGTGGCGTGAAGGGGTCCGTAGCGTTTGTTGATATCAATTTGCGAAAGGTTGAGTAAGTATTGCATAGCATCGATGGAGGACGTTCTACAGGCGTGATAGAACACGCTGAAGCCTCTAGCATCGTTGATATCCAAATGTTGATTTCGATGAAGGTAGCGTTTTAAAGCCTTTACATCCATTCGTCGTTCATATACTGATCGCCACAACATTCGTAAAGGGGTTGGTCTTTTGGGTGTATACCTGGTATCGAGTGGTCGCTTCATGCCTGTCGACAGTGCTTCGGGAGACACTGGAGGAGTGGGGAGGGTATTCATATTGTAACGAGGCATCACTGAGAGAAAAAAGGAAGAAAGACGAGCTTTTGACTTTCATTCACGCTTGGCGAAATAATGAAAAGAAGCTAAAGAGAGGTTCATTGTAATGGATCGTCTGCCAGTCACATAACCATTTCAGGGTGTTCTTGGCAATGGCTGTTCGTTGTGATTAGAACCCCGCTTCTTGGCGCGTTTATAAAATTCCCTAATAGGTTACTATTTCAATCACCGCTTGAAATCCCCGGGAAGACGCTACTCGGAGCCCTGGCAAACCTTTTACTGGCACTATCTTGAATGAAAAGAGTTGATCTTCGATAGCAAACGAAGCTATCAACATTGTTTTAATAGTCATTTGTGTAGCTCACATGAGTAATCAAAATATAAGCTACCTCAAGTGATAGTCCATGTGACCCAACGGCAAGGTTATGATGGTTACAGTAACGCAAGGCATTGGCAAAATAATATTGGCAATCTGGGCGAAAAAATTGGCTGCCAAAAAAAAGCTTTCTATTTCCATAACGTGACATATTTGGCTGACAGTTGCGTACGCTTTTTAAATTTCTATCATTAAACTGGATACCATCGTTATTATATCACGGGGATCACCTGTAAGATGATGGTTACCACAGGGCGCGCGCGCTCTAATGAACATTTTTTACAGTGTTTATTGTGGCCGACTCCGCCTAGAGCCTCGGTGCACCCTATTGCTTCACACACCACGAATACCTCCTACTCGGCAACAGAGAAAGTACATGGCACAGCAGAATGTCAGTATAGTAATCGGTTGGTCTTGGCGTATGACGGCAGACCTTATTCACCATTAGCTTTGGTCATTTTTTTTCATTAACAAATAGCTGAATCTTGGCAAAATGCAAATGTGCTACGTATCGCTTAATAGAATAATGGCACAGGAACCCAACATCGATACTTGCTTCCCAGCTTTTTCTTGCAGTGTTTACATTTTACTTTGGTGTTTGCATACAACAATGGTGTCTCCACGGTTGTTCGGCACCTAAGTGTTACACAACGCCAGGGGTGTTCGGGTGGGTAGGTTAAGCATTTCGATCTTTTATCGAATGGTCTCGTCCCTTTACTATGTGCCAAGAGGATATCTATAGAACTCAATATGTGCGCTATACTGAATGATATTCGGCTAGGTTTATCCAACTTGTAATCGTCCTATACAATACACTGGAAATTATATCCATAAGCATTGCTGAAATAGAGTTCTTGCGGTTTGCTACCGCCTAATAAGCATCAAACGTACACAATTTTATCCAAGTCAGGAATACCGGACATAGAAACACGCCATTTCTCATCTGTTGCATAATAATCCACAATGTGGTTAAGAGAAGGGTTTGGCATCGTAAACCTCTTTGATAAGTTTGCCTTGGGATGACATGAAAACAGACTATGGCGTAACGAAACCCTGAATTGAAATACATTATAATTTACTTATGAATATATTATTCTCTCTCCATACTGTGGGCTTTCGTCACAAATGAAATATGAAGCACGCGCCGCACCCCTTGACATGTCATTTGCTTGGCAGAGATTCATGTTTCCTGTGATGGCAATTGCTACGGTACGTCATAGTCATGTGGGAATCTGTAAGCATGTCATAGTGTGTGACGATTTAGGTGCAATGAAGCTAATGCCAGCTGTTGCAATGTAGCTGGGGGGAAAAAACGGTCGAAATTTTTAAATTATCGATAGCTGCCTGCGATGCCGTGACTGACACGGAAACGCCACGGCTACTCTCAAATTTATATTTTGCACTTTATGCTCATGTAATTCACGTACAGGAGCTAATGCAAAGAAGAAATCAATGAAGTTACGATGACTGAAGACATACAGCATATCGAACCACCAAAAGCCTCGGATGCTAATTCGAAATTCTACCCCGTCAAACGAGCACCAAACGGAGTAGGACAGTACGTTGAACTATCTACGGAAACGGAAAAGTGTGATTATTGGATGTATCTACTAGGTACCGCTTTAGCTGAGAAACGAAAAGTGAACCATCAAGGTGAGCTAACGCCATTTCTTTGTAGCCATATTGTACAGCCGTTGAGTTCCACTGTAACTGAAGTCAATCCACTTTGCAGGAAAATGTAGATTGCAAGCGCTACCACCAAGATACAAAATGTTTGATCATCAAAGGCACGACAAGAGTGATATATATATTTATGGTATGCTTTTCTTTCATGATATGCCTTGTTCACTGAGAGAATGAAAGTGTTCATCCATCGCTGATAGGCCATCCCTCAAAAGAGAGGTTTCGATCCGCTCTTCAATTTCGTCGGCATTTACTTTGGCTGGATCAAAAGTCGACAAAACCACCATGTGGCTGCAAGCTTTGCGCGCTTTTACCAGAAGCTAGCGAAAAGAAGGTGATAGATTTACCGGAGAAAGGGCCAGAGAAGACATCAGGACACGAGAAGAAACAAAAGAATGAGCCGAGGATGGTGCAGAGACTGCAACAAAATGTGAAGAGAGCTGAAAAGAAAAATAAGCTGCTGTCACCAACACCATGGACAGCATCACAAACGAGAAGGTCAGCAACTTCAATGTCTTCACCAGGAAGCAATGAAGGCACCATGGAAAGGACGCCTTCACAAGAACATATAGTTACTGAAATTCATACACCGCATAAACTTGGCTTATCCAATCCGGTACCATTGAAATCTAGGAATAAAAAGGCTGGTAGCCATCAAGGGGGCTAGAGTATTTCTGCTCATGAAACTTGGGTTTCCAACATGAGCCAATCTATTTCAATTCTGGATAAATAGCAAATAGACATTGTGCCTGCCCCATCGGTAACGGCTACGTGAAATTGGTTCACAGACAAAGTCGTTGATTTTACCCTATTATCAACTAGAGCAAAGTAATAGGGCAAATTGCTACAATTCACATTTTGGCCCAACTTGACCGTGGATGGGTTTATGGCGTGTTACCTAGCAAACAGGTCTCACCGCCGCCTTGGCTGGAGTAGCCGTTCAAAGTCTGTTAGCGGAGACACAAGGAAGCCATTGTCGTGTAACCTCCAAAATCTGCGATAAACTAACAAAAATAGTATAAATATCGCAATTGACCACTGGAGGATAATTCACTTCTTTTGCATCAACGTCGGCTACAGAAAATACTATGGATGTTCTCATGCCCAAAGGATTTTCAATTGATTCTATCGAGAAGTGTATGATGGACTATGACAGCAACTTTATAGAGTACAATGATGAAGAGGCTATCAACTCAAGGCTAGGTTCCAGTTTTATAGTGCTGAAGCAAACACACTTCATTGCCTATTACGACCAACAGCAAGTCAAGTGCAGCTACAATTGTCGTAACAGCATTATGAAGACATTAATATCAGACAATCCATGGGTCCGAGAAAGTTTCCTTCTCGAGAGAATTGACGGTGTTCTTTGTAGCAAAAATCCGCCTTATTTGCTCTTCACAAACGAATGTCTTGGGTTCCGAAGCTGAAGATGGTTCCATAATCGCAAATTACACCACTGTAGATATCCCTAGCTTTGCCGAAATTACCAAGTCCAAACAGTGCAATGACAAATTCTTCATAGTAAACCTTGGAGACGATCAGCATTTATGTTGCAACATACAAACTCTGAAAACATTCACATATCACTCCTGTGCCAGATTCTTTGTTCTGGATGTAATAAGTGGAGGAACTGAGGAAGGGTTTACTCGACTGCATGATGAATCTGAGAAAGTAAAATCGCTCAAGCCTCTACCAAAAGATCCCAATTTTACATTATTGGACATCGAAGGAAATCCTGTGGAAGAACAAACTGAATATCAACTTGAAATGTACGACCAGGACATGGATATTCTGAACTTTTTCGATGATAAACTTTCTGGAACGGCTTTTGAAAATCAAGTGGAAATCCTGGCTGTGAAGTTTTCCATCGTTGATGGTATACATCACCTTACGTATGATAACAAGTATCTACATGTTGCGGATGGAAATGATGAGATAAGCCTCACTGATCAGCTTCCGAGAAAACATCAAAGGCTACAGTTCGTCCTCACAGAACATAACACATTCATAATCTTCAAATGGAATCAACGTGTGTGTCTTGAAATTGAAACGTTTACAAACAGTTATAGCGCTTTATCGTTTGTAGAGGAGAAGCTGTCTGACAGAGGTTCTTACCTTCAATTATTTTTCTTAAAAAGAGTCTAGATGGACCCTTGGTGACCAACTCAATAAAAATATAACAAACCCCACCATGTTGCTGCAAGCATTGCTCACGCATTGAGAAGCAAAAGAAAAAAAAGGCGATGGATGTACGGGAGATGGGCAAGAAGAAATACTGCAACAACAATAGGAATAGAAATAGAAAAAGGTGAAAAGCAAAATAAGCTGCTATGACTAGCATCATAGGCAGCACCAGAAACAGGGAGGTCAGCAACTTCAGTCTTCTCACAAGGAGGCAAGAAAAGCACAATGAAGATGACGCTTTCACAAAAACATACTGTTACTGCGATGCATATATCGCATAAAATTTCCTCATCAAATCTATGACCCTTGAAATCAAGGGAATAAAGGGCGGGTAGCCATCAAGGGGACAGGAGTATCTTCTGCTCATAAAATTTGAGTCTTCAACATAAGACGGTATATTTCAAACTTAAATGAGATAGCAGACGTAAGTTGTCCCATCGCCACCAAGTATACGTGAAATCCGGTTTATAGAAAAAACTCTTAGATTTTGAGATCGTTGTCTCAGAATAATCAATAGGGTAAACTGTGTCGTTGCATTAACGGCTGATGACCACAGTCTATAGCACCGAAGACTAAACATTGCTTTAATTCACTAGTCTGTCATATGCAATTAATGAGAAGTCTCGAATGGTTGTCTAGCTACAGTCCTAACTTGATCTAAACATGGTTATGAATGAGCTCATGGCATGTTACATAGCAACCAGGTTTCACCGCCACCTTGGTGGAGACAAGACACAAGGAAGCCACTATCGTGTAACCTCCAAGGTCTGTGATGACCTGACAAAAATAGTATATATATCGCAATTGGCTACTGGAAGATAATTCATTTTTTTATGCATCAACGTCGGCTACGGAAAAATACTGTGGATGTTTTCATTCCCAAAGGATTCTCAATTGATTCCATCGAGAAGTGTATGATGGACTATGACAGCAACTTTATAGAGTACGATGATGAAGAGGCTATCAACTCAAGGCTAGGTTCCAGGTTTATTGTGCTGAAGCAAACACACTTCATTGCCCATTACGAACAACAACAAGACAAGTGCAGCTACAGTTGTCGTAACCGCGTTATGAAGCAATTAATATCAGACAATCCTTGGACCAGATATTATTACGACTATCTCGAGATAGTTGACGATGTGCTTTGTAGCAGAGAACCGCCTTATTTACTCTTCACAAATGAGTGCGTAAGAGGTTCCCACGCTGAAGATGGTTCCATAATCGCAAATTATACCACTGTAGATATCCGCAGCTTCGCCGAAATTACCAAGTCCAAACAGTGCGATGACAGGTTCTTTATGGTGAACCTTGGAGACGATCAGTATTTATGTTGCAACATACAAACTCTGAAAATATACAAATACCACGCATGTGTCAGATATTGCTTCCTGTTATCGATTTATTGTGGAGAGCCTGAGGATCAGTTCAAAGAACTAGATTCTGCATATGAGGAACTAAAATCGCTCACACCTCTACCAAAACATCCCAATTTTATATTATTGGACATCGAAGGAAATCCTGTGGAAGAAAACACAGAATATCACCTAGGAATGTGCGACTTTGACGACGGTTTTCTAGACTTTTCCGATGGTAAACTTTCTAGATCATCTTTTGATAACAAAGTGGAAATCCTGGCTGTGAAGTATTCCATCGTCCATGGTATCCATTACCTTACGTATAATAACAAGTATCTACATGTTGCGGACGGAATTGATGAGATAAGCCTCACTGATCAACTTCCGAAAAAGCATCAAAGGCTACAGTTCATCGTCACGGAACGTAACACGTTCATGATTTTCAAATGGAATCAACGTGTATGGTTTGACTTTGAAACATCGTCAGGTAATTATAGTGCTTTACAGTTTGAAGATGAGAAGCTGTTTATAAGTGGCACTGGTCTCCAAGCGTTTTTCTTGAAAAGAGTCTAGAGGGACCCTTGGAGCCCAATCATAATAAAATTTATACAATACTCACCATGGAGCTGCGAACTTCCCGCACATTTATAGTGAAGCTTCTTGAACCGAGTTTAGACTTTCCTTGGAGCCCCCATGTTTGAATACAATTTTTCATCCCCCAAGGTGTGGCTGACCGTCGCCGCCACAGCAAATAGCAGTCACAGCCAAAGTCACAATTTTTTGGGAAACTCTTGCCATCAATTTTTTTTTTGTGAAGAGCTCCATAGCCCGTCTCTAGTAGTTGCTAATCCCGACATTGAAGCGAAATGGTTAAAGCGTATTTACGTTATGAGCCAGCGCAAACATTTGGCGTGATTGCCTCCAGCCAGTCCAACATTATTTACGATCACGAAGGGAAATTGGCTATTGCACCCGCTCTCGAAGAAGTCATTGTATGGGACATTAAGAAAGGTACTCAGATCGGCAAATGGAAAGAATCCGGCAATAAGGCTGAAGTCACCAGCATTGCAAGAAGCCCAAATAACGTTGACTATGCAGTAGGGTACGGTATAACGAATCAATTGGCTGCTTGCTCTCGTACAAAACACTAATAACTCCCCTGGATTATATTAGATACGAAGACGGAAACATCAGAATTTGGAATATCAATTCATCAACGTCCAACGTCACTTTGAATGGTCATAAAGGTGCTGTTACTGCACTCTCATTCGACGCCGATGGTACCCGACTCGTCTCAGGATCCAAAGATACAGACATCATTATGTGGGATGTTGTGGCTGAAGTTGGTCAATACAGACTCAAGGGTCACAAAGATCAGGTCACTCAAGTAGCTTTCATTGAACGACCCAGCGTCGAAATCAACACCGCCGAAGATGCCGATATGGATGCTGAGAATGCTGTAACCGGTGTTTCTCGAGCTGGATTTGTACTTTCATCGTCCAAGGATACTTTGCTCAAACTTTGGGATTTGTCGACACAGCATTGTCGTGAAACCGTAGTAGGACATCGAACTGAAGTTTGGTCTTTCGCCATCAATGGAAAGAAAGACATCATCATCTCGGGAAGTAGCGAACAACCTTTGAAAGTTTGGAAACTTGATTGGTCAGTGTTGACACAATCACTCGAAGAACTGGAAGCTGAAGAACAAAAGCCTCAGCAAGAAGATGCGATGGAAGGTGTAGAAAACCAAGCCCCCGCTCTCAAGAAAGCCATCAACCTCTACGGACATCTTCCCCGAAGCTCTAGAGACAGAGTCATTACTGTCCAATTCCACCCGTCACAAGAATACATCGGTGTGCAAGCGGCTGATAAGTCTGTTGAACTTTATCGAGTACGAGACCACGATGAAATTCGGAAAAAGATGCAGCGACGAAAGCGACGTCAGAAGGAGAAAGGAAAGGAGGTTGAAGACAGTGACGAGATTCAAGTTGAAGATGAATTCACACCCCATGTTATTGTTCGAACACCCGTCAAGGTGCGCAGCTTCGACTTTGCACCTGTCACAGATGTCAAGAAGGCTGGTTCAATCCAAATGCTCACTGCATTGATCAACAACACCATCGATGTCTATTCTGCACCTCTCCCTGTGAAGAAGACCGCCAACGAGGATCAACCAGAGCCAGTTCGCATGCATTCACTTGATCTCCAAGGTCATCGAGGAGACATCCGAACCTTGGCCCTCAGCTCAGATGATGAGCTTTTGGCATCTGCATCAAACAGTAAGTCATATGATGCCAAAGATGAAATTAAAATAGGGGAAATTGGAATCTGGTAGCTTAACGGTATCTCAAATTTACAGATATGTTGAAGGTTTGGAACGTCAAAACTGCATCCTGCATTCGTACTTTGGAGTGTGGGTTTGCACTTTGTTGCGCTTTTCTACCTGGAAACCGTCATGTAAGTATTGTCATCGAACATTGCGGTTGATCCCATGTGTCAGACATTGACCAGATATTGCGCCGATAGATCATTGTTGGAACCAAGACCGGTGAATTAGAACTATTTGATCTTGCATCATCGGCCATCATAGAAACCATCAAGGCGCACGATGGCGCTGTCTATTCACTTCAAGTTCGCCCTGATAAGCGCGGTCTTGTGACAGGAAGTGCTGACAAGGATGTTAAATTTTGGGACTTTGATATGGTAGAAGACACAACTCCTGGAGGTAACGCTCAGGTAAGTCTTGAGCTGAACTTGTTTTACTTGCGTAAGCTTCTTTATTGCGTATACTAAATGTACTCTCTTTGGGATGCTTTAGGCTCGTCCCAAACGGTTGACGTTGGCTCATATGCGAACTCTCAAGATGTCTGACGAAGTTCTGTGTGTCAAATACAGTCCTGATCAAAATCTCGTTGCTGTCTCCCTTTTGGACACAACTGTCAAGGTCTTTTACCATGACACTCTCAAATTCTTCTTGTCTTTGTACGGACACAAGGTACTAAACAAAATCTACATTGACTTGAATCTAAATATTCCACATTTTTACTCACACCTCGTCATAGCTTCCTGTTCTGTCAATGGACATTTCGTCCGACAGTACTCTCATTGCCACATGTTCAGCGGACAAGAACGTCAAGCTTTGGGGTTTGGATTTCGGTGATTGCCACAAATCTATCTTTGCTCATTCAGAAAGTATTATGGCTGTGCAGTTTGTGTGGGGAACCCATTACTTCTTTACTGCCAGTAAAGACAAGACTGTCAAGTATTGGGATGGAGACAAGTTTGAAAACATCATGAAGCTCGAAGGACATCATGGTGAAGTTTGGTCTATGGTCATCTCAAAGCACGGTACCTTCGTAATATCTGGATCCCACGATCGGTCCCTCAGAGTATGGGAGCGAACTGAAGAGCAGCTTTTCTTGGAGGAAGAACGAGAAAAGGAATTAGAAGAACTTTACGAGTCTACTCTTTCTGGACAGATGGAGAAGACTGACCTCAACGGTGATGGGAATGAGCTAGAATCCGCTGGAAAACAAACAATGGAGACTTTGAAAGCTGGCGAGAAAATAATAGAAGCATTGGAGCTTGCTGATGAAGATCAGCTTGCCCTGCGAGCATATGAACAGGTATGTTGACAAATAGTTAAAAAAAGTTATCTCACGTTGAGCTGTGCATGTATTAATTCTATCCCTTCAGGCCAAGAGTCGAAATTTACCAGCTGCCGTACCTCAACGAAACCCGATCCTCATTGCTATGGGAGATTTGCCTGCCGATAAATATGTCTTGACTGTGGTGGAGAAGGTCCGAGCTAATGACCTTGAAGAAGCTCTTTTGGTTCTACCCTTCAGTCAAGTACTTTCTCTTATTAACTATCTTGATCAGTGGGCCAAGAAGGTAAGCCATCCTCTCAGCGCGCAAAGGTGCAGGCACGTGGGCTATAGTATGTAGTGACTGACCCAATTTATTGATTAGGATTGGAACATTGTATTGGTTTGCCGTATCTTGTTTACCCTTCTTAAAACGCACCACCATCAAATCGTGGCAAATCGCATGATGCGTCCTATGCTCGACTCCATTCGTTTCAACTTGCGATCACAGCTCCAGAAGCACAAAGATACCATGGGATACAATCGAGCAGCATTGACCTACATGCAGCGAGATTATAAATCCAGACATATGACGGAGTTCCAAGACGAGGAAGGTCCAGCGTCTCAGGATGGGCAAGAAAAGAAGCGAAAATTTGTAAATGTAACTGTATAAGCATACTCTAGATCCCAAAGCTATGATCCAATTTCATCTTTGCATTGCTTTCGATTTATTAAACTCACTATTTGCATGGTATCATGGAAGGAATGAAGTGGTGGGCAGCATTTGAAGAGTGTCATTTAAGTGTGTTTGATAAATTTTAAGGAATGTGAGGTGCTAAACTGCGGTCTCTCCGCCTTCAAGTCTAGGTCCTTCCCCATGCACTTATCTACTTACAAGTTCGCTACGGAGTTCCGTCACCATCCTGTTGTCTATGTATAAGCTTAATTTCTCCAGCGCAGGGTCTCGGTGACACAAGTCTTCATTATTTTCGCTTTCTTGGGTGTAAAGCTTAGTTCATATTAGACCACACCTGCCTTTGTAACACTCTG
This sequence comes from Umbelopsis vinacea, assembly GCA_016758895.1. NCBI lineage: Eukaryota > Fungi > Mucoromycota > Umbelopsidomycetes > Umbelopsidales > Umbelopsidaceae > Umbelopsis > Umbelopsis vinacea. The sequence continues at coordinate 54,541 of JAEPRA010000009.1, read as the reverse complement.
ATCTCATGGTAATATGTTTCCTGTCAAGACTTTGATGCCAGACTAGCGTAGTCTACCGCTTACTCAATGCCACGAGTTGTGAAAGGAGTGTCTCATCATAATGAAGCATCTATGTCATAGCATGTTTTTCCGAGAAGAATTCCACTGAAAATGAGATACAACGGACGACTATGCTCGGTTTCGATCATCACGCAAAATCAACAGTGAGTTGTCATAAGCTCATGAGGAATGCAATTGAGATGGCTTTATAACATAATACTAGACACTAATATTGACCGTTCACTACCAAGCTACAATGTCATTGCTGGGTTGGAAGTTAGTGAAATTGCAAACTTCCTAGTCGGGAGAAGGACCGATACAATTCTTTTTTCGCCTTCGTCTATACTGTTTAATAGCTGCACTGAGTATGCCGTCATTTCAGTTTACACCAAAGCTGTACTTTCGAGTAAAGAAAAAAAAACATACATTTGACTACATAATAGGATGGGGATTACTGTTCCTGAAATGTACCGTAAAGAGCAACGGAGAAACACTGTATTTGTTTGTACATTTATCGTCATCACGAATGAACTATTAAGATAAACGAACATGTAGAGAAAGATGGCGTACAATAAGATGTAACGTGGGATTATAAGCTAGTAGAAAAGACAATGGTATGGAAACACGATAAATAGTAACGGGGCGATTCCTTCTGCGATTTCAAGAACTTCCAGGTCAGTCAGCTGGGAACAAGTATAAAAGCGAGACAAAGCTCGGTAAAGTCCATTACTGATACCCTCCCAGTTTGTTTTACTTTCCTCATCCTCCGATATGAAGATAACTTTCTGTGTTGCTGTGATTGTAGCTTCTTTTGCTGCTGTAGATGCTCGACTTGTTCCTAATGCTGTCGACTTTACCCTCCATCCGTCTTCCACTCCACATATCGCACCAGCTAAAGCACTTTTGAAGGTTCCACTCAAAACCAATCCTCATTTTAAGAGAAATGCCAGAGCTGCTGTCTTAAAAGCTATGAATAAATACAAGATGTTTCAAAGCGATCCTTCTCGTCACAACCTTGCAACCACTGGTACTGTGAACCTGACTGATTATGAGAACGATCTATTGTATTATGGTGAAATCACCATCGGTACTCCGGGTCAAACCGTTAAGCTGGACTTTGATACAGGTTCTTCTGATCTTTGGTTTGGTACGTTATGTTTTCTAATTTTACATAGCAATATAATATTGACTTGTTGACTTGTCCATCACACATACACTTATCATTCATAGCAACTACTCTGTGTCCTCGATGTGTCGGAAAATCCAGATATGACTCCAGCAAGTCTTCCACTTATCATAAAGATGGTCGTCCATGGCATATCGGTTACGGTGATGGTTCTTCGGCTTCTGGTATTTGCGGTACCGACGATGTCAACATTGGAGGATTAACCATCAAAAGTCAAACGATTGAGATGGCGGAAAAGATTTCCTCTGGGTTAATCACCGACCCCAGTGACGGTATTTTGGGTCTTGGTTTTAACAAACTTACCACCGTTCCCGGTACTAAGACCCCAGTGGACAACATGATCGCTCAAGGATTGATCTCTAAACCTATCTTTAGTGTCTTCCTCGGTAAGGAAACCAATGGCGGCGGTGGCGAGTACCTCTTTGGCGGAATCAATTACTCCAAGTTTAGAGGCACCCTTGCTACTGTCCCAGTTGATGCCTCGCATGGATTTTGGATTGTTGCTGTTGGTTCAAGTTCAATTGGAAGCACAAGCATCCGTGCTTTCTCTGGTATTATCGACACTGGATCTACCTTATTGATGCTGCCCAATTTTCAAGCTAATCAGGTTGCCAGGGCCTTAAACGCTGTTGATAACCGCGATGGGACCTACTCTATATCCTGTAATGTTGCCGATTTGCAGGATCTCAAACTCAATATTGGAGGAAAAAATTACGTTGTGCCAGCTGCAGACCTAATCTTTGAACAAATTGGGCCAGATCAGTGCTTGGCAGCATTCGCGTATAGCGGAAGTAACGTTGGTATTCTGGGGGATACTTTTCTCAAGAACAACTATGTTGTATTTCAGCAAGAGGTCCCTCCTTCAGTCCAAATTGCTGCTATATAACGGCATAATGCAAAATTATGATGTTTTAGCAATTTTCATACTATTTATTTCTTCAATACAAGACGGCACGTTAATCTATCATTTTGCGAATAAAGTCTACAACTGGAGATTTTCAAAGAGTGAGTCAAGTGCCATTGCATTGTAATATCAAAGAAACCCCGTGAGCTACTTCATGCTTAAGCGAAAAAAAATGGTAAATAAACTGTATATGAAAAAAAAATATGAGTACGGTATGAAAACAAAGATGATTTTTTGACTCCTCAGGCAACCGAAAACTGGACTGTCATTCTGCCAATGTAATTTACACCCCCCTTGGCTATGATTGTGTATTCAGTGAGGGGAGCAGATATGGTTGGTGTTCCTTCTAGAGCCACAAATCCAGCAGTGGTGTTCAGATTCAAGTTCAATCCAATGGGAAGAGCTGGCTGTATGCATGCTCCTATAAAGTAATTCAAATTCCCAGAATTTGCCCGGAGTAGGTCCGATGTAACAGAAGTCCCTAAAGTGAGGACACTTGGCGGTGGTGGCGATAGGATAAGATCGTTTTGCCACTTGTCACTATGACATCCTGAAAACAATTGATCGCAACTGGAAGACAAAACGTCAGCCATACCTTTCTTACTCTATTTCAAATCACTCACTCAGCCAAACCTATTGCACGCTGGACAGCAGTCGCAGACACAAGCTGTTATGTTGACTGTTCCTGGAGCTCCTTGACATGGAAGCGTTGGCGGTAGACTACATGGTCCATAGCATCCACAGGCATATACAGCCGTAGAAAGCAAGGTAAGGAGGAGAGGAAGAAGTATGTGCATAAAGAAGTCAAAACCAAAAAGTTCCAGTGGTCAAATTTCGGATATTTATAGCGCTAGCTGGGGGCGGCCAGAAAAAATCGCTAGGGCTTTTGTGAGCTGCCGAATTCACACAAATGACCCGCTCGTTTTGGATTTATTTTTTCGATCCAAGGTTATTGGTCAGTTATTGTTTATGAAGAATCAGAGAATGACGCCAGGGTCCACCGGATGGGTCTCCGTGAGGCAATACGGCTTTCCTTTGGGGGAATGTCCTTGCAACGGTAAAAAGGAATTCTATGTCCGTCTATCATTTACCGATTTCTTCAAAACAGGACAAGAGGTTTCCTGCGAGAAATGGCAGATCTTTGGCAAATAAAAGTGATGATATGAGTTTTCAGTTTCACATTAAAATTAGGTCACTGATATTGATATGTTGGACTGACTGAGGAGCACACAGGAAATCGACTGAAGTCGTGTGGAAGTTGTACCAGTCTCTCTTACTCGTGAAAAGTAGCACTGAATGGAACCGCCATACATCTTCTACTGATATGACGTAGGATATAATCTACTTCACTATAAAATTTTAAATTTTTTTTAAAGAATTATGATTCCTGAGGACTACCAAGTAACCTTCTACCGGACGACTTTCTGCCGGAAGGTGCGAACTTCAAGGTAACAGCGGGGTTATTGAGATGCCTACTTCTGACAACTTTTGTTGGAGCCCTAACCCTACTACACGTGCCTGGGTCGATTTCTGACAGCTTACTTTAACACCGAAATTTTTTTCATTCCATTGATCTCAGTCATGTCGACAGATCAAGGGGCAGAATCGCCATCGACGTCCGATATCCTTCCAAGCTCTCCTCTATCTTCCCTGAATGAGGATCTAGAAGCAGAAGATACTACTTCTCCAGCTCCAATTGGCGAATCCGGACACCCATTGTCACTCCTTGAGTTCGCAAAGCAGATCGTCGAACGGAATCCCGCCAACTCCTCTGACATTGCAGCAGAACACCTCCAATCCAAGCGGAAGAAGTCTAAAAAGAAGAAGAATAAGAAGGATGCTGTAGACATATGTGCTGGTATGACGCCTGCCGAACGAAAGGCGTTCTCTTTTTATGAAGACATTCGTGTACACTACGATCGAAACAATATGGAAGGAGACTTCAAAAAGTAGGGTGATTTGATCTATAGCTTTCAATGTATCAATACTAATATTTCTCCCAAAGGTATTGGTTCAAGCGATACGATTTGTTTTCTCAGTACGATCATGGCATATTGATGGATAGAGGTACAGTTGATTATGATATGAGAGCAACACCTTCAGAGTAAATTACTTACGTTCATTCTACAGAGAGCTGGTTTTCCGTTACTCCTGAAAAGATTGCAATGCATATTGCTGAACGGTGTAGGGCTGATACCATTATAGACGCCTTTTGTGGTTCTGGTGGAAATGCCATTCAGTTTGCGTTTACATGTGAGCGAGGTAAGTTAAGCCGACAGTTGGGTCCTTGCTTTCAACATTTGATATTAATTTTTTGGTCAATGAATGTAACTCTAGTTATTGCAATCGACATTGATCCAGTCAAATTACATTGCGCTAAGCACAATGCAGCATTATACGGTGTGGCAGATAGAATTGAATTCATCCTCGGCGACTTCATGCAGCTTGCACCATCACTGAAAGCGGATGCTGTGTTTTTAAGTCCACCATGGGGCGGCCCGTCCTACATTAATGCCAGCGTTTTTGATCTTGAAACCATGATACCTATGAACGGGTAAGTGCATCTTTCGTGCTGTGGATGGATCATTTTATCTGGAATCGCTCATTTATAATTCATTTTTACATTAGAATTCATCTATACGAAGCAGCTAGAGCGATTTCTCCCAATATTGCTTACTTTGTGCCTCGGAACACGGACCCCAAGCAATTGGCTTTGCTTGCTGGTCAAGGAAATTTGTGCGAAGTAGAACAAAACTATCTTCAAAGTCACCTCAAATCCTTGACAGCTTATTATGGCGAATTAGTGGATCCTGCTCTGGAATTGAATGCATTGGAAGATGGCGAGGAAACGGAGGACGTTGAAGAGAGCGCAGGTTCCCCACTTGCTGCTGGCAGCAAGCGTAGTATCGAAGAAGACGAAGAAGAAGAAGATCACAAACAACAAAAGACAAACTGACCATACCAACCATAGAAAATGGACCAACCACCTTCACCATCAATACACCCGACTGTAAACATTAAGCATACATCCTTTAACTCACATTCATACACATACACGAAACTTTGGGAAATAGTTCAGTTTTTCATTTCTTTTTTTATGGAGTAATCCAGTATCTTCTATTTGTAAAGTAAACTGCATGGCTAATAGCATGATCATGATGATCAAAGCATTGAAGTGGTCTGATGATAATGTACAAGGAAGAATAATGGTATGCAAAACAGTAATTGAGGAAAAGAGCAAGGAACGAATGACAAGAGGAGTTTACTGTAGAATCTGGAGACGGAAATGCTTTTGGTTGTTGGCTTGCATGCCGACCTTCATCTTGAAATCCTCACGACGACTGATTTCAGCAAAGGCATCCCTCTTGGTGAGTGTACCATTGCGTCCGTCGGTGACCATGTACTGGGCATGGCGACCGGTGTTGGATCGGAGAGATTCGTAGCCGAAGTCATCAGTGTATTGTGTAATGAGCTTGTTAATCAAGACAGAGTCGCGAGACTGTAAAAAAAAAAAAGGAGGGAAAACATGTATGAGTATAATGTGTTTCTGGGTTTGCACCATAGGTTAGCACTTACATCATCTGGCTTGAAGGATTGCTTGTAGTATCGTTGCAAGCTGCGATGGCCAATTCTTGCACCACTGGGTAATATCAATTCCAGTTCATCTTCATTAAGTTGAATGTCATTGGTGAGCTGGGCCAATTCAGCGTCCACATCAGGATTCTCGGGATCATAGCCTTGAGGATAGGATGACGAGAAATCGTAAAAGTCCACCACTTCCATGGCATCCTCATCAGATTCATATGCAATCTTACAATGACCCTTATCCAACTTGAAAGTGTGTTAGTATGCGGCCTAACGATAAATCCCAAGATGATCGTCTCTTCACTTACCATGTGAGCTCTAACAGCTTCAAGCGATCGGATAGCACGGCCCTTTCCGTTACAGTACAAGCAAACATTACCAACACTGATCTTCTCACCGAGGTACTTGATCAGACCTCGCAAATCTGAGAGATACTCGATATCAGGAATGAAAAAGCTATGGACTTTGGTCATATGGGCAATAGAATCTTCGAAGGTGTCTGATGTGTGTGTACAGAACAAACAATCAGTTTCGGCAAGTCGAACAGCCTCGGATATCCGTTTGTCGATGATTTCATTCACTTCGCCATCGGACATGTTTTCGTCCACAACAAGGTTGGTAGAAGTGGCAGCCTTCTCATCATCAGTTTCCTTGACGGTCTTTTGAGGGCGAGAGGCAGCTTTAGCGACTGCTTCCTTGTGCTTTTTGGACTGGATGTGGCTGTTGAAAGAACCCTGGGTACCAAAAGTTTTTCTGCTCATATCTTGGTAAGTAATTCGTTCCACAAGTCAATCCGACTAGACAATCGCTATTACTAACCTGCAAGCTTCACATTCTCCTGAGAAAGCTTCTTGCTCGGCTTTCTTTTCATCAGTCTTAGTCTGATTTACTGTCAATTAAAATGTAAGTTATACTTTCAATGTTGTAGGTATCATACGGTAAGTTCAATTGAGGTACCTTGAAGTTTCGAATCGAATTGAGCGAGAGTGATAGGGGGAAGGTCTGCTACCTTGCGCTTAAGATTGTATCTGTGCCAATCGGATCGGTAATGGTTTCGTTGACCCTCTCCGGATCTGAATGCCACTTGACATGCCATGCATGTGAATAGCCCGGACGTTTGTTCTTCGAGGTCTGCCATTTCGTAGGAAAGGATAGTAATGTCGAATAGCCAGCTACTGTTTCAAAAAAAAAAAATTGGAAAAATGGGATCTCACACAAAGAGCAAAAATTGTCGAAGCAGTCATGTCACGTGCCATGTTGAACTTGAGAAACCCGCTTTTGTTAATCAACCCTGTGAAGGCACACGCTTAATGAATAAATTATAGAAGTGGAGAACATAAATGATCAGATCATTTCTAAGAAAACCACCCATTAATAAATTGTGGCATATCGCCATCCAAGTGAATGCATCATCTTGACTTATAACTAGGATGATATATTTCTGTCAATTCTGGTTTCTCTAAGAGCATATAACGCTATCACCGGAAATACTGGTCAATCACCCTGCTTCCATGCCTATTTCTTAACAGACTTCGATAGACACAAAGTATGGACTTTCAGCATCCTACTGTACATCACCCCTCCCAAAAAACAACAACGAGAGCAAGCCAATTGGAGGTAAAACGGATAAAACTACATTCGCAAACGAAATCTAGACTGATCTAGAGGAGAATAGATTGATATAACGATAATTGGGGACACTTTTTGGTGATCTATTTCTGGGTAATAATGCATTCAGCAGGAGGATTAGGGTCGCAGCCTTCGAAACCTTCAGGGTTCTTGCTTTGCCAGTCCCACAAACTCTGGCACATTTCTTCCAATGACTTTTCTGCCTTCCACTGGAGCTCAGAGTTAGCCTTACGGGGATCGGCAGTAAGGTTGGTCACATCACCAGCACGACGAGGGCAGATCTTATAAGGCAGGTCCCGACCAACAGCCTTGCTGAAGGCACTAACCATTTCCAAAACAGTGGATCCGTGGCCGGTACCAAGGTTATATTCAACGCAGCCAGGGTTGACATTCAACTTTTCTAAAGCAGCCAAATGACCCAGTGAGAGATCGACAACGTGAATATAATCTCTGTGAGCGGAGAAAGACATGAGTGAGTCTGGAAAAAATGCTCCTAATCCACACACCCTATATCACATACCTGATAGCAGTACCATCTCTGGTCTTATAATCATCGCCAAAGACGCTGAGCTCCTCACGCTTGCCAATGGCAACTTGGGAAAGGTAAGGCATCAAGTTATTAGGGATACCAGTTGGGTTCTCGCCCATGATGCCAGAGGGGTGAGCGCCAGCGGGGTTGAAATAACGCAACAAAGCAGCGTTCCATTCCTTCTCAGCAGTGCAAAGATCGCGAATAATGTGCTCAATGAACAACTTGGTGCGGCCGTAGGGATTAGTGGAGCCCTGGAATGGTTGGAGTCAAAGTTAGTAAAACTAAGCCCTATCTTAAAAGCGCCTCCTCCAAGTATGCACGTTGTTGCTAATTATACTTACGGTAGGACATGTTTCGGGGATGGGGATAATGGGTGGATCACCATAGACAGTGGCTGAAGAGGAGAACACAATGTTCTTGACGTTGAATTCCTTCATAACTTGGAGGAGTGTGATGGTGCCATTAATATTGTTGTGGTAGTAGTCCAATGGGATCTGGGTGGATTCACCTACAGCCTTCAAACCAGCAAAGTGGATCACAGATGAGAAAGTGAATTGGCTGAACACCTTACGAAGGCCAGGGCCATCCAAGATATCGCACTGGAAGAAGTTAACCTTCTTTCCAGTGAGTTTCTCAATACGGCGGATAGCTTCGTAGGAAGCATTGTACAGATTATCAACGACAACGACGTTGTAGTCCTTGTTCAACAGTTCAACGACAGTATGAGAGCCTGGCGTGAAAGGATGAGTTAGTTGGTTACGTATAGAAAAATAAGATAGAGAAATCATGCTTACCGATATATCCGGCTCCACCGGTGACAAGAACGTAGTTGGAGGTCATGATAGAATAAAAAGTGGGAAAGAGAAGATGGTCCAGCTAAAAACCTACTCCCGAAATTTTATTCGCTGCTCAATATGTGCGGAGCTGTCAACTTTTAGGGTTATATCCAGTCCATGGCCCAATTTCCTTATTGTGAGAACATCTTTTTTGCTTTCTGTGCTATGATGCTCAATATGTAGACAAGCTCTATACACTGAGTAAGTTTAACTGCACAGTCTCTTTTGTTATTCATTCATCTTGCCATCAAAGATAATGCTGACTGTGAAAATGGTCATGGTTGCTTACCTAACTTGCAACTACTCAGAAACAGTGCCCCGCGGAACGAAATATCTGAAACTAGCATCATGAAGCAAAACCTAACTGATTGTTTATGTAAAATTTTGCTAGGCTTTCGTAAGCTCCTCGGATACTTTGTGTTCGGCCCTGCCTTCCAGGATCCAGGTGATATCTCTCAACGCACTCCACAAACATATGTTCTTTCGATCGTTACTTTGCGTCAGCACACACCATTTGTCTACTATTTAATTTTGCAAACAGGTATTCTCCAGACCTTAGTAGACGCTGGGAAGTTGGTTATTGCCAAACGACACCACTCAACACTATGACATACGATATCTCCATTTTACTACACGATGCAGGACATTGTTATGACTCTAACGTAGGATGCGATGTAAAATGGATATTATAATATTATAACGGAATAGATTGAGGTTTTAATTTCGTCATAGAAATTGAATACATTATTGGCTTCCTTGCGTAGAAGTATTTAGCATGATGCCTTTGGATACTTGCTTTCCTAGCCGAAGCTATTTTAACAGCCACGACCACACTCCCAAGACATAGATGGGCAGACTAGACCAGGTTGCTGTTCACAAGTGATGGAAGAGGCGCCGGATGCATTGCAATTATAACCCTTCTGCGAAAGTGCGCTCAAGAACGCACTTCTGTGCCTAGGTGCAGACTGATTACAAGCCGCCGTGCATGCAAAATTGCATTTGCCATTGGTCGTCGAAATTGCAAGCTTTATTGCAGGACATGGCTACAGAATCTGTGAATAGGATTGCCAAAATGGATAACTTGTACTTATTGGATATGGAGATAAATGATTTGTACAAAACATACTTTTTCATATCAATTTTATATACAATTAGCTGAGCCTCCGCTCCTCCGTCACTTAAGGCTTCTTGCAGGGAAGGACAAGGATACGAGGGTCAAAAGTATGTAGATAATACGTTGCCGACGATATTAAATTAGCGTTTGAAGTTAATCTCTGTTTGAGAGGTCAATATAGAATTGTGGCGAAATATTTGCATTCTAATGACATGGCCATATTTAGAGTGAAAAGCTGGTGCTCCTCTCAAGTGAAAATATGATTTTGTAAATAGGGGACAGCTGCCCGTGACGATGTCTTATGTATGTGGTCATGGTTAATTTTGGAGTGAGAATGTTTGTTCGACTACAAGTGAGCGATTAAAGATTCTTTTTGTCAGTTACAAACATCCAAAGTTTTCAATGGGATGCTTCATCAGGGCATTCAAAGCTGTATATTTATTTCATCACCATTGTTGTTTTGCATCAGTGCACAATGTCCTTCTGCTACTTTAATTTTGTTGCAAGTATGCTCCAGTACCAAAGCAAAGCTGAACGATCTAATGAACGCCAAAAGGGACTACAGTGTCAACCCTAGAATGCGACGTATGGTAAAGTGAATTGTATTTTAGTAATTGTAGCAGAAATTTAGAATGAGGTTCCTAATACTATGATAGGTTCAGACAGCAATGTATTATCCTATTGTATTCCTCGATGGGTAATTGTGGAGTATCTGCCTGTGCTTAAATTTTCGTTGGAATTAGTTCAGCAGTTGGGACAGGGCCAATTCAGTTTTTGACATTCCCCATTGAAAGATTGAGGTGAACAGATTATGGAATCGGTGTTTTCTGATATGCAGTCGAAGTTCCTTGCTTGAAGAGAGTTCAATAAGGTTTCCTTGTTACTCATTGATGTACGGCCACAGGCGCCATTTCGACATTGAAAAACACACCGTCCATTCTGAAATGAAACGAACTTGCAGGCTTCCTCACATGAAAAGGCCACAGAAGCTACAAATAGAATAGTCAATATAGATAATTTGTACATGGTTGCTATAAAGGTCAGTGATTTTACAAACTTTGAACCGCTTCATTTTTATAGACATTGAGCTCACCTCCGTATTTCTGCTACTTGCAAGCCACACTATGGACAGGAGAAAGGAGTGTGGTAGTCAGTGGGGTGCCGATAGAGCCTTTTTGATGTGCCTTACTTAGCATTGAAGCTCTGATCTCGGTTTAAAAGCTTGATTTTCAGAATCGCAACTGAAGGAAGGGCATGCTTAGCTATTCCCTTTGTCCTAGCGCGAAAAAAAAAACTGGTGTTCCCCAAGATTCGGAGACGAATATTCGAAAGGGAGACAGGGGATAGCTCCTAATGTTAGTATCAAAAGATGTCACCACGATTGATCTTGGTTCAGGAGAGTTCGTTTAGCGAGATCATCCAAGAGAGAGGGTCAACGATTCAGTGCGTTTGATCAACTTTGCCCAGCTGTGCCAATGTTTTTTCTGAAACGACGGACAAAATAAACAATTTCTGCCAAAGAGAAAATGCGATCGATTGTATGAGAAGAAAACGAGGAACGTGAAGACTGAAGTATATTCGTTTCGTCAGTCACGGAAAAGGGGGGATGGATTTCATTGACTCTTTTTTCCATGTTTTTGTTTGTTACTTCATTTGCTCACAGAGCTCAGCATGTTTGGTCTAATTTATCACAGTGAGTGATTGACAAAAGGTATCTAGGAGCTTACTGGTAAATAGTGAAAACGACAAAAAAACCTGGTTTTTACCTCTCTTCTGTACACTCCTGGAATGGCATTGAAAACATACAATCATCATCCATTCGCCACCAGTGGTTTATGCAGTAGTTGCTGCAGGCCAAAATAAACTTCTGAACCTTTATTAATTATTATGCCTCAAGTATATTTCGATTATCTAGCAGGTCAATTTCGTCTAGCTATTATATCATTGACCAGCCTGTGGTCACGATTGATTGCGGTCCTTGATCAGCATTGCGTACAGAACCATTTAAAATTTGAGCAGTCTCCCAAACTATTAGTTCTGTAGCATGAAAAATCTGTTGCGCCTTCTTCTCTACACTCGAATTCTCTTGATAACATCGCTCCCATGAATTGTGCTCGAGTGACTTTGGTGTCTTGTTGACATTCATTGTACCGACATGAATAATAGCAGCGGCCTCCTGCTAACATGTTGTATTGACATGCCGTCTGTCCGCATGAAAGAACTCCAGCAGTAATCGAAAGTAAGAAGAGTAAGATGGTGACTTTGTACATTGAGGTAAGGTGAAAGGAATGAAAGTACGAAGATTCTCGAATACTTATCGTTGGTCATAGGCGATATGATAATTTATATGTGTGCAACCCAGGAGAGTCCACTTATCTCCTCCAAAGGGTTAAGGAGCATGGTTTAAGTCGGTTCATTGTTAGCCATGATCTTATTACATGCTGGACAACACTGCAATTTTTACCAATGAAAGATTACAGAAATAAACAACCTTAATGATTATACTATCAATTGCGCAACGAGACTATGTCTATCTCATCATCGAGAAAATCAACGACACTAGCCAAATAGCAGTCCTCCTTTCGTTAGACTTGGCAAGGGGATAGGGGAAAGATGCAGCAGCAAGTTCGATCCAATATGATCGATATAGATGTATTGATGGACTTTTTTTTAATCTGTTCCTTTAAATCGATGCAATGACATTGATAGAACGCAACAAGCAAGAGAAGGTACTTTCGGTTTTAACGGCCACAGTTTTGTAGCAGTAAGCGCTGATTACGTTCAGGCTTTGCTTCGCACAGGCACTGCCAAACTAGCTATGGCGTCATATCAAGAAAGACATTTTCAGGGAGGAGAGCTTTACAACATCTGAGTATACTAAGAAGTGCGATCTGGGTTGCGTCGATTCTTTTAGGTAGTCATGCATTTTGGATCCTGTTACTTTGTGGTACACAGAACGATTGGCAATACACATACCTTCCTAATTGTGTGTTGGTAGTAGAAGGTGGCTGTTTCAAAAACTTGTCGCTTGGAGATAGGATATGAAAGATCGCTGGCAGTACATGTATACTAATAATATATCGTTCTGGACTCTATCAGGGTTTCCAATCTGAACATCTTTCAAACTGATATGCAACGCAGTAAAAAATAGAGCGTACCCACCTCCCTTGAATCTGCACTCCTGCTGCTTTGGTAAGCCTAAGAAACACTTTGGCAAAGTGTTGGATGCGCCTGAAAGCCCAAAAGCGTTATAATTATGGCGCATGTTAGGTCAATTATCTTTAATTCTTCTATGGCCTTCTATCCCTTGCAGGATGTACCTTGGCGCATGGTTGTGGTAAGTCCAGCTTTGTACATCCACTAGAACATTAACTCCAGTCTGAATATATAGTGGTTTTTTTTTTTGTTTTTTTTTGAAGCATATTTTGATTTGTTAAAGGCTAGTTATACCTGAATCAATTTAGAAGATGTTGAACGCTTGAACAATTGTTGGTATCTGACAAAAAAGCCATTTCTTTGGAAGCATAAGCTGCAGCTACGTGGATGCGGCAACCGTAATAAGCCAAGTCACTATCATCGTTTTGAACGATGAGTGAGTAATCAAAGCCGAAATAACTTGCAAATACTTAAAAGTTGAGAATCATCTATGCTGCCTTGAGACTCTAAACGTAGTGTTAATATAAGTAAAAGCTAGCATCAATTGGTATACGGACGATGGATGATGCCATAGTGGTAAGGGGTTCATATATCTGATGGTGTCATAGTCCAGACACCTACTTCATGGCGATGAGTCTTTGGTAGTGAATTCGTTGAGGAAAGACAACGAATCCAACGCTCAGACGCTAGTACACACTTTTTATATACAAAGCGTATGAATTGATTCTATAATGTTCGATTGTCATTAGTGTAAGGGGCTAAATCAGAAGAGGTGGATAGAACAATATATTCAGTTAGAAGTTTTGGGCACATATTTACATAAAGTTGTCTGAACCATTCATTTAGTACAACAAGAATATCCTTGACCGTTCTATTCACTCTCACCTTGCTTCGTGCTCTGGTGGTTCTATCCCACGGTTGTCCATAGAAAAAGAAGTCTTGAATGATAATCCTCGACTAAGCGAATGTATGGAGAAGGGGAAAGGAGAACCCACTAGTAAAATCTTTTTTCATCGTCACTATGGAAGATCAAGATAAAGCGATGCTAACCTAGTTGTAATGGTATGTTCTTGACATAATGACAAAGCTAAAGATATATTGTCAATTTACAGCTAACACAATCGATAAAATGACTTGTAACATCCTTTTGGAACATGTCAGAAGCCCATTTCTCCGATTTGTTGTAGAACGCTTTCTTCACGATCGCAATTGTCCGATCACATCCCATTATACTTATTACTTTATTTGCCAACGGCCACCACTCTATTACACCGATTTCACGAAAATTCCCCTCTACTGCATCTATTGTACAAGTGCTAATTGTCATGTTTTACTGACGCTTGCGCCAGAGGTTGGATAATTCCTGAATTTCATCGACTCCGATGATGCCCTGCACATCGGGCTTTTTGATAGCCTCCAGGACGGCCATACTGACAATGTCGTCGGCCAGAGGTTTATCAGCAATGAATTGCATGGCATCGGGAAGATGATGGCGGAAGGGTCGAAGCAAGGCAGAAACAAGCATGGTTTCAACAGCAATGGGTAGCATGAACTTTCTCTGGGTCATAGAATAAATGATGCCTAACCACCAAAAAAAGTCAGTCACTTCGGGAATGGCACCTACGAGAACTGTCTTTGATGACTCATGAACTCTTCCTTACCTGGCCGAACAATGACAACACGCAACTTGTCTTTGAATTCATTGGATAACAAAGCCTCTTCAGCTTCTCTTTTGGTGTTGATGTAGCGAGGATCGAGCAGGAATCCGGGTGGAGCATTAGCGGCTGAGAAGTACACCAGGCATCGGCGATCCAAGTTGGGGGGCTGGGTTTTGACCATTTCACGCGCCACACTAAGAACGGCGTCTCGGTTCAGTCTTTCAAAGGTTCCGTCCTCGTCTTTACTTTCCTTAATGACACCGACAGTCGACACCACTGCGTCGGCACTTCGTATAACGTCTGAGAATGGCGAAGGGTGCAGAGCGTTACCTTGAACATGGCTAACGTGGTCGGGAAGTTGGTCCATTTCCAAAGGTTTGCTACGTGACACCATGGTCACAGAGCCATATGTGGTTGCGGCCTGCTTAGCAATAGCGGATGCTACAAGGCCTTTGCCTATGATTGTGAGTCTATGTTTTGTCATAGTGGAGAAAAGAAAGATAATGCGGAGGGCAAGTGTTGGCGTTTGAGGTTTTTGCATTGCGTCAAACATGAAATTTAATTACTGCGCATGTTTTT
This sequence comes from Umbelopsis vinacea, assembly GCA_016758895.1. Taxonomy (NCBI): domain Eukaryota; kingdom Fungi; phylum Mucoromycota; class Umbelopsidomycetes; order Umbelopsidales; family Umbelopsidaceae; genus Umbelopsis; species Umbelopsis vinacea. The sequence goes on along the minus strand of JAEPRA010000009.1, from coordinate 39,323 downwards.
TGTGACACTTTTTACGATTTGCTACATGAATACTTTCTTTCGATTTCGACACCAAGCACAAAGTGTATTCGACGTACATCGCTTTGCAATCGAACAAAGAACAATGGTATACAATGAAGCGAAAGAAAATCTGGTCAGTGGTACCGTTGATTATATGGCTTAGAGCAGAATATGGACGTGAAAGTAGAAATCAAATATCACCCCGGCAGAAGGGCGGCACCGTTAAGATGTCACTTGGCTGTAAGGCTTTGAAGGAAGCGCACAGTAGTTTTAACACTGGTATGTCCTATAGGTTAGTCCATTGCTTTGTTTGGTTTTTTCTTTGGCACGTTGTCAGATTAGCCTGTATCCACATTCATAGCAACATAAAGTAATATACACATAGTCGTACTTGCGATTTACATACTACAGGTTATCATCACGAACGAAAGGTTAGTAGCAAGATGCTGCAAAGGAGCTAAACTCCTAACGTACACTGACGAGAAAAACTTAAAACCAAGTGTCTGGTTTTCGCGTCGCTTGGTGCTACCTCTGCGAGCTATTGAGGGACAGCCTCTGTTAAATATCATCTCTGTACCTTTCCAACCGCATGTTTTCAATTTGGCTCAGCTTGAATATCAAACACCGACGGACGTTATGATGTGAGAGCAAGCGCTCAAAAACATAACATCATCAAAACGATGGGGATTTTTGTATCTCAGTACAGAGCGCCAATAACCAAATAAAACACGCAAGACAAAGAAAAGAGCAAATAGTTTATGTTCTGTAAAAACTTCGCGTTTGGCTCATGGACATCAACCACGTGTGCAAGGTGATTGCTCCCCAGGATCGCTTCTTATCGCAAACAATGAATCTCACCCCGAAAGGTCCACTTCTGTCACTGTTCGCAAAAATGGATATCACGTCATTTCCATGTAAGGGAGTAGCAGTCACGGAATCAGATTCAGCGGAACTGGAAAAATAATCCCAGCGTAAGCAGGGCTTTACTTGCCTTGAACCCTCGGGATTTTCTTCCTTTCCTAGAGCTTTTGATTCTCTTTCACCTCTTTCTTTCATTTTCTACACGAAATGCCTCACATTCCTAGCACACCAGGAATAGATACCGAAGCTATCAAGTCCTTCCTCCCCTTTGCTGGAGAGGATAACCCAACTTTCCATGGCAAGGTTATCAATGTTACCAACCATATTCAGTACAACTGTGTCAAGAAGGTTGAGCACCAAAAGGAACCAACCATTTTGGAAAAGTTGAAGAGTATTGTTCCTGGAACTGGCACGCAAACTCTAGCCATTGCTGGCGATGATGCTCCTATCTCTCGCCTGAAGAAGAGACGACAAACAGAAATCACCATTGGCGAGTCATCAGACTGGAAATTGACTCAACGTGGTGGTCACTCGGCCATGTACTCCGGTTTAGAGGCCCTCAACAAATCCTGGGATTGTGTGTACCTCGGATCCCCTGGAGCCGTGGAAAATGAAGATGGCGACACCGTTACGACAGAGGATCTTGACGATAGCGATAAAGAATCCATCAAGAAGCTGTTGAAGGATGCTGGTAACATCATTCCTATCTTCCTGGACAGCAAGGTCTCTGCTGGTCATTATGAAGGATATTGTAAAAAAGGTGAGTATGCAATGTTGGTGTTATGGATGAGAATGCATGAATACTGATTCTTCTTTGTCTGTAGTTCTTTGGCCACTCTTCCATTATGTCTTGTGGAACGAAGTCACCAATGGATCAGCAGAAAATCAGTATTTCAATGACTACGTTAAAGTGAATGAAGCTTTTACTGATGCGATTATCAGTGTGTACAAGCCTGGTGATATAGGTAAATATTTTGGGGGAAAAAATTATTAAGTGACCAGTGGTTACATCATGCACTGACCTTCCAATATATTCCCGCCGCTTCTTCAACCTCCGCAGTCTGGATTCACGACTACCATTTGCTCTTGGTCCCCGAAATGCTCAGGGCAAGGCTCCCTCAAGCTCACACTGGTCTTTTCATCCATGCTCCATTCCCCAGTTCAGAGATCTTCAGATGTCTTCCCAGTAAGTGAGCCTCATATGTGAACGAGTAGGTCATGGATCATAACCTAACCAACTCCCCCAAATTTTTTTCAGGACGTGATCAAATTTTGAAGGGAATGCTTGGTTCCAGTCTTATTGCTTTCCAGGTAAAGTTAGATGCAACCAGTTGAATCTCTCGTTATTGAAGACAGGGGGGTGCTAATACCTTTTCTTTACTCTCATGCAGACCTACTCCTACTCCAGACATTTCATTTCTTGCTGTACTCGTGTCCTTGGTTATGAGTCAACACCTTCCGGTGTAGATGCTAAAGGTCAACTTGTATCAGTTGGAACCTATCCCATTGGTGTGGACGTGAATAAGATCAACTGTTATCGTAAAGATCCTGGTGTTGCTCCCAAGATTGCTGCTATCAGAGAAATGTACGGAGACAAGAAGATCATTGTTGGTCGCGATAAGCTCGATCCCGTCAAGGGTGTTGTTCAAAAGCTGAATGCCTTTGAAAAGCTTCTTACCGATTACCCAGAGTGGAGAAACAAGGTTGTTTTGATTCAAGTCACGTCACCAGGCGTTACTGAATCGCGCAAGCTCGAAACCAAGGTCTCGGAACTTGTCAGCCAGATCAATGGTAAATTCGGTTCCCTCGAATTCACTCCTGTTCACCACTTCCATCAACATATCGATCGCGATGAGTACTACGCTCTGCTTACTGTGGCTGATGTCGGCTTGATTACCTCTATCCGTGATGGTATGAATACCACTAGTATGGAATACATCATCTGCCAACAGGAGAACCATGGTCCATTGATTCTTTCCGAATTCACTGGTACTGCTGGAAGCTTGAGTGCTGCCAAGATGGTTAACCCCTGGGATTATGCTGAGGTAGCTGCTGCCGTCAACGACTGTCTTATCATGAGTGAGGATAGAAAGTCAGCCAAGCAGATTGTAAGTTTTTATGTTTCTTTGGTGGTGTATGCTGTTTAGTAGTAGGTACTAATTGAGTCCATATTAGAAATTGTTCAACCACGTCGCTGGACATACTTCCGAGTACTGGGCCAATACACTTGTCAAGGAGTTGATTGCTGCTTCTGAGAAGCCAGATCAATCCACTGTCACTGATGTCTTGGATTATGAAAAGCTGAAGACCCGATACAAGGCTGCCAAGAAGAGAGTTATGTTCTTTGATTACGACGTAAGTTACATGAGGCACTTTGTTATTCGAAACCACCATGGCTCAAGTCGACTCATGTTTTGCTTTTATCGTCATGCAGGGAACTCTCACACCCATTCGCACTCAACCCAATGCCGCTACCCCCTCCAAGGAGATGCTTGAGTATCTGACCAAGTTATGTGCTGATCCCAACAACATTGTTTGGGTTGTGTCTGGTCGCGATCAAGTAAGTTGGAAATGAACGAAAAACATCGGCCATTTGCGTAGTAGGCACTAATTTGTCCATCTTCTTTCACCTTAATAGACTGCATTGGATGATTGGCTCGGCGGTGTACCCAAGCTTGGCCTCAGCGCTGAGCATGGTTGCTTTATGAAGGCACCTGAGACCAGCAAATGGATAAACCTTACCGACAACATCGATATGAGCTGGAAGAACGATGTCATTGAGATCTTCACTTACTACACCGAGAGAACTCAAGGCAGTTTCATCGAGCACAAGCGCTGCGCGTTGACCTGGCACTATCGTATGGCTGACCCAGAGTATGGTGAATTCCAAGCCAAGGAATGCCAAAACCATCTTGAAAACGCTGTGGTGTCAAAGTTGCCTGTTGAAATTTTGGTTGGCAAGAAGAACTTGGAAGTTCGCCCTATCAACATCAACAAGGGAGAAATTGTCAAGCGTATTCTTACTCTCCACCCTGATGCCGAGTTCGTCTTCTGCGCTGGTGACGACAAGACTGACGAAGACATGTTCCGTGCTTTGCGTAGATCCGAGACTATCAAGGAGGAGGATATTTTCGCCGTCACTGTCGGTCCCTCTGACAAGAAGACTCTCGCCAACTACCATGTTGACGCTAGCGAAGATGTTGTTAATGTCATTGGCACTATGACTAACATCTCTGCATGAACACATCATTAGTAGACATACCACATTCTTTTTTTCCCCTCGTTATTCATCGTTCTAAAACATTCTTTCATTTGACAAACTCTTTCATTTGTTATCACCTCATAACGTTTCATCTGTCATTCTACTCGCACGTTGTTGCTTAATAAATTTGGATGTTGCAATGTAAAAGGAAACGACTGATATGCTGAAACAAAATGATGGCTGTATTCAAGATTATGAAGGAAACAAAAAAGAAGAAAGAAAAGTGACTATTGGAAGGTAACGGGGTTATAGTTTGTAGAGCAATGATATATTACAAGGGGGGAACTGTCATGATGTACAGTTTAAGTACTGATTGAAAAAATTGCACTGGAGCGAACATTACAATGATATGAACGAACCGAATACGATGAGAAAAATTAGGGTTGAGGGGAGTCACCCGTTTCAAGAGCTTCTAGAAGAGGATTGAGCAGCTGATCGACATTGTCGTACTCTACTCCACAACATAACGCAATCAATCGTTTGTAATCCTGATGACGTTCATTGGCAGGACTTGCTCGACGGTAGCTGATCTCCTTGACGAGTGACTTTCGCTTCATTTGTAATTCCTTCAACTCGCTTTGCAATCGATCTACTGCCTTCTCCAATTCGTGATCAGGCTGTTTGGATTCGTTATGGATGAGTTCTGCGCTGGCTGATGATTCATCCTCAATTTGGGCCAAAGGTGGGGTGGGTGGTTTAAGCTGCTCTTGTGGAAGGGCCTCTTGTTCTGCCAGCAATTTGTTTAATTTGGTCTTTTGGCTTTGTTCAATCAATTGGTACAACTGAGATTGAAGGGTATCAACTTTGTTTTCGGCATCTTTCAAAATATCTGCTTTGCTGCTGACGTTGTGTAATTTGGACCGAACTTCTATCAATTCTCGTTTAATACTTCGTTGCATCTGTTTAGCCTCTCGTAAATCTTGCTCCTTGTCGAGAATGTCTTTTTCGTAACTTGTTGATAACTCATCAAATAGTTTGGTCACAGTTGGTACAACCTTCGTTTGATTGATAGCCTGGCCAAGGACCGCGGCAACATTACGCTTAAAACTCTTGGTTGATCCTCCTTCTCCATCACTCAGTGCAGCACCCAGGAGTGCTTTATCGCGTCGGCTTTTCTGTTCGATCTCCACAATGTAATCTTGAGCAGCTTTTCCATCTTCATTGACAATATCTGGTGAGGCACCGGCATCCAAGAGCAGCTTGACAAGTTTCTTATTGGCGATTCTAGATGCAATGGTCAAGGCAGTATCACCGTAAACATCTTGCACGTTGAGTAGCGCTACGAGTTCATGTCGGTTGCTAGACAACTTGGCGATCAAACATTCCATGTAATAACGTGAAGCATGTACTTTTCCTCGCCAGCCAGCTGTGCTTGCAATATGATGAAAGACAGTTTGATCATTCTTATCAATATTGAAGATGGTTTTTTGCAAAAGATCCAGTAGCGTGCCAAAGGATTTGGCGTCAAAGTTGTTGGTGAATAAGACGGCTCGCATCAGTGCAGTTTGTCCACGGTAATTGACTCGAAAGATGTCAGCTCCTTGAGAGATGAGCAAATGCACAACATTTAACCTTCCCATGGCAGCGGCCCAGTGCAAACTTGTGTGACCTTCCTCATCGACAATGACATCGATATCAAAATCCTCTGGAGGATGGGTCAAGATATCAGGAACTTCATCGGAGTTGGATACAAAATAATCCAAAAGCTGCTGAGCATATAGGGATGGTTGATCGTCTTCATCCATATCGTCAACACTGCCGGGATGGAGGTATTCGGCCTCCAACACTTTTCTACGCTTGGCTTGCTGGCGATGCTGGTGTTGTGAACTCCGCTGGCTGCCAGGCCGATAAGAAGGAGAAAGGAGCTGTGATGAATGATTTTGGGATGAAGGCCTCTTCTTCTTGTAACCTAACTCATCATCTGAACGACCATGTCGCGATAGTGGCGACGGAGTTCGCGTTCCCAGTCGGTCAACCGCCATGTGACGTGAAGTATCACTTTCGCCGCCATCGCTATTTTGAGAAGAGCCTTCGACATCAGAGTGGTGTGACTCCCACAGTGTCTTTGGTCTACGTTTTCGAGGTTCTCTAGGCTCTTTAGGTTCCTTCGGCGCTTTTGGCTCCTTTGGCTTACGTGGCTTGGAATGAGCAGCTGTAACATGCTTTGGCGCTAAAGGAGGCGAAGTATCACCCGGTACAAACTCGATTATAAGTTGTAGAACTTGATCAACTTTGTATTGTCGAGCAAGAGATACTCCTCTTTCAAATGGAACCCACGTTCCTATCAATTATAGGTAAGAAAATCATGCGAATGGGTGTAAAAAAAGCATATGCCAGCAAATCCTCCTCCACCATACCTTGGTATTTTCCATAACCACCTTGGATTTTTTCATGCTGTCCTTTCTGAACTTCTCGTTCCAATATTCGCGTTCTTTGAGGCTTATCAAAGTTGGCAACTTTGAGAATTTGCGTAGCATTCAAGTAGCCGTCGGCCTTCCTTCGCATTACCGCTATGCCTTTGCATTGCATTTCATACACTGGCACACCAGAGTAGGTTGCTTTGTAGATCTGTGGCTGTTGCGGACGCTTAGGCGTAGTTGCGTCCATGGTGAGTATTGATTCTGCTTCACTAATGACGCTTTATAGACCTGGTTGGAAAAACGAAGCGTGTTTTGGCCAAAAATTCAGCCCTTCTTTTATTTTTCCATTCTGCAGGAAATTTTTACGCGCGAATTTTTTGGTTTACCCAATCTCACGAAACGCTTCTGTCCGTCATCTGACCAGGCCTTGAACTGCATTATTACACCACTGCTTCTTCATTATATGATACAGCTATAACTACATTAAACATATAATACAATCTATTTACAATTCCAATGAAACCACTGCACTGCAATGCTATCAAGGCGATTCCATCACCTTCAACATCTTTTCCAAGTTATGTTGTATATTGCCTTCTTGGCTCCTTGCGCACATATCCTATTCCACAGAATCAACAGTTAGAGAAAGTATCTCAAATTTCAATGCAATGTTAAAAAAAATACTCTATAAACCTGAATCAATGTCTCCTCGCCGGTTTCGTCGGGACGATTGAGAAACCGATACGTCTGTACTATTCGCCAAAACATGTCATTGCTCAGATAAGGACTGCCAATTAAAGCCTTGTAAAGTGTATGATGAGCGTCCCTCAGCATTTCCGTTGTGAGATCTTTAACTCTCCTGTTAAACCTAGACGCTTTTTCTTGAGCGGCTTCTATATCACGGTCCTCCAAGACAGCCATTTCGCATTCCACATAGACTGCCAGCTGAATGTTCCTCTGAAGGACCTCATAAGTCCAGCTATTGACTTCTTTCCTTGACGCTTGTACTAATGCATAGCAATAGTCAGCCATTAAATCAAACAGTTGTGTCATGTTAGTATAATGCTGGCGATGGTAACACTTTAGCACAATAGGTTGAGCAGCGAGCAACAAGTTTCTTTAGTTTGTTTGAAACTCCGTACGCAAATTCCTCCATTGTCGCTACAGTACACCTTTGGACAATCATCACAGTGAACTACAACCTTGGGAACTTTTTACGAAAATGAAAACTTCTATTATATTTTTTTATAGAGGGGGGTTCACGGAAATATGGTACAGGACGAAACTTTTTTCTATGATGGTAGAGGCAGGCATTGGTTATCTCTCATTCAACATTTGGTTCTCGACAAAGGTCTTGACTGCCTTTTCGTACATGCCCAAAAAGATACATCCACCGATGGATATCCACAGCACACGAGGTCCAATACCAGCCAATAAGGCACGACCACCTTCTTCAGCTCTAATTCTCTTCAAAGTAGATATAATGCCTGTGTAAGGTTTGACAGCGTGGTTCTATAATTGTTACAAACAAAAGTTAGTAAGGACGCTTTGAGCTGGCCGAATCAGGGTTAGAATCAAATTTCCAAACATACCTTGTGCGAAAGCATAATTCTGGTTTTGCACACATCCAAAGGTGTCGTGATGGCAGCTGCAATGCCACCGGCAATGGAACCGCATATCGCTGCTTCAAAAGGCTCAGTACGACGTCCCTTGCTCTGAGCATAAGAACGCTTAAAGTACTCGTAGATAGGGAATTGTATACAAGTGAAAGGAATTTCACGCGCCACTGTTGACAGGAAACCTCGGTAGAATCCTAACAAGCCTTCGGTTTTAATGACGCTGGAGACGGCAGCCGAAGTGGCAGTAAACTGTTTGGTTTGCATTCGTTGTTTGATAACTTCAGTAGGTACTCGGACAGTACAGGCAGACTATAATGACAAGCGGTTAATGACTGTTCAGTTCATCCAATGTACTGAGCCGATGGATACATACAATTTCACCCATCGATGCAGCAAGCATATGAACCAAAGGAGTATAATTGTCGGTACCGAAGGAAGCGCTTAAGAGACGCTTTGATGCCTCATAGGTGACGAAGAACAGAGATGCTGTGATAAAATCGTCGTTAAATAAGAAATTTTCGATATCTATCAAAGTATAGGTCACGGCTGTGTACCGGGTTTTCATATGAACATACCATTAGGTGCACTGCCAATGACGGCAGACAGCAAGCCAGAGTAGACGCCTTTAAATCCTCCCGAAGCAACGAATCCTGCTTGCGATTGAAGTCTAGTCTTCACAGTATCTACGGACACCAAAGGGCAACTGTGAGTACGGATTGCAAATGCAATTGAGGTTTAGTAGAGTATTATTCTTACCAAGAGGAAAGAGAGCAGTATCGACAGCAGTACCAGCAATCGCTCCGGCAAAGAGTGCTTGCTTAAGACTTGCCTGGTTGGCAAATTGCGGTTGCTTGCTCGTACTCATGACGGTCTGACCTTGCAAATCCACAGCTACCGACCTGAGATTTTTTTGCAAAGTAATAACAGAGACAGAATACGCACACACGAAAAAAGCAGTCTCAACAAATTTCGAAAACGCTGGACACATCTAGCCGCATAATGTATTTACAATTGTTCAAACTCACTATCTTATAAAGATTACACGCGTGTATGAAATCTGCAGATTCAAGGAGTATCTCGAGGAGGAACATCTCCTTCTTCGAATGGTGGAGGAGTGATTGTCTATGGGTACAGTGTCATCAATATGGCGCTAAGCAATCAGATCATACACTTGACGTTTAAACGTACCTGTGAAGGTCGAACGTATTCATCATACACAGTTCGTTCCTTGAAGGGACGCTTTCCAAGAAGGTTTTCCATATCTTCGCGCGTGATCACCTCTTTCGTCAGTAATAATTGAGCGACTTTTTCAATGTCATCCTTCTTCTCCGTCAAAAGCTTGAAAGTTCGATCGAATGCTTCATTGACCAGCTTGCGCACCTCGGCGTCAATGAGTGTACCAGTAGCTTCAGAGTAAGGTTTTTGGAACCGCTCTTCTGAATTGGGGTCTTGATACGAAATGGGCCCCACCTTTTCATTCATACCGTAAGTAGCCACTTGGCCGTATGCTTGCCTAGTGACTTTCGCCAGATCATCTTGCGCACCTAAAGTGTAGGAAAGGAAATAAAATTAAGTAAAGGCTGTTAGTCCCAAATTACTTACACCAATCCAATAAACCGCGAATCTCATTCCTTACCTGTTGTAATAGTGTCGAAGAAAAGGTGCTCAGAAACTCGTCCTCCAAGCGTCATACACATTCGATCCATGAGCTGCTTTATCGAATATAGATATTGATCTTTCGGTAAATACTGTGCGTAGCCAAGAGCTGCTACACCACGAGGAATGATGGACACTTTCAGCAGCGGATCGGCAAATTCGAGATACCAACCAGCAATGGCATGACCAGCTTCATGATAAGCGACGATTTTCTTTTCTTCAGGCGACAACACGCGAGACTTCTTTTCCAGGCCAGCTATAACTCTCTCAATAGCGCTTTCAAAATCAATGTCTGTAACTTCATCTTTCTGGTGTCTTGCCGCGATGAGAGCAGCTTCATTGCAAACGTTGTGAATATCAGCGCCCGAAAAGCCTGGCGTTAGCGCTGCCAATTTGTTGGCAAGGGTTTGAAGTACTGCTTTAGTCTTGATGGGTCGAAGATGGACGAGGAATATCTGAGCTCGTCCTGCAATATCCGGCCGATCAATGGCAATATGTCGATCAAAACGTCCAGGTCGCATCAATGCTGGGTCCAATACGTCGGGTCGATTAGTACCTGCTAAAACGACAACGTGCTCGTTGGAATCGAATCCGTCCATTTCCACCAATAGCTGATTCAACGTGCTTTCGCGTTCATCGTTTCCACCAAATTGTCCACTTTTTCCTCTGGCTTTTCCAATGGCATCGATTTCATCAACAAATATGATACAGGGTGCATGCTTTTTGGCGGTTGCAAATAAGTCGCGGACGCGCGAAGGACCAACACCGACAAACATCTCTACGAATTCTGAGCCTGAGACGCTAAAGAATGGAACACCTGCCTCGCCAGCCGTAGCCTTGGCCAATAAAGTCTTGCCAGTTCCAGGAGGACCAGACAAAATAGCACCTTTTGGAATCTTGGCACCCAACCGCTCATACTGCTCAGGATTCTTCAGAAACTTTACAAATTCCATGATTTCTTCTTTGGCTTCGTCTGCACCAGCTACGTCTTTAAACTTGATGGTAACTTCACTCTCTTGATTGAACATTTTCGCTTTGCTTTTGCCTATACCAAATATACCTTGGGAGCCTCCTCCAGCTGAACCAGCTCTTCTTGTCATGTAAATGAGAAATCCGATCATCAAAATCGTCGGAGCCACATTTAGCACCAAACTGGCGACACTGACTTCGTCTTTGTAGGCAACAGGGATTCGCTCAGAGGGTGGGATGTCGAGCTCCGACTGAGCTTCGTCCAGTTTTCGTTCAAAGGCATCAATTGAACCGATGCTGAAGTAATAAGTGACGTAAGGTGATACGCTTTGGATGGACTGTGCTTCAGGACGCAGATGAACTCTCACTCGATTGCGATTGATGACTTCTAACCGCTCCACTAACCCTTTGTCCAGAAACGCATTGCGGAAATCTTGCCAAGTCATTTCACGAGCGTTTTCTTGAGGAGCTATCATGCGCCATACCAGCCATGTACCAAACAGAGCTGGCACCATAGTGGTCAGGTTTGTTTTGGGGTCTGGTATCGGTGGTGGTTTAGAAGGGCCGCCATTGGAGTTACCCTTATTAGCATTATTTGCGCCTCCAGCAGCAGCTTTCTTCTGCCAATTCTTTCCTTTGTCTTTACCAAAAAAGTTATCGAACCCTTTGGGTGCATTGGGTGGGTTAGAAGATTCCTTTTCCGACGCATATCTCCGAATAGCACTGCCAACTCTTCGGGGACCAAGTTGCTGTCGATTCACAATGGCATTGACCAATGGGCGTGAACTCTGTCGTAGTCGAATGGAGAGTTGAGCTGGTAGCATAATTAAGCAAGGATGCACCTGGTGTTTATTTTCCAGGTCACTGCCTCAAGTAATTTTTTTATTTTTTGGGCGTTGCAGAAACCCCTCCTTCATGAACCATTGGTATTTTTTTGTTTTCTATTTTATTGAACGAAGAGAAGTAGCACTGCAAACAACACAAGCATTCTATTATTGCGTGAATTTCTTTCAAGTTTTATCTGTTTTTCTTTGATCCAGTTTTTATATATAGGTTAATGTCGTCTTCACATTCGATAGGGTCTAAAATCCGAGCTCGTTCTTGGTCTCAATACCAAGCTCCTTGCGAATAGGAGCCAACTCATCAAGGTACTCTTGGTACTGCTTCTTGTTCTCAACCTTATCCTCAATACCTTCAAAGATACGGACAGAGGTGGGGAAGTCGTTGACACGGCGGGAAGCCTTCAATGCAGCTTCGATGACAGCAACGGAGGGAACCAAATCGTAGGCAAAGCAGTTGTTGAGACCGCGCTGCAATTCGAACAAATCATCAACACCATCAAAGAACTTGACATAGCGTTCAGAGAATGATTCGTAAGACTCTTCTTCGTGACCGCTGGAGTAGAAACGTTGAGCGACGACTGAATTGACCAATGATAGAAACAAAAAAAAAAAAAAAAAGCATTAGATGACATGTGATCAGAATACGCTCAATTCAGCTGATAAGTATGCCAAAGAAACTTACCAGCAGAGCGAGGAGCTGCAACGACGGCAGAGCGAGCAGTAGCACGGGTGATAGCGCCAGTGAGAGCAACACGGAGCATTATGAATGAGTAGTGTGGATGAGGAGGGAAAGTTATTTGTGAGCTGATTGTTGTTAATGCAGGCAGCAAGGAAAACAAAATTCCCTGTCGACGTCATCAATTTTTGACATCTATTTCGCTCGACCGTGACTGCCTGTTCACCTTTCGCCAACCTTGACCATGGATATCATATTAAGCCTGACGCCGCCTATAGCTGCCGTCTCGCTATTTTTTTATATGCGATATCAAAGTAGGATGGCCAAGGAAGACAATGGACGGATGTTTCCTGATTACAAATCTGAAGAGCAATCGCATTCGTTATGGCAAGAAAAGTTTGTAGATTTCGTACATCTGTCCTGTTCGCAAACCAGCTGGCTACCCGTTTTCATCAAAGTGTATTTTCTGGGAGTCTTCGAGTGCATTATCAACACTGTCCATAAATATATCTTGCCTAGTGATCAGGGAAGCAGGAACGACCAGATCAAAAGTCTCATTGAGTCAGCACGTGATAATCAAAGTCCGAACAAACGGCTGGCAGTTATTACGGGAGGCGATACTGGTATTGGATGTGAATTGGCAAAGGCACTAATGGAAAGTGGTATGGATGTGATTATAAGTGAGTAATTCATCAATTTTTTATGGCAAAATGGCAATTGTTGCACAAAGTTGGGACTAAATGATCAATTATTCAGCTGGCAGGTCAGAGAGGCCATTACAACACGCTGTACAACGAATTAAAGCGGCTGTTGCTGCTAATGAAGATCAAATATTTGGTCTACAGCTTGAGCTTTCAAATTTTGAAGAAGTTCAGGAGTTCGTAAGAAAACTCAAAAAGCATTTAGATGGCCGCCAAATAAATGTCTTCATCAGTAAGTGCAGCTGGATAACCACACAGGAATTGAATACAGCTTTAACCAGAGTATGTTATTAGATAATGCTGGAGTAATGAACCCGCCGTTTAAAAGAACAGAAGATGATTTAGAGTTACAAAATCAAGTTGTAAGTGTTACTGAACACCTGGTGTACTTACTGTCAACCTCAATCCCTAACCACTCCCCATTGTAGAATGCATTTTCGACTCTCCTCCTGACCTTGAGCATCCTGCCTCTACTGTCTAAGAAAGACTCAAGAGTGGTCACTACGTCCAGTTCCGTTCTATATGCACTCAATCACATCAATATATCCAAATTTCGTGCATCATATGGCTGGGATGGACTGGCTGCCTATGCCCAGAGTAAATTGACTTTAGCACTCCTTACAAAACACCTGGCTGAACTTGTCCACGAAGTCAACCCCACCATAAGCATCAATTGTAAGTTGGCATTGACTAAAAATCAGACTTTTGATTTATTTTTGTTAACTGCAATCCTCTAGCCTGCCACCCAGGAACAGTTAGAACATCACTGTTCCAATATACCACCATCTTTACACTTTCGATTTTCCGATATCTATTCAACTATATTATGCTATCACCAAGAGAGGGTATTTTGACAGCTCTGCATCTTTGTCTGCATGAATCAGCTGGGTCGGTGACGGGCGAACTATGGTTGAATGGTCTACCTCGACCGATTGGTCCAGTCACTCTTGGGTTGAGTGACGAAGCAGAAGAGGTCGAAGAGAAGACTGTTTCGCGGTGGTTATGGAATACCTCGCTCGACATTTGCGGTTTGTCAGAAGTAGAAGCCAAGAAGTTGATAGATAGTTTGTAAAATATAATCGTATCACCCCCAATTATCACTCAATTCTTTTGCACATATATTGGATCAATGTAGAGTCCAACGGGTGGACCAAAGAATGATAGCCAGGAGATTATGTACGATAACTCATCTTCAATTTGTAGTTGTGCCATCAAAGCCGAAGTATCACAGGGATGGACATAAAAAAAGGGTTGACCCAAGATAGGATGGTCATGCTGCGAAATGGCGCCTTGCTGTATGAGCGAATTGGTTCTCAATGCTTCCACATGAATTTTACTGAAGACAAGCTGTTCCAGGTCATTTCTGCTCAGAAAAGAGCCGTCTGAATGTGATGAAAAGGCTGAGCGAAATCCAAATGTAGTGCTAAAACACCATAATTGTTACCTGAGAAATAAGCGTTGAAGTACAGTACTGGAACACAGTACGTAGTAGAGTATACAATATGGTATTCCGTACATATGATATCAGCATTGGGAGATGCTGGCTCTAATTCTGCGATATCTGGGACATCGTCACAAATCTCAAAGTCGTCAGAATACTCTGCTCGACGACTTGGTGTCTGGCACACAACTGTTTGCTTCTTCGTGAGATACACTTGCTTACCCTGAGAACTTCATGGTATAAGTACAGATGTCAATTTGAGAGGACCAGATTGCTTACATACAGATCGGTCTTTCTTAATCTGCCATTGGTCTGCAAGTGCTACTTTGCATGATTTTTCCACGAAGGCGATCAAGGATTGCTCAAATTCATTGCATGTTAATTTTGTGATGGTTGGCATTACATTAAGTACAGTTTGATGGCTAAATGGCTATATAACAAAAAGAAGGTTCACTACCACGGCAGGGTGCCTGGAAAAATTTCAGTCCTGCTCGTCGGACAGTAGCCCATCAATGGCGCCAAGGCGGGACAAGTTTGCCGATACGCATGCCTTTAATTTTTCACACTTGTCAGCAGGAATGCAGGAAGCTTGAATTATAAAAAGCGTTACTTACTGTCTACGGAATGGATTGCGATCCAGTTTCTTCTGCCATAATCTACCATGGCATCCATATACATCTTGCTCAAAGGGACCAAGAGAATTTTGATTTTCGCCTTTCGCTACATCTTTGGGTATATCTTCAGGATCTATTCCAATGTAATGAAACCTGGCAGAGAAAATAGTTTGAATAAATTGCAGCAAACAATCAAAGATTCAATAAATTGGACGAACCTCTCGATTGGGTATCGCAGAGCTGCACGATGGATATTAATGAAGCGCTCTTTTTTGAATTCAAACCCAATAACTGTAATCTTGTCTGGGTAATTGCCTGTCAGCTCGTAGAATCGGCATATGGAGAACAACAAATTTTCCATTGAGTCCCGTGCGTGCTCCTCTGTAGCTATTCTATCTAACGAGCCACTTGACGATGTTTTGGATAGATAATACTGTGCAATTTGCCAATATGATTGTGCTTCCGATAACGGGCCAGCCAGTGGTCGAGTCTCTCCACTAAACATCCGAAAGTCAGTAGGAATACAGTGTACAGTCGTTAAACAACTAAATACATACCCAGACATGACAAGAAGGGATTTCTCATCGTCTTGCAATAATTCTATGCTTTTCTTAATGTGGTTCATGAATACCTTGATTTGGCCACCCTTCTGAAATTCCTCTAAAGTCCAGCCCTTGTCATTGTTTAGGTCAGATTCATTCATGACTCCATGATAAATAGCATGGCCAGGCACCATGATTAGGGAAGTTAAGGTGGGGTGAGGCGGATCTGGCATGGGATCGGCAATGGCATAGGACACATGCGATGGTTTTGTGAATACCACAAAGTAATTGATGATCAGCGATGCGGATAAAAAGAAAGCTAAAGCAGCAATTAGGGTTGAACGTTTCGTCAGACGAAAGCGAGAAGCTGTTGCCATCGGCTGTTGATACATTGGCAAAAGCGAGTTCTTCCGCTTCATTCTTCTTCCATATGAAAAGGGTTGCCAGGAGTGGAGAACAAGGAGCCAGAATTTTCAACTACAGACCCAAAAAAATGGGAGCCACATTGTTGACTGACTGTAAAAACCTTTATAGCTAAGCTTTTTGCCCTCTTCATCAACTGGCAATGGAGTTATTCAGTCGTGGAAAGGCTCGTAACAAAGCGAGTCTGCTTCCTGAACCTCATCAGACTCTTCAACATGTCACTCCCTCCGTAAGGTCACATTCACTTCCACCTTCTTTGCCGATGGATGCTCCAACGTCACCAGGTACACACTAGTTTCTTCTTATTAGGATGTTTCGTGTCACGCTTGACTTGTGCCACGCGTTTAGGCTGCATTTGTAGTTGTGTCAAACATGCTAAACACAATAACTATCGATAGGAGATACTTCATCGTTCAAAGGTCTACCTGATGAAAACGGGCAATTTTCCACAGTCCGCCCATCTGATCAAGAAGTTGAGGAGTTGTTTGAAAAAATGCTTACAAGAAGAGGAATACATGATCTCGGAGCACGGAGTGTTATGTTATCATTTTCTGCAGATAAAAAGTGGTTGATGGTGTCGCAAGACAAGCAAGCCGATGCAAATGTAACTATCCGACCAACCGCTTCTATATCAACATCTTCGAGGAAATCGGCTTCTGAATTGAAAGAGCTGGACAAAGGAACTCCCGAATACTACATCAAGCAGTTCTTAGAACCTGACTTTCGGGGAATTAACCCAAAGATCCTGGCTCATTTAGCCGTCAGTCTGAGAACCATGCCTCTCAGGTACTTGTCGTTTGCTTGCTTGGGTGGGATGACGATGAAACCAATTTAGTAGGGTGTAACTAACATTGCAATACACTGCAGCTGGGTTCGTACTTTTATTGAGGCTCGCGGTCTTCAAGTGATCACCAATGTGCTGGCAAATCTGAACAAAAGGCAGATAAAGTGAGAAAATTTGGTATAATGTGTGTGCTCGCTTTCCTGTATTCTCATGACTTACCGTATGTTATGTACAGGAGAGAAACAGATTTGCAAATGGAAATCGAAATTATAAAGTGCTTCAAGTCACTTTTGAACAACAGGGTAAGTCAGAGCAAATCATGATGTGTTTTCATTGTATTGCGTACGCTAACATAGCGTATAACATTTAACAGTGGGGTGCTCGTGAAGTACTCTTGAATCCACAATGCATATACAACTGTATGCAATCTCTACTATCTCCCCCGATCCAAACAAGGAAGTTGGTGTGCGAAGTCCTTGTATTCATGTGCTACTGCGAGGTTCCATCTGGTCAAGAGATTGTATTACGAGGGTTAGAGCAATTGCGGAATACAACCAGAGACTTTGGGCGCTTTGATCCATGGTTCAAACTATTAGAGACAACTATTGATGGAAGAGGTAGAATGGGCAGTCTAGTCGGTGC
Organism: Umbelopsis vinacea; assembly: GCA_016758895.1. NCBI lineage: Eukaryota > Fungi > Mucoromycota > Umbelopsidomycetes > Umbelopsidales > Umbelopsidaceae > Umbelopsis > Umbelopsis vinacea. The sequence goes on along the minus strand of JAEPRA010000009.1, from coordinate 21,931 downwards.
CAGCGATGATTTTCGAAAGTTGGGTATGCAAGGAACAGCGGATAACCATTTAACGGAATATACGGTAAGCTTTTCGATCACTATTTAACATACAATTTGCCTGCCACTCATTCACAAAATTCACAGATATCCAACCTCATGCTTATCAACTCCATTATCACCGTGGTGGAAGATGTGGATATCAGAGTACATATACGCAATCAAATGAATGCATGTGGTCTTCAGCGGATACTGGACAAGATGTCCGAGTTCAACAATGATCAAGTCACTCGGCATATCAACAATTTCCATCAAATGGCTGACAACGACAATGAGGAAATCATGGAAATGTATAACGAGCAAATGATCAACAACATGAGCGATCCACGGGATGTGTTTGAATGCATTTTGTCAAGCGTAGAAGGATCTCGCAGCTACGATTTTTTTCTCAGTGCCATACAACATCTACTATTGATCAGAGATGGAGTTGAAGATAGGTTAGTAGAGAGTGATATTGAAAATTCGTTCATGTGCATTTTTTACTGAACTTCAACGTCACCCATTCCAGAGCACGTTATTTCCAGCTCATCGACAAAGTCATCACGCAAATAGTCTTAGATCGCAAAGGACTTGCTGAAGACATCTCATCTGGCTATGGTATGTCAGTAGTGGAGCTTGTTGAGAAGTTTACAGAAAAGGATCAAGTGCAGAAGGCTCTGCAAGAAGCAAAGGAAGCTAGAGAGCTGTATGAAAATACCCTCAAGGAAAAGAAGAAGCTGGAATTAGATCTATCTTTGAAAGGCGATGGCGTTGTGAGCCAGCTTAAGGCCAAAACTTCATCACTGGAAGATTTACTGAGAGTTTCACGAAACACGATTTCCATATTACAAACCAAGTTGATAGAATCCCAACAGGAGCATCAAGAAAGCTTGGCTAGGATGGATGAAAGGTTGAAAACGTTCCATCAAGCTGTCCTTGAAGCAAATCCAAATGCAGACATCAGCGAAGCAGGCAGTCGAACGGGTTCATTCGTTATGACTAGGGAAGAGCTAATTCGTGCCTATGACCGTCTACGAGCTCAGGATCGTCTGGAAGGACAAGAGTTCGATGGCTATGCAGGAGGCAGCATCTTGTCTCCAAATCACACCCATCCTGAAAGCATCCCAACTGCTATCGGCCTGTCTGAAGAGTTCAAGAATTCCTTGACCAATCAACTCCATTCAAGTATACCTGGAACGTTTGTTCTACCTGGGACTGCGCCATTGATTGGCTCGACTAGGAGAGGAAAGAGTTTTGAAAGGCGAGGTTCTAAACAAACGGATGAGGAAGGCGGATCAGAAGGAAAGTCCAAACTGCAAAGAAAAGAAGTTGGAAGACTTCCCATGGATCTCAAGCAACAAGTCGAGACGTTGCTTTCCAAAGGTGATGTTCAGATCGTGGATGATACCACTGAAGGTCGCCCAACAAGTGATTTAGCTGCTGCTCTTAAGCAAAAGCTAATTGGCAAAGGACCTGAGAACATCGATCTTATCACATCTAGCTCACCGGCAGTGAACAACACAACTATACCCCCGCCTCCTCCGCCTCCACCTCCAATGCAGAGCTTCAATGCACCACTGCCAACGTCGGGAGCCTCGCCACCACCACCACCACCACCGCCTCCGCCGCCGCCGCCGCCTCCGGGTAACCTCACTATGCAAGCTAATCATCCACCGCCTCCGCCACCGCCTCCACCGCCGCCTGGTGCTGTTGGTGTTATGCCACCTCCCCCACCACCTCCACCACCTCCACCAGGATCTCTAGGTGCTGGCGGGCCTCCTCCTCCGCCGCCACCTCCTCCGCCAGGCTCATCCGGTTTTGCACCGCCTCCTCCCCCTCCACCGCCTGGTGCTTTCAATATGCCAAGAGCGCCAACTGCACCCAACATGAATACACGTAAAATGATGATGAATCAATCCAAGGTTAAAACGAAAGCGTTGCAGTGGACAAAGATGAACCAGAATGTGCTTTCCAGAACGGTATGGGGAAACAAAACCGTGGACGAACTCGCGCTGGAGAAAGAGATGAAGGAAAAAGGTGTCTTCGATGTTGCAGAAGACTTGTTTGCACAAAAAGTGTTTGAACCAAAGAAGGTGGTCAAGAGAGAAAAGAGGCCGGAAATCTGTATTATTGACAACAAGAAGTCTTATAATATCAACATTGCCCTTCTTGCCAAACTCAAGCGTGTCTCCTTTGATGAGGTTCGGAATAAGATCTTGGCGGTTGACTTTGATTTCTGCTCGGAGATTCTGCTTCGAAACATGATTAGCCTGGCACCCACTCCAGATGAAATGGGAAAACTGTCTGTTTTTGCAAGCTCAGCTAGTGAAGAAGATTTAGACAGCTTGTCACCCGCTGACAAATTCTGTTTGGAGGTAAGAGATCTGGAAGGGATTTACTTTTCAAGCTTGGCGCATGTCTAAATTGGCATCTCAATACCTTTTTGCAGATGATGAAGATTGATCGGTACAAGGAACGTGTTCAAAACATGCTGTTCATGCGCATATTCCCAGATAAACATGCTCAGCTTAGCGAGGTGAGTTTCTATTTTACACATCAACTTGAGAGGAGAGTTCAGAGGGTCACTGGGTACTAAGTGCATACCCCAACAGAACATGCAAGCCGTTTCCAATGCCTCTACAGATTTGAAGAATTCAAAGTGTTTCCAAGAGCTTCTAAACGTAAGCTATTTGAGAAAACCCGTTTTAGCAATATGCAATTTGTTGTAACTCATTGACCAATCTCAAATAGTTGATCTTGATGTTGGGTAACTTTTTGAATGGAACAGGCTATCAAGGTGGAGCATTTGGTATCAAAATCTCTAGTATCAACAAATTGGTGGATACCAAAGGATCCAAAGATAATACCACTTTACTTCACTTCTTGGTGGACATTGTTGAATCCAAATTCCCTCGCATCTATGGCTTTTTTGACGATCTGAAAGGCATGGATGCTGCATGCAAAGGTGAATATCCTCTCATATACCACACTCCATGGAAAAATCAGTTGGACTAATATGAAGGGACACAGTGACACTTTCGGATTTGATCAAGGAATACAATGAATTGAGATCTGGGTTGCAGTTGATCTTGGAAGAGGTGAAAAGATATCAGTTGAAGAAAGAGAAGAAATCGACACCAGACGATCGCTATTTCACATGCATACAAGATTTCCAGGAAGACGCTGTTAAGAAGTTTGATGAGCTGGAAGTACGCTATACGTCTATGGATATTTCATACAAAGATGTCGTTACATTCTTTGGTGAAAACGCTTCAGAGATGAAACCAGACGAGTTTTTCGGTATCTTCAAAACGTTCACATCCAGTTGGGAGGTTTGTGTTTATCAACATTGTGATCGATATTATGTACATGTACTAAACCATTCAAACTTTAAACGAGTAGAAGGCAATGGGTGATAATGTCAATGCTAAAAAGAAACTTGACCAAATTGAAAAGGCTCGTCAGGTAGAAAAGGAGCGAAAGGAGAGGATATCTGAGAGAAAGAAAACCAAAGGAATCGATATCAGCGAAGGTGAGAAAATTGTACATCGATTCAACATAATGATTCACATGCTAATGATGTTTGAACCCCACAGCTGGCGCTACAGGCAAGGAAGACGATGATAAGTACCTCATGGATAATCTTCTTGATAAACTGCGAGCTGGTGATCTGGATGCTGGAAATCGACGTCGAGGAAACCGTGCGAATAAACGGCGAGACGGAAGCAAATTGCCTCGCGCTGAATCTGTGACCCAACTTGCTGAAGATTTGCTAAAGGATATTCAAAACGATGGTCAACCAGGTGCGACAACGGGCCATGATGGTAAATCTGGAAAGTTGGAAACGTCTGCGTCTGCAGTGGCCGTAAAAATGATCAGTGGATAATCCTGCCCGCGGCACATAGCGGAAGGAATTCTGCCGACAATTAGGAAGCACACGATGTCTTTTACAATGTAATTATCTTACCATATTAAAAAAAAATCTTCACACAAAAGTCCAAGGCCATAGAATGCCAAGGTGTGTAACCACCCTCGACATGGAGAAAATTTTAAGCATAAGCTTTGGCCTTCCATTATAGGTCACGCTGTATTCATTTTAATGTGATACGAACACATTGTTTGCACATTGTATCCCTACCCTTTTCAAACTCTTATGTCCGAGTGATCTAAGTCATGACACGCACATCATTTCTTCCCGATAAAACTCGATATCCGCCCGATTGACACGTTTGGATGCATAAAACTCATAGATCGCATGTACAACCTACTGAACTGAACTAAGCAATCTGGCGATCAATTTTCAGCATATAATATGTTCGCATCGAGGTTCAGATTTTCAAGAGAATGGATCCAACTTCTTCATTATATATGAGAGTATCGATAAGAGCCATCTTGAAAAGGTGAATATTTTACCCTAGATTTGCACAATAACAACAAATAGTTTGCCCTGCATAAAAGCCAACGCACGCTCTCATGAAGCCTTACAACACACTGATGCAAGAACAACTTTATTCACATCTGGGCTGTACATACGACAATGCATATAGGTGAAACGGGATATCCTACTTTACTTTACGAGTTAACCTCGAATGCCAATACGCTTTCACTATCATCGACACTGTGTTGCTGAAAATTAGCTCAAGTTCTCCAGTAGCCTCAGCAGGAATGATAAACTATTGGACGTCCTTTGAAAAGTTGAGCTCCACCAGTATTTTACTACACTTGCATACTTTGATATGTGTCACAGTAGAAATCTTCTCTTCATCGCATAGATAGAAGTCACCGTGAGCACAATAATCTCGATAGGTATTTCGGAACTTGATATCCTATTGTCTAAAATGACAAAATACAGCTTGGGTCAGACTCTTGTGCCTTTGCGTTGATATCGATATACACATCGTTGACTTTCATCCACGGAGTTGCTGTTGTGAACCCAGCATGGTCTGTGTCATCTCATTGAAAAGCGCTTCTGGAATGGTTCCGATTTAGTGTTCCAATGTTTCCAAAAGCTAAACCTACCACTGCAGAATCATCGTTAATTATTTTTTTTTTGATGTAGTTGTAATATTTGATTGGTTTGATATCTTTGTATTATTCAATGGACCAGCTCTTGGGTAAATACAGCATTCCGATTTCCTGACCTTGGTAAATGAAAAAGTGTTCCAGTCAAGGTACATAAGAAGGTAGTCAGCATTTTTCCGAAAACATAAAGGTAATGGGGGGTTGTCTGATTCAAAGGGAGAGATGAGCGGGCATGATCATGTTTTTTCCAAAAAGGACATGGTCCCGCCGTCATTATCGACGATAAACTGCTGCCAATTTATCAAGGATCTTTAAGCTGGTTGAGAGTCGATGGATGGACATCGTATTTGTAGCTTGGCCAAACCCGAGCCATCTGGAAAATAATGCAAGCATATAGCATATACATTGCAACAAAATCAAAATATCATAGCAGTGTTTAGGTCTTTATGTGAATGCTCAGCGGTTAAAGCCTTTTTGTGATGATTAAAGTAACTCTCTAAATTTTCCAACATTTACAGCGCAACTCTAGCTCACAGATAATCTATTGAAACTTTGGTCATTGGCTTTTCAGTTCAAATGTGTGGTTTTAAGCCATTTACTTTTCTGTAAACCTCCTATTGCCAGAACAATACATAGTAGTAGAGAATGGAAAATCAATTCAACTATGAGTTAGAAGTAGACGATACAAATCTGGAAAAAGATCTTACGAATTGGTCATTGGCTGAAACTATATCTCCATCATCGGTGGCCAATTACATCGTATTTTTGATCACATTGGAGGAAGAGGCTTACAAACGATGGGAACCGCCTCTCTAAACGGAAATGGGCAGCATCGGAAACACATGGTTACATGACATTGGATTTTGTGGTTGGACAAGGCGTACTAGCACAAAACTGTAACTCTGCATTTAAAAAACGCTTGGACGTATTATTTTGATCACATAGCCAGCACAGTGACACATACAAACTCAAACGGCAAATAGCGTAATATCAGTCAACTGTCTGCTGCTGCTGAGCATAGCGTATATAAACGGCCAGCTCTGGATCATTTCACCAAATCTCTTGGAATGTCGAACACGTACGATTTTATCATAGTAGGAGGTACTGAAAATTCCTATTGTTTTTCATTTGATGACAGCTGGAATAACCCAGATTTGTTTTAGGTGGAACTGCTGGATGCTTGATTGCAAATCGCCTTGTTTCCTCCAAGCAAAACCCTTCGGTGCTTATTATTGAAACGGGCGACCATGGAGACGTGGACCATAGGGTGCCATACGCCAGATATCTCAATCTCTTTACTCGTCCAGATCTTGATCATGGGTATCTGACAGAACCGCAAGTTGCAATCAACAACAATGTGATGCCTTATATCAGAGGAAAGGGCATGGGCGGAAGTTCAATGATCAACTTCATGATTTACACTCGCGGTGCAGCTGGTGATTACGATGAATGGGCCGAACTAGTTGGAAGTGATGAATGGTCTTGGGATACTGCTTTGAAGAGGTTTCATAAGGTTTGTTACTTCCAATTCAAAGATGTTGTCAGATCAAATTATTGATCAAATTTTGGTACGCACTCCTAGATTGAAAATTTCACAGACAACAATGGAGAAGAGTATAAAAAGTACGCTGAACCTGGGTCCAACTCTGATCAAACTACCGGAACTCTAGGTGTTTCCGTCCAATTTGAGGAGGAAACAGCGGCATTCATAGACGCGGCATATGAGCTAGGCTGGCAGAAAAATCTGAATCTTAACAGTGGAAACCCAATTGGTGTGGGAGCCTCGTGTGCAACCGTACATGAGGGAATGCGATCTACCAGTTCCTCCGCACATATACAGTTAGATACTCCAAATCTGACAATCATGGTGAAATCTCAAGCCACGAAAATTTTGTTTGATGGTACAAAAGCCATTGGTGTGGAAGTCAATGGTAAAATCTCAGTTTATGCTTCCAAGGAAGTCATTTTGAGTGCTGGAGCAATCGACACCCCCAAGTTATTGCTACTCTCTGGCGTAGGTCCCGCCAAGGAGTTAGAAGCTCTTGACATCAACGTAATTAAGGATCTTCCTGGTGTTGGCAAAAATATGCAAGATCACTGTGGTGTTTTTATCGCTGATTTAGTGGACAATGCCATGTCATCGCGTGTGCCATTCATCCACAGGCAGGACCAGTACGAAGATGCTCGAAAACAATGGGACAACGACCGCACTGGCCCTTTATCTACCCACTATAAAGGGCTCGGTATTGCTTTCTTGAAGCAAGACCAACTCTATGATACTCCAGAGTTTAAATCTCTGAGCGAACAATCAAAGTCCTATTTACAAAGGCCAACTGTTCCCATGATTGAAATTGCTTTCAACGGACCGACATATCCTCCAGGGCATGTGTTTGGAGAAGATAGTACTTCTTTCTGCTCGGGAGCTATCTTGTTGCACCCAGAATCTCGAGGATCTATCGCTTTGAAATCGTCCGATCCCTTTGATCCACCCGTTATTGATCCTAACTATTTGAGCCATCCATTTGATCGACTGTCCATGATTGTTGCTATACGAGAGTCAAGAAGACTGATGAAGGAGACCTCATTGAAGAAACACTGGATTCAGCCCATTTTAGCACCCGAAGATGACACCGATGAAGCTATCTGGGAATACATCAAGAATTTTATAACGTCTATTTGGCATGCCAGTAGCACCGTGTCCATGGGCAAGACTGACGATCCAATGGCCTGTGTCGATGCAAACCTGAAATTGCGTGGATTGCAAAATCTCAGGGTCGCAGATATGAGCGTCTGTCCACTTGTCATGAGTGGACATACTCAATCTGTAGCCTATCAAATTGGTCAAGCAGCAGCAGAGAAGATCATAGATGAACATAATTTAAGTGCATAAATGGCAATTGTAGCCATCTCCTGCCGATATAACTAGTATATGACATATTTAATATTTATAACCCTCCATTCATAATACATTATTTTTTTAACCTTTCAATCCTTCTCAGCACGGCATGACAATGAAGGTGACTAGAAAGGCAAGTGAACTAAGCATTGCTTAGTAATTCTTTGTGGAAATTTAAAAGTGCGGAACAGCCTCTACCACAATGAGCTCATCCAATATAAAGGCCTTTGACGAAGGGTCACTGAAAGTAGTATTGATGAGGATTCAAGTGGAAGCAGAAATTGAATAGTTTTTTTTAATAAACTACGGCTACGATAGAGTTAGAGAGACGTATTGTCAGGGAGTAGGTCAAACACTATTTTTAGTCATGATAGGTTCAACTTCGATACCAGCACACCATATCCGCTTCAACAAACGTGTGGCACTGATATCTTGGAGAGGATCACCACCAATGAGTACCAAGTCTGCTCGTCGGCCAAGTTCGATGGCACCACGATCGGTAAGACCGAAATATTGGGCGGGAAGCGAGGTGGCAGCCTTCAAGGCATCCAAATTCGATAACCCTGCTTCGACCAACAATTCCAACTCGCGATGCAAACTTTCACCATGCTGAACGTTGAAAGGTGAATGAGGTCTTGAATTGGCGTCAGTGCCTGCTAGAATTGTTGCTCCAGCTTTGTACAAAGCGGTGACTGAATTGCGTGAATGCTCGTACTTTCCTATTCCTCGAAGCTTAGCAATACCTTCCATCATAACTAAAGTTGGAACAGAAATGCACTTGTCGGCCACCATACGATCTACGTATTCTTTCGGAAGATCATTGTCAAGTGGTACGTGCGTGATCATGTCAACCTTGGCAATCTGGGCCATTTCGAAAGGACCGACAGTTGCAGCGTGGGCGATAGTCAATTTGCCATGGCGACGAGCTTCTGCAACCAGGGTATTTACAACATCTTGCTCTGGACCAGGTATATCGCAAATGATCTTGATATAGTCAGAACCTTCAGCTACACGTTTAGAGACGAATGACTTGGCTTCATCGGTGTTTTGGACCAAACTTTCAGTGGGAAGAAAACGGCTATGGGTGCTACCTGAGGCACTGGCAGCAAACCCAGCACTTCGAATATCAGTCACGCCCTTTTGATTTTTCAAAGAATTCAGTAGCTCTAGAGGCCAGGTAGCCATATCGAGTGCGGTGGTAATACCATAGCCGCTCATATTTTTAAGATCCTGAATGCCACTCAAATGAATGTGAGCATCTATGAGTCCTGGAAGTAAGATTGCTCCTTCACAGTCCTGTTCTACGGCACCGGTGGGGTCGAATCCGATGATACCACCATCAATGACAACAGTCGTAGGATCTAGTATTTTCTGTCCATCAAACACCCTAACGTTCGTTAAAGCGATCTTGCTGCTGGTACTCATGATAAATTGTCGTTGAAAGTAGAGAAGACGGTCAGTTTAATTTAAGTACGTTTTAAATGTAGACTTTATATGGTGTTACTGAAAAGGGCCGACTTAGGCCCGGTATTTAGCCGACGGAAACTTTATATACTTGAGTGGGAGATGGTACAAAGCACTCACATCAAACAAACTGACCAACATACATATGTTCTCTGAAGAACTTGGTAAATGTCCCAGTTGGTGGGATCCATCACAAATACTTTGACAAGAAGGTAGGGAGAGACTTAACCAAAGTCAAGGCCGCTACAGGATCTACAACTCAATGCACCGGTTTTGTGGCTAGAGATTATATATGCCCAAACCCAACGCGTAAATGTTTTAGAGGATGACATGTCATTGTATTTAAAAAAAACATATTTGAATTACACAGTAAGATTATAATGATGTAGGCCAGTATGATCACATCATGAGACAGCCGCCACTTCCGGGCTTGATAGGTTCAACTTCGATACCAGCGCACCAGATCCGCTTCAACAACCGTGTGGCACGGATATCTTGGAGGGGATCACCACCAATGAGAACTAAATCTGCTCGTCGACCAGGTTCGATGACGCCACGATCGTCAAGATTAAAGTACTGGGCGGGTAAAGAGGTGGCAGCCTTCAAGGCATCTAAATTTGATAACCCAGCCGCAACCAACAGTTCCAATTCATGATGTAAACTTTCACCATGTCGCACGGAGAAAGGTGAAAACTTGACTGAATGAGCATCCGTTCCAGCCAAAATAGGTACTCCAGCTTTGTACTGAGCGGTGACAGAATCGCGTGCATATTCGTATTTTGCGCGTCGGCGGATCCTGGCCATGCCTTCCATCATAGCCAAAGTTGGAATGGAAATGCATTTGTCGGCCACCATACGATCTACGTATTCTTTTGGGAGAACGTTGTCCAATGGTATGTGGGTAATCATGTCGACCCCGGCAATCTGGGCCATTTCGAAAGGAGCGACTGTTGCAGCATGTGCAATGACTAATTTGCCATGGTGATGAGCTTCTTCGGTGATGGTGTTTACAACGTCTTGCTCTGGTCCGGGTTTGTCGCAAACAATCTTGATATAGTCGGAACCTTCAGCTACACGTCTAGCGACAAACGTTTTGGCTTCATCGACAGATCTTATTACGCTTTCTTTGGGAAGTAGATAACTATGAGTGCTGCCTGGCCCAGTGACAGAGATACCGCTACTCCGAATGTCAGTCATGCCTTTTTGGTTCCTCAAGGAAGTCAGTAGCTCCAAAGGCCAAGTAGCCATATCGAGTGCGGTAGTGACACCATAGATGCTCATATTTTTTAGATCCTTGATACTGCCCAAATGAATATGAGCATCTATCAGACCAGGAATCAAGATTGCTCCTTCACAGTCCTGCTCTATGGCACCGGTAGGGTCGGATCCAATAATTTCACCATCGATCACTATGGTTGTGGGATCCAGTATTTTCTCTCCATCGAATACTCTAACGTTTGTTAAAGCAATCTTTGTAGTTGCAGACATAATGAGTGAATTGGCGAAAATTGAAGAGAAACGACTGGTTTTATACCTTTGCTTGATGTTTGCTGACCTTGGAAATTTTACAACAGTGTAATGCGGCATAGATGGCCCGTGATTTACCCGTCTGGAGGCGCTGTAAAAGTTTAAAGCGCCGAGATAATCTATCCTCATTTGCTATTGTAAACCCTGGATTGATGAAAGAAATCACTATTTTTTTGGAGGTAAAAGCATATATTAACTACGCATCTGAGCATTGGTCTCCTAGGAGACGTTAAATATTAAAAATAAACCGGTTTTCAGTGCTTCAACAACGCCAGCTGTCAGCTACCAGGAATGATCCACTATCATTGAAGTCATATGACAGAACTCTGAATATTTACAGTTAGCCCTGTTGTTCGGCTTTACATTGGTATTAATTAGTGTACTTCTCACCTATAATAATGCCAATGATGATCAAAGGTGCAACTGTTGAAAGCTCTCACCCTACCCAATCGCTTAATCAGACTGATATTCAATTGGAGGCGCTGTACGTCGTTAGTTCGGCCACATTACCGTGCAAGGTCAATGAGGATGGATGAAGCAGTTTACACTATGGTACTGCTTACCATACTATATAGTATCAAAATCAATTAAAAATCCTCAGTGGAATGAAAAACAGTGTCTGCAAAAAAATCTCCTTTATTCATATTGGTTAACTTTCCTATTCCTTGGGTGTTTCCAGATTGGCAATGATGTAAAGCAGAAAAACTTTACTAGGGTATGTTTCTCGTTCAAGAAGAGCAATTATATGATCTAATTCTGTATATCAACACGATGCTTGTATAAAGTAATATACCATATTGCGATCATCATCATTGCTATTTGCTGGTCTGATTTGCAACAGAAGTTCAACATCGTCATTTTCCTGTTCAAAATCGCTTAAGCTAAATTTCAGTACTCGGCATCAGCAGCTTCTGTTTCCATGTCAACAAATATGCATGCGACACGGAGTGCAACTCATCCGTAAAGGAAATGTCACACAATGCTTCCCTGAATGTTATGTTAGTTTGTTGTTTTCTGAATGCAAGCTTAACAGTGAAATGAAATTAGCATTGCGAAGATCAAGCAGAAACTTCCAGATTTCTCACATCGCATTCCCAGAATAGAATGACCTGTTGATAATATTCTATAAATTAAGAAGCAAGTCGTAGCAAAAATGATCTAGCGCTTCTTGGATCCCTCCTCTCCATTTTATTTAAGACGTAACAAACTTGATCCTAGCTGTTCAGGGCTTTATCACACTCTATGCTTCCTTCCGCTATCACTACCTCACTTCTACTCATAGTTATCCCTTTCGTTTTCGCTGCTCCATCTAAGCACGATGCATTGACGGGTGCCTTTCAGATAAATCACAATTCAAAGCTTCTAGGCGAAGCTGTCGTTGTACCAAATGACATTGCGAACAAGCCCGGTTCCTATTTCTATTTTCATATTAAAGAAGGTCTGGATCCAGTAGCAAGCTATGAGGATTATACCATTGAGCTGCGAAACGGTCATCACTGCAAACACAATCAAGGATCGATTGTAAACTATGACAAACCTGCCTTCAAAATCAATCAGCACGGCGGTACAAATAGTTGGTGCATTGACAAAACTCTCGATATTACAGCTGTCAGTATGGTTCAAGTCCGTTACAAAGACGAAATTGTTGCTTGTACAACTCTTGAAGCAGATCCCAATTTTCATATAAAACACCCTTCTAAGGTCAACGCATGCATTCGCCAATAAATTTTTTCTAGCTCTAAATGTAAGAGCGTACGAACCATTTCTTAAACTTGAGAATATGCATTCCATTATTCAATGTTATAACCTATTGTGAGATAATAACTACGCCAAATATAGTTCTTCTCATGTGAGTACTCGTTACTTGTCTTCCATGGCTTGACCTTCAGGCATAATTATAGCATAGAGAACATCAGCTTCACTCATGCTTTGTTCTCATGATGATGGATGCACTCCAATACCTATGCCCCTGCTTCGATTTGCAGGGTGCATGCGACTGCATAGCGTCCATCTCGTCAGTCTAGAATCCCTTGAACTGACTACGCTATGAATTTTATATACACAATGTAGACTGATCGAATCAAACAGAGATTGTTATCATTGCGAGAAGCTTTAAATATCATCATTATTTTAGGATCGACATATGAGAGATCAAATATTATAGATATAGCGATTCATGTGATGCGCAGTAATCCAGGTATCTCCAAAAAATAAGACATGAGTGCGTATGTTTATGCCACCATCTAAATTGGAGATATGGCAGCTATTTATATCCCGTATGTGAACTTTTGTTGTATACTTGCCTTCAGAAATGCAAAAGCATAGAAGCTCTGCATAGCAAAGGGCTTTGTGAGGTATAGCTTGCCTCGCAGGAAGCACATACCCGCAATGCAAAAAAGAAAGTTGAATGACACTGAGGTCGTCAACTGTAACAATTTGGCAGAGGCACCAATGCATAAATCAATTTTTTCTAAAATAGTAAATAAACAGTTCGTGAGTGCCAGGAATATCTTTTTTCTTTTACACGATTTTTCAGTGAGCTAGCTATATAGACTCCAATTTTAAGTAAGAAATGCCAAACATACTCCAATGATTAGAACAACTTCGTTTATTATATTTGCCTTTGCTATTTTCGCTCTAGCATGCGCTGCACCTTCAAAAACAGTTCCTATGACTGGTACCTTTGAAATTCATTTTCACTCTTACTTGGACGGAGAAGCGGTTCTGGTTGAAAATGATGTTGCTAACAAACATGGATCCTATCTCTACTTCCACATCAAGACAGGTCTCAACACTACTGCCACTTATAAAGATTACAAAATTGAATTTCGCAATGGTCATGATTGCAAGCATGTATTGGGCGAAGTCATCAATGTTGACACTCCAAAGTTCAAAATCAATGGAAATGGCGGAACAGACGCTTGGTGTATCGACAAGAAACTTGACATCACTAAAGTGTCTGTCGTGCAAGTCCTATACCAAGGTGCTCCCATAGCTTGTTCGCCGTTGCAAGCACTTCCCAACTTTGAAATTCCAAAGCCGTCACATGTGGATGCTTGCCACCGCGGATAGCATCTTACTTGACAGATTTTGCTATGAAGGATCAATTCGATCTATCTCGGTGGTGGAGCTACGGAGGTGTAGCTTTTTTGGTTGAGAATAAATATTAATCCTATATGATTTGAGGCTGTTATTCATTGTGTCAAATCAGAATTGAAAATGTGTTTGGAAAAAAATTTCAGTAGCAATACAATACAATACATTCAACATCAATGAAGTATCTAAAGTTCGCTCACTTTACTCTCACGGCGTGCTTGAGTTCAAAATAATAAAATTTACGCTTAAAATTACAGAGGCATTGATACATTTAGCTACCAACGTAATCTACGATTTGGTAAAGAAACAGAGTAGTTAAAGTTGATAATAAATGGATAATAAAGGAAAAACGATGGAATATGGCATAGCTAGATCAGTTATGATACCTAGTAGTATTCATCAGGTTTGCTTTGAAGATTGTCAGTGGGGTGATCAACAGCATTAGGTTTTGCGTTATACGAGCCGATATGGGAATGATATCCAGGTGGTATAGATCCTGTTGTGTTTGCATCTCTGAAATTTGCAGTATGCCAATCCTTCTGTTTGGGAGGCTTTCCCTCGGCACCGTTACCTCTTGAAGTACTTTCCACTAGTTCTGTTTGCGGACCGTATAAGTCATCTTGCTGATTCTTCTTTTTACGTCGCATAAAAATGATCGCTCCGATGACAGCCTAAAAGATATTAGTGAGAGTCATTTTAAATAGTGTAGTATACAATTGATACTCACAACTAACAAAACAGCTCCAATTGCGATACCTGCAATTGGACCTGCCCCAAGACTGTTACCGCCACTGTTGTTAGTGCTTTCGTCAGAAGTACTAGAAGTTCCATTTATGGCGGCGGGATAGCTCGAATTAGCCTGCTTCGGATAGCCTGATGCACTGAAATGCTGGGTCCATACCCAATTTACGGTATCCAAGGCATAGATGTCATTGAGACTGCTGTTAGCTGCGTTGATACCGAACAATACAAACATGGTTTCGTTGACTTGCACAGCTATAAGGACAAACATTGAGTACCTGAGAATGGAACGTCTTTGCAATATAACAATACACACCACTATGTCCGTATCGAGCGCTGGGGCCGTTTTCAATATCTATATGTGTCCAAATCATCTTGTTCGAATCCAAGGCATAAAGGTCGTTAAACAAGCTGGAACTGTTGCTCGCTAGAGTTATGTTTAGCTTCCGCAACTTGTGAAAAATGAGTAAACACTGTCCAAAGGCTTACATCCACCAAAAACTATGATAGTATTGCTGTCTTGGGCTAGAAAAGAAAATTGTTGATCAGTTTACGGATTATCTTATCAAATCTTTTTCAAAATTTAAACTTGTAAGTTATACCCAGGGTTGCGCTATGAAAATTTCGATGGGGAGGAAGAGTGCCGGTTGCACTCTTAGTTGTCCAACTTCCCTTGACTGTGTCGTATACGGCGACAGATCCCATTGGTGCCAAATCGAGTCTCCATTTACGATAGCCACGTGAATCTAATCCAGAAAGCATAGTTGCGACATTGCCTCCAATGATTTGAATGATGCCATTGGGTAAGATTGTCATTGTATGTCCAATTCGCGGGTTAAGATAGCCTCCAGCAGTGCTCCTACTAGTAGTCCACACCCAAGTCTATGTGATAAATCCATCAGAATTCGCTTCAAAGTGGAAAACTTTTGTTCTTGTCTCATGTCCTTTTCAGCATGATATGGTGTACTCACAGTTGTATCTAACGCGGCCAATCCTTCCCAGTATGAAATGTTGCTGCGGCCAGTGTCAGAGTCACTGAAAAAACCCAGAGCCCATCGAAAAAGAAACATCAATCGATCTGCAAAGGTGGTCAGAACACCAGGTCTTCATCCTTGATTGACTTACCTAACCCCACCAAAATACCATATTTTGCCATTCGCATCAATGACACCTTGATGGTTGAGCGTTTGCGCTATCAAGGAGCTGTTGATGGCCTTCCATTCATTTGTAATGGTGTTAAGGACAATGGTTTGATTAGTCTCGGCTGTACCAACAGGTGAGGTCAAACCTCCATTAAGCAAAAACGAACTGCCATCCAGAAGAGAATGTATGGTGCCAAAAGCTCTTGGAGTTGACGGGAAGTTATTCCAAAGCTTATTAGTCCACGTCGCATTAGACAAATCGAAGTCGCTGGCGATGCTCAGTGCCCAGGTATCCGATAGTATTGTGTCGACACCATTCGCTCTATTATCTCCTCCATAACAATATATGTTAGTTCCTACAACGGTGCAGCCTAATAAATGAAGACGGACAATTTGTATTTTTCAGTTGGTACTTCTACTGTTGCGATCATAATACAAGATGACGTTAGAACAAAAGTTTTACTTGTCGCCAACCGCGCTGGAAGAGGAGTGGAACCAGATGCAAAATACACCAGGTATACCATGATTATCGTGACCAATATCATGGTGCTTGTCTGATGCATGCACCGCGCTATTGAAAAAAAAAAAATTGGTTCGCAGAGGAAAAAGCAAATGTCGTGGGTGCGGTGCATCTGATGAATTTTTTTTCAAGTCAGTGTAACCGTTGTTATCCTTCTGTGATACGATAACAAATGGGTATGGACACCAGGTATTCGTAGTGTATGGAAGGGCTTCCTTCAATCATCGGATGAACCATGTCATATAATTAAATGCTCAGCTTTAGTCCCTGCCAGCAATTCAAGATGATTGCATGCATGAAAGTCAGCAATAAGTCGCTAGAATGGCCCATTACCATAATTTGTGTGTTTGGAAATTCCCAGATTCAGGCCCCTCATCCACTGCTATAGGATGAAAGGATGAGCTGGGTTTGAAAGCTACTACGCCATTCTGCAAGAACGTGCTGAATAGACAGAGATCTTTTGCCAACAATTTCGCTATTTAAATACATGTCTTGTTTCGTATAATTACCGTTGAACGGGTGTACCTCGCTGGTCCAGTCATTTAATCACACTCCTGGCCAGTCTAAAGTCATTATCGTCGACTTCAACATCTGCCCCATCATCCATTTCATGTGACTCTGACAATCTTTAAAAGTCAACATTATCGGCATTTTTGGTCTTCAAACTTCTCGCAGACGAGGGAGATATATTCAAGATTTAGATCTCATAGAGAAATGCCAAAATAAACGGGCAAAGAAGATATCTGCATGTTAAAACTGGAAACTCCTCAACAATATAATGATTCAAGGTTTTCATTCTCTGCAATTTTCAGGAAGGAAATCGACAGTGCATTTTACCTTCAACTTCACATCTGACTTGGTAATTTTTTCATTTCATTTTTGCGTTAGTCTACGTCCTAATATTTCAAAGTTTAGGTAGCCTATGGTAATAACTTTAGACAAGCAATATAATTCACGATGTCGTCAGACAGCATTCTAAATGCTGTTAGAAGAAAACATAGAATTTGGGAAGAATAAAGCCTTATTCAATTGTTCGATGGCATGGACGAAGGGTAGATGCACATCATTTAGCGCTCATATAATCCACCCCACTCAGATTTTGTAGTCAAAGATCAGACCAATTCGGATTTGATTGAGACCTTAGGTTTGTTGTAGTGATACATAGGCCCACATTAAAAGAATGCAGAAATCATGGCTCTATACAGCCTTTGCCCAATTACCGAGGAACAGCGTCGTATTTATGGTTTTTAACAGTGATCTTGATCCCATGATGAGGCATTACTCAAAGTTTTTAATCAGAGCATGTATCTTTTGACGGTTGGCACAGCTTTGAATAGCCATCCAATTTGCTCTGTACTTTTCGTCAAAGGTCACCATAATGATCAAACCGGGCTGACCTTGCAAATTGAGGTACCAGGAAACAGATGAGGAATAAAACTGATATGGGTTATGTAAATAATTTCTATACAAAGGAGACAGATTCACAACACAGGGTGCTTTATTGAAGCATAAATATTACATTGTCTTTCAATTCGACTATACCGGATGTTCTTGTATTCCTTCATTTCAACTATTGTTAGAATGCCTGCGTAGTCGACGCTGCACCAATATTTATCTCTGAATCAAAAAATAAAGGTGGTGAAGAGAAATCACATCCTTGAAAACACAGTCACGCAACCTCTTTCCATTCCATGTTTGACCTTATTGAGTTCTTCACGGGTATGCTCTGAAAGGCTGATGAAGCATCTTCCTAGAGCCTATAATTATTCTACGTTGGTAATGAGAGGGAATTTCCATTTTTAGTGCTAAAATACTCCGTTAGCCACCCATATAAGGAATTTTTTTTTTGAAATTTTTTGAGGTTCCCGCTCATTACCAAAACAATACACCACCTTAGTAAGTAAATATTTTTGCATTCTGGCAATGGAATCCAATTATTTAATCATTTATCTTTAACTGGGTGCAATTTCAGTTCCACAGCCTCAGTGGTAAACGCAGAATATAGAGTCTTTTCATAGGACCTCAGACCGTGGAAACAGAACTCCGCTAAAATCCCTCTCATTACCAAAAGGAAACAGCACCTATAATTATTCTACGTTTGAGTATTGAGGAGAAAAAAATTTCGCCCGCCAAAAAACCCCGACACTCGTCCATAAATGGAATTTTTTCTTTGAAATTCACTTGCAATTCCCGCAATACTCAAACAGCCTACAGCACCTTAACCAATGCATTTTTTTACATTCTGTTAACGATATCAGACTTGTTCATCATTTAAATACGTCTAAGAGCAGTTTCAGTGCCACCGCTTCAGTAGTTTTTGCAGAATAGTATGCATTTTTATGGCACCTCAGACCGTGAAATACAAAACTCCGCTAGAATCCCTCAATGCCAAGAACTGCCTACAGCACCATAGTCAGTGGATCTTTTTGCAGTCTGTTGGTAACATCATATTCATTAATCACTCAACTAAGTTTGAGCGCGGTTTCAGTACTATAGCTTCAGTATTAGACGCAGAATAGGATGAGTTATGAAGACACCTCCGATTTTGAGTACCAAAAATGGAAGAAAATCGGCTGAAATTCCCGCAATACTCAAAGCAGCCTACAGCCTAAGCCACTACATTTCTTATATATTTGTTAATGATATCACATTTTTTGATTATTTAGCTACATTTGAGCGCAGTTTGAGCATCTCAGCTTTCTTAGTGAACGCAGAATGGGATGTTTTTGCAAGGCACCTCCGATTTCGAAAACCATACATGGGAATGAAATTTTTGCTAAAAAAAATTCAAGCTCTGTTGCTGTGAAGTCACCTGACCTGACTCCACCCGTGCCTAAACCATCCAACGCTCTAAGCCGCCAACTGTGATCTGTATATATGCCCGATTATATCAGAGTATAAAACTGACTGACTTTTCTGCTGTTGTCGAATTCCTCTGACCACAACCTCAATCGTGGAAGCAGAATGTGATTCCTTTCCATCGCCCCATCTGGTAAGTTCCCCAGGTCATGATCAATCTATGTCATCACTGGAACGCGACCACGTCCGATAGAAACGGCAGAGGAAGCCCGGTACGGTCAGCATCCCGCGAATCTCTTTAGTAGCATCTCGAAGGTGCACAACATCTGTACCGATGGTAGCGATGTCATTCAAATGACTCGAGGATTCGATTCTCTGCCACTCTCTACCTTTTGACTGTTGTTTTTCTAATAGAGGCTGAGAGTTATTCTGTAGTGTGTAGCAACAACGGTGGATAATGCAGAGGACAGCATGGAAAGTTGGCATGCCTCGGATGTAGGGAGCTGCTTCAGACTCGGATGCAAACGCAGGCGCATGGACTGGTTTACTACAATCTAGTTATCAGTAAGAGGGCAGTCCTTATGCGTATAGTTTACACTGTTAACCACAGTCAGTTTTTAATAAACACCAAGTGCTCATGCTAGTACTTACATTATTAACAACAGTCTAGTTTTTTTAAGTGCTAAGTGCTCATGCTCGTAGTTCGCACAGTCAACCACAGTTTTTTACAAGCGCTAAGTGCTGATGCTCGTAGCTCACACAGTCAACCGCAGTTTTTTTCTTAGCGCCAGTGCATGAGCTTTTAGCTTACACGGTTAAACACAGTTTTTCTTATCAATAATCAGTGATTATGTATATAGCTCATGCTGTCAATCGCAGTTGTTTTGTAAGCGCTCAGTGCTTATGCTTACCGCTTAACTTTATCTAAATCGATGCGTATGCTATAAGCGCTCGTATTAGATTATAACAAACCGCTGTTGATGGAAATAAAACGATAGTAAAATATGTCATAGTAAAATAAGACGATATCAAGATAAAATTGCAGAAGAAAAAAAAAATAACAAAAGCAAACCGCTAGTAAATATGAGAAGATGGTAAAATAAACCGCACTGGAACATAATGATATTGAAACATACGGAAGCAAAATGAACAGATGATAAGATTAATTGCATTTCGATAATCGATGGGAAAACAAACCACAATGAAATGAAAAGATAAAAAGATATATAGTAGTAGAACAAAACAATGGTTAAAGAAACCGCTAGTAGTACGAAAAGATAACCACATAAACCGCTAGCAAAATGAGAAGGCAATGTGATAAATCGTAATGCAAAAATCGTGATAAATGATAGACACGTAATAAGAAATGATGGATGAAGGATGATGAAAAATCAATAAGAACGGGAGAAGAAGGATAAGAATTGAAGGTTGATTGAGATAGATGAGAGATAAGGATAAGTGATGAATGTTGATGAATGATGAATAAGATATGACAGATGATGGACGAGGAATATGAAAAATAATGAAAAGGGTTGAGGGATAAGAAAAAATAATAAGGTATAAGTAATAGATGACAGATGAAATATTAAAGTCGAGGCATAATAGTTCAGATTTGGAGGATAATGAATAAGAGATATAGGTGAGAAATAAAAATTGAAGAATAAAGGATGAGAGTTAAGGATGGCATATGAACTTTTGATGAATATGGGTTGAGGGTTGGAGCTCAACAAATAAAAGTAATGGTAGACGAGATTTGAGGAATATTGAACGATGGAATAAAAAATAGAGATGATGGACAAGGTAGTCAGAAAAGGAATGGTAATGATGAATAATGACATGTAAAATGTATTGAGAGTTCAGAAATGAGGAATAAGGAATTATGCATGGTTAAAGATAAGTGATGAATGATGGATGAGTATTAAAGACGTTTGATGATGAACGATATATGATAGATGAGGGTGATGTAACAAGTGATAAGGGATGAGGATAGTGAGTTAAGAAAAGGAAGTAATAGATTCGGATTAAGAATGAGGCATACAATTAAGATTTGAAAAATAATGATAAAGGTTAAGGAACGAGAAATAATGATGAAATTTGGGGATATCGGTTCAGGATTGACAATTGAGAAATAAGTGATGAGGATACAGCATACAGGAATAAAGAATGAGATGTCAGAATTGGGTATTGAGAAATAAGGAATAAGTAATGATGGATAACAGGTCAAAAATTAGGAATACAAATGAACGATGAAAAATAAAGAAAGACGAATATGGAACATTGTTGAAAAAGAGGGAAGATGGATATAGATGCCGGAAATAGATAAAAAGTAATGGTTAAAATTCGGAAGCGGGAGATAAGTGAAGTTGAATACAAACAGAGGAACAAGGATGAGAGTTGAGTGATGATAGAGGAAGAACAAGAATAATGATGTGAGATGATGTTTCAGAAAAAAGTGATCAGAATGGTACATAAGGCACATATATAATTATATGTCTTGTCCGAAGGACTTAACAACCTCCAGGTATGACTGCTTTTTCATCTTTTCGTTTTATTTATATAAGCGTGTTTCAAAGTAAAAATTTTTCTATATAATCTATCAATAAAGTAATCTATGTACTTCATTCATGCGCGCTACGCTAGGGAGGGTAGGGAAGGGTGAGTCATACCTGGAGGTTGTTAAGTCCTTCGGACAAGACATATAATTTT